>OY776678.1:70391339-71591339 GCA_963675555.1 Leptura quadrifasciata
CAAGAATGTAAGCGATAACATGTTTACTTTTAAGTGGCATATTTTGTAACGGCTTTAATATCCTCGCCGACGGTACGCTTGGCAAGTTCACCGGGGAGCAACAAACGAACCGCAGTTCGGACTTATCTACCGGCATTAGCGGCGGAACGTTTGTTATAATACGCCAAACGCGACGCCTCGGCGGCAATACGTTCGAAGGTACACCATTGTTCATAATGCTCATCGCTTTACTAAACAAACATTCCGGCGCCTGGACGTACTTGCTGTAACAAACACCTTATATAGATGTAGATAGCATAACTATCAGTCATTCCTCCTACGTACGCTTCTTTTTCTCGCCGGTTTTGGATTTATTCTCTAGAGCCTTCCCGATTTTCTTTTTTTTTTTTGGCAGCTTCGCCGCTGCTCTTGGGTAGCATTTTCGTCAATTATCAGAGATCGCACTTACTCACAGAACGAAATTAAACGCAGCGATTCGATCGACGTCTCGAAGCAAAGCGGTGTGCGACCATTCTGTTACAATCCGTTCCTTTTCAGCTATACCATTATATGTTATAATGCAAAACTAAGACGTACATTCAGCACTCAGACGAGACTCATTAGGCAGACATCGACGAACGTTGTCGAGCATATATTTCAAAATAATCCAAATGTTAACTTGCCTCAAACCATTTCGCAAAGTAGATAGTCGCAGTTAATTATCCTTTCAGAGAAAATAAAAATAGTACGCAAGGTCTATTCGTATTTCGCATGAGAAGGTCGAAGATTAGGCCGAAAGTAGAAAACCTATACATTCGAGTTACAGTTTCGATGTTTATCTGGCAAGAATCATGGGTCCGTTTTCTTTAGCAAGTACCTTAGAATACGTACTTTCAATTGACAGTACCATCCAATGGTTGCATTTAGTTAAAAATCTCCAGCGAACGATAAAAGAAGTTGATGCGAACACGAGGGCAGCGGAATCGAAGCCGGGCCGCCGATGCTATGGCAAAGTCGAGACGTTCAGTCTTCCGTCCGACTCGACATTCACAAATAAATCTGATTGTCTACGAATTTATTATTTCCACTACAGCAGTATAGTCGTTCGTGACCGAGACCGTTGTCAGTTGTTATTAAATAACGATCAATCGACAGAGTAAGATAACATTATTAACTTCGAGAATAATGGCAGACGTTGAAAATCAGAATTCAACCGCATCCGTGGTCGGTTCCGGTGGCGGAGCCGCTTCTTCATCGTCATCTCCTCAAGCCCAATCGCCAACGAAGAAAGAGAAAAAAGCGAAGAACCCCAGAGCCAAGCCATCCCATCCGCCCACGTCGGAAATGGTTAACAACGCAATCAAAGGTTTAAAAGAACGCGGAGGCTCGTCGTTGCAAGCCATCAAAAAATACATCGCTGCGAATTATAAAGTTGATGCAGAAAAAGTCGCACCTTTCATCAAGAAGTATCTGAAAGCGTCAGTCGCCTCCGGAGCCCTAGTACAAACGAAAGGAAAGGGAGCTTCCGGTTCGTTCAAGTTGGCTTCCGCCACTTCGGGGGCCGCGAAACCATCCGCCGCGGAAAAGAAGAAAAGCGCAGCTGCCAAATCTAAAAAGTCACCTGCCAAACGTGTCACGGCCGCCGACAAGTCGGCCGTTACAGCCGCCATTGCTGCGAAATCGGCAAAGAAAACTTCTCCGAAAGCGAAGAAAGCCGCCGCCGAAAAGAAGAGTTCTGCCGCTCACGTCGCAGCCACGGGTAAATCCAAGAGGTCTCCGGCAGGCGATAAAAAATCAGCCACCTCCAAAACGACAAGCTCCGCCGTTTCTGCAGCGAAGCCGAAATCTCCTTCGAAAGCCAAGAAATCGAACAAGGCCGGCCCAACGAAAAAACCAAAAGCACCCAAGCCAAAAACAGCGAAATCCCCAGCCGCCTCAAGTTCCTCTTCGTCTTCTCCGAAATCAAAAAAGGCCGCTTCCCCAAAAAAGAAGAAGTGAACTTCGACATCGACAGATACGTAAATTATCGTATTGCGATATTGACGGGCGTCGGTCGTCGCCTCGATTCGAAGTTATCTAACTAACTACATCCTCAACGTCCACCGTCACATCACAACAAGAAACGATCAAGCTTAAGACGAGGATCAGGAGGAGGAGGACGACGACGACGCAAAATATACAAATGGCCCTTTTCAGGGCCACCAAATTTTTCTAAGAAAGAATTCGTTAAGACCGACTTGTCCCTTCGAACCTCATGCCACATAACATCCTAACGCCAGTCGAAAAAAAAAAAAAACTAACCAACTAACTAACTAACTAACTAACTAACTAACTAACTAACTAACTAACTAACTAACTAACTAACTAACTAACTTACTTAATCACTCACTCACTTACTTACTTACTTACTTACTTAATCAACCATCCATCAAGAATACAAATAAGACAATGGTTTAAAGAATATATCTGCGTTAGGTAAACGAAACGCTACTACTCAATATTTTACGTCCAAATACGAGACCAATTACATCCAAAGCAATAACATTCGTAATAGAACCTCTATTATCAACAATTGAGAATGTACCCATATATGCCGACGAAGGGATGAAGCGCCAGTAAAAATTCAACAAAGGATAAATCTTAGGAAGTATTGTCCATATAAGGAACTTCTCTACAGTGAAGAAACGCAACAAAAACTTTACGAGATAATTATCACCGTCATCAAACGAACCGACGCACATTAAAAACCTTAAAAAAAAAAGAGGGGAAGCGAGTCAATATGCGAGCAGCAGTACAGAGAGTACCGGTATTTTAATGAGGCCGTAAAGTTTCTGTTGCATTTTCCAAGTGTCGGAAACTTTTCCAACAATGGGACAAGTCTTATGGCAACTCTCCCTTCAGATCTAGTTGTGAAGAGAAACAAATATCGCCGACACTTACAATTCCATTAAAGTTACAATCCGGAGAAGGTTGACCAACATTAATAAACGTTCTGTTTGCATTTAAGCAATTTCGTTAGGAATTAAATATTTGCCATTTTAAAGCAAATTTACATCACATAAAATGATTCCAATAATTGTCTCAATTCAACTTCTTACTACGGATTCATATATATATATAATATATAATATATAATATAGATAGATAGATAGATAGATAGATAGATAGATAGATAGATAGATAGATTTACAAAGGAGGCTACATAAAATAACAATTGTCCCATTATTTATTGATCACGATTGTACGCACCCACCGAAAATAACAATTTTATACCGACGGCGAAGATTACGTCGTCGATCTATTTATTAATTAATTAATTCTATAAGCGATCGATCAAACAAACAAACAAACAAACAAACAAACAAACAAACAAACAAACAAACAAACAAACAACCATCTTTCTTTTGTCTAATAAATGGAGGTTTAAGTGGTACATACGATTTCCTTATTAACATTTTTGTGGTTCTGAAAAGAACCGTTTTGTATATGGGCGAACCAAGAATGTAGCGACGACATGTTTACTTTGAACTGGTGTATTTTGTGACGGCTTTAGTGCCCTCGCTGACAGCGTGCTTGGCAAGTTCACCGGGAAGCAGCAAACGAACTGCAGTTTGAATTTCTCTACTGGTGATAGTGGAACGTTTGTTGTAATGAGCCAAACGCGATGCCTCGGCGGCGATACGTTCGAAAATATCATTAACGAAACTGTTCATGATGCTCATCGCTTTACTGGATATTCCGGTGTCTGGATGCACTTGCTTCAACACTTTATAAATGTAAATAGCATAACTTTCCTTCCTCCTACGCTTCTTTTTCTTGTCAGTCTTAGATATATTCTTTTGAGCCTTTCCTGCCTTTTTGGCAGCTTTGCCGCTAGTCTTGGGTGGCATTTTTCGTTAATTGTAGCACTCACTCACGGAACGAAATTAAACGCAGCGATTCGTTCGACGTCTCGAAGCAAAATGTGATAATGACTACTATCTGCATCCGTATATAAGCAATTTGACGCAGCCCGATTAGGCTCCGCCCCCTATCACTCCGCAACCTACTTACCGTTTCATTGGTAGGACGCAGAACTATAAATACGTGGCTCGACGCAGGTTTCAACCGCATTCTATATCGAGAGTCCGCAGAGTTGAAGTCGATTTCGATAGTTCATTCGTCGTTACTATTAACATATATTAAATAAAACAAACAAACAGAACATGTCAGGACGCGGAAAGGGAGGAAAAGTGAAGGGAAAGGCGAAGTCCAGATCTAGTCGTGCCGGGTTACAGTTTCCGGTAGGCCGAATCCACCGTCTGCTCAGAAAAGGTAATTATGCCGAGAGAGTCGGGGCCGGAGCACCAGTATATCTCGCAGCCGTCATGGAATATTTAGCCGCAGAAGTTCTGGAGTTGGCCGGAAACGCAGCTCGTGACAACAAGAAGACGCGTATTATTCCGCGTCATCTTCAGTTGGCCATCAGAAACGACGAGGAATTGAACAAGCTCCTTTCCGGAGTTACAATCGCCCAGGGTGGAGTGCTACCTAACATTCAGGCAGTATTGTTGCCTAAGAAGACCGAAAAGAAACCTTAAATCTTTAAGATGTCTCACTCGTCTCAAGAGGACAACCAAAACAAAGAAATACCGGCCCTTTTCAGGGCCACAAATTTAATCCAGAAAGAATTCGTTGCAGGCACTTAATACGGCAATTTATTTAATTTTTCTTTTCTTTTTTTTTTTTTCGGTTCGCCAAACCAAAATAAATAAATAAAACGGTCCCCTATTTAACCTATCCATTTATCTATCTATCTATCTATCTACCTACCTACCTACCTACCTACCTACCTACCAATCAATCATGTATTCGTTCATCCACACAGTGATGGTCGTTAAATCCACATCAAAATTTATTTAGTATATAATTTCCTTATATAGATATACAATTGCGCGTAATAGAGAAGGTAAATATATCGGTACCTAAAATTAAGCAATCGACCTGATAATAATAATAAAAAGAAAAAGAAGCAAATCTATCTATCAATCGATATATCACCAAAAAGATCAATTAACATTTTCTTCGTCTGGATAAGCACACAGTATACGCATTAACGAACGTGACACCGTTCTGTAATTAATAGAATAACCAGAGTAATATATATATATATATATATTTCATATCCCTATCGTGAACAATCACGGACAGTATAATTATACGTTCATACGGGCATTCCACCTGACGATCCCTTAATTTATATCACATTCTTAAATTGAGGTATTATTAACGAAAAGTCCGTGTCCGTCTTTAATTAAACGTATTCCGATGGTATATAAGTACTCAAACAAACAAACAAACAAACAAACAAACAAACAAACAAACATAGGGATAAGAGTACACTTGGGACAGATCGAATGTAGAACGTCCTTCGTTCGAGGAAGTCAACCTAAAAAAAAAAAAATAAAAAAAAAAAAAAAAAAAAAAAAAATAATGGCATATACGAATTCTTTCTAGAATAATTTTGTGGTTCTGAAAAGAACCGTTTTTTTTTTTATTATTTCGTTTAGTCAGTCATTGGAAGATCCGATGATGCGGCCGGGTTTGTTCTTCTTAACCGCCGAAACCGTAAAGAGTGCGACCTTGGCGTTTTAAAGCGTAAACCACGTCCATGGCTGTAACAGTCTTCCTCTTGGCGTGTTCCGTATAGGTGACCGCGTCACGGATAACATTCTCAAGGAAAACTTTCAACACTCCCCGGGTTTCCTCATAGATGAGACCTGAGATACGCTTCACTCCGCCACGGCGGGCCAATCTTCTGATGGCAGGTTTGGTGATGCCTTGGATATTATCACGCAATACCTTACGATGCCGTTTAGCACCACCTTTTCCCAAGCCCTTTCCTCCTTTACCACGACCAGTCATATCGAAAAAATTAAATGTCAGAACACTTAAGACGAGCAAGCAAGAACACGTGTGCACGTGGAGAAATCACAGAGTACAATGATGCCTGCGACGTGTCTTGCGCACATTTTATTAACTTTCCAGGCCCCGCCTCTAACATAGCGAAAGCACCAATAAGAACGCTCCGCGCAGTCACCGTCAGGTGATAAAACTGTGCAGGGCGATTCTGTGTACTATTAGTTTGCCGTCAGCAGTCACGTCGAAGTGAACGTTGTGCCACATATTCCGTAGACTATCTTTCCTATCGCTAATATACATATACATATATATATATATATATCGACGTCGCCGTTAAAAAAAAAATAGTAATAACAAAATGGCCCGTACGAAACAGACAGCACGTAAAAGTACAGGTGGAAAGGCACCTCGTAAACAATTGGCAACGAAAGCGGCTCGTAAGAGCGCCCCGGCCACCGGCGGAGTTAAGAAACCTCACCGTTATAGACCCGGTACCGTAGCGCTTAGAGAAATTCGTCGCTATCAAAAGAGTACCGAATTGCTTATCCGCAAGTTGCCTTTCCAACGTCTCGTTCGAGAAATCGCGCAGGACTTCAAGACTGACTTGCGTTTCCAAAGTTCCGCAGTGATGGCCCTGCAAGAAGCCAGCGAAGCCTATCTCGTGGGACTCTTCGAAGATACCAATTTGTGCGCCATTCACGCCAAACGTGTCACCATCATGCCGAAAGATATCCAGCTGGCGAGACGTATTCGTGGAGAACGTGCCTAAATAAAAAACAAAGAAGCTCCGCAAGATCATCGTACTAAGGACAGACGAATAATAAAAAAAATAAAAACGGTTCTTTTCAGAACCACAAAATACCTGACAAAAGAATTCGTTCTGGCCAGATGAGTATACGTAACAGAAATTAATTGAACAAAAAAAAAAAACAAAACACACAGTGTAACGTTTATCGTTTCGACTAGATTTTGCATTAACCACATAAATCCTTCTCCTCATTACCAGGATATTACGCTAAACTAGTAAATTTGAATAAATATTATTCGACCAATAAATCCAATCAGTCGATCAGAAAGCAACGGATAAGTTCAACAATTTAACAAATATATCCCCGTTAACACTTAATTACTCACAAACCATTCAATCAATCAATCAATCAATCAATCATCTCGAAATTCTCTTGAATACACAAATTGGAAATACCTCTAGCAACAGTAATGTATACAGTCGCGAAAAGAAAGTAATATAACAATCAATCAATTCTTTATGTAGTGTACATATTTATGTGTGTTTGAATATGAATTAAAAAAAAAACAAAAAAAAAAAATCTTAGTCACCTATTTCGTTACAATTTTAACCTAATTATCACTTCATTCATTTCATTTATGTGATTCTTACATTATTCGTGTATTTGCACCGCCCTAACGTATACGTATAAAGCAATATCTACAATCCCGTGCTACCTTACGCACGCGCAGTACCCACGGAATCCGTCATTGTAATGACGATGAATATATATATATATATATATATATATATATATATATATATATATATATATATATATATATATATATATATATATATATATATATATGTGTGTGTAGAGGGTGACGACGAGATTAGCCCAGTTCCGATTTCTAGATTTATTTTAGGAATACAATTTGGAAATTTCAGATTCCACATGAAATCAACGATGTATCTATCACAAGTAGGTAATTATTTTAAAAACGGCGTCATACGTTCGAAAAACTGAAAAAAGTAAGAAGCTATGTTGACAACTTCCTCCCAAAACGTAGTCGTCTTCATGTGACCGGGGCCCTAAATTTTTCTTCTAAAATTTCAAAATATTCCCTATAAGTGTGATGATTGCCTTCCAGGATACCGCTCTGCATATCACCTTTCAACTAACTTGATTTCAGATTCCACAGAAGCAAGTAACAAACAAACAAACAAACAAACAAACAAACAAACAAACAAACAAACAAACACGTCCACCCTTCTATTTTGTGTAAATACCACCATTATGTGTTTCTTTAACAGTTTTAAATTATTATATTAGGAAATAAATCTGAAACAAATTAAAATAGCAGAACATAAACGACTGTATCGAATAACGAGTAAGTCAAATAATATTCTACAAGGAATGTCATTTAGTCAGTCAGCCATGGCACACTTGTAAAAGTTAATAGTTGCTGCTGCTGCTGCTGCTGCTGCTGCTGCTGCACAGTAATGTACGTAGTAAACTACGTGCGGTATGATCAAGTAAGTGGAGGATAATCGCGCAGTTTACGCATATCGACTCGACTCGAGAGGAAAGTGGAGGGATTTTCGCAGGGTTTTTTTTTTTTTTTTTTTCCTTTGCTCTTCACCTTCAAATACGTGGCGCGGAAGGGATTCTCTATTGCCGCTGGGTCGGCGCCGCGGAGCACACGGTACGGAGACTGAAACAAAAGAGGGTCGGTGCACAACTGAAGTGTCACTATTTTGACATTACGTTCTACGGTCGACATGTGATATGTAGGCAACGGCCATACCACGTTGTAACACACCGGTTCTCGTCCGATCACCGAAGTTAAGCAACGTCGGGCGCGGTTAGTACTTGGATGGGTGACCGCTTGGGAACACCGCGTGCCGTTGGCTTCTTTTTGAAAGGAAAATGGACATACATACATATATATATATATATTTTTTTTAAATCATCCTGACGATATCCAATAGGATCGAAACAAACAAACAAACAAACAAACAAACAAACACGATATTTTTCTAAATTACATTCCCGACGATATCCAATAGGGCCGAAAAACACGTTATTCCTTAAATTACCCTCTTTTCGATAGCCGACTGGGTCGACGGATAATATATGTAAGATTCCACGTCTCTTCTACGCAACTAACTGACTTCTATACCTCCCGATTGTGAACATTTATTTTTAATATTATTTAATATGTTTGTTACAGAGAAATGAATATACTTGTAATCCGGTAAAGTAGACCGGCACCTCCGCCACTATCTACCCAAAAGAAAATGATTCGTCGTCTGCACGAAAATAATAAGCAGTTCATGAAACCACCTCTCTAGCTCTCGCGCGCTCTCTCTCTCTCTCTCTCTCTCTCTCTCTCTCTCTCTCTCTCTGTCTCTGTTGCCAACCTTGAGAGGAACCCTGTGGGACAGAATTCGAAAGTATGCCAAAATTAAAGACGCAGAAAGGACAATCGCAATACGTGAGTAAATATCGAAAAGACGGATCCTAGCGCGCGCGCGCGCCCACAGAATCATCATCATGCTCCCGTTTCTCATCAAGGACTTCACAGGCGAAATGCGTAAGTATGTTAAAATTTAACTCGGAGGGGATTAAGAATTTCACACGCAGAGGCGGGCCATTCGGTATATACGTACGTGTCTGTCTGCGTGTGTAATTTCCCCGACACGATTCCGTACGGTCGTGTTGCAAAATTTTGTAGAGTAACGAAAGATATGCCATCGCCGCACAGTCAGTCATTATGCGAAAAGACCTCAGAGACGGACGACGAGTCCGACGATATACTCTTTACGGGGTCGTCGAAATAGGAAGTATCATAAAATCTGACTTTGCTTAAAAAAAAAAAAAAAGCCGCTACCGATCGTATATCGAACGCGATGATGTCGTGTTGTTCTCCTTCCTTAAACGAACAAACAAACAGAAATCGTGCCGTATGCGTAACGCGCGTTAGTACGCAGTTTACACGGCAAGTTTTCCGCCCCTCAGAAGGTGTACACACAACATATCACGCCGATATCGACCGATAACGGCTCATATAACGACGATACACACACACATATCATCGTATCGTATATCTCTGTCCGTCTATGTACAACACACGCACACAAACAAACAAACATACACATACATACGGGGTCTCGTCTCACCGACAAGACGAATCCCCAAGCTAAGGGCTGAGTCTCAACAGATCGCAGCGTGGAAACTGCTCTACCGAGTACAACACCCTGCCAGGTACGTAAGTCGTCTACAGACAATTCCGAGTTCCAACATCGAAACGTTTGTGCGACCCATGATCGGCCGTCAAGAGATCAGGTCGAACATGGCAAGGATCGATCCCACCGTCGACCGTCGATCCCGACGGCAAATAGGGCTAGTGCGACGACCGCGGCGAGCCGCGATCGCCTAGTAAAGTCACATTGTTTTGAGCCAGGTCAGATGTGTCTCTTTCCCTCCGAGGGTAAGACTCCGATCGGTCTCTTTCTCTCTGTCTCTCTCTCCAAGCTCAGGAGTAAGGTAGGGTCCTTCAAGGTAATGCCATGGGCAAAGTTGGGTCCCAAGGTCATGGACGGATTTCCTCCAAGGCTAAGGGTTGGGTGTCTCAAAGCCTGGAGATGTCAGGCTCGGGCCACCAAGGCCAGGCCACAAGTCGGGTAGGGACAAGTTTCCCCCAGATGAGAGACAAGCCAACCGATCAAGGTTAAAGCCAAGCCGGGCCAAGGGCAGTCGCTCGTTCAAGGTCAAGCCAACCGATCAAGGTTACAAGTTCAAGCCGAGGGACCGAGCCAAGTCAACCGTTCAGGTCAAGCCAAGCCAACCCAACCCCCTAACCGCCCACGGGCAACCCAACCCCGACCGATCAAGGTCAACCCGACCGATCAAGGCCGAGCCGACCGATCAAGGTCGAGCCGAGGATCAAGGTCACAAGTTCAAGCCGAGAGACCGAGCCTTAACCGATCAAGGTCAAGCCGAGGGATCAAGGTCAAGCCGAGGGATCAAGGTCAAGCCGAGGGATCAAGGTCAAGCCGAGGGATCAAGGTCAAGCCAACTCCTACCCCTCAAGGTCGAGCCAACTCCTACCCCTCAAGGTCGAGCCAACTCCTACCCCTCATGGTCGAGCCGAGGATCAAGGCCACAAGTTCGAGCCAAGCCAAGCCAAGCCAACAGATCAAGGTCACAAGTTCGAGCCGAGGGACCGAGCCAACCGCTCAAGCCGAGCTACCCCTGCCCCCCCAAGGTCAACCCAACCCTAACCACCCAAGGTCAATCCCCCTCAAGATCAACCTGACCAACCACGGTCAAGGCCAAGTCAAGTCAAGCGGTCAAGGCCAAGTCAAGTCAAGTCAAGTCAAGTCAAGTCAAGTCGTCAAGGCCAAGTCAAGTCAAGCGGTCAAGGCCAAGTCAAGTCAAGTCAAGTCAAGTCGTCAAGGCCAAGTCAAGTCAAGCGGTCAAGGCCAAGTCAAGTCAAGCGGTCAAGGCCAAGTCAAGTCAAGCGGTCAAGGCCAAGTCAAGTCAAGCGGTCAAGGTAACGTCAGCTTATCAAGACTCGCCCGATCAAGGTCAAGTCACGGCCGATCAAGGTCAAGTCAAACCCAGCCGACCGATCTAGGTCAAGCCGCCGTCACATCGACCAATTAGGGTCGAGTCCAGCCGTTCGAACAAGGTCAAGTCGACCGATCAAGGAAGTCAAGCCGACCGTTCAAGGTCAAGTCGACCGATCAAGGAAGTGTCAAGCCGACCGTTCAAGGTCAAGTCGAAAGGAAGTCAAGCCGACCGAACAAGGCCGTCAAGTCACATCGAGCAATTAAGGTCGAGTCAAACCGTTCGATCAAGGCGGTCAAGTCGACCGAACAAGGCCGTCAAGTCACATCGAGCAATTAAGGTCGAGTCAAACCGTTCGATCAAGGCGGTCAAGTCGACCGAACAAGGCCGTCAAGTCACATCGAGCAATTAAGGTCGAGTCAAACCGTTCGATCAAGGTAGTCAAGCCGACCGTTCAAGGTCAAGTCCAATCGACCGTTGAAGGCCGCCAAGCTTCAAGACAGTCTCGTCTGCGTTCAAGGCCGCGCCAAGTCTCTTATGCGTTTCAAGGCTAAATGGACGTCACCCTAGGTTAAGGCCAAGCCGACCGATCAAGGTCAGGCCAAGTGTTAAGCCGACCGATCAAGGTCAGGCCAAGTGTCAAGCCGGCCGATCAAGGTCAAGCCAAGTGTCAAGCCGACGACCAAGGACCAGGCCGCGATCAAAGCCACGTGAGTGGTCGAGATTGAAGTCACGTCGGCGACCCAGGTCAAACCAAGTCACTGACTCGGCGACCGAGGTCAGGCCAGTGTAAGGTCGGCGGCAGAGGTCAAGTCAGCTGTAGAGGTTTTCAAGGTCACATCATGGATTCCACAGATGCCTCCAAGACAACGTGAATGCGTCCAGCGATATTGTGAAAATCTCAAGGCAACATTCCCCATGTTACTCTCAATGGACCCAAAGACACGTAGCCTTGTCAATGTAAACCTTCCAACTTCATAAATGTAGCGACAAATGAGAAATTAGGGGAACCTGTTGAGTCTCAAGTGCACTACTTCAAGATCTGTTACAGGATATTTTGGCGGTACGATATAAGGGCAATAAATTGTGTATTCATGACTAAATAATATCTTTATTTTGAACAAATAGTTCTACTTCGTCAATCAAAATATCAGGATTTGTTTTATTTGTCTCGATCTACCTTGTGATTTAAATTGAGGTAACTGAGGTCCTCATGATCATGAATGTTAGGTACGTAAACAAACTGTGGCTGCCTACACGTATATGATAGTATTAGGTTAATTCTGTACGTTTCGGGCTACGAAACAAACCTAGAGTAGAAAGCAATAGTCAAGTTGATGCGCTGCGTATAGTAGCTGGTCACATGGTTGCCATCACCGTGTTATTCCCGCGTGACGTTATTGCCATCGCAAATATTGCTTGCTGTACCAGTTCTGATCACCAAAACAGTAACACTTTTGGACCATCGACATCACAGTTGCCTAGTTTAAATTGCATTGTAGTAGTCAATCCTCCTTATTATACCAAGTGTCATTTATAAATTATTTCAGAAGAATACATGTCCCGGTGATGGAAGAGGTTCCTCGTGAAAATTCTTTTAAAATAGTTCCTTTCTACGATGTAGACGCATGATCTCATATTTTAACTTACTCTAATATTTTTCTATCGCGCATGGAACTTTATGGAACAGCAAAAAAGAAAAGTATGTAGTCTTTTTATTAGGGGTCGTCACTTTTTTTTTGCTTTCTAATGAGATATATTGAAATTGGTGTAATTGAAGAGTTGAAATTTCTTACTGTGTAAGGATTAAGAAAAATTACACTGATAGTAAGTTGTGGCCGATTGAGTTTTGGATTTTGAAAGTTAGCCACCAACTTCTCCATTTTTCTTTTTGGGATTCATTTAATATATTCACTAGAGGCAAAGCTGAGGACAATCACTTTTAAAAGCCCGCCTAACACCCCCAGGGCTTTGTGTCTTGGCTTTCGTATTACCATCTTCACTCCAAATTGTTTCAACCATTTGTAGACAGCTGTTGTCTGAAACTGTCTTGGAGGCCGACTGCCCTTGTGACTGCTTGGGTCTGGTAGAGCCCTTTTGAAATTGTGGAGTGGTGTTCGCTCTGTGGTTTCCTGGTGTAGAATTTTGAGAGGTTGAGACATTACAAGGGAGCATCGTGACGGCCATCAGTTTGAGAAATCTTTCCCCTCTTCGACGTGGACAGCGGCCATTTGCATACCGCCATTTATCATACAGATAAGTTTACACTTACCATCACAATAATTGTTACATATATGTATGGTTAGTAATTTCCTAAGTTACCTACCTAAATTATTTAAATTACCAATACTAGGTGTATAAAAAAAAAATTGTACACCCGAGTGATCACTCAAAGCATCAAATTTTTATGCTCATAATTTCCTTTTGAATTGAAAAGTTCTGCATTTTCTTTATTTTCCTATTATATTGTGTAGTGTGCACTGTGAGATTTGAGTAGATTTATGTATATGTGTATATATTTATTTTATTTTTCTTACTTGGTGTTGAAAGTTATTTATCATTAATCACCCGATAAATCACTTACTCATCCCACCGCCCACTGAGCTAGCCAGTGTCCCTTCCGCACAAAAAAAAATTTATTAACTGTATCCGGAAGGGGCACTTTAAATACTATTTTTTTTGTTATTACCACGAAAAGAAGCTAGCCAGCAAGAGCTTCTTCCCTAACCAATCAAGTCTGGTTAGGGCAGTCATCGGCGTTGCAATTTCAATTAATAATAATTTTTTTTTTAATTGGTTATCATTATTGCCTAATGCCCGTTTATACAGTAACAGATCAAGATCTCCCAACTTCATTAGGCATGTCTTAAGGCCGCTTTGGGCAATTTTAAAGCTACGTCGTAAAATCCAATATCAAAGCTGCAACTATCAGTTCGATATCAAAGCATTCCGTTAAGTCCATCGTTAATCTTTAAGAAATAAATATATTCGCTTTAGTGAATTTGAAGCTGTCCAAATACGAAAACGTTTACGCGAAGTATTCGCATTTTATGAAAATATAAAGGTACCATTTTTAATCAGAACGCAAAATCATACCACCATCCACAACGAATAAATTCCGTCAATATCCCAAACATCAGGTCCTCCAGACCAACATAATTTGGAAACACCTGTATGCAACATTACGTCAAAGAACTATGATCTATATCAAAGCACAAAATCCTTTCCAAACACACAAAACTTCAGTTCAAAAAACCTCCCGAACCTACATCAAAGGTGTCACAAATAAAGCAGCAAAGACCCTAACAATGAACAAAATATACATTGAAAACAATTATAATTTAATTGAGACCTCAAATAGCCATTTATCGCTAATAAGTCGTTCACGTTTGCGAAATATTTTGATCAAACTGTCCTCCAAATCTGAACAAATCAACATTTTCAACAGAATACGATAAGTGGTCTTGCAGTCAGAAAAGCTAACTGTACGTCACTAGCTCCACGCCGCTTCCTCACAAATCATAATGTAAACTTGTAAATTTGATTGAAACACATTAATTTTCAAAAACACATGAAAATTGAGAAATGTTGGCAATTGCATAAATAAGTGGAGCAACAGTCTCCGAGTTCTAGTAGCTCGGAAATTATTAAATCCCAAATTAACCAGAAAACCTTCATCTCAACCCCGAAACACCTCTAAAAACTGCCATTATACTGCGATACATAATAGGAAAGGTAATTTAATACTTTACCACGTAACATAACCGAAATTAATATTTTTCATTCAGAATTGTTGAAAATATGTTATCAATAGAACGAGAGATTATTTAAAAGTTAACAGTAGCGGTAATCACCTTAATCAAGTAAGGAAAAGAAAAAATGGTGAAATAATTAACAGTGAACAAATATAGTGCTCCTTGACACCTGGCTAACGAGAATACGATACCCAGTACGATAGTAAATATTTTCTAATTATTCAAAATTGCAAATTAATAAAGCAAGTTTTCAACAAAAACAAACGTTATTGAATAAACTCATAACTTTAGCACACTTCACAGACAATTTTATACTCCACAACATTAAATTAATAATTAGACATTTTTAGCATCCGATATACACATATTGTCTGAGAGTTATTTGTGGCATTCTTCGAATATTCTTTCCTATTATTTGGGTTTTCTACCACATATATTATCCTCTTATACGCAATTAAATGAAGAGCGAATATTAAAAAAATGTGTAAAATTTAAGCCCGCTATGAAGATATATTAAACAAATAGAATCGGAAATAACTAAACTTGTACACACGAACAGACAGATTACTGCTAGTAATACGGTCTGCCTAGAACTAGGCGAAGACTTCAATCAGCAAGAATTTTCTACGTATTATTTAACAGCGATGAAATAGCTTCCTCCTGCAAAGAAATATCTAAAATCTAAACCAAAACCTTTGCATTCGAGAACTTGTTTAATAGCCAGGAGAGTTTTGTCCATAAGGAAGTATCCAGAATCAAAACGGAAACCTTTATATACGTGTACCATCACCTATTATTGTTATAACATATGATTCGACAGTTTAAAAGTCAAGCCAAGCAAAATGTTAGCAAAATCGTAGCGTCAAAGTAAGACTGAAAAAAGGGAACACTTCTTAGCCAATTTACTTTTCAGGTGGATCCTTAATCTAACAGCTATCCATCAGCAATGAGGGAACTAGAGCGGCACACACACACACACACACACACACACACACACACACACACACACACACACACACACACACACACACACACACACACACACACACACACACACACACACACACACACACACACACACACACACACACACACACACACACACACACACACACACACACACACACACACACACACACACACACACACACACACACACACACACACACACACACACACACCACACACACACACCACACACACACACCACACACACACACCACACACACACACCACACACACACACACACACACACACACACACACACACACACACACACACACACACACACACACACACACACACACACACACACACACACACACACACACACACACACACACACACACACACACACACACACACACACACACACACACACACACTTTTACGACTCAGAATTAGTAGCGTATTGCTTTCTTAGGGATCTCAATCTGCCTACACCCCTAAGAACTTTAAGCAATTGGGGCCTTATCACCCAAATAATATACTGGAAAATTTAAAAATTTAGCCAAAATATTACCAAAGATGCTCGTCCCAATTTCAGCTATCAATTTCCGAGATAAAATACACGAATATACTGGAAAAGATGCAACCTGCATATCTTCAGAAGGTTAAACAAAAAGTAAAACGGCATTTAACGTGACGAAATTAAACGATACGGCTCTGTTAATATTTAACAGATTTTGCCTATACATCCCCAACAACATTTAGCAATTTTAATATACTGGTAAATTTCAAATTTAGCTAGCGTATTACCCAACATGACTATCCCAGAATAACTACACATTAAGTATTTCTTCGCGCAAAATTGTAATATTGAAAGGATCAAATCGAGGTATTCTTAACTCCCGAACCAAGCACAACACAAAACACTGAGTCTACCACAGTACAAGTCCTACTACTACAATCTTTGGACAGCTTGGAACTCAAGCAAAGGCAGTGCAAGTTCGGGGAAGCCCAACCCACCTTCAAAGTTTTAAGGGCCAATCCGACGCCGACGTAATGATCAAAGACAGAGAAAAAAGTGCAACAGGTTCTGACATGCATTAACCTATATAAATAACAACATATACAAGGTGCACAAAAAAATACCTCCCGGACGTAATTTGTCGGAAAATAATATAGATTCTTCAGTTTCACCAAAGCCAATTGCTGGTATCTGGAAATTGCCTTCAGTTTTTGGTAGATAGATAGGTTCTTTATTTGTTCCATATAAAAAATACAGTACCCCTTTGGGCGTGGGACGTGTCAATAATATTAAAAATAATCTTAACCTACAATAGTACTGAAAAAGAAAGTACAGATTTATCACAGACACATTATAAAATTGGTAATGTCAAAATTACATTATTACACATAACAGATAACAAAAATAAAAAGAACAGACAAGAAATATTTTCCTCAGGTTGTGAACTATAAATATCCATTCATTTTCATTAAAAACTTCTTGTATGCTATAATATGGTTCATTGAGAAGATGAGTTTCAAGTTTCCTTTTTAAAAGTTTACTTGGGACAGTTCTAAATTGGCTGGGTAATTTATTCCAGATTTTAATAATACTGTACTGAACATTTTTTTGTATATATGTATAGTTCGATCTATCTGATATCAAGTCTTTTTTATTTCTGATGTTATAATTGTACTTTTTGGTACAATCGGTGAAGAGTTCTTTATTATTTACCACAAACCCTACTGCTTCATAAATATATAGGCTAATTATGTTAACATTTGTTCCTTAATAAATATATTACGGCAGCTTTCTCTTTGTGTCATTTTATAAATTCCCCTTAAACATCTTTTTTGCATTATAAGAATTCTATTGATTTCCACAGAATTTCCCCAAAATATTAAGCCGTACCTCATTTTTGACTGCGCGTAAGCGTGACAGGCTGTAACGGCAGCTTTTGTATTTATCTCTTCTGCGATGATTTTTAATGCAAAACTACTTCGCCATATTTTTAACCTCTCCGCAATAAAATTGTGTGAGGTTACTAAAATTGGTTCAAAAACGAAAATTTTGTGTGTGTGTGTGTGTGTGTGTGTGTGTGTGTGTGTGTGTGTGTTTGTGTGTGTTTGTGTGTGTGTGTGTGTGTTGTGTGTGTTTGTGTGTGTTTGTGTGTGTGTGTGTTTGTGTGTGTGTACATGTAACCTATTAACTGTGACACTTTGTGTGTGTGTACATGTAACCTATTAACTGTGACACTTTGTGTGTGTGTACATGTAACCTATTAACTGTGACACTTTGTGTGTGTGTACATGTAACCTATTAACTGTGACACTTTGTGTGTGTGTACATGTAACCTATTAACTGTGACACTTTGTGTGTGTGTACATGTAACCTATTAACTGTGACACTTTGTGTGGACACTTTGTGTGTGTGTACATGTAACCTATTAACTGTGACACTTTGTGTGTGCATACGCCTGCACTATGGAACCTGCGCAAATTATGGAACCATACACTCGATTCCACAATTTGTTTCGTCTCCAATTGGCTATTTGCGTAACGCGCATGATCAAAAACTCGATTTATAAATTTTGTGAATTTTTGTCACAATTTGGCCCAGTTCATATTGTATATACACACAATAATTCCAACCAACAGCGCTGTGACGGTAAACGTATGAAGCTCATTTGATAATCTCAATTCTTTACGTTCGGGAATATTCGGTTCGACGTGCTTTCTGTCTCACTCTTAAGGTATTGTATTGTATTTACTAGGTAGGTAGACTATTATTGAAGACCTTCTAGTTATTTATGCACATATATTTGATGGTTATTTTATGAAGTGGGTAGTTGATTTTCGCCGAATATAGGTAAGTAAAATAATTTGTTTATTAATATTTAATTAATTACAGTAACTGATTATGCTACAAAAGGGTTTGGACATTTTTTACACTAGGTATTTGACGATTCTAAAATACTTTTATGCAAATATAATGTTTGTATCAAATTTTACCTCGGATTTTACCATTTATTTTGAATTAGTAGAGTTTACGTATGATTAAGTAAGTAAACATAATTTTTACATAATGAATATAAATTTTAAGCAATAGCAAGTAAAAAAGTAGGTAGGTATATCTTTACAAAAATTAGTCAAAATTACACTCGAAGTTGAAATAAATTCAGTAAAATTTTAAATAATTTTAAAACGATTCTCGAATTATTTTAAATTAGATGTTAATTCACTTTTTACTTTGATATAAAACTAACCTAAGTTTTGTTGATTACTCACTAAACATTTACATCGTCATGTAAAAATACAACGAACCTTTTTTCATTCTTTATTTTTACTTTATCAAGTTAAAATAATTCAAAATTGCTTTTCTTGTACCTTAAGACATGAGCAAATGTGATTAAAATGATTCGATGGGATAAATCGAATGTACAATAACTAAAACTAATTTAATCTTAACATTACAACTAAACATGTCTATAATACATTTCGTTTGCCATTTACCCCGCAACCATTGATATAAATTGTGTGTATATTATGTTGTAACTAGTCCATTAACTGTGGCACTTTGTGTGTGCATCCACCTAAATTGATGAATCTCCGCAAATTGTGGAACCAAATGTATGTATGTATTTTAATCAAATTTGCTCATATCTTAAGATGCACGCAAAACAACTTTGAATTATTTGAAATTTAACTGAATTGACTTCAAATTCTTCACAGTGTCATTTTCACTAATTTTTGTAAAATTTACTTTTTTACTTGCTATTGCTTCAAATTTATATTCATTATGTAAAAATTATGTGTACTTACTAAACCAAACGTAAATTCTACTAATTCAAAATGGATGATAAAATCCGAGGTAAAATTTGATACAAACATTATATTTGCATAAAAGTACCTACCTATAAAATCATAAAATTATGCCATTAATTCATAGAGTAACAATTTTTTAAAACTTTTTTAAAGATATTTCTGGAAACAGTCACTGTACTCCAATCTATAAAAAATATCTCGAATTTTCACAGGGGAGACTGGATATAAATCTTCCAAAGCAAACAAAAAACAAAAAGCCAAATCATAAGATAAATTCAACTATCCGTTCGAAATTAAGAAAATTTTTCAAAATTCCGGTACGCTGCTAAATTTCAAACAACTAAAGTAAACTTTGACCGAATGAAACCGTATACTGAAAATTAAATTTATTTTCAGGTTTTTGCTGCTGCTCGGAACAGCACTTGCCCAGTATAAAATAACATCGATCAACAACACGATAGGAGTGTACTACCACCGAGACACAGACATAGTAATTTCTAACGCGAAATGGACTCTACTTGTACATAAAAATATATCCACTCTTAAAACAGCGTTTGACAAAAACGACAAAATCTTACAAACCCTCTACAACACACTCGACTCAACATACCATTACATGAATGTCTTTTTCGGCGATGTAAAAACACATCTCAGTTTATTAACGCAAATCTCTAAATCGATACAAGCAAAATTTTACGAAGTTTACCTTGACACAAAACGATACAAGCGAGGAATACTAAACGGTATCGGAACGATTTTCAAATCGATAACTGGAAATCTAGACCCAGAAGATGGTCAGTACTATTCTGGTTGCATCAATAAGCTAAATAATGACGAAAACCAACTCGAAAATTTAATCAAAAATCAAATATCTGTCACGACTTCAGTCATCAAAAATTTTAATTCAACTATTCAAAAATTAAAATCGACGAAGAAACTTTCAATAAGGATATCAAGGAAATCGAAACCTCAATTCTAGATATGACTAAGGATATCGAAAATATCCACACAAAATTAGGATTTTTAGAAATTTGCGAACAACTCATGGCAAGTTATTTATTCATTGAAGACAATTTAAACGATATTTTGAAAGCCATAACATTCGCTAGACTAAAAATTATACATTCGTCAATAATAACTCCTGACCATTTAGTAACAGAATTACAAGAGATTTCTCAGAGTTTACAAAGGAACAATTTGCTTCTACCTATTAAATTATCAGCAGTCGCTCAGTATTTAGACATTATTGAGTTACAAGCTTTTCAAGCAGATTCTAACTTAGTATTCG
This sequence comes from Leptura quadrifasciata, assembly GCA_963675555.1. Taxonomy (NCBI): domain Eukaryota; kingdom Metazoa; phylum Arthropoda; class Insecta; order Coleoptera; family Cerambycidae; genus Leptura; species Leptura quadrifasciata. Next base: position 70,412,343 of record OY776678.1, read on the forward strand.
TTCTAAAAATACCTCTTGTCGAGCCTCGAAATTGCAATACCTTCCGCCTATACCCGATCCCAATTCTTGATAACAGAACTGGCCTTCTGCACATTCTATCTATTTCACAAAAGTTTATCGCGAGAGACGATGATTCTTTGATGTACATACCAATTTCAAATTTAAATGAATGCAAACCACTATACTTTAGAACGAAACTATGCTCAAACCTGTTTGCATACCCTATCGATCAAAATGCCATATGTGGAGTCAGAATCCTGAAACAGTTGACTAAGCTCCCCAAAAATTGCCAGACATCCTTCATCATTGGTCAAGGATACAACGTTCAAGAACTTGAAGACAACACATGGTTAATAATAAACTCCGAACCACTCCAAATCACCATCAATTGCCCAAAAAGAGATTCAATAACAGAATTAATTAACAAAAATTCAATCGTCAAACTACAACCCGGATGTTACGCCTTTGTTGTAGAAATCACCAGAATACAAGCTAGTGCCAAAGACTTTTCAGACATTAAAGACAATTCTCATCCCGTCCAAATTCAATCAAATGCCCGACAAAATTAAATTACCAAAATTAAAACCTCTCAAATTAAACAATCTAAAGGTAGAAGATTTGGACATCGCCAAAACCAAATTGGAACAATAGTCAAAAGACCTGGATGATCTTATAAACGAACCATTCGTGAATAAACATGTATCTTGGTTCACGTATTTTACAATTACATTCACTGTTTCGCTAATTCTACTTTACATATTCTGTAAGTGTAAGAAAAAACGAAGCAAACCATTTATGAAACTTCTCGGTTTTATCCCTCCAAGAAAGCGACCCGTTATCAGACCACAAGAGGAGATGACATCGAGTTAACATAGACTTTCACTTGTGATTTATCATTCGCATTATTAATTTAACCTTTGTATATTTTTACCTTTATTTTTATTATTTTGTATTGTATTCACTCACTATTTTATTATCTCTTCAATTTCAAAAAGTTCCTGTATAACAGCAAATTTTTCGTTAAGGGGGAAGTTGTTATATAGTATTTGAGCCACTGTATACAAGACAATACGTGACTTTTCCTTCATTTCAAATTATCCCATAATATCCCATATTTCTGCTACGTGCAGATAACAAATTCCCCGCTATCATTTATCGCTTATAAAGTATCATAATATTACATTACGTTTTAACTTCTCTCGATTATGCTGAATTGCTTGCTTGCTTGCTTTTCTTTGTTCATCATTTAGATGACACTGCATCTAAATGTCATAAATAGAACCACGAAACATTTCTGTCGCCAGTTATCATACTCACTTTAAATTAAACGCTTAACATTTATTACTGTATTATTTCTAAGAGTCAACGTTATATATATATATATATATATATATATATGTATAATATTAAATGTTCATTACCAGATCACCTGAGTGATCCTCTTAAATCTAGAAGATCTAGGTTTCTCTGAGTAAAGGAGACGAGGGCCTACAATTTATAGTGGTATTTGAACCCATCTCGCTAGGTGTGCACAGAAAGAAAGCTAGACGTGCTAACTCACTGAACTATCGTCCACGTCTCTATATTAATACATTCGAAATAGTATATTAATTGGTCACTTTACGACCATTACTGCATAGTAATATCACTGTGATTAAAATAATCTAACAGGAAACATTTATTTTACATAGTATCACTAAATATTAAAAATACATTTGCGCAAACTATAAAAGTTTCAAATACGCTATCTATATTTTCATTGATTTTCATTATATCATAACATTTCAAAAGTGTTAATTTGTTTATGGTACTCTAGACACAAGTTAAACTAATACTATATTTGTGGAATAAATATTTATTGGATGTATCCAATAAAAACTACTTCGTCAAAGAGCAGAACGTGTACGTACATTTATTTTATTGCGCATGTCAAAATGTTATGCACACTTCGGAAATTTTCGGAATGCCATCCTTGTGGCATCGTATTAACATTTTACAGTGGTTCATATATTTATGGCACCCTAAATACACCTTTAATTCTAACTACCATATTTGTAGAATCGTAAAGACACATCACATATTCGTGGCATCTGATTCCAGAATCGAGTTTCCTATGATATTGGCCATTACAGTGGGTGTATACAAAAACAACTCATTGCTTAATAAAATGCACAGTTCAGGCTATTGCATAGGTGGGCTAACTTCATTAGTGTCACAACTGGGTGTAGTTCATGATCTGCTACAAGCATTGCCGTACACGTATGTGTGTGTGTGTGTTTTGCCATATTTGCGGCTACCTGTGTGTGCATAACCCTGAACTGTAGCGTCCGTTTCAATTGTGGTTACATTTTGGAGTAGCCACAGGGAAAAACGAGTGTGACAACATATATAGTCTAATTTTGTCAACACATATACGTTCCTTACCTTATCATTATGCGTATCCCAAATTTTAATAATTATAGATTTTAACAGTTTGAAATTACGCGCCATAAACTAAATATTGTGTAAGACGCCACATCATTGCACTGTGCATTCTCAACTTTAGGCAAACAAGTGGCTACTTCATAACACTCCATAACATAGCGCCCCCTTCAGGATACACTTTTAAGTTTAAGCTGAATGATTTATTATGTTATACGAGTGATGTACTGCTTCAAGTTCTTGCTGCTAGCATAGTGTTAACTTTTGCATTACACAATTTACAAAGGTAAGTACAATTCAATCTACAATCTATAACAGTGTTGACTTTATCTAATCTGAAAAGACCGCTATACAAATATGAGGTAAAGATAATTAGAAACACTTTAAAATACGCACTATTATATAACCTATTAAAACTTCATCCTTGCCCATACTGGAAGAAGTTCAATTATATGAAATAGAATTCATGGCATCTTCGATGATTTTAAACGACCGCATGAAAAAATAAGGGTTATATAGAAGTTTTTTCTGAGAATAATGTAAAGAATCGAGGAAAAGTATTTCAAGCCACTATAGGACGTCGAATGGTCGATTAGTGAACGCAAATAGGGACAAACCGCTCTCCTAATAGTTGTGTCGGTTTGATCAGATCACTGATATACAGAGTGTAGCACCTGGTATGACATTGTTTAAAACAACTTTATTTATAACAAAAAGAAGTATTAAATTTAATCAATGAAACAATTACTTCCATGTCCAGTGAAAGTATTGTAAAGCAAAAAAAAACTATTTATTTTTTTTATTGAAATAGGCTTAAAATGTCATGAAACGTCGAGATTTTAAATTTGACCGAAAAAAAATTCTATCTCTTTGTAACTTATTTTGACGCATTAAAAGTATAATAAATAGCGTTTTTCTACAATAAATAATTTTTTATATCTTTAGACCTTACATATGAACTTGACGTTTTTTAATTGTGTACCTCTCCATAGCAACCACTTTTCTTCGACGGTTTTACATGTGGCTTTCAGCATGTAGGTAATTTATTGCTGAAACATTTAAGTCGAAACATATATAGAGGTGCAAAGTTGAACCTAGTTGTACAGGGTGTTTTTCACAATTATTCAAATTATTATATTATGCTGCAGGAATCAATTTCCTACACGCTGAAATAAAATTGAGAACTTTTCATCTACATCAATTTTTTAAAAACTATCGAAGAAAGGCGGTCGCTATGGGGAAGTATAATATTAAAAATCGTCAATTATATTTTTTGGAAGTTCATATGCAAGGTCTAAAGTTACTGTCAAAAACTATTTGTTGTAAAAAGACATTGTTGATTGTACATTTAGAGCGTAAAAAAAAACGAGAAGTTATTTCCACGTCCAGCGGAAGTATAGTAACGCAAAAAATATATATATTTTTTTATTGTTGAATAGGATAAAATGTCATGATACGTCGAGATTTTAAATTAGAGCGAAAAAAAATGACTGTCTGTCGGTCAGTCCGTAACTTTTTTTGTGCGCACGTTTACTCTAGCACGGTTTATGATATTGACTTGAAATTTGATACACTTATGTATTATAACGTAATCTGGAACTAGATTATATTTTGATCCAATTCCGTCGAAAGGTTCAAGGGTAAATGGGGTAAATAAGTGTAAATAGACAAACCAAGCAGGTAATAGTACATAAAATTGCAATTTAGGGCATGTACGAAAATTCAAAGTCTCAAAGTTTTTTTCGGTATCAGCCACCCCCCACTATCACCTCTAATACCACCCCCACACTATTATGAAAGTGAGCAAAAAATAAAAATGTGATTTAGTGCGTATACAAGAACGAAACGTCTCAATATTTTTTTTACATTAGCCACCCCCTCTACCACCCCCACCCTATTATTGAACGGGATCAAAAAAGATGAAAATATGATTTAGTGTGTATACAAGAACGAAACGTTAGCTACCCACTCTACCACTCCCACCCTATTATTAAAGGGACTAAAAGAATGAAATTGGGTAAGTATGTGTACGAGAACCAAGGGCCTCCAAAATTTATTTTGGTGTTAGCTACCCCCTCTACCACCTCCATTGCCATTCCACCCTATTATTAATAGGAGTATAAAATTAAATTAAAATTTAGTGTGTATACGAGAACCAAGGGCCTCTAAAGTTTATTTTGGCATTAGTCACCCCCCTACCATCCCCATTGCCACCCCCACCCCATTATTAAAGGGACTAAAAAAATTAAATTGAGATTTAGTGTGTATACGCGAACCAAGGGCTTCTAAAATTTATTTTGGTGTGGTGTGAATATTTCTTGTCAAAAAATCGGTAAAAAATATTTTCAAAAACTGCTTTATTGAAAAATTGTAATATTTCCTTTTGTTATAATCATCGGGAAACTGTTTTTGTGCCTTTATCGTGGCACAATAACGTCTGCGAAGGTACTCGGAGGAGGCGGTAAACTTTAGCATCTGTTTATTTATATCCCAACGTATCCTACAAAGTGATAGTTAATTGATAGAGCTTTTCCAACAGCTTTTACTGTTTAACCTTATCAACGCAGGTATTTTAATGAGACTTTGCAACATTAGTAAAAAAATAATTTTTTGAGTGTACATCTCTATAGCCAAAACTTGATTTACTTTCCAGTTAGGTATTTATTACTCCTATAAAGTTTATATAAATTTATACCGCAATTCCTCCCCATATGGGGTTTGAAATTTTTTATTGTAACATTTTTTTCCCATTTAGATTGAAATTGGAATACTGAAAATGGCAAGTCAAAGAACAAGGCGAATGTTACAAGTTGCTTTAGAAAATAAAAAGACTGATCCTACATTAGATTTTTTGAATTTGCCACGATACGAATCGACGAAAGGGACTTTGAAAGAAGACGCAGATAAGGCCATTGAATATATGTCTTCCGTGAATAATAATTAAAAAAAATACCAGGAAGAAGCGGAACCTTTTAGTGATTCCGGTAGTGAATACTTACCATCAGATGGAACTATCATTGATGATACAACTGATGGCGAAGAGGAAGGTGATATTCTCATTTCTATACAAAAGTCCCTAAGTTATAAGGCTATGGATGTTCCTTTAACAAGTGAAACTGAAGTTACAAGTAGTACAGATACATCCAGAGTGTGTGTCGAGAATAAACAAAAACATAGACCTTCATCAAATAAAATTAATGAAGTTCCATGTTCTGAGAATTTGGAGCAGATTATTATAAAGCACAGCGAAAAAATCAATAATAAACGTTTTCGCAATAAACACCATGCATGTTATTTCTGCCATAAGCTAATACAAAATATGTCTAGACATTTTGAAACGAAACATGGTAAAGAGCTTGAAATTATAAAAATTTCTATATTACCGAAAAAATCGCTTAAAAGGCGAAACGAATATGGCGCCCTTATAAAAGCGGGGGACTTTTACCATAATTGCGAAGTATTGGCTTCAAAATCGGGAGAGCTTATACTTGCCCGTAGGCCTACAGAAAGTGAATTAGTAGGTGTAATCTATTCTGATTACGGGCCTTGCCCCAAATGCTTAGGATTTTTGCTCAAACGCCATTTATGGCATCATGTGAAATACGGTTGTGTAAAAGCGAAGGAAAATCGTGATGATGAAGATTATAAAAATTCAAAATTTGTAGTTATGGAGAGCACTACTATAGTAAATGGCATATTAGGGTCAGAGTTCTCCACGGCATATCTTACCAAAATCATTGAAAAATTGCGTGGTGATGAAATTTGAGACAACTTTCTAGATTACTATTGGAATTAAAAAAAATTGATCCACACATAAAAAGTATAAGTGATTCGCTCAATCCAGAAAAATTCGACTTCGTGATTCAAGCTACACAAAGATTGTGTATTCGATGTGAAGGTGAAATCATAAATAGGCCAAAATTTGATATACCATCATTAGCCTTAAAAATTGGTTATGCATTAAAAAAGTGTATCGGTATTGAACGTGGACAAGCTCTAAGAAGAGGCAATATTAAACGTGATAAAATGTTAACATCATTTGAGATGTTGCTTAACCTTGAATGGAATGTGAGAATTTCATCAAATGCTCTATCATCATTACATAGGCGCAAATTAAATAATCCGGAATTACTACCGGTAACCAGTGACCTACTAGTATTGAGTAAATTTTTAGAACAAGAAATAAAAACTACAAAGGAAACCTTAAAAGAAAAATGCTCAACAACTATTTGGTCCAAATTAGCCTCATTGACATTAACAAGAATCGTTTTATTCAATAAAAGAAGATCAGATGAAGCAGCACGAATGACCGTTGAACAATATGCATCCCGTCCATCATGGAACTCAAGTGGTACAGAAGCTGTTAGAGAAGCTTTGTCACCATTTGAGCAAGAACTGGCAAAAACCTTAGTCTTGGTAAATATTGAAGGAAAAAAAAGCAGACATGTACCAGTAATATTAACTACTGAAATGAAGGAGTCTATTGATTTGTTAATCAAATTTCGAAGCAAGGTTGACATATTATCCGAAAATCCTTTCCTATTTGCCCTTGGAGGAGGAAGTTTACGAAATATAAGAGGGCATGATGCCCTCAAAAAATGGTGTTCCGAAGCCAATTTACAATTCCCTCACTTAGTCACAGGTACAAAACTAAGAAAATATATTGCGACTGTTTGCCAGGTATTTAACCTAACCGAGAATCAAACAGATTGGTTGGCAAGACACCTCGGCCATGACATTCGTGTCCATAGAGAATTTTATAGGCTTCAGGATAATGCTGTAGAGCTAGCAAAGGTTAGTCGCCTCCTAATCGCTGTCGACCAAGGAGAAACCCAACAGTTTGCTGGCAAGAGCTTAGATGAAATTAATATTAAAGGTATATTATTGTAATTCAGTAAGTAGCAATAAAAATATGAAAAACAGTAATTTATGTACGTTTCAGATTTGCCAGATATTACAGAAGATGCTGAATTATCTGACGAAGGAGATAAATTGGGAGATGAAGTTGTTAATAATGGCGAAATTCGTAATGTGGAAAATTATTTAGTAATTCTGTTTTGTTCATTTTAAATATTTTCAGGAAATGTCACAGACACTGCAATAAATAATGAAGTGAATCAAACTGAGGCATTAGGTATGAATAGTTAATTTGATATTTAAAATTTTATAGATTTTTTGGGTAAAAAGATGAAACGAAAAATGAATGAAAAACAGACGATATAAGTAATACCGCATCCTTTTTTGGGTGGTTCGGAATTATGTTGTAATTTTTTCTATTTCGCCCAAAGAAGGCCGCGCAACCCTCTAATATATAATTGCAAACACCACACTTTAGTGGCCGCTTGTTGTGTCGGTCAAGTTAGCTTATTGCACTTTTGCGTTAAACAAAATTAAAACGTTTGGGTATTTTTTAGTTCTGAATAATCAACCTAAATTTTGAACATAAATTGTAATCATAATTTATCACAACTTACTTTTAATGTTGAAATAAACAGACATATGACTTGTTGCTACTCATGTTTGTTTTGTTATTCAGTAGATGCAAATTTCAATTTCGCATTATTTTTTAAAATATTCGTTTTATCTATTTCATGATTGTGAAAATTAATAAGCTCTATTATGTACTACGAAATTACACCAAATTTTTTAAATCATCTTTTCTCTTAAAAGACCGTTTCACCCTAAGAAAAACTATTACTTATAACTAACTAATTGTACCTTACTTTTGCTAATCTAGCTATCTAACCTTATAAAATTCAATATCCAAAGTTAAATAATTCATAAATTATTTAACTTTATTACAGAAACGGCGATGAAATCGAAAGAAAAACATCAGAGAAAAATGTGGTCCACAGAGCAAAGCACTATAGTTTTAAAAACATTTAAACTGGCTTTAAAGAACAACCGGTTACCAGGCAAAGCAGATTGCGAAAAATTAATGGCCAGTCATCCCACCCTTTTCGAAGATAGAAAATGGACTGATATAAAATTTTACATTAAAAATCATTTAGCTAGAATTGATCGAATGAAAAAGGCCAGTAATTAGCTTCACCCATTAGGATATTAATTCCTTACACTCAGGAAGTTTTTATGTTGTTTTTCGCTATTTTTTATTTTCTGATTTTTTAATTCTTATTTCATAATAGGTTCACCTAAAGTATTTTCACCACGGGTAATTTTTTTACTTAAACTAAGATGAAGATATAGAGAGATGTTCAAATGACGTCCGAGTTTTGAGATTTCTTTTCAGATTATTGATATCTCTTCAAGTTAAAAATTATTATCTTCCCTCTATTAGAACCCACTTTACGTGCACCGCCCTGGTATTTACTAAAATAAACTATATTTTTAAAATTGTATGAGATTATAGGACACTTCAAAATCTTTTAAACGTTCTTTGAGATACATCGTTTTAAAAATATATTTTGTGACTTGACGGAGATGAACTATTAAGTTGAAATAAAAATGAACATACTTATCACTAGTGTTTTATTTAAGGTTAATAAATAAAAATAAATAAATAATGAAACATTCAGTAACAAAAACAAAAATTCGTCACCCTATCCAAATAACATAAGAAGTAAACATATACATAAACATTAAATATATACTTATTATAATGAGCGATGAACAAATGCTTAAAATAGTTTATATGGAGCGATCAGCAAAAAGCTTAATAGCAGTTATCTAAAGATTTCAAAACGGTATATCACATAATTAGCAGTTATATGTCTATTTATTGAGTAGTAAGAACTTAATCAGAGACTTAGAATTTTGGGTCCCCAGCTATAACTACTATGAGGCTTCCTGTTGAACTCTCTGCAATTAAAAGTAAATTTTGTCCAGGCGACAGGTCGTCAAAAACATTAAAAGAAACAAATAAATGTCCGTCGGTTTTGTTTAAGGGTTAGGAAAAATATATCATAGATATTATTGCCCCCGGAGTCATGAACTACCCTTATCAATCCGTTAATTTTTTCATATTAGGTAGGAAAATTTAGTTTTCGTTCAACCTGTTGCCTGTCATTCTACCATGTTTTATTTTGTCGAATATCCCCCCCCCCCCCCCCATATTGTGAATGCCTGAAAATGAAACACATTGGTCAGATGTATTTTATTGTTAACTCTAATAACATATCCTAACTTGTTTTCAAATGTTCTGCTGATGTTCCGTATTCCCTGTCCTTAATTTTGACTTGTTAATAATATTTTCCATACACTATTTGTTCATAAATACCTGAAACAAATAATCGTGGTTAAAATATTTTAATAGCTTATTATAATTTTTTTTCGTGTACAAGATTTCTATTGTTCTAAACTTACCTGCGATTGCAGTATTTCTTTAGTATAACTTACTAATTGTGTATTACAACCTTTTGCTTCGTTATTTTGTAAACAGATTCTCAAAATTTCAATGTTATTGGCAATTCAATTTTTAATTCCTATTCACTTGATGCTTGACGGCCTTGTCGCTCTCATTAAGAACAAACAAAATTATCCCCCACTTACTGACCAAAAATCAGTTTTAGTAGTTCTTTACTTGTACATTCTAACGAATCCTAAGTAAAATGAAGTAAACTTATTTCTTCTGAATTTCCTAGTTGGTATTGTGAGTAGAGAACAACAAAATACTAAGCTCAGCTACATAAACAATATTTCATAAAATGTAACCACAATTGACACACAAGGTAACCATAATTAAATACACAGGTCACCAGAAATGTAGTAAAAAAAAATACACACTTACACTCGATTGCGACTACGGTAGCCATAGCCATTGTTTTCATAACAGCCAAACGGTGGTATGTATTTAAAAATGGAGTAGTGCGCTGCGCAGCCAATTTCTGTAAGAGTCCAATGCATGATAAAAACGCGTGGTAGCCACTTATAATTTATATGCACAGTAGCCACAAATATTTCGTACCATGTATGTGTGTGTGTGGTGTGTGTTAACACGATAGCGCCGAAACTACTGAACGGATTTGAATGAAACTTTGCGTGTGCGTTTCTTTAGTGTCCCAGAAGATCTGAAAAGGTTTTGGTTGAGATCGGATTACGTTTAGTGCCATTTTGACGCAACAAGTTGTTTATTTTATATTTACTTTCAATTTACAATGGAACCATTGAAAAGCAGTTAAAATTCTGATTTCAACGACATATCACACTTCCACCCTTTCGATTTGGTTTCCGTGAAAAAAATTAAAAACAAAGCAAATATGGCATAGATCGCATGACATGATCGATGCGCGTAGCGGTTACATCGTTAAACTCGTCACATCAAGTGTCAATTCACGTGTGAGGGTTTCTTCACTGCTCTAGAAGTAGAGCGGATTACGTTTAGTACCGTTTTTAAATATATATACAGGCAAATCGAAGAATTAAACTACAAATATTCCTCTAAAATCTAGTAAAATTACTGAAATGCTAATGTTTGATTTAACAAGGACAGCCGCGAGCGATCGGATTGCAATGAGCAAATTTTGATGATTGTCATTGTCATCGTTTGTCATCCGATAACGTTGGTGTCATGTCATGTTAATAAGATTTCGGCACATTTGTAACTTTTAGTGGATTGTCACAAACCTTAAAGGTAGATGTAACAATATCAATATCATATGCTTTCTATACCTTCGTTGGTGAATTTATTATAGATTATCACTTTACCAATTTTCAGTTTGTTGCTTTACAAATCTGTACTATTTAGGATAACTTTCTTAGTCGTTCAAGTAATGTTAAAGTTGTTAATATCCTAATAGTATATTATTCAACGAGCGATAATGTAGGTAATAACTCGCATAGACGATTGTAAATTCATTAAGTTGAGGGTTTTTTAGTGCCCCAGAAGATCTGAAAAGGTGTTGGATGAGATCGGATTACGTTTAGTGCCGTTTTGTTACACAATTTAATGCTCTTTTCGGCTTCAAAGATCCACCCGAGTGGGGAGGTTCCAGCCGCTTCCAGTAGCTGCCGATTTTATTTTTTGCTAGAAAATCTATGTGTGTGACACAAACCGTTTTTAAAAGCTTTCATTTAATTTGCAATGTTTGTTAGTCAGTTAGTTTATTTAGGACAAATCTTGCAATCAAACTTCCGATTAGTTCTAATTAAGCCAGAGCTTTAAAATTTTGCACGTGTACAAGTTCGTGACAATATACTTAAACATTTTCATATAAGAAAAAACAAGATGGCGGCTTCAAGATGGCGAACGACTTTACCGTTCATGATGATTACGAATTTCTAGTAAAAAATTTATTTCGATATGGCGAACGACTACGTTTATGATCCGATTCGACTCAAAATCGACATCTGGGGGGTTTTGAGATCGCCGATTACGAATTTCCAGTCAAAAATTTAGTTCAGGATGGCAACTTCAAGATGGCGGATGACTTTACCGTTTAAGATCCGACATAACTCCAAATCGATATTTGGGGGTTTTCTAGGTCGCGGATAATGAATTTTTAGTCAAAAATTCAGAAATTCAAAATGGCGGCGCCAACACGGCTGACGACTTGTCATTTGGATAAAAAATCGATCAAAATCAATATCTGGGGATTTTCGGGGTCGCGAATTACAAATTTATAATCAAAAATTTAGTTCAAGATAGCGGACGACGTTACCGTTTATCCGATTCGTCTCAAAATTGATATCTAGAGATTACAGCATATCAAAAGACTAAAAGTAAAAAATAAGATTATACAAAAAATATTTGTAAAAAAAAGCTTTTATTTAAATGCTCTAAAAAGTAGAAAATAAACTTTGAAGTCAATCAAACCCATCATTTTGTAACACCATATATATATATATATATATATGGTGTTACAAAATGATGAATGATGATATATATAAAAGGAAAGGTGTTATCGCGGGAACAGGACAATAAGTCAAGAAAAAAATTCGTGGGCAAGCCCGCAGAAATTATAGTGCAACCGTGTACACGTGTTTCGGACTTTTTGGTCCTCATCAGCACGGTGTAGCTAAGTTGAAAGGATAGGCACAACTTAGGAAAAAACGACACAAATGGAAACCACTGACAGGAAGCCAGTTGCACATTTGTGGCTGCAGTCGGAAGACCTTGAGGTTTCAAGGCAACAACCAACATTGCCACGGAGGCAAACTGTAAGCCGCCTGCGTGGAGTTCCATAGCCCAAGGTAAAATACAAAAGGAAAGGTGTTATCGCGGGAACAGGACAATAAGTCAAGAAAAAAATTTTCAAATAATAAAATTGTCAGTGGTTTCCATTTGTGTCGTTTTTTCCTAAGTTGTGCCTATCCTTTCAACTTAGCTACACCGTGCTGATGAGGACCAAAAAGTCCGAAACACGTGTACACGGTTGCACTATAATTTCTGCGGGCTTGCCCACGAATTTTTTTCTTGACTTATTGTCCTGTTCCCGCGATAACACCTTTCCTTTTGTATTTTACCTTGGGCTATGGAACTCCACGCAGGCGGCTTACAGTTTGCCTCCGTGGCAATGTTGGTTGTTGCCTTGAAACCTCAAGGTCTTCCGACTGCAGCCACAAATGTGCAACTGGCTTCCTGTCAGTGGTTTCCATTTGTGTCGTTTTTTCCAAAGTTGTGCCTATCCTTTCAACTTAGCTACACCGTGCTGATGAGGACCAAAAAGTCCGAAACACGTGTACACGGTTGCACTATAATTTCTGCGGGCTTGCCCACGAATTTTTTTCTTGACTTATTGTCCTGTTCCCGCGATAACACCTTTCCTTTTGTATTTTACCTTGGGCTATGGAACTCCACGCAGGCGGCTTACAGTTTGCCTCCGTGGCAATGTTGGTTGTTGCCTTGAAACCTCAAGGTCTTCCGACTGCAGCCACAAATGTGCAACTGGCTTCCTGTCAGTGGTTTCCATTTGTGTCGTTTTTTCCTAAGTTGTGCCTATCCTTTCAACTTAGCTACACCGTGCTGATGAGGACCAAAAAGTCCGAAACACGCGTACACGGTTGCACTATAATTTCTGCGGGCTTGCCCACGAATTTTTTTCTCGACTTATATATATATATATTTTTTTTTTATAAAAGCTTGTCGCAAGCAATCTCCTCTACATAAGAAAATGTCGCGACAAGCTTTTATATCATAAAAAATTATTTGGTGTAATAAAATGATGGGTTTGATAAACTTCAAAGTTTACTCTCTACTTTTTAGAGCTTTTAAATAAAAGCTTTTCATAAAAATACTTTTTTATGTAATTTATTTAATGTATTAAGATGTAGATGGCGATGTCATGCCTGGGATATTTTATCGGTAATGTATACTCCAAATAAGAAAAAAAAACTTTAGATATTGTTAATATCCATTGTTATCTAGCTAAATACGCACACAGGGTGTCCCAATAGTGCGCCAATGTCTAATATCGGCCTCATTAGAAGACTTTGGAAAATTATTTTTCATGGAAGTGATTTTTGAGGTCATTTTTTTAATGGAACACCTATATACTTTCACATTTATGAATTCAACGTAAAATTACCTTTCCGGATATTTTTTGTTTTTCACGCGGCGTTGCCGAGTTCTTCGAAAAAATATGAAGATTTTGTCGGAACAAGATTTAACAAATTAATTCGCCGTGTGTAATACTACTAAGAGGATTTATTTTGCAATTATGTAGACAAGGGATGTACTACAATGACAAAGCGACAGCACTCGCACCGATCGGCCTGAAAGAAGAACTGCTCTAATAGATAGAGAACTTCACCGACTCAATGTTGACGTTGCAGCTCTCAGCGAAACTCGATTTTTGGAGGAAGGTTCTCTCACAGAAAAGTACTACACCTTCTATTGGAAAGGTCTTCCCACCAATTCAAGAAGACAACATGGAGTAGGATTTGCCGTTCGGAATCAACTTGTATCCAACTTAACACAAGTACCACAAGGCATATCCGAGCGTCTAATACTGCTACGCTATGAGCTATCAGATGGCAACGCGGTAAATCTAATAAGTGCCTACGCTCCCACTCTGGATGCAAGTCACGAAACCAAGGAAAGCTTCTATCAACAGCTGGAAGAAACCCTCTGTAGAATACCTAAAACGGAACGACTCGTTATTCTTGGCGATTTTAACGCTAGAGTAGGGAGAGATGCAGACACCTGGTCAGGCATCATAGGCAAGAACGGTTTGGGCAACATGAACGCTAACGGTCAGCTACTCCTAACTAAATGCGCCGAACATGATCTAGTTATAACAAACACCATTTTCCGACAAAATGATAAATTTAAAGGCACCTGGCGTCACCCCAGATCAGGTCACTGGCATCTACTGGACTATGTTATCGTACGTAGGAAGCATCTCAAGGACGTCCAAATTACAAAAGCGCGCATTGATAGCGAATGTTGGACCGATCATCGTCCTGTTGTCTCTAAAATGAAAATTGTTATGAGACCCAAACACCGAAGAACTCAAGTAAAACGTAGACTCCGTCTCTGTATTAGTAAATTGCGTGACCAACAAACCGTCGAACAGCTAAAGCAAAAAGTTCAAGAGAATTTGAGTGCACTAGAAGAAACCAATTCTGTAGATGTCGCTGCTACCTGGACACAAATTAAAGACAGTTTAAAAAGTGTGAGTGAAGAAATTCTTGGCACTGCAGCAAGTAAAAAACAGGAGGACTGGTTCAATGATAATGAAGCTTTTATACAAGAACTTCTTGACCGCAAACATATTGCCTTCCAAAACGCTATCAACCACCCCAACGACTCATCAAAAGCAGAAGCTTTTACCCAATCTAAGTATGAAACGCAACGCGAAATCAGAAGAATAAAGAACGAGTGGTGGGCAAGCAAGGCCAGAGAAATTCAAAGGTACGCCGATTCACACGACTACAGGAATTTCTTTCAAGGAGTAAAAGCAGTGTACGGCCCCAGTCGGAAAAATATGTGCCCTATTAAAGATTTAAATGGAAATCTCCTCAAAGAAGACCAGGAAATAAGAGCCCGATGGAAAGAACACTACTCTAACATTCTTAACCAGCAAAGTCAAGCCGATCACGATATTATAAATCTTATCCCTCAATATGACACCTTCGAAGACTTAGATAAACCACTAACAACGGAAGAGATCTTAACCGCCATTGGGCAGCTAAAAAATAACAAATCTCCCGGCGCCGACTCACTCCCAGCTGAGATCTTTAAAGCTGTGTCGTCAGAGCTCATACCCTACCTCAAAAAACTGTTTGATGTCGTGTGGGAAAGTGGTCAAGCTCCGCAGGAGTTTCGTGATACACTTTTAATCAACCTCTTCAAAAACAAAGGGAGCGCTGCGGACTGTGGAAATTACAGGGGTATAGCTCTCCTGGCTGTTGGAGGGAAGATACTCACTAAAGCGATGGCAAATAGGCTAACACATGTTATGGAAAAGCTACTTCCTGAAACACAGAGTGGCTTTAGACCAAACCGAGGCACATCGGATTTAATCTTCACACTTAAACAGCTTCAAGAAAAAGCACTCGAACATCAAGGAGAAATTCACATGGCCTTCATTGATTTAACCAAGGCGTTTGACTCGGTGGACAGGGAAGTGCTCTGGAAAATTATGTTCCGCTTAGGTATCCCTAGAAAATTTGTGGAAGTATGTCGCAGTCTACATACAAACAACAACGCCCAGGTTATGTATAATAATGAGGCAACCGAACCTTTCCAAACCCTCACTGGAGTTAGGCAGGGATGTGTTCTGGCACCCCTACTTTTTAATTTGTTTACCACTGCTCTAACAATTATTATTGACAACAAACTGACAGTCAGAGGAATAGGTCTCAGATACCGTTTTGATGGCGGTCTCTTTAACATAGGGCGCTTTAGAGCTTTCACGAAGACACGCACACGATTCATTTGTGATCTCCAGTATGCGGATGACTGTGCACTTTTAGCCTCTACGCCGGAAGAGCTTCAAGAACTTTTAGATGTGTATGCCCAGAGCTATGATTCCTTGGGACTTAAAATCAACATTGGAAAGACTAAGATTATGTCAACTCCTCATCAAGTGAACCAAATAGACATTACACTTAACGGAAATTCTCTTGAAGTGGTGGATCAATTCAATTACTTAGGCAACGTTGTTAATGACAAAGCAAACATGGACAGCGAGATTTGCAATAGAATTAACGCTGCATCTAGAGCACTCTGGGGACTTAGAGAGAGAGTATTTGACAACCACGACCTTGCTTTGTCAACGAAAATGGCTGTCTACAGAGCAGTTGTCATTCCAACACTGCTATATGGATGTGAAAGCTGGGTCACTTACCGTCGTCATGTGAAAGAATTAGAACGTTTTCAGCAAAGACACCTCAGAAGTATGATGAAAATCCGTTGGTTCCATCACATATCAAACGTTGAAGTACTCAGGAGAGCAAACAGCCTTCCAATTGAGGTGCTTATTTCAAGAGCACGCTTAAGATGGGCAGGTCACGTTCATCGTATGCATGATAACCGCCTTCCTAAATGTACACTTTATGGTGAATTGCTAAGCGGTAGAAGAAGGCGTGGCGGTCAACGAAAGAGGTTCAAAGACGCTCTCCATGAAAATCTAAAATCCTGCGGTGTTGCAGACGAGCAATGGGAACAACTTGCAGCGGACAGAACCGAATGGCGAGGGGTTGTCGCCAGCTATCAAGGAAATGTTGCTGCAAGAAGGCCCAATCCAAGACCTAACCAGGTCTATGTTTGTCCTGACTGCGGTCGACATGTGCTCTCCCGAATTGGCCTCTATAGCCATAGTCGTGTGCACCGTAGATGAATGGGAATTACAATAGACTACACCTTTTACTTGTTTTTTATTGCACAATTTATCGACTGTAACATTTTTATACTCGGACTCGAGTAACGGCTAATAAAAAATAATAATAACAATGACAAAACCACCAAATATTGATTATAATTATACAAGGTGTACTTCAGATTAGCGCTAATTCAGGACATTTCAAAGTAAATTTTCTCAATTTTTTTCAAATGGAACACTGATTTTTGAATCGGCACGTTCATTCTCTATGACTTTTGTGAATAATATCCCATACCTAAAATCGATATTTGCAGAGATATTTTAACTTCTCATTAAAAACCGTTAAATTATAATGCTTTTCAATTCGAACTAATCTAGTAACCATGATTTTGACAAAGTGAGAATAATTGAAAGTTATCCTATTGACGTTTAATTATTAACTATTGTGAAAGTATACTTATTTTAAGTTACAAATTAATTTAAAATTAGCACTTTCCAATAATGAATTTTTCGAGAGAAATGGTCGATATGGCTTAAGAACAGGGTGAGAGCGATAAAAATGGTGTACTATCGACTCGAATTTATAAGTAGCGATATCCGAAAAGACGACAGCCCTCTAAAAAATCACTTGAGAGGTGATGGAACGATTTGACAATGCGGAAAAAGTGGAATATGAGAAAAGTAACAAAAACTGTAATAAATTAAGAAAACAAAACAGCCATACTTTTGATCGAGATTGAAGGTCCTGATCGGAGTATAAGAGAACTGACAAAAGAAGGCGATATAAGCCGATCTTCAGTCCATCGAATTTTTTGGCTGTTTTGTTTGCCGATGAAGCAATGTTTCATAAAAACGGACATGTTAATCGTCATAATTTTCATTATTACGACACAACCCATCCTTACATCTCACAAACAAATAGCCAAACAGATGGTCATTCAATGTTTGGGGATTATGTGACAGAATCACATTTTATTACGGACGTGTGAACGGTCAAATTTATTTGGAATTTTTGCAAGACAGCTTGGAAGAATTACTGGAGAATGCCCCAGGGATATTAGGAAGAGAATGTAGTACCTCCATGATAGAGCACCTGTGCACCATACTGCAGCTACTTACGAACATTTCAACGGCGCTTTTTCAAATGGTTCAATAAGTGGAGGACTCCATAATTGCATGCCGTAAGCCCTGATTTGACCAAAATAGACTTCTTTTTGTGGGGCTATGATGTTAAGAGCGCTCCAGATATAAGCCGTCAAGAATTTCCGATATACTCTCACATTAATAATTATTTTGATTACGTCTTTAACAAAAAAACGGGAGGAAATAAAACCATGCACTGGGCTTGTTACACATCATTTTCTGCATGTGATAATTTTTCTTTGTTTAACAGTATAATGTAAGAATTCTTGAATAAATATTGCGGAATAGAACTGATCCCGCCATATGGTGGATAGTGGCCGAACTATCGTTGACGGTAATTTCGGGTAATGTATGTATTTAGGGACTATCTATTAATTCTAATCTTTTTTTAAAATAGGATTTTTAATTAGTGTTAAAATCGGTTTTTCTCTCTCAATTTCCTGTGATCTTCTTTCTTAATTAATTGTTGACTGTTGTTACATGAGGACGTTTTGATGTTTGATCATCCGCTGAGGGATTATTCTGTGTCAAATAATTGTGAATTCCAAGTGTACTAATTCGTATTTTTAGTTTGTGGTAGTATTTTGGCGGAATCACACCTATTTAGAGATTAAAATCAGCAATTACTGTCCATATGATTTTATAGTCAAGTAATTGATTTTTCCTTTCTTCATGTATAGACATCATTCCACATCCTCCATCATCTTTATTTTACCATCATCAATTCATGTTCATGGAACAATTTGCAATACCCTTCTGTAGGTAGGTACGTTTAATTTTTTTTTTATAGTTCCGTAATTAATTTGTTTTATTTCATTTTCAAAAGATGTTATTGGAGGGCAATCAATTTGTTATTGGAGCGCAATAAATTGCTTGCTTCATTTCGTGAGAAAATTGAGCATTATTTCAACCAAGAATAACAGTCCGGGAGCTTATTTTCTTTTGAAATTTTTTTTCATTATCTGTTTAGACGGACACTGCACCTAGGCTGCAATTAGCATTGTGGACGACACCGAACGACGATCTACGTGGGACCGGAGAACATGCAAGTTAAATAAAAAATATTCGTATTTTTTATAAAACATTGTAATTATTATTATTTCTGGAAAAAAATAGATAATGCTTTTCTACGACTTCATCAAAAATGAAATTTAACAATACATTAACATTATATATAACCCAAGGTATAGTTTTGCTCATGAAAGCAAATTTTTTTTTTTAAGATTCTTCTTTGAAAGTCAATAAAACTATCTAACTTTATTCCTATATATTGGTAGAATTAGATATAACCAAAATAAACCATATTATAAATTTTTATTACAACTATAAATTAGTTTTTCTTCTGTGATACTCTATTGAATATATATATATATATATGTATATATATGTATATATATATATATATATATATATGTATATATATATATATATATATATATATATATGTATATATATATATATATATATATATATATATATATATATATACAAGAATAAAAAGTGTATAAAACCGCACTTTCCATATGATCATGGTATTAGATTTGCAGTTTAATGAAATACTGAAAAATGGAAAACTGAAAAATAATTTTATGACGTACATTCAAAGACAATTTCTTACTATTTTGACCGTAATCCGAAGACAGATCTTAGAACTTGTGAGCCGCATATAGGGACGCAAGGCCGGAGGCCGAGCTCAGCAATGCCGCAGGCACAGCCGAACTAATGAATTTTTAAAATAGATCAACCCCTATCTCACCCTCCGAGACGGACTGGAAAATAATTTCAATACATTTCCCTGATATATTTGTCTTAATAAAACCGCGTTAGAATTAAAACTCGACAGGGATTACTAACATGAATAATTTTTTATAAAGATTCCACCCTCCTCTGCACCCTGCCACACCACCCGGCATGTATTGATATATATTTCCTGATGTATAGTGCGGGAAAGAGGAAATTGAGAGGGGGGGGGGGGTGCGAGGTGAGACGCTAAGAAGGCAGGCCCGAACTTAACTATATTGTATACGTATGTCTGTTTACGCTTTTAAAGGACCTCGCAATTTTCTTAAGGAAAAGTGACTTGCGTTAAATTGGTTGAAATTTTGATATGTTGTGTATCCCATCTCTCTGATCAAATGTCTCAATTGGCACAAATTGACAAACTTTCACAGTCTTGAGATAAAGCTTGCTAAAGGAAGCATTATCGTATATTTGAGATGTATGGGTCTGGGTTAAATCAGTACTCTTTTTTTGCTTCTAGGGTCTCACAGTGGTTTGAAAACACCTCATAACTGTCATGGTTTATTTATTGAAATATTACATCATATAATCTCAAACGTCGTCACGTCATATGACGTCATAGCATGTAATATCGTGTCATAGAACATCATGATTTAAATAACATTCTTTTCTCTTACTTCTAGGTGCTCAGATCACAATAAAATTCAAAGTGACCACTATGAGGTTCTGTGACACGACATGACCTGCTATGACGTCATATGATATGATAAGACGATCAATTATACTGTTTAGGTGTTATTAAACAAATCTGAGACATTGATGCATTTGATACAGAGATAGGATACACACAATATCAAAAATTCAACCCATTTAACGAAGTCACTTTTCCATAAGAAAATTGCGTTGGCTTTTGTTGTGTGGGCTCAGTTTAGCTGGCAACAATTTACATTAGTGACTATACAGTAGTTACAGTATCCTAGATCACTTAATATTTGAGTGAATTGTTACTACCTAGCAAGAACCACGGGGAGGTATGAGCATATCTTGCCATGATAGGATGGGTAAAGAATATTAGTACAGGATAAAGAAAATTATACAAAAAAATAAAACTAAACCTCTAAAAACAAAAAATTTTTTTTAAATAGTAACAGTAAAAAAATATATAGGTATCCTCAAAATAAATTAAAAAAATAACAATAAACATCTAAAAACAGAAACAAAACTCGAAATAGTAAATTTTCGTAAATAAAATATGTATTCTCCAAATAAATAAAATTAAATATAATTGAATTCTTTAAATAAATAAAAATAGATTAAAATACTTACGAACGCACAAAATGACATAAATAACAAGCTTGATATCACGATCACTATCATTGAACACAAAAACGGACACAAATAATAAACTTATATATATCACTACCACTTCTTCAATCACAAGTCATCACAATCACTTCTTCCTCAGAATCCTGTGCGTTCTCCCCCTCTTCTTCATTTTCAGATGATGAACTATCCTCTTCTAAATTTATAATGAATTTATTTTCCCCATTTTCATTAAGTTCACAAAGTTTCAAATAATCATCCTCAATTCTAATCACTTTGGCAATTCTCTTTTCCCAATCTTCCTTGGTAATTTTGGACACTACGTTTTTAATTAACTCATCACTTTTTTGTCGAATTTTGGAAAAGTATTTCCTTTTCTGATATTTTTTTTCAATTTTCCCCAAATCAATTCTATTGGGTTGAAAATACAATAATATGGTGGTAATCTTAAAACTTCGTGGCCAAATCTTTCAGCTATACTGTCTATAACATAATTCTTCTCAAATATTTTCGTATGAAGGACTTCCAACAATTCTGCTTTAGTATAACTGTCCATATAATATAGGTCGTGATCCGTTAAAAAAATTTGCAACTCCAATTTAGTCGAACTCTTATTAGGAATTTTATATAATTCTCTTGAATGGTACTTCGCATTGTCAAGAACAATAACACTATTTGGCTTTAATTTTGGAATTAGAGTATTTTCAAACCATTTTTCAGAAATTACTCTCTCCATATTCTTGTGATAATCCACGTTACACTCTTCCATGTTTTTCCCGCATAGTTTCAATGCATTATCTACCCATCCATCACCTGATCCACAGTGTAATATAGCCAATCGAGTCCCCTTATTTGGAGGCAATGACTGTGGTAGACATTTTTTAGTTCCACCAGTCCATCCTTTTTTTTACGGTATTGTGAGTGTCATACCAAGTTTCATCTAGGTAATAAATTGTTCTATTTTCCCTTCTGAACTTTTTAAACTCCTCCAGATATGAATGTCGCCAATCCACTATTCGTCTGCTTTCCATAATCCCCCACGCGTTTATTAATTGTTTTAAATTTAAATCCAATTTTTTTCAGCCAGTTCCTTAAAGTTCTTGTCGTATATTTCAAAGGACAATCCATTTCCTTTAGTTTTCTGTCTACCACGTCCAACAGTCGGGATTTCATTTTTCTGATATGCATCATAAATTACATTTTTTAAAAGCTTTGCTATTGATGGATCTAAAATTTTTGATATACCAGCGTCGCAACGTTGCTTTCTTTCGGTAACACCTGTTTTCACTAGTTTGTACAATGTGGAATAGGGAACGTGGGTTAAAGATTCTGTTTCCCTTAATATATCTAAATCACGCAAGTTAAAGTCATTAGTTTGTCGCTGTAAAAGAGTATTATACACATTTAAACAAATTTGTTTCCCGTCACTGCTTAAATGCCTATTTTCTCCCTTGAAACTCATTCGGAATTTTTTTTTCTATATCACTAAAATCACTATAACTGTCACTTTCACACGCACAATCACTCGATCGACTCATTTTTGTAATAAACAAGTTACATACCTGCAAAAAGACAAATATAAACTAACGTGTTAATTGCACTTACACCCGTACACCTTACTCCGCCGTATATGAAAGTAAACTAGGTCCGCCTCTGAAGTACCATATCTCACATGTCGTTCGTGCTAGTTGGCAAACAACACAAGCCTGACCTTCTCTCTCATTCTAATGCACGTGACATAAAAGACGTAAAACATGATGTGATACAAACAGCTATGCGTTATGCATAGCCACTACCCTCTCTATTCCCCACTACGTCTGTGACCGTTTTCATTTATCGTTTTCCTCTACAATAATTTTCCTGTTCCTAATCTGTCTTTTAATTAAAACACGAGGGTAATTAGAGAAACTATTTTCAAAATAAGAAACATTCTCTATACCCACAACTTTACCGATTATAGACCTACTTGAAAATGTGGATGTGCATAACTTTTTAGACAGTCTTTGTTTTTTATTTTAATACAACTATTAATCAGAAATATCTTACAAATTGAATTAAAAAGTAACAAGAATCAATTTAAGAATAGCACCGCTTCATGCTAACAGACTGAAAATACTTGTGGAAACATACAAACATTTCGAGAATCCAGCAGTGCGCAAGAATATGTTATATAGGTTTGTTCATTTCTGTGAATTTCTAGCAGTGACTATATTTACATACTTGTAATCCGGAGTAAGGTGAAAATTAACCAGAAAATAATTAATAGCCGACGATTACTATAACTAGTCATAATAATACTTTCATCACTAACAATCTTTATTCTGCTGTTTCAAAAAATCGTGATGAGTATAGTACTGAAGTGCCCTGTATATACCCCATATACAAATTTAGTTTTTTCTTCATTATTTCCAAATTCAAGTAATTATTGCAGTTAATTCATTTCATTTTTACATTTATTTAGTCATTAAATATTAAACACAGTAAAGTTACCAGAATGCATTTTAAAATTATATTCTTTTAAGGCAAAGTTAAAAGCTACAGTTTTTACTAAATAGTTACATAAAATCGAGTCGAGTCACAAGGTTTGTTTATCAGTTATAAGTTAAGTGTCAAGTACTTCGTTTATTCCCAGAGTATGAAATCGCCTACACTTTTCTACCTTAACCATAGAAAAAGATAGAGAGTTGGGTGTCACCCTAAAAGTCTATGCAGAGCTACGTCGTATCCGACGTTATTAATTTTGTTAATGTAAATAGTTCCCACATGAAGTGTGAGATTCGAGGAGAAGGGTGATGTTGATGTCGCGTATCATATAAAAAGCCACATTTTGAGGAACCACATCTGAGTCCGTGGCAGAATTTAACTATTCGCCGGCTTTGCTCTTTGCAAGTTACTTTGAAATACTCTTTAATCCTTGGTAGAATTTCACTAGTCGCCAGGCTTGCTTTCTTGCAAATTACTCTAAATCCGCGGCAGAATTTAACTATTCGCCGGGAATAGACTT
The DNA here is from genome assembly GCA_963675555.1 of Leptura quadrifasciata. NCBI lineage: Eukaryota > Metazoa > Arthropoda > Insecta > Coleoptera > Cerambycidae > Leptura > Leptura quadrifasciata. The sequence goes on from OY776678.1 coordinate 70,436,697, forward strand.
TGTACTATTTTGAGCTACGTTGAAGCACTTCACGATTCATTGTACCCTCGATATTATTTCGTGGCTATTTGGCTAACTCCGCATCTAACACCATAAAGAAAATAACTTGACACTTGTTTCGTGCCAGACATAATCAAACAGTCTTTAATAAACTCTGTAAGTGCCGTTTCAACGTATCTACGATGCCCTACGAGGACGTTAAACATGTATAACCTGGGGCACAGCATTCACGGGCGATATAACGCATAAATTTTAAAGGCGATCGTTGCTTATTTCGAAACTATTTTATTATTTGCAATTGCATTCAAATTCTGATTTCGACGGGATGTAATAGGGGAAATTGACGCATTTGTGGTACTAAAAGAATATTAGCTTTTTTTTTAAATATTCGCTTTGATTTTCAACAAGAAAATATAATAATACATTACCAGTTATTCAGTTATGATTTCATTCACGATTTTAATTCACAAAATTTCACTTTCTAAATATCTTACTAGGGAAATTTGCGTTTGCAAAGTAACAAAGTACAAAGTTTATACTCAAGAACTATATATTTAGAGCTATGCAATAACAAGGTACTTTATCACAGACTAGCCAAACTTCAGGTCCATCATTATTCTGCAGTTTTTATCAAACAAATAGAGGACTTTCGTTTCCACCACATCTCATGTAAGGTTTTTCAAGAATGCTTTATATTTAAAGTACACTAGGAATATTTTCCTATTGTAACCACAATGTTTTCTGATTGTTGGACATTTACCTACTATAAAATATTATACTTATTTGAATTCGGCTGAATTCGGCGTACTTTGAGTTCACAAAGGATTGAAACATTGACTACGGTCAATTGGCTGGTTCTGTTCTCCAATTTGGTTCAGTTACAACGAGGAATGTCAATATTTCAGGCAGTTGTCTGGTCACTTGTTTCGATTGAAGGGTGACGCAACCGCACTTTCTTACCTTCGCGGATTCGCGGCTTCGTATGTTTGACAATCATAGGCAATCTTCTAGTTGCTTTTCTATTTAATTACCAAAGGGAGATTTCTCCAGCAGCATTCTAAAAGATTTTACGTGAGTGTAAATTCTCACCTCAGCAAGATTAATATGATTATCTGAACGATTCTTCCTACTCTGATTTCAATCAATAAACAATGTATAATTAAAGGATATTTCCTCAACATTCTATGATATTTTACATCAGTATTTAATGCTCATTTCTAAACTTAATTTTGATAATGTACAAACATGACATGATTCGTCATTTGTCTTGCATTCGATTCATTATTTGGCTATTGCAAACGACTTTCATTATAAATCATTAATATCTAGCGACTGCTAACAGCTCTAATTATGGATCATGATCAGGCCATTGCCACAACTCTAAATTACTATTAAAATAACACAGTATACTTTTGTACAAGTTCTTGTTATTGTATCAAAACACTCAATATATCTATAGTTTGGTCATTACTACAGCGACCCAAGTTTTCCTATTATAATATTTAGACAATTGTCTCAAATATTTGTCTTATTTTTGATTTCATGTATAGCTATCTGCTATATCAATTTATATAAAATGGGTTTTTTTACGATTTTTTCCCATCAATTATTGTCTTTTCTTTCACCTTTACCTTTTTCTTCATATAAGTAATAAACTAAATAAATGGTTTTGTTCCAAAGCAAAATAGAAAACAAACTGCAACTATAAATGTACAGTGCAACTTTGAGTAATAAAATACTACATAAATAACATATATAATTAACTAGGTCCCTGAATTAATAGACAGTGTGTTCAAGTTTACCAGGTATTTCAATTAACAGATTGATTAATTATCTAAGGTATATAGTATCAGACAGAAACACGTAATATTAAACTTTATATAAAAGAACCTGGATAATAAAAAGGGTTTACTACAGACACAACGAAATTTGGGTCCTACACTAACAAAACTACACGATCACGCAAATGGCCAATCTTATTTGTTTATCCTTCAGATAAATAAATAGTGATTAGTTTACTGGTGACATAATTACTAGTACTTTCTTTTAGTAATTAAACAGGTTACCACCTCATAACCATTACAGTACAAATTGCAATCCCCGCAATTATCACTGGACACTGGAGTATTAAAGTTGAAAATCTGCAATTAACTATAAAAAAAATATTTCATTCATAAGGTATATAATAAGTAATATACTCTGATATTATTGGATAATGTAAACATATGCGGAAATACTGTACAGTATAAGCTACCCCGTATCTTGTGAGTGCAAATATACCCATGACTATTAGCCGATGTTTGCAATTCCCGAATACTTTAGGAATTCCCGTATTTTTCCTCGTTGGACTAAATCTCCGTCGTTTTTCAAGTTTTCCCGATTGGCAGACACTGAATATCATTTGTATTTAAGGCAGAAGTTTATTCCTATAATATATATTGTATACAATTATGTTTATAATTACTCGACATGCCTAATATCTATCTATTATAGCACGTGGCTCAGACCTTCAATGTAAACAAATAATTGTTGGGAAAATACACATTTGACTTAAACAGTAAACTTTTTGAACATCAAAAGGTGTACTTCCTTATTAATTTAAAAAATCCCGATAGCAGAGGCCAGCCTGAAAGGTAGTGAAGTACCCTGTATATAGCCCATATACACATTTATTTATTTATTTATTTTCCAAATTCAAGTAACTGATACATTTAATTCATTTCATTTTTACTTCCACGTTCAGTGGAAGTATTGTAAGGCTAAAAAATTTTTTTTTGTTGAAATAGGCTTAAAATGTCATGAAACGTCGAGATTTTAAATTTCAGCGAAAAACATTTCCTCTGTCTGCAACTTTTCTTGTGCTCACATTTACTCTGGAACCGTTTTTTATGATACTGACTTGAAATTTGGTACACTAATGTGCTATGAGATCTGGAACTAGATTATATTTTGATCTTATTACGTTGAAGAGTTCGGGGGTAAATGGGGTAAATAAGCAAATCAAGTAAACATCCTACATTTTTTTAGCATCGAATGTACTAGTCTATTCCAGAATGTTCCTTCGACATCCGCAATTTTTCTGGCGTCGTTCTCGAATTTTCTACGATTCCAGTGGTGTAGCCGTCCACATAACAATACTATCTCTAAGGATGTATCGCATGTACATATTTGATTCGAAACAAAAATTCGAGAATTTTTTGCAGACTTTAAACGCAGCCATTTTTTTAATTTTTCCTGTGACTTTTGTCTAAAAGAGCACTATCCAACGATGTATCACATGCACATTTTTGATTCGAAATAAAATATTGAAAAATTTTTTTAAAACTGAACCACCGCCATTTTGAAACTAAGGCTATTCGGCCCATCTTCGAACTTAACCGAAATATGAACCCAAAGTATATTGCCAGCCAAATTTCGTTTTGATGCGTTAAAAAATGCACCCTCGAGTTGTTACATGGCCTATGTCCATTTAACAGTTTTATTTAAAAACTAGTGTTTTGTGGCTAGTTAGCACGACCTGTATATTTTTTGGATTCAGTTTTTGCAGGTGAAACTGTTTTCAAATAACAGAATTTTACATGTATAACTGCTAAACCATGTCACACTGTTTTATGTACTTAATTTTATATCTTAGGAACTTAGTCCCGTTTTTCTACTAACACTATTATGTATCTCATATCCGTTGTAATACAGCATTATTATCCCAGGAAACAATTTGTCTACAAAATTTAGTTACATCAGATATCTATTTTTCAATTTTTATATTTTTGTTTACTATGGAGTACATATGGTTATTTTCCTTACCTTCTCTCATTCTATATATAGTAAATCCTATAACATGTAATATGTTACTGATTTATCAATAATATCAATACGTTTTACTACTTATTTACATCTGTTAATATTTGTTGGTTATATATAAAATAGAAATTGCAAAGGCAAAAGCATTGGCATGGAAAATAAACTATTATTATAGATTCCTTTTATTGATTATATACCACTACTTTAGTTGAGTATGGGAATCTACAAGGCAAGTTGGTGCGCTTAACCTAACCACTGACAGATGGCCATACTTGTACGATTTCTATATTTTGATAGCTTTCAATTTAAATAGGGAATTAGATTTCTCACATTTTTTTGGTGGCGTTGTTTTCCAGTAAACTAAACAGGACAAAAAAAAGTTTACCTTATCAGTAAAACTCACCAGGAAGTCATTTGCTTGCAGCCTTTGTACTGATTCAAACATTATAATTTTTAACTGCGGACTTCAGTAATTTATATTACAATTTTTATATCCCAGTTACAAAGTGTTGAACATACAGGTAATTTCATTTCATTATACTCATTAAAATATTTTAATTAATCTTCAAATTTTGCCTTTGATATAATTTCAATTATTTTTAAAATAAATTTTGAATTCAAAGTCAATTCTTTTTAATTTAATAAGTAGTTAAAATACTATATGTACCACATGGTTGTAAAAATATTTTTCTCTTTCCTTTTCATTTTTTTGGCAATTTATAGTCTAAGAAATCAGCTTACTCGTGCATAGCTAATAATAATTCGTGCATAGCTAATAATAACTCGTGCATAGCTAATAATTACTATTGCATAGCTAAAATTACTTTTGTACTGCTAATCAGATTACTTTTGTATAGCTTAAATTAATTTCCTGCAGTTTTGTATAGCTAGCTTAATATTTCGTGCAGCTAATTTAAATATATTTTGTACAGCTAACTAGCTTATATTTGCATAGCTAACATTGCTTAAATTCTGTATAAATAACTTGCATAAATTTTGTATGTGCTTATATTTGGTTAAATTTCCTACAATTTTCACCCCATTCATTGAGAGACGTAAATTGCCAAGAAAAATTTAGAATTCTTGCAATAAGAGACAATTGTGGGCCTGGATTGCTGTCCCAGAACCAGCCACCTGACCCATAAACCACCTAGGATACTGGTATCAATTTGTTTTTTTATATATATATATTTTTTTCACATTTCAATTTGTCTCAAACCGATTTGTCTATTTTTTTTATGTAATATATTTTGTCATTCATTTTAAACTATCTTTTTATTTCTCTTACCAACAATTTCAGTCTGATCTATAGCAGACTGGTTATTCGAGAAAAAGAGACTATTTTGCTTATTTTACTATAGATGGTGCCCAATTTAACATCAATTTTTCTTTGTCTCCTTTTCTCGAAATAAACAGAAATCTGTCGCTTATGCTGTACATGTCAGAAAGGGTAAGTTTCTCCACTCTTACGAATGCTCTGGACCCACGGCTCTCTGCTCCGGCTTAAACCAGCTAGTCGTCCGCACATGTTGCCTCAATTCTTTCTCAAAAAAATAAATAATAAGAGAAAGGAGGTAACAGAGTGTTTAACGTCTTTCCGACAATAAAAGACGATTTTAACAGCATGCTAACGCTAATTTCGTATTATTTATATACCTTCAGATATTACATTACATACACAGGGTGTCCCAATACCGCAAGACCCACAATATCAGCCTTATTAGAAAACTTTGGAAAGTTATTTCTTTATGGAAGTGGTAGTGTCAAAACGCGTGAATAGGCACCTTCGAGATCATTTATTTTAAATGGACCAACCATATATATCTTTTTTACATTTATGAACTAATCTAGTAACCATGATTTTGGCATGTAGTATGAATTTATTTTCTGTGTGCGTCTTTGTTACCTGAGTAGGATTTTTTCAGTTTAATTAAATCACATTCGAGTCTATCTCAAAAATTTATAAATAATCGTTTGATATACAAAAAAGTTGACATAAATAATAGGAACAGAAAATACGCTATTAGGGAATACAGGGATCGGAGTAAATAATAAAAAGAATTTGTAAATAACAACCAATTTTTTTTGTAAAATATTTACTTTATAGCAACTTTTTGTAGAGAGTATGCACTAAATAAGTAGCCTATTTTGTTTATGAATATAATTATTAATATAAACAAAAATACTTATCGACACCAATAAACATTTATTCATTATAGAATTCATTATTTTCCTCATAAAAAAAAAAATAATAAAACGATCTAATTTATTTTTTTCTCTTTTTCGCAAAATAGTAAGTCAGATTTTCTTTCATTTACATCTTGGTCTATTCCATTGATTCCACGTTTCACACAAATCTTTTTTTCGCGCACACAATAGTACATTGCATAAATATCATTAGTGCAATATTCCCCCACAATTATATTAATGTTCCGGTGATATCTTTTTCATCTAACCACATTAAATTTACAAGGCGCCATTTCATTTATTAATTATAAAAACGTTAACACCAATAAACATTACATTTATTTCAAAACAATAGAACACGTACTAATACGCAAAACAACAGAAAATAAACTTTGAAGTAAATTAAACCATCATTTTGTTACAATATATAATTTTTTTTTTGATATGATATAAAAGCTTGTCGCGAGATTTTCCTGTGTAAAGAATATATATAGCTGGCAACAAGCTCTTCCACCATAAAACAAATTATATAATGTAACAAAATGATGGGTTTGATTCAAAGTTTATTTTCTACTTTTTCGAGCATTTAAATAAGACTTTTTTTTAAAATATATTTATATATAGTTTTATTTTTTACTTTTCAGTCTTTTGATATGCTGTAATCCCCAGATATCGATTTTGAGAAGAATCGGATCATAAACTGTAAAATCGTCCGCCAGCTTCAACTAGATTTTTACTAGAAATTCGCAATCCGGAATCCCAAAAACCCCCCAGATATCGATTTTGATCTAAATGACAAAAGTCGTCAGTCATATTGGCGACGCCATTTTGAATTATGACCAAAAATTCATAATCCGCGACCTAGAAAACCCCCATATATCGATTTTGAGTTGAATCAGATCTTAAACAGCAAAGTCGTCCGCCATCTTTAACTAAATTTTTTAATAGAAATTCGTAATCGGCGAACCTGAAAACCCCCAGATATCGATTTTGATCGATTTGGACGATAAATGACAAAAGACGTCCGCCATATTGGCGCCGCCATTTAGAATTTCTAAATTTTTAAAACCCCCGATATCGATTTTGAGTCGAATCGGATGATGAACGGTAAAGTCGTACGCCATCTTGTTTTTATCTGTTTAAAGTGTATTATTGTCACCGGACTTATACACGTGCAAAATTTGATCTAAACAAACTAACACACTAAAAAACATTAAAAGCCTTTAATAAACGAAATTCTCCCTGCTATCGACATCCGCCGCTACCTTATTGTGATGTGTTTCGTTCACACTCGCACAAGCAACATCTCAAATATTTATCCCTCTCAAATAACCAGTTTGGTTTGTCACATGTTGATACTGATAGACAAAGATATGCTTTACTGTTGGCGATAGAAGATATAATATCGCTTACAACCCAAAATAAAAGCAGGGTTATTTTCGTAGAAGGTACGCGTTCTGAAGCGATAGAAATTGAAAATATTATTTTAAATGTACTTTTAGATATTAATTTTTAAAAATACGTACTTTTTAGCGACCTACTACAAAAATATGTACTTTTTCATAAAATAGTGATTTGAGGACGAGTCCTGCAATTGGAGTGTTCCTCTAGCCCTAAATGATTCTGTTCGAATTTCAATAAAACCGAACTTATTTCTTCAGTTATCGTGTTCAAAAAAAAAAAAACTACAGATGTTTGGAAAGTTGATAAGAATTTGATGACCGTAACAATTATGAATTTCTTCACTACCGGCAATATTAACGGTTTAAGAACTGCACAATAAATGCAATATAGGTACCCTCCTGCGAACAGAATAATAATTAATGAATATAACGTTAGCAAATCACTTTCAGCAAAATGCAAAAAAAAAACTATTGGACATTGTTACTTTCATGTTGCCATTTTGTACCTTGAAGCACTTTCGAGAAAACTAAAAACTGCTGACGTTAATCTAACGTTAGCAGTGACCGCGACATTTCAGTAGCTATTAACGTGTCAGAATTTGTTACTTTCACAGTGCTTGCAGATGTCAATTATGTATTTTTGATTGCACCAATTTTTAGCCAACAATTTTCCAGTCAATATTTAAAGAACTTTAAATGTGTAATAATAAAACCACATACAGCAAAATACAAAGAAATATCATTAGACATGTAGGTACTTTCAATTTATTATTTTGTAGCACCAAAATTAATTTTGTAGCCCGAACCATTTTCGAAAAAACTAAAAACTGCTAACGTTAATTTAACGTTATTAAAAATTATTTGCCCTGCTTGTTCTCAATAAATTTGGGTCTACTACTATGCGACGAGTGTCGGTTTAAAAAAGCAAGTTTTAATAGAGCCCGCATTTTGTGAATCTTACCGTATTACAAATTAACTTTTACATTCATAGAACTCAGAAGTCATTTATTCATTAATGTCCCCTACATTAATGAATAAATGACTTTTAAAACTTATTTATTTATTTTCTTCTATTCAGTTAAAAATAGTAATAAATTGCAACAGTTCCCGGTCCGAATTTTCTCACTCCGAAAATCGAAATCTGGGCGTTTTCGAAATCCCCAATTATGAATTCTTCGCCAAAATTTAGAAATTCAAAATGGCGGATGACTTTTGTCATTTATGGTCCAGAACGATCAATATTGATATCTGGGGGTTTTCGGGTTCGCCGATTACGAATTTCCAGTAAAAAAATTTGTTCAGGATGGCGATTTCAAGATGGCGGAAGACTTTACCGTTCAATATCCGATTCAGCTCAAAATTGATGTCCGGGGGTTTTCTAGGTCGCGGATATCGGTGTGAAGCTGGCAACGGCCGTTTCCAGCAACGGCACGAAAATCAACCACATCGATAAAGTCGTGGGATCTTCGGCAAGATAAAATATTATAATATGTAGAAACGTCCAGCAACGGCAATGAAAACAATGGAAATGACAAATTTGTGGTTTGATTCTTATCTGGCATTTGCGAATTGCTTTTCCTAACAGATATATGAAATACGTACATACTTATAAAAAAAAAGCTACAATTTTTCAATCGGAAGTTATCGATCAGATTTTATTACGTGAAACTACTTATTGCAATGTCCTTTAACTATTACATAGGACCAAATCATTTGTGCGTCCGAAACGGCGGCGTACGTCACAATCATGAATTTAATAAAAATATTCGCAATTATTTTGTTCGGAAGTTGTCGATTAGATTTTATTGCGTGAAATTACTTAGAACAATGTTCTTAAACTACTACATAGGACCAAATCATTTGTAGGTCCGAAACAGCGGCGTACGTCGTATAAATTTAATAAAAATAAAAATATTCGCAATCTCTTTGATCGGAAGTTGTCGATTAGATTTTATTACGTGAAACTATTTATTAAAATGTCCTTTAACTACTGTATAGGACCAAATCATTTGCAGGTCCGAAACAGCGGCGTATATCGTATGAATTTAATTTAAAAAAAAATTCGCAATCTTTTTGATCTTGTCGATTAGATATTACGTAACACTATTTACTGCAATGCCCTTCAATAAAAATAAAAATGTTCGTAATCTCTTTGATCGGAAGTTGTCGATACGATTTCATTACGTGAAACTATTTACTGAAATGTCCTTTAACTACTGTATAGGAACAAATCATTTGTAGCTCCGAAACAGCGGCGTACGTCGTATTTATTTAATAAAAATAAAAATATTCGGTATCTTTTTGATCGGAATTTGTCGATTAGATTTTATTACGCAAAACTAATTATTGCAATGTCCTTTAACTACTGTATAGGGCCAAATCATGTGTAGGTCCGAAACAGCGGCGTACGTCGTATTTATTTAATAAAAATAAAATATTCCCGATCTTTTTGATCGGAAGTTGTCGATTAGATTTTCTTGCGTGAAACTACTTATAACAATGTCCTTGAACTACTACATAGGACCAAACCATTTGTAGGTCCGAAACAGCGGCGTACGTCGCATGTATTTAATAAAAATAAAATATTCGCAATACTACAAATGATTTGGCCCTATGAAGTAGTTTGAGGACATAGTTATAAGTAGTTTCAGTTAATAAAATCTAATCGACAACTTTCGATAAAAATATGGCGAATTTTTCATTTTCATTAAATAGCTGCGACCCACGCCGCTGTTTCGGACCTACAAATGATTTGGTCCTACACAGCAGTTAAAGGACATTTCAATAAATAGTTTCACGTAATAAAATCTAATCGACAACTTCCGATCAAAAAGATCGCGAAAATTTTTATTTTATTAAATTCATGCGACGTACGCCGCTGTTTCGGACCTACAAATGATTTGGTCATATACAGTAGTTAAAGGTCATTGCAATAAGTAGTTTTACGTAATAAAATCTAATTGACAACTTCCGATCAAAAGATCGCGAATATTTTTATTTTTATTAAATTCATGCGACGTACGCCGCTGTTTCGGACTTACAAATGATTTGGCCCTATGTAGTAGTTTAAGTACATTATTATAAGTAGTTTCACGTAATAAAATCTAATCGACAACTTCCAATCAAAAAGATCGCGAATATTTTTATTAAATTCATGCGACGCACGCCGCTGTTTCGGACCTACTAATGATTTGGCCCTATGTAGTAGTTGAAGAACATTGTTATAAGTAGTTTCACGCAATAAAATCTAATCTACAACTTCCGATCAAAAAGATCGCGAATATTTTTATTTAATTCATGCGACGTACGCCGCTGCTTCGGACCTACAAATGATTTGGTCCTATACAGTAGTTAAAGGACATTTCAATAGTTTCACGTAATAAAATCTAATCCGACAACTTCCGATCAGAGATCGCGAATATTTTTATTAAATTCATGCGACATACGCCGCTGTTTCGGACCTACAAATGATTTGGTCCTATGTAGTAGTTTAAGTACATTATTATAAGTAGTTTCACGTAATAAAATCTAATCGACAACTTCCGATCAAAAAGATCGCGAATATTTTTATTAAATTCATGCGACGCACGCCGCTGTTTCGGACCTACAAATGATTTGGCCCTATGTAGTAGTTCAAGGACATTGTTATAAGTCGTTTCACGTAATAAAATCTAATCGACAACTTCCGATCAAAGAGATCGCGAATATTTTAATTTTTATTAAATTCATGATTATGACGTACGCCGCTGTTTCAGACTTACAAATGATTTGGCCCTATGTAGTTAAAGGACGTTGCAATAGGTAGTTTCACTTAGTAAAATCTAATCCATAACTGCCGATTGAAAAATTGTAGCTTTTTTTCTTTATAAATACGTACGTATTTCATATATCTGTTAGGAGAAGCATATCGCAAATACCAGATAAAAGTCGAACCACAAATTTGTCATTTCCATTGTTTTCATTGCCGTTGCTGGGCGTTTCTACATATATTATAATATTTAGCCTTGCCGAGGATCCCACGACTTTATCGATGTGGTTGATTTTCGTGCCATTGCTGGAAACGGCCGTTGCCAGCTTCACATCGATGTCGCGGATTATGAATTTTCAGTCAAAATACATAAATTAAAAATGGCGGCGCCGATGTGGCTGACGACTTTTGTCATTTACGTTTAAATAGATCAAAATAGATATCTGGGGGTTTTCGGGGTCGCGGATTACGAATTTCTGGTAAAAAATTTAGTTCAAGATGGCGGACGAATTTACTGTTTATGATCCGATTCGTCTCAAAATCGATATCTGAGGATTACAGCATATTAAAAGATTAAAAAGTAAAAAAATAAAATTATGTAAAAGAATATTTTAAAAAAATCATTTATTTAAACGCTCTAAATAGAAAATAAACGTTGAAGCAAATCAAATCCATCATTTTGATCCATTATATAATTAGTTTATGATATAAAAGCTTGTCGCGAACAATCTCCTTTACACAGGAAAATCTCGCGACAAGCTTTTATATCATAAAAAAATTATTAGGAAATTATATATGATGGATTTGATTTACTTCAAAGTTTATTTTCTACTTTTTAGAGCATTTAAATAAAAGGTTTCTTAAATTATTTTTTTTTTTTTTAAATAACTACCATATTACTAAGCTTTATTATACATTCCCAATTTCACCCATTTAAATATTGTCTGAAAGTTATTTGTGGCATTCTATGAATATTCTTTCCTATTATTTGGGTTTTCTACCACATGTACTATTATCCTCTTCAAAACAAATCACCGAATCTACAAAATAATAGAATTATTGGAAAAAAACCTCTGCGCCCGTGACGTTTACGCCAAAGGAAAAGTCAGAGGTTATGTTTTGCAAATAATATAAATCGGAATAAACACAAAAATAATGTATTTTGCTGACGTTTCGGAAAGTAATCTCTTTCCGTTTTCAAAGCTATTTTTTGAAGAACTCTTATTTTGCTGTGTATGTCAAATACACAGCTTTAACATTCTGTTTATGTTATTTCCATAGATACTTACTACTTACACAGAACATAGAACTGATATTTTTTTTTTTTAGATAATGTTGAGTTTGTTAAGTTCTTCTTTTAATATTGGTAGCCAGGTTGTACAAATATCTACAGAACAATTCGATACGCACTTATCTTCATTTAATAAGATTATTGCTGATTCTTTAATTTTTCTTTTTTTGGTATCTGTTTCTTTTGTTAATGAATTTCATTCTTTCTAATGTAATTCTTGTGCTCATCCAACCTCACACTGAAAGGTCTGGATGACTCACCCACATAACATTTATCACATTCGCACGGGATATTGTAAATACAGTTTTTTGAATTCTGCTCCCTGTTTATCGGTTTTGTTTTTGTTAAAATAGATCTTAAAGTGTTCCCCGTTTGAAATATCGTCCTAACATCAAATTTGTCACCTATACGGCGTAGCTTTTCCGATAGTCCGTATACATAAGGAATTATTGCTGTATAATGACGTTCAGGTTTTTGTCGTACCTGATTGTCCCCCCTATTTTCAACATTTATGAAAACTCCATCAACAAAGGCTTCAGGATATTGATTTTGTACTAGAACCTCTTTGATAAATTTTTTCTCGTTATTTAATATTTCATTATTAGATGAAATTATTTTGGCCCTATCGTATAAACATTTTACAACACCCCTTTTAACATTTATTGACTGATTTGAGTTAAAATTTAGATATCTATTAGTATGTGTTGGTTTTCTATAAACGCTTGTTTCAATTGTATTATTTATCCTTCTAATTAAAACATCTAAAAATGGTAGTTCATTCCTACTTTCTACTTCTAATGTGAATTTAATAGACGGTTCCTTACTATTTATATTTTCTATAAAACTATCTAGTAAATCAACACCGTGAGGCCAAATTGCAAAGATGTCGTCAACATATCTCCACCAGACAACCGGTTTGTTTATACAATTTTGAACATGCGTGTTCTCAAAGTTCTCCATAAATATGTTGCTTAAAATTGGTGATAATGCAGACCCCATAGCCATACCAAAATCCTGCTGATAGAACTCATTGTCCAATTGAAAATAGGTTGTTTTTATACACAGTGTTAAGAGTTCCATTATGCTATTTACACTTAATTTAGTTCTAGTTTCCAAATTATTATCATTTAGCAACCTGTCTTTAACTATTTTTAATGTTTCATCTACCGGAACATTGGTAAAGAGGCTAACTACATCAAAACTAACCATCAGGTGTGATTCATGAATATCGGTTTCATAAATTTTTTCTATGAAATGTTTACTATTTTTAATATATGAATCGGTATTTCCAGATAATGGATCAATAATTTTAAGTAAAAATTTTGCCAAATTATGACATGGTGAATTAATAGAACTAACAATTGGTCTTAAAGGAATATTTTGTTTATGTGTCTTTGGTAAGCCATAAAAATGAGGGGGCTTACTATGATGTGGTGTAAGTTTCCTTCGTTCAAAATCATTAAATTCATGTTTGTATTTAAACAAAGTTCTGTAAATTTTGCTCTCTATTGATTTTGTTGGATCTTTGTTTAGTTTTGAGTAGGGTCCCTCATTTACAAGAGTCATGATTTTTGTGTTATATATATCTTTATCTATAATGGCTGTGGCATTACCTTTGTCTGCTGGCAATATTTTTATACTTTCATCGCGTTTTAAAGAATTTATCGATAACTTTTCTTCTGGAGTTAAATTATCTTTAATTTTGTATTGCTTCTCTAAAGCAATTTTTGCCCGTAAATTGCTTTAGGCGTAAACGTCACGGGCGCAGAGGCTTTTTTCCCAATAATTCTATTATTTTGTAGATTCGGTGATTTGTTTTGAAGAGGATAATAGTACATGTGGTAGAAAACCCAAATAATAGGAAAGAATATTCACCCATTTAAAAGTTTTCCTACAGTCTTAAATAGTCGATGTATACATTAAAAAATTTTATTCGTGACGAATGAGGCGAACAAAACGTCTATACATTGAATTTCAAATTTATATTTCCTGTCATATAAATAAAGAGTTTTTACCAAATTCCCGGTTGTGCCCCAACAAATTTTTCCCACAATTTTGTAAGATCCTTATGTACATTTGCCATACAAAAGTAATCAGTGGCAAACGAGCCTTCATAGGTAAACAAATTGTTTATTACATTGAATTTCACATTTATTTCTACTGCTATACAAATAAAGATTTTTTTCAAATTCCCATTTGTACCCCCCACCAAATTTTCCCTAGTTTCTTAAGACCCTTGTTTACATTTTACACACAAAAATAATAAGTGACAAAACGAGCCTTCATAGGCGAACAAATAGTTTATTTATTATATTGAATTTCATATTTACTTCTAATGTTATACAAATAAAGATGTTTTCCAAATTCCCATTTGTACCCCAACCAAAATTTCCCTACAGTTTCTTAAGACCCTTATGTACATTTTCCATACAAAAATAATCCGTGAGAAACGAGCCTTCATAGGTGAAAAAATCGTTTATTACGTTGAATTTCATATTTATTGCTACTGTTATAAAAATTTAAAAAAATTTCAAACTCCCATTTGTACCCCCACCAAATTTTTCCTACAGTTTCTTAAGACCCTATGTACATTTGCCATACAAAAATAATTCATGACAAACGAGCCTCCATAGGTGAACAAATCGTTTATTACATTGAATTTCAAATTTATTTTAACTGTCATATAAATAAAGAGATTTTACCAAATTCCCGGTTGTGCCCCAACAAATTTTCCCCACAATTTCGTAAGATCCTTATGTACATTTGCCATACAAAAATAATTCATGACAAACGAGCCTTCATAGGTGAACAAATCGTTTATTACATTGAATTTCAAATTTATTTTAACTGTCATATAAATAACGATTTTTTCCCAAATTCCCAGTTGTGCCCCCAACAAATTTTTCCAGTTTCCTGCGGCCCTTATATTCATTTGCCATATAAAAATAATCCGTGACAAACGAGCCTTCATATGTGAACAAATTGTTTATTGCAATGAATTTCGAATTTATTTTTAAAGGTTCGTTTGTCACGTATTATTTTTGTATGGCAAATGTATATAAGGGCGACAGCAAACTGAGAAAAATTTGTTGGGGTAGAACTAGGAATTTGCGAAAAATCTACGCTTAAACGACAGTAAAAATAAATTTGAAATTCAATGTAATAAACGATTTGTTCACCTAGGAAGGCTCGTTTGTCACGGATTATTTTTGTATAGCAAATATACATGAGCCCCAGGAATTTGGTAAAAATTCTTTGTTCATATGACAGTAAAAATAAATTTGAAATTCAATGTAATAAACGATTTGCTCGCATATGAAGGCTCATTCGTCACGGATTATTTTTGTATGGCAAATGTACATAAGGGTCTTACGAAATTGTGGAAAAAATTTGTTGGGGCACAACCGGGAATTTGGGAAAAACTCTTTATTTATATGACAGTAAATACAAATTTGAAATTCAACGTAATAGACGTTTTGTTCGCCTCGTTCGTCACGAATAAATTTTTTTAACGTATATATCCACTATATAATACTGTAGGAAAACTTTTAAATGGGTAAAATTGGGAATGTATAATAAAGCTGTCATAGAAATATGGTAAAAAATTATATTAAAAATTTTTTTCTAACTTATTTAAATGCTCTAAAAAGTAGAAAATAAACTTTGAAGTAAATCAAATCCATCATATATAATTTCCATATAATTTTATGATATTAAAGCTTGTCGCGAGATTTTCCTGTGTAAAGGAGATTGTTCGCAACAAGCTTTTATATCATAAACAAATTATATAATGGATCAAAATGATGGATTTGATTTGCTTCAACGTTTATTTTCTACTTCTTAGAGCGTTTAAATAAAAGCTTTTTTTAAAATATTTTTTACATAATTTTATTTTTTACTTTTTAGTCTTTTGATAAGCTGTAATCCTCAGATATCGATTTTGAGTTGAATCGGATCTTAAACGGTAAAGTCGTCCGCCATCTTGAAATCGCCATCCTGAACAAAAATTTTACTGGAAATTCGTAATCGGCGAACCCGAAAACCCCCAGATATGGATTTTGATCTATTTAAACGTAAATGACAAGTCGTTAGCCACATTGGCGCCGCCATTTTTAAATTAATTTATTTTGACGGAAAAATTCATAATCCGCGACCTAGAAAACCCCCAGATATCGATTTTGAGTTGAATCGGATCTTGAACGGGAAAAGTCTTCCGCCATCTTGAAATCGCCATCCTGAACAAAATTTTTTACTGGAAATTCGTAATCGGCGAACACGAAAACCCCCCGATATCAATATTATCGATATAGACCATAAATGACAAAAGTCATCCGCCATTTTGAATTTCTGAATTTTTTTTTTTATACATTTATTTAACGTCGGCCTATTTCCGCTACTGAGGCCTAACACCGACGCCTGTAGACGAGCTACCCCCAACCAGGAATTTTGCCGAACCTCTTCCCTTAAGAAGAGTAGGGATCTTTTACTTGCCTAACATTTAATAGACAAGGGACCGGCGGCTTTACATCCCCTCCGAAGGATGGTATATTTCTTATACAACCCTCGCCTAAGGTTGTATAGCTTCCGCGCATACACTGATATACAAGCCGCTGGAAGATGTGAGGCGAGAACGCGGTTTCCGTTGGAATGGTCACCCATCCAAGTACTAACTACGGCTGTCGTTGCTTTACATCGCATACCGAAGTATGTACATAGTAAAGACGCACCAACGCTCGCCCCAATTTCTGAATTTTGAACAAGAATTTATAATTGGAGATCTCGAAAACCCCCAGATATCGATTTTGAGTCGAATCGGATCGTAAACGGTAAAGTCGTCCGCCATCTTGTCTTTTCTTATATGAAGATGTGAAAGTGTATCGTCACGAAACGATACACGTGCAAAATTTCAAAGCTGGAACGTAATGTGATAGTGCACGTATGTCGTAGCGTCTTACACACTCTACACTGGTGGGATAGAATTTCCTCTACGTCAGGATATGTGGACGAAATTTTGTGGATATCTTCACCTTAATTAATTAAAAATACACACTTGGCATCTGAAAACACTTTGAAAGTAACGAATTCTGATAATTTTTACTTTAGCGTTAATAGCTACAGACATATCGCGGTCACTGCTAACGTTAAATTAACGTTTTCTCGAAAATGATTCGAGCTACAAAATAGCACCGAGAAAGTACCAATATATCCAATTATTTTTTTATATTTTGCTGAATGTGGTATTATTATTACACCTTTGAAATTCTTTAAATATTGACTGGAAAATTTTTGGCTAAAAATTGATCTAATCAAAAATTCATCATTGGCATCTGAAAGTACTTTGAAAGTACCGAATTCTGACACCACAATTTTTATTTTACCGTTAATAGCTACTAAGATATCGCGGTCACTCCTAACGTTTTTAGTTTTATCGAAAATGGTTTCAACGTATAGTTCAAGTAGGAAATATCTGAGACAGAAAAACCATAACAAAAACTTTACGACATAATTATTATCGCCGCGGGCCATGGCGCTAGTTGAAATAAATAGATCCCAGTAAATAAAAAAGGCAAAAAAAAATTACGACATAATAATTATCGCCGCGGGCCATAGCGCCAGGTCTGACATGAAACATTCCCGACGCACATTAAAAGCCTAAAAACGTAAGCGAGTTAATTTGCAACAGCACAAAAAAAAGTACCGGTATTTCAATGAGGTAATATTTTTGTTGTTTTTTCTATCTCAGATATTTCATACTTGAACTATACAAAAATAATTTTAGTGGTATAAAATAGCAACATAAAAGTAACAATATGTCCAATAGCTTTTTTGCATTTTGCTAACGTTATATACATTAATAATTGTCTCTGAATGGAAACATGTTAACCTAAATCGGTTACCTAAAGAACTTATTGGTCTGATCCCTTAATACACACCCTGTATAAGTTAACAGCGCAAAAAAAGAACAAAAACAAATTAACTCACCTAGAATTTCCAAGGCTACCCAATTTACACCATCCATCAGCAAAGGAAGAACTGGGACACCAGGCAGTAAAGGCTCCATGCACCACACACGCGCGCGCACACTTGCGACTCGGAATTAGTAACGTATTGCCTACTTCTTTAAGAATTTTAAGCAATTAGGGCCTTATCAATAATATACACTATACATAATACACTGGAAAATCCAATATTTAACCAAAATATTACCGAGATGCTCTCCCACTTACCGAGGTATAATGCACGAAATAAAAATTTTTTGCCCGAAACGTATTATTCAAATAACAACGCACCGAAAATTTAAAATTCAGCGGAATGCTACAAAAGATGAACGTGTGAATTAAACTAGCCATTACGTACGCAAACATTTTCTTCACGTAAATTAGTGATATAGAATTTAATAAGCCGGAAGGGAGTCACGCCTCGAGCCACGCGCTACACCAAACGTATTCTGACTGCAAGTCAAGTAAGTACTGCAACTGCTCAGGTCGCTCAGGAATCAGGTAGAAAGGTCGCAGTCAAGCTTCCGCCAAAGTCCGTAGTTCCGATGCGCACCATAGATAATTTCTGAAGGTTTCCTAATTGCGGCTTGGTGGCTCACTGGTGGTAAATATTTAAGAAAAGAATTTAGTTTAATGTAAATTGCAGGGGCGTATTAAAATTCAATTTCACAATTGCGGGAAAAACAATTGGGCAACTAAAAAATCTCCGACTTTCATTTGCAATCTACAATTCAACTAAATAGGTCGGTAGCTTACGGTTCTGAGACGCCGTGCCGTTTTGGAAATATGTTGCAAAAGATTTTTTTACGAATATAAAATTATATAAAAATATTAAGTCGGATACCAAAAACAATGCTTAAAGAACAAATATTTCTTTCTGTGATGGGGGGCATGGCAGATTATTTTGGCGAATATCTAGAAAAATACTATCTGTCAGTAAAAAAAACTTCCGTTAAATAAAAGCTTATTAAATTTCATGTATGAATTAAATTCTAAAACGACAGTATGAAATACAAAACCACGATTATAAAAAAAAAAAAAGAAAATAATTTAATTTTATCGATTGCGGCTGTACTTGAAATGGCAAAAAAATTCCCTTCGAAATTGCTCGTTTCCAACTTTGCGTGATTAATTGTGCGATACGTCTTTCTCAAAAACGGCTCAACGTTAGAAAGTTTTAATTTTAGAGAGATGATCTTATTTATTATTGAATTTTATTAACACTAGGTGCACCAGCGGCTTTCCTACGTACTTACAAATATAAAATATAAAAATTTCACGATAAAAATGACCAATTACACATAACACGCTGCACCCTTGGTAAAAGTTGTAACCGTACAATTTGAACTAATACAAAAAAGGGAGAAGAATTTTATATATAAAAAACCGCTTATTTCGGAAACGGCTTGTTGAAAGTAGTTGATCATCTCAAATGAGTTATCAACATTTAAAAAAACTATAAAAAAGCAAAAACTAGAAACAACTACTGTTACTGTTCTTCATAAAAGATAATTTTTCATTATCTATTTTGACGTGTCATTGGCTTGTGGCTTCTATCATTTTAACATTACACCACATCGTCAAAATGTGCGGATACCACTTTGAAACTTCTGTTGCCACGATAGTGCTAACTTTATCAAAGTAAAGAGCCATTTACACCGGCACGGTAGTTCAATCGGCTAAAGCGCATTATGTGGCAAATTCACTTTGGTCTGGCTCTGCTGTGCTCCGAGTTCGATCCCCGGCATCAACATGGCAATGTCGGTGGGTAATGGCTTTGAATTTGGGAGTTATCTACTATATGTATATTTATATTCTTTTTCCAGTCAATTCAAATTCTTTCCGTACACGAAATTGCACATAAAAGTGAATGTCATTAACAAAATGAAGAGTTTGAGTATGCACAAACCGCAGATAATTATTTTTACACTGCCGATCCTACCAAATACTTTATCTATGTTTTTGTCAAATACGCTCAGTTGTATTTGATATAAGTAACAAGATACCAAAATACGGACGTAATAATATTTCAGATGAATCTAGAACGGCAAAAATTATTTCTGTTAATTTGATTTTTTATATAAAAACTAATTTTTTTTTTAATTTTGTAAGAAAAGCAAGGCATGCGCACTTTGTATGCATGATGCGCACACCTTGCTTTTCTTGCAATAATTTTTTACTCTTAGTACGAAAAGCAAGCTTTAAAAATATATATTTGATTTTCTACTTTTTAGTCATACTTTAATTTATAACGTATATAACCTTATTTATATAAATCCATTCATTTGATTTGGGTTACGACGTAAAAACCTAACGACATTCCATTATGTCACAAAAACTAATATCGGACCATTTGTACGGGAAAAACGACGCAAAGTATCTGATCAGGAGACACATTTTGTATTCTACGTTTTGCGAAGGTGCCGGTTGGATAGTATATTTAATCAAATTACACCCCCGCAATCCCTACGTACAGATATCTGCAAAAGTAACGATGCAATACTGTATTGTCATCCGATCTTAGTCACTGTGCAAAATTTCATCAATTGATTATGTCAGGAAGTGTGTATTATTAAATAAAAGATGCCAAGATTTGAACACAAACATGAAAACTACATTGCGAGTAAAAAAAAGCAAGTAAAAATCATGCGCCACGCTCCCAAAAGACTCCAATTCAAGCCAAATTCTTCATGCCTTTTAAAAGATTTTATTAAACTTGTTAGTTGGTTAGTTTGTTTAGGTCAAACCTTGAAATCTAAATTTCGATTAGTTCTGATTAAGCTAGAGCTTTGAATTTTGCATATGTGTATAAGTCCGGTGACAATGCACTTTAACATTTTCATATAAGAAAAAACAAGATGACGGACGACTTTACCGTTCACGATCCGATTCGTCTCAAAATCGATATCTGAGGATTATAGCATATCAAAAGACTAAAAAGTAAAAAATAAAGTTATATAAAAAAAGCTTTAATTTAAATGCTTTAAAAAGTAATAAATAAACTGAAGTAAATCAAACCCACCATTTTATTACATTATATAATTTTTTGTTGTATATAAAAGCTTGTTGTGAGCAATCTCCTTTACACAGGAAAATTTCGCGACAAGCGTTTATATCATAAAAAAAGTTATATAATGTAACAAAATATTGGGTTTGATTTACTTCAAAGTTTATTTTAAAATGGTTTCGATGAATCATGTACCTAGTTTCCTAAAGCTTTGATTTCCTCGAACAATCCGTCGCGGAGAACCGACAGTCTGTCCACCGCCGCGATATGACGATTTTCTTTTGTGAAGATTTAAAATAAATGGGGTCGGTTTGTTAGGATCCGCTCAGCTGCGCGGCTCCGCAGCGCACAACTGACCTCTCCCTTCGAATCTGTCGAGTTTAATTACAGCGGAATCACAGGGCTGAACTGACTGTTTAAATACAAATTGCTCCGGTGCTTTCAATTGTGGGCGAATAAATATGGTTGAAAAACTGTCTGCAGAAGATGATGAGTTTGTGTGAACTTAGCAGAACAACTCTGCAGAATTAAAAAAACTATAGGCCTATTATTTGCCGTTAATTAACCGATAATTAATCGTGAAAGTAACAATTTTACCGTTGTTAATTTTTTAAAAATTTTCGGGTGTTCTGCTAACTTCCATATGGAAGTTAGCAGAACTTCCATGTGAAGTTAGCAGAACACCCAAGAATTTTTAAAAAATTAACACCGGTAAAATTGTTGCCCTCACGATTAATTAGCGGCTACTTGGCGGCAAATAATAGGCTTATGGGTTTTTAATTCTGCAAAGTTTTTGCTCATTCTAAAAAATGATTTTTTTGTTTTATCGCCTTAATTTTTATTTTTCTTTAATTTCATTTTCACCATTCGTTTACGGTTAAAA
Organism: Leptura quadrifasciata; assembly: GCA_963675555.1. NCBI lineage: Eukaryota > Metazoa > Arthropoda > Insecta > Coleoptera > Cerambycidae > Leptura > Leptura quadrifasciata. The sequence goes on from OY776678.1 coordinate 70,459,016, forward strand.
AACGGCAAATTCTGAGCTACACACTTTTAATTAAAAAATATTTTTGGAAGATGGAAAAAATTTGGGGTGTTCTGCTAACTTCACATGGAAGTTAGCAGAACACCCCAAATTTTTTTTAAAATTAACAACGGTAAAATTGTTACTTTCACGATTAATTAGCGGCTACTTAGCGGCAAATAATGGGTCTATGTGTTTTTTATTCTGCAAAGTTTTTGCTTATTCTAAAAAACGATTTCTTGTTTTATCGCCTTAATTTTCATCTTTTTTTAAATTTCATTGCCACCATTCGTTTACGGTTAAAAAACGGCAAATTCAGAGCTACCTACTTTTAATTAAAAAAAAATTTGGTAGATGTTCTGCTAACTTCCACCCGAAAATTTTTAAAAAATTAACAGCGGTAAAATTGTTACTTTCAAGATTAATTATCGGCTAATTAGCGGCAAATAATAGGCCTATAGTTTTTTTAATTCTGCAAAGTTGTTCTGCTAAGTTCACATAAATAGATGAGCTCTAATAGACTTGGTGAGACAACATCCACAATTACATATATCATCAGCGGTAAAAGTTATAAGGGTTTGATACTGAAAAACAACATGAAAAAAAAAAATAGGGGAGAAAATGAGAAAAAGGCTTGTTTGGAGCTTTGTAGGTCGCACATACCGATGTCTTATCCTTCTCTTCCAACAATAAAAGTGCAACCAATTGATTTGGGTTCATTTTCTAATGCAAACGCGCTGATCAACGCACGAAAAGGGACTACGAACTACCCATTTCTAACAAAACACTTCGGACCAAAATCGCCGTCCTTGGCGATCAACAGATTGTCGGTTTTCCGCGACAGATTGTTCGTGGAAACCAAGGCTTAAGACGTCAGATCCATTTCACGAAACATCAAAATGCGCATTAAAATTTCGCAATTGCAATCTACGATGTGCGTAAAATGCCATACTTTCCCTCTTCATTGCAGTATAGCACAGTCTTTCTATTCCTATTTACGTAACAAACCTTTGAAAATTGAACTCGTGAAGCATGTGGGTAAATAAAATGATTTGGACCAAAATGAATATGAAGGTTGAGAAAATAAAAGTAGTGGCTCTCGACATAATTTTAGTTTTATGTCAATGTTTATTGTGTATACTATTAAGTTTGGGTACTCGCCGCGATCATTATGTGCAACATTTGTATAATATTTTTAATTTATTTATCTCCTGCAGAAAAAATGTCATTTCTGTGAAATTTATAACGGATTTCCATTAGTTAGAATTTTTTTACATGTAATACACTACTATGCTAAAGTACTAATTACCAGAAGAAGAAAAAAATATAATTTGCATTATCAAGAACACGAATATACGAATATAATTATTATGTGTAAAAAGGAGGTAAGTCTTGTCAAAGTTTTCTCTCCTAAATCTTCAAAAGAGATGCGGACAAAAATCTGTTTTTGACCAATATTACTTTGATTTGATAATGTCATTTTAATCGTACAATATTTGTATTTTAAAATGTTTTTTTCTCTGTTACAGAAAGGGACACTTTGTCATGCAACTGACACAACATAACTGACAACTGAGTATTTTCGGTAAAATCAAAACATTTTTATTCTGTAGCCATTTATTTCAAAAAGTTCCAGTGTGCAATGAAATTTGTCTCTTATTTGCCCCAAAGTGCATTGACGGTATCTGTATTTATTTTCGCCACATAATTCTCCGAAAACTCTATATGAAAAAGTAGTTTTTTTTTATTTAACCCTTCTTTTTAGTTCTAAGGCTGTTAAACTAGTGTCTCATACTTCTTATATGTTCAATACAAGAGGGCAATTCACTCGTCATTTTAGAGACAAGATTTTCTTTAGTACATCTGATTGATGATTTCTTTGTAATGTTTTTTTAATGCCCCTCTAATATTTCGCTCTTCAGTTTCTGTTATCCACTGAAAGTATATAGTTTCTTCCTGCATATCACCAGCATTTTCTATATTAAACTCAACATTTTGATTTTCGTTTTTAATAATTTGTTCAGCTTCTACATTAGCCAAAATTTCTAGACCATTTAGTTTTGACAAAATAAACTCGAAATTTTCATGTTTAATGCATGTACTACAAGTCTCTATCCCTGAAAGTTGGACGGACAACCCAAAATGGCTTTGCTTTTAAATTTGTGCGGAAAACATTCGGAAAATTTTTTGTGCTTCTTTTCCAGTCATTAGATATAATCGTTTTTGTTCTTTTTTATATCAGTTCGCTGAATAAAATATTTTTTTACCAGGACACGATTTGGATACATCATCTCTGGTAGAGAAATAGAAATTTGCCACATTATAACTGTTCTATTTAAAACATAAGCTTTTTGACTATCGTAAATTAATATATTATTACCATGCGTCAGCAGCAAATTTTTATTTTCTTTATATGAAATTAATGTTTTAGCTTGCCGGCTAACCGATAGTTCCAGCTAAAGTTTTTTTGAATGCTTGTTTCTCTTTCTGAGTTTATGTAGGTTCAGATTATTTTTAAGTTGCAGTTGCAGAGCTTCTCCAAATATTAGACATTGTTTAATATCTTGCAGAACTGACTGTTCAGGTTTATTTATGTATTTGGCGATGGACTGTTCACTCAACTTTCTGCAGAATTTTTCTTTCTCAACTTTGCTAATTTTCTGATGTATATAAAGTTAGCTGGTCAACTTTTGCGAATCGGTCTCGGCATAGCATAAACATTTGCCGTTTTTTAGAAGTGAATGAAAAAAATTTGCCGCCTTTGTTTTTTAAAAAATATGAGATGTCCTGCTAACTTCATATGAAGTTAGCAGGTCATATATATAAAAAATTATTTAAAAAAAAATTTAGGTAGCTTAAAATTTGCCGTCTTTTTGCCGCTGGGGAATGGCTATAAGCGAAATATTGTAGGACTCGATTTATATTCGAAAAACTTACTTTTTTGTGCTATAAATTCTTGGAAGCGATAAAAAACGTTTGAAATAGAGTTATACACTGGAAAAAAAATAGGCTAACGTATATCTTCATTGAAACGTCAGAATTAGAGTTTGCCAGACTGAAATTTAATTATGCTGGCGAATGAGGGGGTTGCGTTGCTTAGATTCCATGGATTGTTTATTTTGCCGATAAAATAATTCCGAAAAAATCATACTATCCACGAATAAATCAAGCAAGTCGAACGGCAAATTCCTAGACAGAAAGCGAGTAGAAAGAACAATTTCTCCAAAGTGCGAAACTCGGTTGCCCCGCTGAGATTCCGTGTATTCGAGATTTATCTTTATTAATGCGATAAAAAATTTCGGAAAACATTTTGCTCTTCACGATTAAATCAAAGAAGTCGAACGGTAAATACTCAAACAGCAAACGAGCAGGAAACAAATTTTCCAAGGCGCGAAAGTCGGTTGCCTAGCTGAGATTCCGGGGATTCGAACTTTATTGTTTATTATTGGCGATAAACAATTTCGGAGAAGTTTTGCTCTCCACGATTAAATCAAACATAATTAACCGCGAAAGAAAAAAATTTGCCGCTTTTGTCTTTTAAAAAATATGAGATGTCCTACTAACTTCATATGAAGTTAGCAGGTCACATAAAAAATTAGGTAGCTTAAAATTCGCCGTTTTTTAGCCGTCAAAGAAAAAATTGTTTTTCCGGCTCGCTTTCCCTTTGAGAATTTGCCGTTCCGACTTGTTTGATTCAATCGTGGAGCAAAATTTTTTCCGAAATTGTTTATCACATTAATAAACAATAAAGCTCGAAGCCATGGAATCTCAGCGAGGCAACCGAGTTTCGCGCCTCGGAAATTTGTTTTCCGGCTCGTTTTCTATTCTATTAAGCTACCTAAATTTTTTTTTAAATAATTTTTTATATATGTGATCTGCTAACTTCGTATGAAGTTAAGTTAAGTCTCATATTTTTTTAAAAACAAAAGCGGCAAAATTTTTTCTTTCACGGCTAATTAACGGTTAAAAAACGGCAAATTTTAAGCTAGTTAATTTTTTTAAATATTTTTTTATATATGTGACCTGCTAACTTCATATGGAGTTAGCGGGACGTCTCATATTTTTTAAAAAACAAAAGCGGCAAATTTTTTTCTTTCGCGGTTAATTATGTTTGATTTAACCGTGGAGAGCAAAACTTTTCCGAAATTGTTTATCGCCAATAATAAACAATAAAGCTCGAATCCACGGAATCTCAGTGAGGCAACCGAGTTTCGCACTTTGGAAATCGTTTTCTCTACTCGCTTTCTGCGTAGGAATTTGCCGTTCGACTTGCTTGATTTATTCGTGGATAGTATGATTTTTTCGGAATTTCTTTATCGATAAAAATAAACCATTCATGGAATCTAAGCAACGCAACCCCCTTATTCGCCAGCATAACTATATTACAGTCTGGCAAACTCTAATTCTGACGTTTCGACGAAGATATACGTTAACCTATTTTTTCCCAGTGTATTATAACTCTATCTCAAACGATTTTTATCGTTTCCGAGAATGTATAGTGCAAGAAAGTAAGTTTTCCGAACGTAAATCGAGTCCTACAATATTTTGCTTATAGCCATTCCCCAGCGGCAAAAAAACGGCAAATTTTAAACTACCTAAATTTTTTTTTAATAATTTTTTATATATGCGACCTCCTAACTTCATATGAAGTTAGCAGGACATCTCATATTTTTTAGAAAACAAAAGCGGCAAAAATTTTTCTTTCACGGCTAATTAACGGCTAAAAAACGGCAACTTTTAAGCTAGCTAATTTTTTTTTAAATAATTTTTTATATATGCGACCTCCTAACTTCATATGAAGTTAGCAGGACATCTGGTATTTTTTAAAAAATAAAAGCGGCAAATTTTTTCTTTCACGGCTAAAAAACGACAAATGTTTATGCAATGCCGAGACCGATTCGCAAAAGTTGACCTGCTAACTTCATATACATAATTTTCTGTTGTATCTTTTCTTGTAACGCTGTTTGTCTTATTCTAAAATTCTAATTCTCTCAGTCACTTTTTTCAATTGTCTGTAAGTCTGACAGTAATTCTTTACGTTTTTTCTTCCCGAATATTGCCTTGAACCTTAAAAGAGAGGTATTTCACTATCCAAGTTCGGTGGTGTATCTTGAATAATGACCGTTATGTCCGCTTTTCGTTTCCTACATCTTCGTCGATCTCGTCACAATTCTTTTCTTTCTGACCTCTTTTCTCTTTCATATAATTATTTTACTGATTTTATAAGGCCCTGTTCATTTCTCTTTTTATATCTTTCCCTATCTTTCTGCCTTGCAATTGCTTTCTGCTCTTCGGTCATTCTTTCTTTGTATTTTCTAGTTCTGTTAGTTGCTTATTTTCTCAGAATGGTATACTTTTCACTGGCCTTATTGATATTAGAACGTTTTTTATTAACGGCTCTCTTTTTAACTTAACTATTCCCGAACATTCAGTATTATTTTCCTGTTTACTAGTCGATGCAATTGCTTCTGTTTGTTCACCAGTTTTTCTGAGGTGAACTTTTAATAGTCTTTAGAGGATTCATCATTCTTTGGCATTATTTTAATCATTTCTGTTATGTTTTGTTTCTCCAACTCTTTGTAGCTATTTGCGTTTTGGGCCTAATTTTTATTTGGTTTATTGTGTTTTCATCTCTTAACCTAATTCTAAAGACTCTTTATTCTCTTTTCATTTTCGACTGTTCAGCATTTTTAGGCAGCGCTTCTTCAAGTTATATAAGTTCTTGTCTTTTGGCCTGGTCCATTGATTCGTTTCGCTTATTCCCGTGACGTCTATAAAAATTGATACAATCGTAGTTAAGAAAATAAGTTGTTTTGCGAAAAGATGGGAGATATTATTCTTGCAATTTAATGTTTTATTAACTATAGGTCATTTCTGTGATGTGTTGTCAGGTTATGAGACGTCTCAGAACTGACAATTTCACGTGTAAATTGCCCGCCAGAACGAATCGTAATGAAAACAAACACAATTATGTAGTTAGGAGGGAAATCAGGGTTAGAATTGTCATTAATATACTTGAGAAAATGCTTTCTCCCGTTACAATCGTAATATAAGTCGTCTCAGAAAAGACTTTAATAAAAACACGCATACAAATGTGAGAACCTTCCCTTAAATAATATTTTTTAGAAGAAAATAAGGCACAAAACAACACGCTCACTTCCTCGTTCACTTTAAAATATTAATACTAAGTCTCGTAGTGCCGCCTTACTGTAAATAACCGTAATAAACAACTGCTGTCACAGAACTGATACAAACTGGAGGGGTACACACATTTCACATGCTCACAATAAAAAATCTGGAATATCATAACCTTTTCAAAAGGTCGTTTTGATTTCGTATCTTTTTCTAAATATATCTGGTTTATGCAAATGATGCTATCTCTGGAAATCGCGTAAAAAATTGTTAGATTGATAGACCTTAGAGCAGGGACACGTCACAGAACTGACAATTTCAAGTACTTTTGTTAAAAAAAAAAATGTACCCAGACAATATTAACCAACTGAAAGTGCTATTTTATTAAAGTCTAGTTCTAAACCAATATATTCAAATAGAGAAAGATGCCAAATATCGATATTTTATATTTTATTTCGTCGAGGGACTCAATTTAGCCCATTTCATTTTCTTTACCCATATGATAGTTGGCGTTCCAAAAGAAACAAATATCAGCGCCATCTGTCTTGGATTGTACTCAGTCCAACACGCGGCGTACGGCTCTTTTATTATTAATATTAACGTGCTGGACCTTGAATATTTACCCTTGAAAAAAAATGTTTCAAGTATATATCATATAATGAAAGCCAAGGACTTCAACTTCAAAATGATTATTTTCGTATATCGATATTGTAATTAGTCAATTGCAGCAAAAACAGAAGTAAATTCTGCTCGGTCTTCTAATTGGTCAAAATCGATGAGTTAATTTGAAGAGTTCTTTTACTAAAAGTAATTGCACTTTGTTTAGATAAAAATGGGGCGAAATAAAGTAGGATCAAAGAAAAGGCATTCTTGAAAATTGTAAAAATATATCTAATATATACATACTTTTGAACGGGGGGCATTCGGGGATCATAATCAAATAAACTATATATATCATTATTATTTTGTACCCTAATTAGTGTAAAATTAAAGAACTATTTTAAAGAGAGTTTAAGTAAGTCGAGATGAATCGAAGAAGGTTAATTAGAAGTACATTTTAATTTATGTGAAGTTTAATCGTATCAAAACTTGTGACCCGTGTTTCCCACCAGTGTAGGGCGTGGTAAGACGCTACGAGATACGTGCACTATCACATTATGTTACGGCTTTGAAATTTTGCACGTGTATAAGTCTCGTGACAATACACTTTAACATCTTCATATAAGAAAGAAACAAGATGGCGGACGACTTTACCGTTTACGATCCTATTCGACTCAAAATAGATATCTGGGAGTTTTCGAGATCCCCAATTATGAATTCTTGGTCAAAATTCAGAAATTCAAAATGGCGGAGTCAATATGGCGGATGAATTTTATCATTTATGGTCCAAATCGATCAATATTGATATCTGGGTTTTTCGGATTCGCCGATTACGAATTTCCAGTAAAAAAATGTTGTTCAGGATGGCGGATGACTTTACCGTTTAAGATCCGATTCAACTCAAAATCGATATCTGGGGTTTTTTTTAGGTCGCGGATTATGAAGAATTTTTTTTAATATATATATTGACTATGTAATACTATAGGAAAACTTTTATAGGGGTAAAATTGGAAATTTATAATAAAGCTGTCTTCTAAATATGGTAAAAAATTATATAAAAAATATTTTTTTTAAGAGGGCTTTTATTTAAATGCTCTAAAAAGTAGAAAATAAACTTTGAAGTAAATCAAATTCATCATTTTGTTACATTATATAATTTTTTTATAATATAAAAGCCTGTCGCCAGATTTTCCTGTGTAAAGGAGATTGTTCGCGACAAGCTTTTATATCATAAACAAATTATATAATGGATCAAAATGATGGATTTGATTTGCTTCAACGTTTATTTTCTACTTCTTAAAACGTTTAAATAAAAGCTTTTTAAAAATATTTTTTACATAATTTTATTTTTTGCTTTTTAGTCTTTTCATATGCTGCAATCTTCAGATATCTATTTTGAGTCGAATCGGATCGTAAACGGTAAAGTTGTCCGCCATCTTGTTTCTTTCTTATATGAAGACGTTAAAGTGTATTGTCACGAGACTTATACACGTGCAAAATTTCAAAGCCGTAACATAATGTGATAGTGCACGTATGTCGTAGCGTCTTACACGCCCTACACTGGTGGGATAGAATTTCCTCTACGTCAGCATTTGTGGATGAAATTTTGTGGATATCCAGCCAATTTGGACAGTTATTAAAAACGGAACACTAAAAGCCGAAGTTTTGATCAAATCCAATCGCTAATTTTGCAATCATGGATGTGTCTTAGAAACAAAAATACGTACACAATTATTATGTACAGGATGTGCCAGTTAAGGCGTTATGCTTGGTATTCTCGCTAGTGGCCCAGATATTTTTTTCCAAGGAAACAAACACTTGAACATTGAAAAAAAAAATATGGTCGAAAATTCAATCTTAAACGAAAATTCAAAATGGCAGATATTTTTTAAATACCACTTTCGTTTTAAACAAAAATGACGTTAATTTTTTTTTTAAAAATTGCAAATATATTAAATCAATTAATTGGTCTCTGGTACATGCACCTCGATAGTACTTTCTCATCATTCCATATTCCAAATATACTTATATCCCAAATTTTTGATAGAATGTAAAATGAACCTAAACGCGTTTTTGTTAGGAATATTTCAATCAGAAATTAGCAATGGGCATTTGGGCACAGTAATTGCCGATTTAAATTTTTGTTTCAAATATTTAAAATGGCGTAAACTTTTTGAGAGAAAGAATCAGCAAAAATTCTTTTGAGCCCCCTTGGAGCTCTCGCTAGAAACTTGACAATTTTGAAACATTTTTTAAACTTACGCAAATTTTTTGAGACGCCGCCACTGGTGCTCGAACAAAAAAATTTTCAAAATCCTTCCGATGCAATTTGCCACACTAAAGAATTTTTATTAAAAAAATTTTAAACCGACAAAAACAAGTTTTCGGTCCCTACTGGAGCCAATTCTGCCACTCTTGACTAGAATTTGAAAAAGCTAATATGAGTAATATTTTCCATCCAGTTCAAAAGATTCTTTCCCTGAAGCTCTAGTGAGAAATTTGCAAACGGCCTTTTTGTTATAATTGTTCAATTTAAAATTAGTTGTTTTTGGGCCCGTCTTGAATTCGGCCCTGCTACTTTGAAGAGAAATTAAAAAGGAACTATTTTCAAGAATCTTTGTATGAAACAATTTTTTATACCATGACATACTGTCTTGGTGTCCTTCCTGATCCTCTAACGAGACATTTGCAAAAAACCATTTAGTCCAATTTTCTAACCTAATTTATTTTTTCAGAAATATTTTAGATATGACAAAATTAATTTTTGACCGTCCAAAGCCATCCCTGATGCAACGATATCGCCAATATTTAAATAGCTTTTTCCCTAAGCTCCCACGTCTTAAATCAAACATTTCGGGTTTCCACGTTGAACTGTCTTCGAGAAAAACGTATCATGCACAGATAGACGCAGACAGCATGCGGATTCGGATTTATTTTGTTTTTTTTTTGCTTCAAAACGCCCAAATCTAGAATTTGTGTTTTTTCACGACGCCAATATTTTACAGAGAAAGAAAGTAAAATACAGAACATAAAGTTCTCTTTCTAAATATATGTTTACGACAAAATGGTATTATAGAAGTGAAAATGATAAAATGTTTCTGATTTTAAGCACAATTTTCTGTTTTCTGTTCTTGTTTCACAAAAAACCCATTTTTAGTACATATTATAATATGCTACAACTGGAAAACATTATAGAGCGTTTATAATGAACACGAAGTTGACGGTCGATAAGATTTATTGTATTACATGAACATTGAAAAACGGCGGCTGTGTAGCGAAACTTGCATGGGCATGACTACTTTTTCTTTTTTTAATATGAACGGAGTAGCAAAAGCCGTTGCAATGATTTATAAGAATTCGACTTGTTCAAACCTTCCTGTGTGTTTGCTTTACGGGATATTTTTGTGATTATCGGCCGTTTCCACTTAATTTGAATAAGAAAAATTTGGCAATTACATTATTAATAATAAACATTTTAAAATTACGTTCAAATTTAAAGTTGGAAAAAATTTGGCCAGAAATTCCCTTGAATTTTTAATCCCTGCATGAAAGTTGTTAAATTTACTAAAACTTTTCTAAAAAAAAATTTTATCCGAAAGAAATTATTTTTAGTATTAAAGAAATTAAATGATTTTAATGGAAAAGGACCCCGTACCAAACGCATGAGTAATTTGTTGTCGACGGAATCGTTCCAAAATCTAGGAACACAATCTTCTTAGATCATTCTGAACGGATGGTTAAGGTGCCCGTCGGGAAAAATTTTGCTGATACATACTCTCTCCAAACTTCGTGTATGGCTGCTTCATTGGACCTAGTCTGACAGCATTTTCCTCTATAATTTTTTTTGTTTTTGGGGCGTTTCCCCGCTAGATTTTCCGAAACATGTCATTTCGACGGCATATAAATAATGTATAGATACTGTTATTTTTCCAAGTAGAATAGCTTAAAAACGTGAATTGAAATGTGAAAAAATAATTGTCAGACAATAAATGTGGGTCATTGGGCATGTCCGCCGTTATCTCGAACATGTCGGAAAAACGACTATAAGAAAATTTATTAATAATCAGCTGATTTTCTCTATATTAATTTATTAAAACTACAAAAACAAGTTTTCGTATTGTCTCACGAAAATTATTTTCCGATTTCCCAGTCTGGCGCGTCAAAGTGGTCGGTTTCATGACAGCAAAAAATTTATTCATACCATTTTTTTACAAATTTTTTTGATTTTTAAATAAATTTATAATACGATTAAAAAATTGTCTGACGGTGAAATAAAGCCTTTTTGCTGGAAATGTTAAATAAAAGGTTTTTCCATGTGGTTGTCAAGCTACGCTTGGATGTTACTTCATATGTATATATTGAGGCTATATTTATAAATGACAAGCTGATTTTTTCAATATAGCTTAATAAAAATAAATCAAATCCAATTTTTTAACTGTCTGAGAAAAGGTGTTTTCCAGTTTTTCAGTCTGACGCCTGGAAAATACAATTTTTTAATGTTGTCATTTCCTTCAAATTGTCATGATTATCGCATACTAATCATTGAAAAATCATTTTTTCAGTGCCAGAATAAGAAAATAATTTTTTATAATAATTGTTTTATAGTACTTGAAATTATTTTATTTTATTCCTTTTTTAAAAGTTTTTTACAATAAAATAAATCGTGTAATTTAATAAAGTGCGGACTGAACAAAATTTTTAGGGCGATGCCAGGAAAATTAGTTTCTCAATTTTGGAAACATGTCGTTTTTCCGCTGCAGAAATTCGTTTTTCATGTAATAGGATAAATTTTAGCATCGCTCTAAAAAATTTTTTGGTGCATAATGTTTATTTTTTTCTATTCCTTGCATACTTCATATATTTTTGATGCAAAATTGAACATTTAAATTGAATTCATATATTTACCGAAAATGGATTTGTTGTTTTTTCATTTATAAAAGGTACTTTGTTATAACTAATATTGTAAAGTGTTATCTTATAGCTTGTTTCAAGACCTTTAATTTGGTCCCTGGATGAAAATTTCCGGACTAGTAGTTCCGGAGATATAGCGATTTTAAACGTACTAAAAGACAATTTTTCGCTACTTTTTTCTACAAAAAGTTTCAAGTATTTTTCAATATTATCGAACTTAAAACTTTTGGGTAAGTCGAATTCAGATAGTCTAAAAGAGTTCAAAAAATTCAAAATAAAGATTATAAAATAAGTAAGTTGAAATACCGTATCTTTTTAAACCGTCTTCTCGACTAAAATTTTTTTATCGCCCTAACTTCAACGGCCACTATTGGAAAATTATGTTTTTTCGTCAAACTCTCGTTATGCCCCACTGTATTTGTCAGACACTTATACCACAAATTAAATACCTATTTTCTGCATGTAATTTTCCAATGTCTGAAGGTTATGAATAAATATTTTGCTGTCAAGAAACCGGCAACTTTGACGCGTCAGACTGGAAAATCGGAAAATAATTTTCGTCAGACAATACGAAAACTTGTTTTTGTATGGTTTAATAAATTAATACAGCGAAAATAAGCTGGTTATTAATAAATTTTCTTATAGTCGTTCTTCCGACATGTTCGAGATAGCGGACACGCCCAATGACCCACATTTATTGTCAGACAATTATTTTTTCACGTTTCAATTCACGTTTTTGGTATTCTACTTGGAAAAATAACAGTATCTATACATTTTTTATATGCCGTCAAAATGACATATTTCGGAAAATCTAACGGGAAAACGCCCCAAAAACAAAAACAATGATACAAGAAAATGCTGTCAGACTAGGTCCAATGAAGCCATACACGAAGTTTGGAGAGAGTATGTATCAGCAAAATTTTTCCCGACGGGCACCTTAACTAGGAAGGTCGTAGCTCCGAAATTCGAAAATTTAAAATCGCGATTTTACGTATTTTTTTTACCAAAAAGAACATATGTATTGGTTTATATGAAGTAGTTATATATGTATAATACTTATGTAAATAAGTATAGTATTACGTTTTTCCTATCTATAAGCAAAGTAGGAATCAATAGCTGCAAAAGTTATTAATATATCTGAAAGCCGAGATGTTACAATCAAAAGCTCACAAATTTATAGCCGTGGCACTGTGAACACCTAGGTTAGGTATATGGAAAAATACCAAATTCGTATACAAAAGCTGTTAAAAAATAAAAAATTTATCGCATTTTTTTTCATATTCCAAATATTTGGGGTCTACTCTCAGGGCTCATAAGATTGGGTGGTTCAACCAACTTTGCACAGAAAACTAGCATTTGTAAACAATGTAACATTTTTAAACCCACTTCCTAAAAATAATCCACCCAAAACGTCAATGTATCATATACATGACCCTCGATTTTATGGGGACGCAAACAAAATTCTACGTATTTGTGTATCTTTTATTCATTTTCATGAGTATCAGAGTAATACATTTCCTACATTACATTGCACATACTTAAATATTCTGAACGCATTAACACAGACATATTAAAAGAAAAAGTGCAATATAGCATATGCGTAAATTTTCGTATATATATACTTTAACTTGGCGTGTGTATATGAGTTAATATTTCCGTACGATTTCATTTTCTCTTGTACGCAAAGATACAAAAATATTGTCCACGTAGACAATGTTTCTGGACTTCTGGACTATTGCTTTAACTTTGTGTACAATATGGAAGAAAATGAAATCGTAAGGAAATATTAACTCATACATACGCCAAGTTAAAGTATACTAGACTTTATATTTATAACTATTGCAACTACTGATTCCTACTTTTCGTATAAACAGGAAATACCGTAATTTTATACTTATTTACATAAATACACAGTATTTTACAATTACCACTACTTCATATAAACCAATACATAAGATCGTTTTGGTAAAATACGTAAAATCGCGATTTTAAAATTTCGAATCTCGGAGCTACGACCTGCTGTATTTTTGAAATAAAAGCATTTTATGATTTTATGTACATATCGCGTTTTCAACATGACCTAAAGATTCTGTTACTCGATTTTGGAACGATTGTGTCGACAACAAATTTCGCATACATTTGGTGCGGGGTCCTTTTGACCACAAAACTCGAAAATACATTTATGAAACAATATTTAATTATGGTTACGCTACGAAACTGCTTACCTTGGCTACATTATTATGTAAAAATCCAGAAAAGTAAAATTTAATAAAGATAGAACGAATTTAAACAACAAAATGCCTCGGAACTGGAAATTTCACCCATAATATACCTACTGATAAAACGAATTTGTCTATTTGTGAATAAATTCTTACCCCAAAGCTGCCTTTCACTTTTTTATTCGCTCACAATCACTGAAATTTGATTAAATTTAAGATTTACGTGATTAAAATGATTTAATTTAGTAATTTGATTAACACTAACACGAATTAGGACGAGAATATCGTATATTTTAATTTATAAAAGAGAAATAATACACAGCGACTTGTTGAAACTTGCAGGAAAAGTTAATGCACGGACACGGTGCTTGCGATATTCACACGTTGACGGCTCGGCTAGACTACTTCCTACGCTGGCTCGATGCAGCTCGCCGGCGTAGGCGACATTTTACGCAGCTCAAGTGACGTCATGGAATTTGGTTTTCGGAAATCGTCAAAGATTTGGTCGTAATATTGATACGATTTAAAATTAATAAGCCAAAGTGATTTGCTGTAGGTTTGACATTGATCCGGATTTATTTACGGAAGTTTGGGATTTCTTTAGGTGGAACTGTTTGTTGACGCGTAGGCTCCCGGTCGGCGTCTTAGTTTGGCTGCGTCGAGTTGCCCCCCGCCATTCCTTGTGCTCACAATGGTAGCACTATGCAACACGTGACCAAACAGGTCGGTTTGAGGTGACATTTTAATTTGAATTTTCTTTGTGATAATTTTTCATAATTGGAAATGAAAATTAAATGACTAAAATTTTTTAAATCGATGCTGTACTGAAACTGCAAAAAGGTGGAAAACGAGCTCTGTGAAGTTAGCACTACCACTTTAAAATTTTGAAATCGTCTTGGCCTCATCAATTGTAACTTTTTTGTTGCGGTGAGAAAAAATTTGTAGCGCATTATTTAAAAAAAATTACCCATGTAATGCTAACTTCACAGTGAAAATAGCACTACCACTCACAGAAATCGCTTTAAAAAAATGCACAAATATTTTCTTGTCACAAAAAGAATTTGTTGCGAATTTTTTGCTGTGAAAACATTTGTAACGCTTAATTAAAGAAAAAATAACCTATGGTAATGCTAACTTCACAGTGAAGATAGCATTACCACTCACAGAAATAGCTTTAAAAAGTGCACAAACATTTTCTTAAGATAAACATAATTTATTGCACAATAGCAAAAAATTAATGAAAAAAATGATTTTTTTGTAATGCGAACTTGATAATCGCTTTTAATAATTAGCCCAATAAAACGGGAGGAGGTCTGTCGATTTGGATGAAATAATTCAGAGCGGACTGAAATTTTGGCAACAGGCGTATTTCGTGATAATTTTTAACATATTAAAAGTCGTCACCCGTAGACGCCGGCGGAAGGGAGGAGAAGGAGAAGATAGTTAAAAAAAAATTGGTTTTTTAAAAAAACTCGGAAAGTATCGATTCTACTGTAAAATATGTACACATGAAAATGAAAAGTAATAAAGATCCGCACAATTACGTTTTTTTTAACTTCGTACGACCTATTGGGGCCGAGATGGATTTTTTATGAAATCTTGACAGTTTTGCGACGCAACGGAAACGCGCGCGTTTTTCGCTAAAATGTCGAACACGGTCATTCAGATCGCAAAAAATTTCAAATGAAAGTTTTAGAGAATCGATTGCAAGCAATTTCCTTTTATTTTTAATTTCCATTCAATCAATATTGGCGGAGATATGAATTTTTAAACATCTTTATAGCGCGCTATCTCACAACACTTGTTTCATGATAAAATCGGTATAAACTCGAAAACGATAGATCGTACGCATGCATATAGTGTATCTAATGAAAGTGAAGGAGAATTAAATTTTGAATAAGATGGTGTATTTACAAAATCGTTTTGATAACGACTGAATGGAAATAAAAGGGAAAAAACATGAAACATTGTCATTTTCAAATGCATTTGACAAATAGCTATTTTTTGATCGGCTTTAGGCAATAATGACACTAAAGCTATTTTTGAAGAGAATTAAATTATCTGTAAAATGAGTTCCAAGTGATCTTCATAGATGAATGGTTCACGAGTTACAGCTGTTTAAAGCAATGAGCAAAAATTTATTTTTTATTGTAAATTAAGATTTTCCTGCAAGAACCGTGCATAACAATTTTTTTTAAATCGATTTTGACCTACTTTTATGGTCTATGTACACATGAAAGTAATGCAATAGCATAAGTTGTTCGCAAGGTATATTTTTTAAAAAAGAAGGTACTTGAAAACTTTTGTTCAGAAAAATGGAACCAATACTTTTTCATTCCTTTTTTGGTATATTATATCTTTGTCTCTTTTGACTTTATGACAAAATTTCATAAGACCTATACGAAAGCTTACAAAATTTCCAACAAGTAATACTTTTTCGTATTTGATTTGCAATAAGTAGTGACAAGGAACTGACGATTGAAAATGCGGTTGATTTTTAAGTTCCAGCAAGCAGGCAATTTTCGTCTCGTTTGAGTACAAGAAGGTACATTTAACAATATTTTTTCACTTTCTGAATATCAGAAATTCTCACAGAGTAACTTCAGCCCGCTCTGAATTATTTCATTCAAATTTTCCCATTTCATTGGGGTAAATAATTTATAAATAAGAACGATAAAAAAAATTGTTTAAATATTTTTTTTAAAAAAAGGACCGGAACAAACAGTACAAGTTTACTCAGAAAAACAGGTATTCCATTTTATTTCGTAAACATTTTACTCAAAAATCGAGAAACAATTCGTTGCAAATAAAGTTTTCTCTAATATAGTTTCAACATAATAAACTATGTTCTCTAAAAATATAAAAATGACAACGTTAGAATTCCAGCGATTTATGCTTTTTCGTTCCTTAGAAAACATTTTTGAGTAAAATGTTCACGAAATAAAATGGAATACCTGTTTTTATGAGTAAACTGCTACTGTTATTCAATATAAATTACAGTAGTCGACGTTTTGTTCTCAAAATCTTTTGAAACCTGTTATCTGCAAATTTACTTCCAGGGCTTGCCTTGCACATTTTGTGTTGTATTTTCTATACGATGCACCCGGAATCGTTCCGTCGCGATTGCTCACTTTTTAAAGCTATCCGTTTGTTCCGGTCCTTTTTAAGAAAATATTTAAACAATTTTTTTTATCGTTCTTATTTATAAATTATTTATCCCATGAAATGGGAAAATTTGGATGAAATAATTCAGAGCGGGCTGAAGTTATTCTGTGAGAATTTCTGAAATTAAAAAAATGAAAAAAATATTGTTAAATGTACCTTTTTGTACTTGTGACGAAAATTTCTGCTTGCTAAAACTTAAAAATCAACCGCATTACACGAAAAACTATTTATGTAGGAAATTTTGTAAGCTTTCGTGTAGGTCTTATGAAATGTTGTCATAAAGTCGAAAGAAACGATATATACAAAAAAAGAAATGAAAAAAAGTATTGATTCCATTTTTCAGAACAAAAACAGTTTTCAAGAACCTTCTTATTTAAAAAAATATACCTTGCGAACGACTTATGCTATTGCATTACTTTCATATGTACATAAACTAATAAAAGTAGGTCAAAATCGATTTAAAAAAAAATGTTATGCACAGTTCTTGCAGGAAAACCTTAATTTACAATAAAAAATAAATTTTTGCTCATAGCTTTAAACAGCTATAACTCGTGAACCATTCATCGTATGAAGATCACTTGGAGCTCATTTTACTGACAATTTAATTCTCTTCAAAAATTGCTCTAGTGTCATTATTGCCTAAAGACGATCAAAAAATGGCTATTTGTCAAAATGCATTTGAAAATGACAATGTTTCAAATTTTTTCCTTTTATCTCCATTCAGTCGTTATCAAAACGATGTGTACATACACCAACATATTCAAAATTTAATTCTCCTCAACTTTCATTAGATACACTATATACGTACGATCTATCGTTTTCGAGTCTTTCCGATTTTATCATGAAACAAGTGTTGTGATAGCGCGCTATAAAGATGTTTGAAAATTCATATCTCCGCCAATATTGATTGAATGGAAAAGTAAAAGAAAATTGTTCGTAATCGATTCTCTAAAACTTTCATTTGAAATTTTTTACGATCCGAATGACCATTTTCGAGATTTTAGCGAAAAACGTGCGCGTTTCCGTTGCGTCGCAAAACTGTCAAAATTTCATAAAAATCCATCTCGGCCCCAATAGGTTGTACGAAGTTAAAAAAAAAAGTAATTGTGCGGATTTTTATTACTTATCATTTTCATGTGTACATATTTTACAGTAAAATTGGTACTTTCCGAGTTTTTTTTACGAAAAACCGATTTTCTTACTCCCCTCCCCTCCGCCTGCGTCTACGGGTGGGGACTTTGATGTTAAAAATTATAACAAAATACGCCTGTTCCGAAAATTTCAGCCCGCTCTGAATTATTTCATCCAAATCGACAAATCTCCCGTTCTATTGGGCTAATTATTAAAAGCGATTTTTAATAAGTTTTAATGCTATCTCGATTATCAAGTTCGCATTACCTGAAAAACATTTTTTCATTAATTTTTTGCTATTAATCGTGTGCAACAAATTATTGTTATGATAAGAAAATGTTTGTGCATTTTTTAAAGCTATTTATGTGAATGGTAATGCTATCTTCACTGTGAAGTTAGCATTAAAGTGTTACAAATGTTTTCACACAGCAAAAAATTCGCAACAAAGTCTTTTTATGATAAAATATTTGCGAACTTTTTAAAGCGATTTCTGTGAGTGGTAATATTATCTTCAATGTGAAGTTAGCTTTACCACGGGTTATGCTTTAAAAATAAAGAGCTACAATTTTTTTCTCACCGCAACAAATTCGCAACAAAAAAGCTACAATTAATGGGGACAAAACGATTTCAAAATTTTAAAGCACTGGTGAGTGGTAATGCTATCTTCACTGTGAAGTTAGCATTACCATGGGTTATTTTTTTAAATAAAGAGCTACAAATTATCTCTCACCGCAACAAATTCGCAACAAAACGGCTACAATTGATGAGGCCAAAACGATTTCAAAATTTTAATGTGGTAGTGCTAAACTCACAGAGCTTGGAAAACGTCAAAGTTACTGGGAACGCAGCAAAAGACACTTTCTCCCGTTGTCGTTGGTGACAATGGCGGTTTACACCCCAATTTTAGCGAAAACCATATACTGAAACACCTTCAAATCGGACAGAAATTAGTACATCTCCATTTTCGATGGCAAGAAACACAACGGTGGAAATATTTTCTTATCCACCCCTCCCAACCACTCCCTCACATTTCTCAACTGGACATGGGCGTGCGAGGACTTGTCGGATTGGGTTTTTTTTTCTCAATTCCTTAACATTAAGCAATTTTCGACCACAAGCCACCTCGCCCTATATCACAGGTTTGAAACCATTTCCACCCCCAAAACTGCAATACAATCATAAAGCTCGAACTTCAACAGAAATAAGTTTACCCCCGCTTTCATGAGCGAGAAAAACAATGGTGACAATTTTTGACAAGTGATAAGCTTTAGCGTTTGGGGGGTGTTTGGTGAAGTGCGGGTGAGAAAATATTGCCACTATCGGTTCCTCGCCCTCGAAAACGGGCGTACCTATTTGGAATAAAATTTTGAGATTTCTTTTTAAAGCTTTGAACTGTCGCCATTTTGGCCCATCTTCGAACTTAACCGAGATATGGACCGAAAGTATATGCGTACCGAATTTCGTTCTGATTCGTTTATAAATACGCCCCCTAGAATGTTATATAGCATGTATATTACTCTATATTGTTTTATATTTTAATATAGTTTTGAACGTATCTGTTAGTTACTTTTTTTAATAAAATTTCACTCAAATTATTATTTCTCTAGGATGCTGGGCTCCATATCATTGTTCAATGATAAATAACCAATATTATTGTTTATTTAGCCTCTAAGCAAACAATACATAAGAGCGCTCCGGATATAAGCCGGAAAGACGGTTCAATTTACTCTCGTATAAATCATTATTTTAAAAAACGGCTTTCACTAAAAGACATTAAAAACATGTTACAATGTGGGATGATGACAGAAAAAAAAGTCTATATAAAAAAAAATATTTTTTTCTTCTATTTTCGATTTGCAAAAATAATTCTCATCATCCCACATAAGTATTATTAAAATAAACATTTTCCCTTTTGCAGAACTAAAATAAAATTAGCCCTAATGTGCTCAAATGCATCGAGAAATTTAAAGATTAGGTATAATAAATTTTCCGATGTCATATTCTATTACATCTCTATCTCTCTCTTTCCAAGTACACCGTACAATAGGCTGCGTCATTTTATTGACGTGCTCATTTACAATTAAAATTGGAAGCATGGATGACTAATACACTCCGAACAACTCTTAATGGAACATGAGTTCTCTCTCTCTCTCTCGGAGAGCAGGGTAAAATTAATATGAAACATACACGAAAAGAAAACAAATATTCTTCAAATCATGTGAACAAACAACGTATATTCATTGGTATAAGAAACATATACCTTAAAACCGTAGAAGGGTTAAAGGAGATTAAATAAGTCTTTTGAAAACTGAATTAATTTACTGCAAAAATTATGAAGTCGAATTTGTACTACATCGAGCAAAATATTCTGATTGAATGTTGTAAAATCTTAGCTTTAAACAGTTTTATAAATTCGTTTATGTAACCCCGTTCTCAACTTAATTTATTATGTTTATTATTATGCTATAATTTCAGACGCCTGCCTATTTATTACATTTTCTACGCACTTGTTGCTAGATTTTGTTTTATACTTTTAACTGCCTTTTAAGATTATTTATTTTATGGAATACTAACGATTAATAAATAGAGCAGTGGACTCTTTCTAGTTGTTGAAATCATTCGTCAGCCCGGGAGTGAAGCGTATATAATTTCTAAACGGTAAAATCTTAACGTGGATCTGTTGCCAATACAGTACTTGGCATTTCCTCTGGTATTGAAATCAATTTGTCAGGGGGTTTTAGAGGGTCAGAAGGGGTAAAAACGGTATATATCGATAAGCAAATTAAAAGATTTAACCTGTAAAAATATTGATCCAGCGACGTTGCAAATAATAAAATAAGTATATTGTAGCCAATTCGTCAGGTCGTGTTAGAGGGTATGAAGGGGTAAAATTTGTTAATAGTCGATTGAGTAATCGGTAAGTACTTCAACAGTTCTTGAATTGTAAAATCTTTAATTCACAATCGTCACAAATAATTTTATTCATTGTTTTTTACTGCCAAAATCATTTGTCAGCCTGTATGAGGGTGTGATGCAAGGATATGAAATATTTAAAATATCGTAGCTGTTCAAATAATTGTCGATGCGTCAAAGTTTTGGCTAGACTTGTTACTAATAGAGTAGTGGATAGTTTCTAGACACTGAAATCATTTGTCAGCCCGTCAAGGGGATGAAATGTTTAAAAAAATAGAAACTTTCTAAGTAGTGGTTGATGTGTTAAAATTTTAACGTACGTCTGTTACAAATACAGTAGTGGATAGTTTCTAGGCATTGAAATCATTTGTCAGGGGGGTTTAAAAATGTGAGAAGTGGTAAAACTGTATATATCAATAATCAAATTAAAGGACTAGTAACCTGTAATAATATTTATGCACTGACGTTGCAAATAACAAAATAAATCTATTACAGCTAACAGTCATTCGTCAGGTAGTCTTAGAGAGTGTGAAGGAGTGAAATTTGTTAATAATCGACGAATACTTTAACAGTTAACAGAACTGCAAAATCTTTAAATCTCTTAACTGCTAAAATTATTTGTCAGCTCGTTTAAGCGTGTGAAGCGAGGGGATGAAATGTCTTAAAAATCCAAAGAGAGAAGCGAGGGATGAAACATTTAAGAAATTTGACCTATTAGCTGCAATAGACCTACTTCATTATTCGCAACGTCATTGCATAAATGTTTTTACAGATTAATAATCCCTTAATGTGTTTATCAATATAAAATGTTTTTATCCCTTCTCACCCTCTTAAACCCCCTAACAAATAATTTCAATACCAAGAAACTGTCCATTACTGTGTTGGTTACAGATCCGCGTTAAAATTTTGACACATAAACAACTATTTAGAAAGTTATAATTTTTTAATATTTCACCCCCTCGCTTCACCTCCTTAGACGGGCTGACGAATGATTTTAGCAGTTAGAAACAATTAACAAAATTATTAATGATAAGTATAAAGTAGAGACTTTACAACTCAATGACTATTAATTTATTTATCGATCATTAACAAATTTCACCCGTTCATACCCTCTAACACGACCTGACGAACGACTCTGTTGGCTGCAATAGATTTATTTTATTATTGCCACGTCACTTCATATATTTACAGATTAATGATCATAATTTATTTCTTGATATATTTTTACCCCTATTCACCATCTTAAACCCACTGACAAATGATTTCAATGCCTAGAAACTGTCAACTCCACGTTAAAATTTTGACACATGAACAACCTCTTAGAAAGTTGCGATTCGTTAAACATTTCATCCCCTAGCTTCACCCTCTTAGACGGGCCGACGAATGATTTTAGCAGTTAGAAACAGTTAATAAAACTATTTATGACATGAATGAATTAAAGATTTTACAATTCATGAACTATTAAAGTATTTACCGATTATTAACAAAATTTCACCCCTTCGCACCCTCTACCACGACCTGAAGAACGATTCTGTTAGCTGCAATATCTTATTATTTGTAACGTCACTGCATAAATACTTTTACAGATCAATAATCTTTTAATTTGCTTATTGATATGTACAGTTTTTACCAGTTCTCACCCTCTTAAACCCCCTGACAAATGATTTCGATACCCAGAAACTGTCAAGTACTGTATTGGAAACAGATCCACGTTAAAATTTTGACGCATCAACAACCGTTTAGAAGTTACGATTTATTATACGTTTCATCCCCTCGCTTCGCCCTCTTAGACGGGCTGACGAATGATTTCAACAACTACAAACAATCCACTGCTCTATTAGTAACAAGTCTACATTAAAATTTCGACGCATCAACAATTATTTGAAAAGCTACGACTTTTGTAAATATTTCATTCCCTCGCTTCACCCCCTTAGGCGGGCTGACGAATGATTTTAGCAGTTAAAAACAATTAATAAAATTATTTACGACAAGTGTTAATTAAAGATTTTACAATTCAAGGACTATTAATTAAAGTTTTTATCGATTATTAACAAATTTCACCCCTTCACACCCTTTAACACGACCTGACGAATGACTCTGTTAGCTGCAAGAGCTTATTTTATTATTTGCAACGTCACTGTATAAATATTTTTACAGATTAATAATCTTTTAATTTGTTTATTGATATGTACCGTTTTTACCAGTTCTCACACTCTTAGACCCCCTGACAAATGATTTCAATACCTAGAAACAATCTATCTACTGCTCCATTAGTAACAAGTCTACGTTAAAATTTTGACGCATCAGCAATTAATTAGAAAATTACAATTTTTTTTTAATTTTAGAGCTATTTAATGAATGACATTTATCCTCTTCATAAAAAAATTCCATTTTTAAAAGAAGCAAATTTCGTGAAATTTCACATTTTTTGCATTAGTTAAGAGACAAGAAATGACTGGAATTAAATTAAAACCAGGTAAAATAGTTCGTATTATTTAATTGCCACGACTTTATCGATAAGTCCTATATCAGAATGTGGTTGTGGTGAATGATTTCACACCGGTATCCTTGAATCCTTCTGGATACACAGTTCCGCAATACATTTATTGACGTCGGTCTTGCGTGAAACGTTTAACAATTTATAAATATTCCACTCCTTATGGAATCATTCACAAAAATAATCTAAAATTCTCATTTGCCCATATTATTCCTTTCAGAAATTGACAAATAAATGTCAGATTAAAAACTTCTTGCCTTCAAAACTACATGTTTATGTACTTACATTTTCTGTTTTTAATTTAATGTCTCTCTCTTCTCTACTTCTTCAACCAATCTCTAATCTTTTTCTATCCTTTTCAAAATTCATAGAAAACATCTCCTTCTCAATTACTTATTATCTCTCCTGGCAACCCCCGTCCCTTCTTTTTTTTTTTATTGTCCCGATTTTTCACAACACAAATGATTCGAGAGAGTTATATTAAGAGATTAATAATACTAACAAAACCTAACTTACATAATTTATAAAATTAATCAAATTGCTTTTAAAGAAGATAAATAAGTTGCTGTTTATTAAAATTTTCGTGACATCCTTCCATCGCCCTTGTCTATCCATATTTCCTTTGGCTCATTTTTCATTTAACTTAACCCTTTTTAGTCGTTTATATATTTTTATTTTGTATTAATAGATTGCGAAATTGATTGTATTTACCACTGCACAAACGTCCGACGGTGTATAATATAGCAATATATAAACTTTTAAATGGGGGGGCATTTTTGGGGTCGTGACATGCTGCACTCTAATAGGTAGATGAGAAATATACCTAAAAGCGTTGAGTGGGATTTATCACTCAACGCTAAAAGTATGACGTACCAAATTTAAAACTTCCTTATTGATACATTTTTTTTTTAAATGCATTGGTATAGTTATCCAAATTTGGTACGTCTTACTTTATAATTCTGTTTTTCTTATAATTTTTTTCGATGCACAGAAGACAGTTTATCTGATGCGATTTTGATTTTTAAGCCGTTCGCCATAAATTTTTCAAGTTCTATTATAGAAGTAGAGAAAGTGCATTTATGTCTTAATCGTTACTACTGCAATGTAAAGACTCGAAACCTTTTGCATTATGTTAAGTTTCGGCAACATATGGAACGAATATCTTTGAAAATCAGTGCACTCAGTCCGGAGGGGGTTGCAGCCCCCATTTCATTCCCCCAAGTTTTCACCGAAATCGGCTAAAATTCATATGGAATTTTTTGGGGTCGCTGATTAAAATCCAAAGTGAAAATTGGAAAATTGAAAATGGCGGACTTCAAGAATTCCTGATTTACTGTTTCTAGTAATTTTACTAAAAAATATGTAGAGTAAAAAAGAGTTTAGAATGCCCAATGACTTCAGAATGGGATAGACAAAGCATGCCCTATACATTAACACATGAGTTGTTGTGTTTCCCTACGATCTCATACATTCTATTGTTAAAAAAAGATGGAGATAGTTTTCTTTATATTTTGGAACTGGTTGCCAGTGGCGTATATGTTAAAGATTAAGTGATTATTTCGTATAATTAAGGTAATTCTAAAGGAGAACGGAAACCTCGAATTTTTGCGGGATTTTTCCAGGATACCCTATTTTGGGGTCGTAGAACACGAAACTGAAATTAGTTTTGCGTGCATATGAACCGTTTGTCAAAAAAATATTTTTCAAAATTTTTCTTATAACGCACTTTTTCATGCACCTATTTATACACCAACAGCACTTATATATCGTCTTTTTCCTTATTAAGATCACACTATGGCCTTTATAGAACAATAAACCCTTCACTTATGGCAGAAAACTTATTTTCCTTTAATAAAAAAAACAGATAGTTTGTAACACATCATAAGACAGCTACTGAAAACTGTACAACTGTCAACCCGATGCGCATGCATTTACAAATTTGTGTCTAAAGTACCTGACACTGACCAATATTATGAGGCGATTTTTCACATTTTCAATGTTAAATTAATATTCCGTTTGAAACCGGTATGGGTCATTTTATAGAACCCCCCCTTCTGCCGAAAAAACAGAAATACTAAACGATGCGGATTTCGAAACGTCGACCGGCCGCGAACGTGTCTTGATTTATGTTTATAAATAATACTCTAACGCCGTCTGCCCCAGATTTAATAAGGCGCCAAGTACTATTATATATCATTTTGCCCGTCAAGACACGTTCGCGCCCGTCGACGGTTCGCAATCCGCATGCGCGGATTTCGTAGCGTCGACGGGCGCGAACGTGTCTTGAAGGGCAAGGGATATATATGTTTATAAATAATACTTAACCCCGTCTGTCCCAGATTTAATAAGGTGCTAAGTACTATTATATATCCCTTACCCTTCAAGACAGGTTCGCGTCCATCGACGCTTCGAAATCCCTTGCTAAGCGTCGACCGGTCGCGGAATGTGTTTGGAAAAATGACGTCGAATAACCAAACCCGTCGTGCCTTTAGACACCAAGCCTTAATTGCACACATGCGCAAATAACGCATGCAAATATATGTAATCAAATGACAGATGGACGTTCATCGAATAAAATTCTGATTTTTATGCAAAAGAAAGTGAGTTTTCTGCCATAACTGAAGGGTTTATTGTTCTATAAAGGTCATAGTGTGATCTTAATAAGGAAAACGGCGATATACAAGTGCTGTTGGTGTATAAATAGGTGCATGAAAAAGTGCGTCTCATAAGAAAAATTTTCTTTTGGACAAACGGTTAGTACGCACGCAAAACTAATTTCAGATTCGTGTTCTACGACCCCAAAATAGGGTATCCTGAAAAAACCACGCAAAAATTCGAGGTTTCCGTTCTCCTTTAGAATTATCAAAAACACTTTCTATACTTCCAATATTATTGCACTGAACATTTACAATTTTGCTTATTTGTCGTTACGCTTATGAGATACTTTCACCTACTTGTGAAAAGATCGATTAACTCCAATTTTAAAAAGACATCTACATACAACACAATATTTTCCCATTGTTTATTTACAATGGCAAATTCTGTCTTCAAAGACACTACAAAACCACTGTAATTACAACGTTTAACTTCGGTTTATCACAAACACTTTAATGGCGGCCAACGCTGCAACTGAATTGTAAACAAAACGTGTTGAGAGGGACTGCGTGCGCATATACCCACGTGCCTTTAGCCAACAGACTGCTGAGTAGCAGTATTTATTTTTAAAGCAATGTACACAAATAAATGATTCACAACAAACCAAGAGGGATGGCTTTGTCTATCCTATTCTGAAGTCATTGATGCCATTTTGCAAACTACATAATTTAACAATTTCGCTTCTCTCTCGTGAAAACCTCCTACGCCTGACCATTTCTTTTGTAAAAATTGAGATTAAAAGTAAAGTTGAAATAACGAAAAAAATTAACCCTCATCGTTTCAACCCTTTAGGGTGAACATAGAGTGACCTCCCAAAAAAATACGACTTTTCCTACATTTTTACTACGAACTGATGAGGAAAAATCCCTCGTCTTATGCAAAATCGCATTCTAAACGCTATTTGACTTTAGGCATTTTTCGCGTTTTTATATGAATACCTAAAAACGAAACAAGTGATGTAAGTCGAGTTAATTGACGGTAGTTGTAAAATTTGTATTCTGATACAAAAAAAATGCCATTCTAATCATTTCTTTTCCTCTTGTCTATGGGGTAAAAATCAATACTAACGGAAATATTCGCGTTTTGAAAATGTATCTTCTTGACTACAATGATTACCTTCGAGGACAGAAGAAGAGGGTTAAGGACTAATATTTTTAAAATTATGTATTCTTATGCAAAAACGTATTCTTAACATTATTGTAATCATCATATTTTTCTTAAAAATTAATAGAAATAGTGTAAATATATTTTGATCTAAAATGGCGTTTATGAGGACACATCAACCCTTCCAAATTGACCAAAGATGAAATAAGATGCTGAAAATTGTTCAACAATACAAAAATTCAAATATACTCTACGGACCTAAAGAATGATCTTCACCCCTTTGGTAGCCAAAAAGCACTTTTTTGAAAACAAAATTGTGTGCTTTTCAACCTTTAAGCACGATTTAAACTATTCTTTAAGGGTTATCTATATCTATTATTACTGATACTTGATAAAGTAATATTTCCATTTCCCCAATCAGCTTTTAGTAAAAATTGAAATTATTAGGGTTAATTTTTTTTGTAATCAACTGTATTAGTTCAATTTTAACAAACTACAATAAAAAAATTTCAAAAGTTTTCCACGGGGGAGAAGCGAAAGGCTGCATAATGTGGCTATCAAAATGGTGTATTCTTATGCAAATTGGCATTCTAATGACTTTTTTTTCTCTACATATTTTTTAGTAAATCAATAGAAACGTTGTAAATCAGGAATTAATTATAGAAGTACGCCATTTTGAATTTTAAAAATTTTTCACTGCGGATTTGTAATCAGCGCCCCAAAAACCTCCACATGTATTTTAGCCGACTTCGTTGAAAACTTTGCGAGTTATTGAATTGGGAGTGTAAAATGGGGGCTACAAAAATTATCGCTTTGCCATGTATATATATAGTCTATATGTAATGCAATATCAGATCATTTTTCAATATCTGCATGCTTTGCACTCAATAGTCCAACTCATCATATATCCCAGTTACCTGTTATGCGACTTATTTTAAAATGTCAGGAGGTAAAATCATAATGATAGGTGACAAAATACTTATTACTTCCTTTTTACTTCCCTTTAACAGTTAATTAAGAAAATATTAAAATTCGCCATTTTGACTTGTTTAATGAAACTGGTTTTTTGGTCATTGCTTATACGTTTGATGCTCGACTGTTTATTTGTTGGCGAGATCTAATTCCTCGAAAGGAATTACCTCAGACTAGCTTTTTAGCCGAAAAACTACCGAATAATTCGAGCATAACGCGGTTACCCGAACACCATGTACATTTAGTAGCACAGTAATTAACGCGAAGGTAATTTCTCTCGTTGGATTTTGAAAACTATTCATTTAGTATCTCTTACTGTGTTTCCTTTATACAGAGTGATTCGTGAGGAGAGGGTCGTACTTTACCAAAAGATAGAGAACATTGAGGTTGTCATAAATCCCCGTATAGTAATGGCTGAAGAGGCCCCGTTTTCGAAATACCGGGTGTATTATATTTTGTGGAAGAAGTTTCTTTTCGCCTAATATAATAATAATATCTGCATTATCAAAAGGTAGTGCAAATAGGGAGAGAAACAAATCATCACTTCTACCTGGTAAAATAAATAAAACACATTTTGTAATAAACTCACTAAAATAATAAAAATTAACAATTTAACTACAACATAAAAATCAATCAAACTTACTAAATCCAATTAAATTATTTTGAATCACAGATTATTTTCAAAATGACCACCGTCAAATCCAATACATTTTCTTGATCGATTTGTCATTTGATTTATATTTTTTCTAACAATATCTAAATTGTTTTTAGTACTCAATTCTTGCAATCAGCTGCTGGTATTTATTTCTTCTTTATATACTTTTATTTGTATAGCAATAAATATATCAACAAAATAAGTAAATAAATCATCATATCCATAGACAAAGCCATATTTTCGTATTCTCTACTCAAGTATGTAAACGGCATGATTTAGAATTATTACAAGACAACCTTGTAACCAGTAAAAGCAACAATGGTGACGTGACACCACTTCTTAATTACAATATAACTGATTTTTGACAGATATCTACTTGATTATTAAAAAGTAGGTAGCAACAACTTTTAAAACAAATGTAATGGCAAGATAAATGATTGTAACAATTAGTTACTCTTGCAATGAAATTAAAAACAATTTGGAGATAAAGTATTAATCAAATGACAAATCTTATCAAGAAAATGTATTGAATTTGACGGTGGTTACTTTGAAAATACTGTGATTCAAAATAATTGGATTTAATAAGTTTGACGGATTTCTTAAGTTGTAGTTAAATTGTTAATTTTTATTTATTATTTTGGTATATTCTTTTTATTTTATCAGGTATATGTGATGAATTTTTGTTCTCCGTATTTGCACTACCTTTTGGTAGTGCAGATAGAGAAAAACAATATTTAAAAGAAAAAAAAAAATTTGAACCCTCAACAATTTTATATTTTTTTTATTTAAACAATGAAACGGTACCAAAATATTTTTGAATGGGATGTTGTATCTTTCTAGGTGTAAATTAATATTTTCATGTCAAACATTTTATAAATAGTATACACAGTGTTATTTTCTAGGAATAACTTAAAAATATTTTTATTCTGGGTCCGGCCCTGATATTTTATTAGTATCCCTAGCATTAGATGGCGAATGACGTGATCAAAATACAAAATTTCATTGGATTCCGTTTACGCATTACAAATATTTGGCATAAAAAAAATTCTTCCACAAAATATACCTTGTATTTCGAAAATGGTGCCCCGCTTCAGTCATTATTGTATGAGGATTTAAGATCACCTCAATGTTCTTTATCTTTTGGTAAAATACGAATCACCCTGTATATGTGATGCATGTCTACTTAAATAAATAGCATATTTAATTGTTTATTTATATAACAGAATATTATAGGGGCGTAAAAAATTGATTCGACATAAATCGAACGTTTCCATTTAGGAATGGGTCGGACTAAAATATCCTAACACTAGTATTAAAAAATAATGATAAATATATTTTGCCGTTATAAATTGCATCTCAAATCTGCATGCCAAATTTGAAATAAAAAATATTTAATACTTTTGAACCTAAGCCCCACAGCCCCCGTCCCTGCATTTCTTAAATTGAGGATTAATTCGTAGTGAGGAGAATTTGGGATTTGTACATTATGATAAGTGTTTATGTCTCATTCTAGAGTTTAAACTTTCTTGCGTGAATAAAACGCTATCTAAAACACTTATACAATAAATAACTATAATTTCACTCCCCACAGCCTCCGTCTCCGCATCTTTTAGGTCTAACAAGTCACGTCATCTCTTATTAGTAAGGAGAATCTGCGAGTTACATTTGGCCAAAATCGGTATTGCCGTTTTTGAGAAACAATTATTCAACATTTTTATCCGTTTCTAGGAGTTATCTCGCCCCATATTTGAAGTAGGTTTGATTTCGTGATTTGGCCCCAAGGCGTGTCTTTACAGGCAGACATATTTAAAAAAAAAAACTTGTTTGACTTCAGGGTACCTGAAGATGTGTAAATTCATCAAAAACTCAATATCGAATTAGGTGCACGATCACAATAAAACATGAATGCAAATTTTAAATTTCTGCTATCTCGCAAACCATAACAAAATCAGTTATAGAAATTGAAAATAATTCGATTGGTTCCGGATATACGATAAAAACCGAAACAGGTCACTTTCTTTTCTACTTCCAATCCTTTAAGTTACAATGCGTGCATATTGTTTATGTTCAAATCTTGCATTCTTTATTTAACAATCTTCCTGACATAACCGAGAAAATGTTGCACAGTTACTAAGATCGGATGTCAATACAGTATTCTATCGTTACTTTTGCAAATATCCGCACATAGGGGGCGCGGGGGGTGAAAATTGAAAAATCTGCAAAACCAATTAGCGATAAAGCGAAGGAGTGAAAAATCACAACAAATCGTTAAGAGACGAATTTGTATTGAGCGATCTCTGGGGGTAAACCCCCCAAAAAGTATGACTAGAAAGCAGAAAATATTTTTTTTTCAAAAAAACGTGCTTTCCAGTAGCCTTACTAAAAAGTAAAAAATACTAATGTACGAATGCAAGAAAAACAAGACGTGAAGTACACGTATCATCTTAATGTACGCATGACTGAAGGCGCTAAGTATACAACGATTCTACCCATTTCATGCAATCGTACAAAGTGCGCACGCCTTGCTTTTCTTGCATTCGTACAATAGTATTTTTTTATTTCTTAGCTTGTAGTACAACTTTTTACAGAAAAGCAAGTTTTTAAATTTTTCATTATTTTTTTTACCTAGCGCCTAGCCAATTTATATCACATCGGGGTCGATAAAATAAGGAGATGAGATAAACAATAATTAGTTTTATTCAAAATATGCTTGTTGATAATTAGATTGTAATATGGATTATTAATTACTTCCATGTCTAGTGGAAGTATAGTAACGGAAAAAAAATATTTTTTTGTTAAAATAGGCTTAAAATGCCATGAAACATCGAGATTTTAAATTTGAGCGAAAAAAATTTTGTGTCTGTCGGTCTGTCTAACTTTTTTGTGTGCACGTTTACTCTGGAACCGTTTGTGATATTGACTTGAAATCTGGTACATTTATGTATTGTAACGAGATCTGGAACTAGATTATATTTTGATCTGATCCCGTTGAAGGGTTCGGAGGTAAATGGGGTAAATTGGCAAAGCAAGCAGGTAAGAGTTCATAAAATTTAAATTTTGGGGCATGTACGAAAAGTCGAGGGTTAAATTTTTTTTTTTGACATCAGCCACAACCCCCCCCCCCCTCCCAACAATCATCCCCAATACCACCTCCCACACTATTATGAAAGGGAGCAAAAAAAATTAAAATGTGATTTGTGTTTTTAGTGAAAAAATGTTTCGGCGTTAGCTACCCTCTCTACCACCCCCATTGCCACCACCACCCTATTATTAAAGGGAGTAAAAAATTAAATTGGGATTTAGTGTGTATATGAGAACCAAGGGACTCTAAAAATGTTTTGACATTAGCCACCTCCTCTACCACCCCCATTATTAAGGGGAATAAAGAATTAAATTGGGATTTAGCGTGCGTACCAGAACCAAAGGTCTCTAAAATTTATTTTGGCGTTAGTTACCCCTCTACCACTCCCACCCTATGTTTAAGGGAATAAAGAATTAAGTTGGGATTTAGTGTGTATACGAGAAATAAGGGCTTCTAATTTTTTTTTACATTAGCCACCCCCTCTACCATCCCTACTCTGTTATTAAAGGGAATAATATATTTCATTGGGATTTAGTGCGTATAAGACTGATAATCCGGTCAATTTAGACATTCGAAGGTGCATAAAGTCGCAACAAGCTGAAAATCAGTAAAATTGTTTAAAACATAATTATAAATAAAATTTAAAAGTTCCCCATCATTCCCGTGTATGGAAAAAATTTTACTCGAGGTCAAAGGCCAAGAAAATGAGTTTTTCGCGATTTTCAACAAAACGGTAAGTTTTATCATAAAAGTACCCCTGACAAAAATTGTAGATCATGAAATTATCTATAAGAAATGTACCAATACTTTTTTTCCTACGAGCCACCGTTTCTGAGATATAACGACTCAAAAAGTTGTAAAAGTTGTTATCGTCATAATATGCACACGTTTCCACGCCACCTATGAGGTAGTGTACTCGGCGCGTTTTTTTTAACGTGGTTTCCCCAGTAGGCCTACTCCACGGGTCAGTTGTGATCCTGTTTAATTTGAAACTATTGCAAAATAACGGAAAATTTCAAAGATTGGAAAAGATAAAAGCGATGTAAATTTAAAAAAAGTGGTGAAGTTCATTCGTCTAATTCGTAACTTTCAAATTCTTCTTGTTCTTCTTCATCTTCATTTTGAATGCAAGTAAATTGCGTCAATAGCGATGTATCGCATGACACTTCGTCGGAATCAAACGAATCTTCCACTGTTGGTGATTCAACATTAGAGCACGACCGGCCTTGACAATTTGTGCATGCCAGAGAACAAAACAGTCCGACTTTTTTGCAACCACATTTAGCACTGCATCCCTTTTTGCAGTTGCAAAAAATTGTGTTCAGCAGTTTCTCCGGCGCAGGTCGGAGTAAAGTTTGAACTGGCTCTAATATATTGTTGACCAACTTCCAACCCCGGTCTGTAGGGTCTAGCTGATAACCAAGCCACACTTGAACTTGGTAATATACCCGAAAAAGATGTTGATGAGCAGCAACTGAGGTTGGAGGAAGACAAGCTAATTGAACTTGTTTTTTATTTTTAGTATTTTTAACGAAACATGCATATCGATGCTTATCTAAACAGGTAGTTTTTTTTTAGGAGCTCCGTACATAGAAAGAAGAAAGCGGATGCCGTTGGTGATAACTTCGTGTTGAGTTGAATTACTCTTTTTAAAAACTTCAGCACATTGAATTAAATCTTGTTTTTCAAACATTTTGAAAACTGCTGTTTTACCCCTCCTGTAAAATGCAGATGTCGAATCACAGCCAGTTATTGCGTGTAAAAATAGTACATGATTTTGACACTTTACAAAAGTAGATAAACTTTTTGATGAATATATATCCGATTGATGTTGAGCTTCTCCTGGTTTTAAGGAAATAGTTTTTTCAGTTGGCGTTCGAGCAGTGAGTAATACGAGTAAGTCTACATCTTCACCAACAACAATAGTTGTATTTGTCAAATTGAATTGCTCTATTGCTGTTTCAATAATCAATACATCAGCATCATTATTAGCTTGCTTTACCAATATATTGTCAGCAGTAAACTTTTCTTTCAACATTGAAATGAACCGAGACTTGTGAGTATTTGTAAGAAATTTCTGTTGGCTGGTTGGAACTGTCATAAGTTAATCAAATAAAATATCAGAAGATGAAGATGTTGCTAAAATTCGACGACGTTGTTCTGCAGCTTTGATATTTCTCGTGCAATCATCATAGCCATCAAATACGACAGTAACTCTGGAACCGAAATGTCGACGTACATACTGAACGTATTTATCTAAGATAACGTTGCATGTTTCTTCGCTATTCCATACAACGCGGTGTAGTAAGTATCCTCCGTCAATGATGTATGTCGCATTAGTGTTGTTAATATCGATATTTACCTTTTCAAAACAATCGTAAATGGCAGACTTCTGTGTTTTACGCATCCCGATTTCATCAAACATCGATAAAGGGTAAATATTCAAAATATCATCTTGAAATGCTGCAGTAATACTCATGCGTTGGAACAATAATACAGGGTCAATAGGTACTTTTTCCTCATGAACTTTTATGGTACTAGTCATAGCTAAAAGAGGAACAACTTTGTCAGCGCGTTTTAATTTAATATTATTGAATGTCAGTCCTGTCATTTTTGCCATAGAAGCAAGTCCAACTTCACGAGCTTTATAACAATTAATTTTATCGTCACCAACGACACCACTCGCAATAGAAACAATTTTGTTAACCTCTGGAAAAGGATCATGCGTTGAGAACCACTCTAAAAGTCTTCGTATGTCTTTAGCATCTTTGTTTACTCGTGAATCACTTGCATCAACATGCTGCTCGGTCGTATCAATCCTAACATTAGCGATATTTTCTAATTTTTCACAAACTATATTCATAGCATGCATACTATAAACCCATTTACTTATGACGCTCTCTTTTGTACTTCTCCCTCGAGAACAACTTTTACAATTTTTTGAATCGTTACATTTCAGAAACGGTGGCTCGTATGAAAAAAAGTATTGGTACATTCTTAATAGATAATTTTATGATCTACAATTTTTGTCTGAGGTACTTTTATGATAAGACTTACCGTTTTGCTGAAAATCGCGAAAAACTCATTTTTTTGACCTTTGACCTCGAGTAAAAATTTTTCCATACACGGGAATGATGGGGAACTTTTAAATCTTATTTATAATTATGTTTTGAACAATTTTACTGATTTTCAGCTTGTTGGGACTTTATGCACCTTCACTCTCATTTTTTGGTCTAAATTGACCGGATTATGATACAAAATCTGGATGTGGAAGTAGTGATTCCTTGGGCAGCGATTTTTTTATTTGCTACTCTTTTCTCCATTGTAACCGTCATGGGTTTTCTGCTAATCCGTTGAACTTGTGTGGACACATTAAGGTGAAGATATCCACAAATGCTGACGTAGAGGAAATTCTATCCCACCAGTGTAGGGCATGTAAGACGCACTATCACATTATGTTACGGCATTGAAATTTTGCACATGTGTATAAGTCTCGTGACAATACACTTTAACATCTTCGTATATGAAAAAAATAAGATGGCGGACGACTTTACCGTTTACGATCCGATTCGACTCAAAATAGATATCTGGGAGTTTTCGAGATCCCCAATTATGAATTCTTGGTAAAAATCCAGAAATTCAAAATGGCGGATGAATTGTCATTTATGGTCCAAATCGATCAATATTGATATCTGGGTTTTTCGGGTTCGCCGATTACAAATTTCCAGTAAAAAAAATTTGTTCAGGATGCCGATTTCAAGATGGCGGACGACTTTACCGTTTAAGATCCGATTCAACTCAAAATCGATATCTGGGGGTTTTTTAGGTCGCGGATTAAGAATTTTCAGTCAAAATAAAGAAACTCAAAATAGCGGCCCCAATATGGCGGATGAATTTTGTCATTTATGATCCAAATCGATCAATATTGATATATGGGGGTTTTCGGGTTTGTCGATTACGAATTTCTAGTAAAAAATTTTGTTCAAGATGGCGGGCGACTTTACCGTTTATGATCCGATTCGTCTCAAAATCGATATCTGAGGATTACAGCATATGAAAAGACTTAAAAAGTAAAAAAATAAAATTAAAATATTTAAAAAAGCTGCTATTTAAACGTTCAAAGAAGTAGAAAATAAACGTTGAAGCAAATCAAATCCATCATTTTGATCCATTATATAATTTGTTTATAATATAAAAGCTTGTCGCGAACAATCTCCTTTACACAGAAAAATCTGGCGACAAGCTTTTACATCATAAAAAAAATTATATAATGTAACAAAATGATGAATTTGATTTACATCAAAGTTTATTTTCTACTTTATAGAGCACTTAATAAAAGCTCTTTTAAAAAAATATTTTTATATAATTTTTTATCATATTTCGAAGACAGCTTTATTATAAATGCCCAATTTTACCCCTATAAAAGTTTTCCTATAGTATTACATAGTCAATATATACATTAAAAAAAAATTTTCGTGACGAACGAGGCAAACAAAGCGGCTATTAAACATAATATTTTTTGTCGCAAACTCCCCGACTAAAAAAAAAATATTATGTTTAATATTCCGCCCTCTAAAAGCACATTTGAACTAAAGCGTCTATTACATTGAATTTCAAATTTATTTTAGTGTCAAATAAATAAAGATTGTTTCCCAAATTCCCAACTGTATCCCACCAAATTTTTCCTACAATTTCCTGGGACCCTTATATATATTTGCCATACAAAAATAATCCATGATAGACGAGCCTTCATACGCGAGTAAATTGTTTATTACATTGAATTTCTAACTTATTTCTACTGTCATATAAATAAAGATATTTTCCCAAATACCCAGTTGTACCCCAACAAATTTTTCCAACAGCTTCTTAAGACCCTTATGTACATTTGTCATACAAAAGTAATCAGTGGCAAACGAGCCTTCATAGGTGAACAAATCGTTTATTACATTGAATTTCAAATTTATTTTTACAGTAATACAAATAAAGATTTTTTCCAAATTCCCATTTGTATCCCCACCAAATATTTCCCACAGTTCCTTAAGACCCCTTATGTACATTTTCCATACAAAAATAATCCGTGACAAACGAGCCTTCATAGGGGAACAAATTGTCTAGTACATTGAATTTCATATTTATTTCTACTGTTATAAAAATGACTTTCCAAATTCCCATTTGTACCCCCACCAAATTTTTCCTACAGTTTCTTAAGACCCTTATGTACGTTTGCCATACAAAAATAATCCGCGATAAACGAGCCTTCATAGGTGAACAAATTGTTTATTACATTGAATTTCATATTTATTTCTACTCTCATATAAATAAAGATTTTTTTTCCAAATTCCTATTTGTACCCCCACCAAATTTTTCCCATACAAAAATAATCCGTGACAATGGAGCCTTCATAAATGAACAAATTGTTTATTACAATGAATTTCATATTTATTTCTACTTTCATAAAAATAGAGATTTTTTCCAAATTCCCATTTGTACCCCCAACAAATTTTTCCTACAGTTTCTTAAGACACTTATGTACATTTGCCATACAAAAATAATCCGTGACAAACGAGCCTTCATAGGTGAACAAATCGTTTATTACATTGAATTTCAAATTTATTTTTACAGTAATACAAATAAAGAGTTTTTCCAAATTACCATATGTACCCCCACCAAATTTTTCCTACAGTTTCTTTTCTTAAGATCCTTATGTATATTTGCCATACAAAAATAATCCGTGACAAACGAGTCATTCATTACATTGAATTTCAAATGTATTTTACTGTCACATAAATAAAGCTTGTTTCCCAAATTCTCAGCTGTACCTGAACAAATTTTTCCCAGAGTTTCCTGACGCCTTTATATATATTTGCCATACAAAAATAATCCGTGGCAAACGAACCTTTAAAAATAAATTCGAAATTCAATGTAATAAACAATTTGTTCACATATGAAGGCTAGTTTGTCACGGATTATTTTTGTATGGCAAATGTATATAACGGCTTCAGGAAACTCTGAGAAAAATTTGTTGGGGTACAACTAGGAATTTGGAAAAATCTTAATTTGTATTACTGTAAAAATAAATTTGAAATTCAATGTAATAAACGATTTGCTCACTTATGAAGGCCCGTTTGTCACGGATAATTTTTGTATGGAAAATGTACATAAAGGTCTTAAGGAACGCTGGGAAAAATTTCGTGGGGGTACAAATGGGAATTTGGAAAAAATCTTTATTTGGATTACAGTAAAAATAAATTTGAAATTCAATGTAATATACGATTTGTTCACCTATGAAGGCTCGTTTGTCACGGATTATTTTCGTACGGCAAATGTACATAAGGGTCTTAAGAAACTGTAGCAATAATTTCGTGGGGGTACAAATGGTAATTTGGGAAAAATCGTTATTAATATGACAATAAAAATAAATTTGAAATTCAACGTAATAAACGATTTCTTCACCTATGAAGGCTCGTTTGTCACAGATTACTTTTGTACGGCAAATGTACACAAGGGTCTTAAGAAACTGTAGGAAAAATTTGGTGGGGGTACAAATGGGAATTTGGAAACAGTCTTTATTTGTGAAACTGTAAAAATAAATTTGGAATTCAATGTAATAAACGATCTGTTCACCGACGAAGGCTCGTTTGTCACGGATTATTTTTTTAAGGCAAATGTATATAAGGGTCCCAGGAAACTGTGGAAAAAAATTGTTAGCGGTACAAATGGGAATTTGGGAAAAATCTGTATTTATATGACAGTAAAAATAAATTTTAAATTCAATATAGTAAACGATTTGTTCACCTATGAAGGCTCGTTTGTCACGGATTATTTTTGTACGGAAAATATAAGGGTCTTAAGGAACTGTGGGAAAAATTTGGTGGGGGTACAAATGGAATTTGGAAAAAATCTTTATTTGTATTACTGTAAAAATAAATTTGAAATTCAATGCAATAAACGATATGGCTCGTTTGCCACTGATTACTTTTGTATGGCAGATGTACATAAGGGTCTTAAGAAACTGTGGGAAAAATTTGTTGGGGTACAACTGGGTATTTGGGAAAATATCTTTATTTATATGACAGTAAAAATAAGTTTGAAATTCAATGTAGACACTTTGTTCGCCTCGTTCGTCACGAAGAAATTTTTTTAATGTATATAGTAATACTATAGGAAAACTTTTATAGGGGTAAAATTCGGAATTTATAATAAAGCTGTCTTCGAAATATGGTAAAAAATTATATAAGAAATATTTAAGAGAGCTTTTATTTAAGTGCTCTAAAAAGTAGAAAATAAACTTTGAAGTAAATCAAATTCATCATTTTGTTACATTATATAATTTTTTTTTATGATGTAAAAGCTTGTCGCCAGATTTTCCTGTGTAAAGGAGACTGTTCGCGACAAGCTTTTATATCATAAACAAATTATATAATGGATCAAAATGATGAATTTGATTTGCTTCAACGTTTATTTTCTACTTCTTAGAACGTTTAAATAAAAGCTTTTTTTAAATATTTTTTACATAATTTTATTTTTTACTTTTTAGTCTTTTCATATGCTGTAATCCTCAGATATCGAT
Organism: Leptura quadrifasciata; assembly: GCA_963675555.1. Classification (NCBI taxonomy): domain Eukaryota; kingdom Metazoa; phylum Arthropoda; class Insecta; order Coleoptera; family Cerambycidae; genus Leptura; species Leptura quadrifasciata. The sequence continues at coordinate 70,498,619 of OY776678.1, forward strand.
TTTGAGACGAATCGGATCATAAACGGGAAAGTGGTCCGCCATCTTGAACCCTATTTTTTACTAGAAGTTCGTAATTCGCGACCCCGAAAACCCCCAGATATCGATTTTGATCTATTTGAACGTAAATGACAAAAGTCGTCGGTCATATTGGCACCGTCATTTTGAATTTCTTTATTTTGACTGAAAATTCATAATCCGCGACCTAGAAAACCCCCAGGTAACGATTTTGAGTTGAATCGGATTTAAAACAGTAAAGTCGTCCGCCATCTTGAAATCGCCATCCTGAACAAAAATTTTTACTGGAAATTTGTAATCGGCGAACCCGAAAACCCTCAGACATCAATATTGATCGATTTGGACCATAAATGACAAAATTCATCCGCCATATTGGCGCCGCCATTTTGAATTTCTGAATATTGACCAAGAATTCATAATTGGGGATCTCAAAAACTCCCAGATATCTATTTTGAGTCGAATCGGATCGGAAACGGTAAAGCCATCCGCCATCTTGTTTTTTTCTTATATGAAGATGTTAAGTGTATTGTCACGAGACTTATACACGTGCAAAATTTCAAAGCCGTAACATAATGTGATAGTGCACGTATGTCGTAGCGTCTTACACGCCCTACACTGGTGGGATAGAATTTCCTCTACGTCAGCATTTGTGGATGAAATTTTCCACCTTAAATGTGGACACACGAGGTGCTACGTAGCAAGTAAGCTACTACGCATGTTATTCATTAAGTTTGCTATAACATGTCGTATTCAAATTTTAACTATGACGTTTTGTCTTTTCAAGGCCACCATTAACTTTATTTTTTTAAATACAAGCCTGTCTTTTTTAATTAGGAATTTAAAATCATTTGACATGGTGAATTCAAGGGTATGTCACACTTGATAATTTTACTACGTTTCGTCAGAAAAATAGTCATTCAATTTATTGCCTCGCCCTTCTTAAAACATTTTCTGTTAATAATAGATGTGGTTCATTATTTAAATCTTTAAAGAACAATTAAATGCATTATATAAGATGGCTAGCTCGCACCTGCTGTTTTAACTTAGTATTATTTTACAGAATGAGCACCAAATAAAATCTTTTTTTAACTTGTTAATTATATTTCTTTAAACAAAAAAATAAGTAAATTGCAAAAATTGCTCAAAATATCCACCATTCTTCTGAATGCAAAGTCGAGTTTTCTTAAATACCAAAAAAGAATCATTCGCATATTATTCAGCTTAAGCCATACAGTCATGTAGAGACAGGTTTAAAAGAAAAAAGCCAATGACGGAAACATGTAATTACATATTGAAAATTTCTTGTTTTATATATATAAGAATCTTAACAAATTGAATGCGAATAACAGCATTCATAATTACCCTACCAGCAGAGCGCAGACTTGCACGTTAAAAGATGAAATTAAAGTAAGTATAAGAAATCTCGATTTTACGCTGGCAGTTACCTATTTAAAAAAACTCCTCTGCAAATAAAATTAGCGGATTCTTTCAAACTGTTTAGAACTGAACATTGCTTAATTTGGTGAATGCCTTAGGGACACGTTGCAGATGTACAATAAAAGGCGTTACATAACAAGACTGGTATGCAATACTCTCTTTCGCTATTAGAAACCCCTAAAAAGGATTTCTACTTTCTAATCGAGTCATGTATACCACCTTATCTTTATACATTTTTAAGCAGAAGCTATGTTTACGCATAATTTCGTAAAGCATTGATAGATACATTTTTGGTTTGAAAAAATTTGGCGAATACGCTGCGACTCGCTTAGGCCTGCACAGTAAAAGGAGGTTAAGAAACCGGCATGTAATATAATTTTTTTAGATATAAGACGCCGCTATTCTTTGTTTCCTGATTAATAGTGGTTAAGCTATTCCCCATTAATTTTGACCAATGTATGCAATTACCAGTTTTACACGCAACAAATAAGAGTTTTTAAAGAAGTTTTAACCTCAAAAAGAGAAAGTGGTTCTGACATTTAATCAATATTAATTATTTCTATTATGTATTTTAATATGCACAAGTGTACACCAAATTATTGAAAAATACTGTTTTATTAGATAAATGGGAATAACAACAAAGATAACGAATCACCTTAACAGCAAGTTTTAACAAGCGTCAAAACTAAAAAGTGCTCTCAGGAGTATTTTCGTCATAGATATGCTTCCAATTTTAATTGTAAATGACATCACGTCAATAAAAAAACCGAATGTACGTTGTGCTTGGAAAGGAGAGATAGATGAAATAGAATATGACATTGTACAAATTTATTACACCTAATCTTTAAATATCTATCTGTTCCTAAGGACATATATAGAGCTAACTTTATTTTAGTTCTACAAAAGGGAAAATGTTTAATTTAATAATATCTATGTGGGATGATAAAAATTATTTATGCAAATTGAAAATAGGGAAAAAAAATATTTTTTTATATATACTTTTTTCCTCTTATCCCACATTGCAACATGTTTTTAATTTCTTTTAGTGAAAGCAGTTTTTTAAAATAATGATTTATATAGAGTATATCGAAGCTTCTTGACGGTTTATATCCGGAGCGCTCTTAAAATATGAACCAATAGAACAATAGGGTTTTCCCTGAAAAAAAAAAAATTATAGCTGAAGTACTTAACTTACGTAAAAAAATGATTTATGGCATATTTATTGTCTTATTAATTTTACTAATAGTAACAAAAAAAAATACTTGGTTTGAAAAATATTGGGTTCATTTTAAACAATTATAAATTGGCGCGTTGTGACGTCAACACCCTGAAATCCAATCACAGAGGTTGTCTCTGTTCAAGATTGTTTATTAATCTTGGTCTCTGTTAACATAACATAACCTCTATTTATTGACAGCACTCAGCACTTTTCTACTTTAGGTAAATTATCAGCGGCACCTTTAACATATCCCTCTTCCACTTGATTCCATTTTGATTGTGGAATTAATAAAACATAAACCAGAAACTGATAAAATAATATTTTCACTCCAAACAATACAAACATAAAAATATAAATTTAACGTTTTAGGTTAGTCATCTGATGTGTAATGTCCGTGAAGGTTAAACCTAAACTACAGTACAAAATATTAACGTCCGACGTTTTCACGAATAACTTGTGCGGCATTTAACTGGATTCTGATTGGCCAATCTTTACACGTCCCCTGCTTTAGACCAATCACAGTGCAAGCATTACAAATTGAAATTCTGAGAAGTTTTAGAGGAAAGCTTTCTTTGACACACAGTTAGAATCTATTACAAACTAATTATATCCATAATCTCATTGGTTTTCCGGGTAGATGCGTAATTCTGGCGCGTAAAATTGCCCGTATTAAAAAGCAGTGAAATTATCAGCAAGAGAATAAAATAAATTGAACCTAGTCGCGATTTTGAAATCGGTGTCTACTTCAATACCAGTATATTAACGCTGGAAAAACATAAAATTCGGTCAGTTTATAGGTTAAAAGCCCACTCTCATTGAAACAGTAAATCGCAAACCTAAGTCAAAATAATCAATAAAATGTTGGAAATTACAACTCGGTCTTAAATTTCGAGCTGTGATGATGTTGACATTCCTTTTTGTAAAGCTTGTAACAATCCCATACTCGTATTTGGAGTCTGTATTCATAGTGGATTCTGCGAGTTGGAAAAATAGGAAAATATTTTCTAACGCAACGAAACTAGTTACCCCCCCGTTTTCGAGGATGCTGAACACGATGGCGGTGGTTTAAACTCTTTTTGATTTGACCGTCACCCCCAAACGGCCAAAAACAACCCGCAAAAGGGGTGAAACGCGAAAACACCGTCTTATATTGAGAAAAACTACGTCACCCCCCGTTTTCGAGGATGCTGAGCACGATGGTGGTGGTATAGACTCTTTCTGAATTGACCGTCACCCCCAAACGGCCAAAAACAACCCCCAAAAGGGGTGAAACGCGAAAACACCGTCTTATATCGCGAAAAACTGCGTCACCTCCCGTTTTCGAGCATGCTGAACACGATGGTGGTGGTATACTCTTTCTGAATTGACCGTCACCCTCAAACGGCCAATAAGCACCCCCAAAAGGGGTGAAACGCGAACACACCGGCTCATACCGAGAAAAACAGCGTCACCTCCCGTTTTCGAGGATGCCGAACACGATGGCGGTGGTTTAAACTCTTTTTGAGCTGACCGTCACCCCCACCGGTCAAAAACAACCCCTAAAAGGGGTGAAACGCAAACACACCGCCTTATACCGAGAAAAACTGCGCCACCTCCCGTTTTCGAGTATGCTGAACATGATGGGGATTCTGGATCTTCTCCCCGAAGCAAAGCAACCCCTGAACCGGACTAAAACCTCCCCGTGAGACCCTGCCTTATGAAGTGGATAAGAAAATTCCGATATGACAAAATGAATAACAAATCATTGAATACAAACCGGATGATGATTCCTCGTTTGTTGATTGATCTCTTACCCTAAAAAATAGGCGCATATATAGGGTCTGGTTAGGTTATTTGGTGATTTTCAGGCGGGGAAATCTGCTGTATGGAATCAGTGGTAAATTTCATATATTTTATTATATTAACTTATGAACATGTGTATTTGACGCATACAATTATTTACTTGCTATATATATAAAAATAAAACAGATTCCTTGACGCATACAACTACATATCCACTATATATCCATACCATACATTTTTATTGACGCAGGGATGGGGTTGACTCGGAGAAATTCAAAAGCACCGCCGTCTTGTTCAGCATGCTTGAAAACGGGAGGTGACGCAGTTTTTCGCGATATAAGACGGGGTTTTCGCGTTTCACCCCTTTTAGGGGTTGTTTTTGGCCGGTGGGGGTGACGGTCAACTCAGAAAGAGTCTATACCACCACCATCGTGTTCAGCATGCTCGAAAACGGGAGGTGATGCAGTTTTTCGCGATATAAGACGGTGTTTTCGCGTTTCACCCCTTTTGGGGGTTGTTTTTGGCCGTTTGGGGGTGACGGTCAATTCAGAAAGTCTATACCACCACCATCGTGCACAGCATCCTCGAAAACGGGGGGTGACGCAGTTTTTCTCAATATAAGACGGTGTTTTCGCGTTTCACCCCTTTTGCGGGTTGTTTTTGGCCGTTTGGGTGTGACGGTCAACTCAAAAAGAGTTTAAACCACCGCCATCGTGCTCAGCATCCTCGAAAACGGGGGGGGGGGTAACTAGTTTCGTTGCGTTAGAAAATATTCTTTTTTCGAGGTTTTTTCCGACTCACAGAAGCCACTATCATATATTCAGTGGAAATGGTTAGTGCAGTTTTGAACAATTATGCAGTTCCTTAAACCCTGCTCCCCACATTCTTAAGAGTAACTAATTATGCTATCTTACACTGCTACCAAGGCAGTATTCAAATATTTTACCTTTAATCAAAATTATTGCAGCCGCCTTAGGAAACAGAAAATTCTTTAAAATCGACCCCTTACCGCATCCATCTCTGCGTATTCTGAGAGTAACGATTGCGGCTAAATACACGTTGTCAAATTCAATCAAAATTTTTAGTTGTATTAAAGAGAACAAAATAATTATTTAAATGCTAACCACCCCCCACCGTAATTAATTTTTCTCGGTGCAAATTCATTTCATACTGATACAAAGGCATACCCACGTTTTAAATTTAATCAAAATCGGTAAGTTACTTTAGTTTAAAAAATATTTAATTCTTTATACCTTACCCCACAACTTATCCCCTATATTTTATAGGAGCACATTTACTTCTAATAAAGGTATCATTGAAAGTGATACAAACATTTTATTTTCAAATTGGACACCCTGTATATTGATTGATTTTTTATTCTGTAATTTTTTTAAATCTAATGCCACCCCATAAGTGACATTTCGAAATGTCAATATTTATTTCAATTTATTTTTTAGTTTTTTTATGTAGGCGTCGACTTCCAATTTATTCAAACGGACCTGCCGTTCAATAAAATGGTTTTTGGGACAAAACACAATGTTTTCAATGGAACCATATTAAGATACCGTGGTACTATTTATTAGTACTTACTATTAATAAGCAACTTATTCATTTTAATTGTTAAAATATACGACAAATACAATGAAAATTCATTACAGCTTCTTTCTGAGGAGTCTGGTGCCGATAAGAAACAAACATCTGATGTTTACAGCAAACAAGTTATGATCGAAAAATCAATTTAATGACGAGATTCAAGATTATGTATTTTTATACTTTCTTAGCTAACTATTAAAGGAAGGAAAAAAATTAGGCGTAAATTTTAAACGTTACTTCCAGTTTACATGGAAATCACATTTTTCAAAAAAAAAAAAATCATAACTGCAAATATAATACTGTCGACCGGTTAGACTTTACCTAATCTCGATATGTAAGAAACTATGCGCGTATAAAATCTGAAACATATATGTTCATATATTTGTGCATTAGTAAGATACTTAGTTCTTGCTATAGAAAAACCCTTCCTGCTTTAAACCATTAAGAGATTTTCAAGGAAACGCAAAATTTTTCCATTGCAAAAATCTTATTAAATATTAGTTTTAACGAAGCATGGGACAAACCCAATCGTAACAAAATTGGACAAAATTTGTCGATTTGGATGAAATAGTTCAGAGCAGGCTTATTTTGTGGTACTTTTTAACATATCAAAAGTTCCCACCCGTAGACGCCGGCGGAGAGGAGGGGTAGAAACTAGTTTTTAAAAAGCCGGCTTTTCGCAAAAAAACTCGGAAAGCATTTGCTGTAAAATACGTACATAAAAATTACAGGTAATAAAAATCCGCACAATTTCTTGTTTTTGTTAACTTCGTACGAACTTTTGGAACGAGATAGAATTGAAATATCGACAGTTTTGCGACGAAACGGAAACGCGCGAGTTCCTCGCTAAAATCACAAAAACGGTCATTCGGATCGCAAAATGTTTCAAATGAAAGTTGTAGAGAATTCGATCACGAACAGTTTCCCTTTATTTCTCATTTCCATTCGGACAATATTGGCAGAGATACGACTTTCTTTCGCATATAGTGTATCTAATGAAAGTTAAAAGAGAATCAAATTTTGAATATGCTGGTGTAAGTATAGTGCGGGAAAGATGAAATTGAGAGGGAGGGGTGCGAGGTGAGACGCTAAGAAGGCAGGCCCGGACTTAACTATATTGTGTACCTATGTCTGTTTACGCTTTTAAAGGACCACGCAATTTTCTTATGGAAAAGTGACTTGCGTTAAATTGGTTGAAATTTTGATATGTTGTGTATCCCATCTCTCTGATCAAATGTATCAATTGGCACAAATTGACAAACTTTCAGAATCTTGAGATAAAGCTTGCTAAAGTAAGAATTATCGTTTTTCTTGCTTCTAGGGTCTCACAGTGGTTTGAAAACACCTCACAACTGTTATGGTTTATTTATTGAAATATTGCATCATATAATCTCAAACGTCGTCACGTCATATGACGTCATAGCATGTAATATCGTGTCATAGATCATGATTTAATAAATAACATTCTTTTCCCTTACTTCTAGGTGCTCAGATCACAATAAAATTCAAAGTGACCACTATGAGGTTCTGTGACACGACATGACCTGCTATGACGTCATATGATATGATAAGACAATCAATTATACTGTTTAGGTGTTATTAAACAAATCTGAGTCATTGATGCATTTGATACAGAGATAGGATACACAACATATCAAAAATTCAACCGATTTAACGGAAGTCACTTTTCCATAAGAAAATTGCGTTGGCTTTTGTTGTGTGGGCTCAGTTTAGCTGGCAACAATTTACACTACTGACTATACAGTAGTTACAGTAACCTAGTTCACTTAATATTTGAGTAAATTGTTACTACCTAGCAAGAACCACGGGGAGGTATGAGCATATCTTGCCATGATAGGATGGGTAAAGAATATTAGTACAGGATAAAGAAAATTATACAAAAAAAATAAAACTAAACCTCTAAAAACAAAAAAAATTTAAAATAGTAACAGTAAAAATATATATAGGTATCCTCAAAATAAATTAAAAAAATAACAATAAACATCTAAAAACAAAATACTTAAAATAGTAACAGTAAAAAAATATATAGGTATTCCCAAAATAAATTAAAAAATAACAATAAACCTCTAAAAACAAAAACAAAACTCGAAATAGTAAATTTCCGTAAACAAATACTGTATGTATGTATTCTCCAAATAAATAAAATTAAATATAATTGAATTCTTTAAATAAATAAAAATAGATTAAAATACTTACGAACACAAAAAATGACAAATAATAAGCTTGATATCACGATCACTATCATTGAACACAAAAACGGACACAAATAATAAACTTGATATCACTACCACTTCTTCAATCACAAGTCATCACAATCACTTCTTCCTCAGAATCCTGTGCGTTCTCCCCCTCTTCTTCATTTTCAGATGATGAACTATCCTCTTCTAAATTTATAATGAATTTATTTCCCCATTTTTATTAAATTCACAAAGTTTCAAATAATCATCCTCAATTCTAATCACTTTGACAATTCTCTTTTCCAAATCTTCCTTGGTAATTTTGGACACTTCATTTTTAATTAACTCTTATCACTTTTTTGTCGAATTTTGGAAAAGTATTTCCTTTTCTGATATTTTTTTTTTCAATTTTCCTCAAATCAATTCTATTGGGTTGAAAATACAATAATATGGTGGTAATCTTAAAACTTTGTGGCCAAATCTTTCAGCTATACTGTCCATAACATAATCCTTCTCAAATGTTTTCGTATGAAGGACTTCCAACAATTCTGCTTTAGTATAACTGTCCATATAATATAGGTCGTGATCCGTTAAAAAATTTTGCAACTCCAATTTAGTCGAACTCTTATTAGGAATTTTATATAATTCTCTTGAATGGTACTTCGCACTGTCAAGAACAATAAGACTATTTGGTTTTAATTTTGGAATTAGAGTATTTTCAAAAATTACTCCCTCCATATTCTTGTGATAATCCACGTTACACTCTTCCATGTTCTTCCCGCATAGTTTCAATGCATTATCTACCCATCCATCACCTGATCCACAGTGTAATATAACCAATCGAGTCCCCTTATTTGGAGGCAATGACTGTGGTAGACATTTCTTAGTTCCATCAGTCCATCCTTTTTTTACGGTATCGTGAATGTCATACCAAGTTTCATCTAGGTAATAAATCGTTCTATTTTCCCTTCTGAACTTTTTCATCTCCTCTAGATATGAATGTCGCCAATCCACTATTCGGCTGCTTTCCATAATCGCCACGCGACCACGCGTTTATTAATTGTTTTAAATTTAAATCCAATTTTTTTCAGCCAGTTCCTTAAAGTTCTTGTCGTATATTTCAAAGGACAATCCATTTCCTTTAGTTTTCTGTCTACCACGTCCAACAGTCGGGATTTCATTTTTCTGATATGCATCATAAATTACATTTTTTTAAAGTTTTGCTATTGATGGATCTAAAATTTTTGATATACCAGCGTCGCAACGTTGCTTTCTTTCGGTAACACCTGTTTTCACTAGTTTGTACAATGTGGAATAGGGAACGTGGGTTAAAGATTCTGTTTCCCTTAATATATCTAAATCACGCAAGTTAAAGTCATTAGTTTGTCGCTGTAAAAGAGTATTATACACATTTAAACAAATTTGTTTCCCGTCACTGCTTAAATGCCTATTTTCTCCCTTGAAACTCATTCGGAATTTTTTTTTCTATATCACTAAAATCACTATAACTGTCACTTTCACACGCACAATCACTCGATCGACTCATTTTTGTAATAAACAAGTTACATACCTGCAAAAAGACAAATATAAACTAACGTGTTAATTGCACTTACACCCGTACACCTTACTCCGCCGTATATGAAAGTAAACTAGGTCCGCCTCTGAAGTACCATATCTCACATGTCGTTCGTGCTAGTTGGCAAACAACACAAGCCTGACCTCTCATTGTAATGCACGCGACATGAAAGACGTAAAACGTGATGTGATACAAACAGCTATGCGTTATGCATCGCCACTACCCCCTCTCTATTCCCCACTACGTCTGTGACTGTTTTCATTTATCGTTTTCCTCTACAATACAAAACCGCTTTGTTAACATGTGAATGGAGATTGGAGATAAAAGGAAAAACATGAAAAATTGTCATTTTCAAGTTGCATTTTGACAAATAGCTATTTTTTGATTGGCTTTAGGCAATAATGACACTAAAGGTTTTTTGAGGAGAATTAAATTATCTGTAAAATAGGCTCCAAGTGACCTTTATACGATGAATGATTCACGAGTTACAGCTGTTTAAAGCTATGAGCAAAAATTTCTCTTTATAATAAATTAAAATCTTTCTGCAAGAACAGTGCATTACAATTTTTTTTAAAATATGGACCCAAAATGAAACGACTCAGAAAGGCTCACAGAATACTTTCTGATATTTCAGAAAGTGAAAAAATATTAAATGTACTTTTTTGTACTTCAAACGTTACGAAAATTTCCTGTTTGCTAAAAATTAAAAATCAACTGCATTTACAATCGTCATTTTTTTGTCGCTACTTATTGAAAATCATACACGAAAAAGTGTTCTTTGTAGGAAATTTTATAAGCTTTCATTAAGGTCTTATGAAATTTTGTCGTAAAATCAAAAGAAACGACGATATATACATAAAAAAAAACCGATGGCAGGGGCCGGAAAGGTAGATTTCGTCCTATATCGCATGTACATATTTGATTCAATTTTGAGGGTTTTTTGGGAATTTTTTAAAAACTTTGAACCGCCGCCATTTTGAAATGAAGATCTTCCATCTTCGAATTTAACCGAGATATGGATCCAAAGTATATGCTTGCAATATTTTGTTTCGATCTGTTGAGAAATGCGCCCCCTACAGAGTTTTCAAATTTTGTTGTACATCATATATATATTATATATTTAATGATTTTTATTTTAGGGTATAAACAGTTCTAAAACCTCACGTTGTTACTTTGAATGTAAAAATATTTAATTTGTTGCCACCTATTACCTAGCGTTGGAAGCCAAAATGAAATATTTAATATTAAATTTGAATTTCACTTTGAAAATAAGAGCAGCAAAACCTCTTCTCAAGGGGTTTCGTGGGGTTCATGTCGTTTATGCACACAGTTCAACGTCAAAGTATTGCGTGTTGCATATCTAACAAAGCAAAAACTCTCGCAAAATAGAACAATTTTATTTATGAAAAACAGTTGTTGAGAATTCCTATCTTCCCTAACCTTTAGCTACCTTATATCTAATAAAGTGAAACAATAAAATGTATTAAAATCTATAAAAATGTACCTCTTTTGGAGTTGATTTATATAGTTCTGGTGAGTATTAATAATCTTTTTATAGTTTGAAATAGAGATTTGTTGTTATGTCTCTTTGGTTATGGATTACGTTGATGATAAATACAACACTTTTATTTTGTTGTCAATGTTTTAAAAAATGTTTAAATAATATCTCTTACTTGTTCATTTGAGAATAACACTTGATTTGATGATGCCACTAAGCTCCAGCGTAGATTTATCTCCCGTGAACTGCTCCGTGGTACGTGAACGCTTCTAAGTTGGTTACTTCCAAATTATCTTCCTTAAACTTACTGTTTCACAGCCTAATATCTTGTATATTCGTTTTCTTGCAATATTTTCACTATAACAATGAAATTTTCATACTTTTCTTCTTCAACTTTCAAAATATTAAAATATGGTGGGCACCGCGTCCTTTTTATTTCTTAAAAATTACGTACTTTCGCCTTTAGCGTTAAAAAACAACTCAATTTCATATCCCCTTCACCAGGCTGACTTTTCTTTTCACAGCTCTCTTTCTGTCAATTTTAAATTTAATTTCGCATTCTATTGCATTTTTGACTAATTTTCTCATATTTCGCTCCTTTTGTGGTTTATTGTCAGCATTTCAATTATTGTTTATATTATTTAATGTCAATTCTTTTTGTTATTGCTTCATCTTTTCGCAGCACTTTCATTCTATATTGTAGCAGCATATTATTAGTCTTTGTCTGTGCACTACTTACTCTAATCAACAAAACTTATAACTAATATATCACTTCACATGAAGTTGTAGTTCTCATAACTAAATTTGTTCTTTGTTTCAGGCTCGGTTTCAGGTGTATCCCGATTTGCTGTGGATTCTTTACTTTACAAAGATATGCAATATGTATTTCCGACAATAAATGTTTTCCAAATTTGTGTGTGATTTCTTACAACTTTTGTTGAATATTTTAAGTATTATATTTCAACTTCCTTTCCAGGTAATATATGTGGCAAGTTTTTGTATATAATTTATTACTATTTACCTTTGTGCTTTTCTGCATATAAAATTAACCTTTATTTTAATACTTTATTTATGTTTCACTATTTTAAATTATTATTCCGCAATTTCATTTTATGAGCAAAAATATATAACAAACAATATATATATAATATATAATAATTTGAAAGGGAGGAATTTTTGGAGTCTGGAGATATATATACATCTAAGAAAGGAATTAAAAAAATAATATTGGTTCAATTTTTCTGAATAGAAACAGATTTCAAGAAATTTTTTGTTAAAGAAAATATACCTTGCGACGACTTACGCTATTGCACTACTTTCATATGTCATGTATATAAGCTAATAAAAAAAAATAGGTCAAAACCAATTTTAACCTCTCCACAATAAAATTGTGAGAGGTTACTAAAATTGGTTCAAAACCGAAAATTGACATAACATCAAATCTTTACGTTTTGAGGTCCTAGGAACCCAAAAAAGTGGTTTTTGAAAAATGTCTGTGTGTGTGTATGTATGTGTGTTAGCACGATAGCGCCGAAACTACTGAACGGATTTGAATGAAACTTTGCGTGTGCATTTCTTTAGTGTCCCAGAAGGTCTGAAAAGGTTTTGGTTGAGATCGGATTACGTTTAGTGCCAACTTGACGCAACAAGTTGTTTATTTTATATTTACTTTCAATATACAATGGAACCATTGAAAAGCAGTTAAAATTCTGATTTCAACGATATATCACACTTCCACCCTTTCGATTTGGTTTCCGTGTGAAAAAAATAAAAAACAAAGCAAATATGGCATAAATCGCATTTCGCATGACATGATCGATGCGCCTAGCGGTTACATCGTGAAACTCGTCACATCACGTGTCAATTCACGTGTGAGGGTTTCTTCATTGCTCTAGAAGTAGAGCGGATTACGTTTAGTGCCGTTTTTAAATATATATACAGACAAATCGAAGAATTAAACTACAAATATTCCTCTAAAATCTAGTAAAATTAGTGAAATGGTAATGTTTCCTTTAACAAAGACAGCCGCGAGCGATCGGATTGCAATGAGCAAATTTTGATGATTGTCATTGTCATCGTTTGGCATCCGATAACGTTGGTGTCATGTCATGTTAATAAGATTTCGGCACATTTGTAACTTTTAGTGGATTGTCACAAACTTTAAAGGTAGAAGTAACAATATCAATATCATATGCTTTCTGTACCTTCGTTGGTGAATTTATTATAGATTATCACTTTACCAATTTTCAGTTTGTTGCTTTACAAATCTGTAGTATTTAGGATAACTAGACTTTCTTAGTCGTTCAAGCGATGTTAAAGTTGTTAATATCCTAATAGTATATTATTCAACGAGCGATAATGTAGGTAATAACTCGCAAATTCATTAAGTTGAGGGTTTTTTAGTGCCCCAGAAGATCTGAAAAGGTTTTGGATGAGATCGGATTACGTTTAGTGCCGTTTTGTTACACAATTTAATGCTCTTTTCGGCTTCAAAGATCCACCGAGTGGGGAGGTTCCAGCCGCTTCCAGTAGCTGCCGATTTTTATAATAATGTTATGCACAATTCTTGCAGGAAAATCTTAATTTATAATAAAAAAGAAATGTTTGCTCATAGCTCCAAAAAGCTGCAACTCGTGAACCATTCATCGTACGAAGGTCACTTGGAGCTCATTTTACAGATAATTTAATTCTCTTCAAAAAACCTTAAGTGTCATTATTGCCTAAAGCCAATCAAACAATAGCTATTTGTCAAAATGCACTTGAAAATGACAGTATTTTATGTTTTTCCCTTCTATCTCCATTCACTCGTTATCAAAACGATTTTGTATATACACCAACATATCCAAAGTTTGATTCTCATTAACTTTCAATAGATACACTATATGCGCGCGATCTATCGTTTTAGACTATTAATCAATTTTGGCATGAAACTAGTGTTCTGATAGCGCGTTATAAAGATTTTTAAAAATTCATATCTCCGCCAATATTGATCGAATAGAATTCAGAAATAAAAGGAAATTGTTCGCAATCCAATTCTTTACAACTTCCATTTGAAACATTTTGCGATCCGAACGGCCATTTTGGAGACTTTAGCAAGAACGCGCGCGTTTTCTTTTGTGTCGCAAAACTACCAAAATTCCAAAAATATCTATCTCGGCTCCAATAAGTCGTACGAAGTTAAAAAAAACGAAATTTTGCGGATTCTTAATACCTATAATTTTCATGTGTACACATTTTACAGTAAAACTGATACTTTCCGAGATTTTTTGCGAGAAACCGATTCTATTTACCTATTTCTCCCCCCTTCCTTCTGCCAGGCGTCTACGGATGGGAACTTTTGATATGTTGAAAAGTACCGCAAAATAAGTCTGTTCCCAAAATTTCAGCCTGCCCTGAATTATTTTATCCAAATTTTCCCATTTTATTGGGCTACAAATAGAAAGCATATAAACAGAGGATGAATTTAGCATTGTTTTATTAACATTGGACTATTAATTTATAAGATATGGATATTCAACTATGCCATACGAACGTTTATAAGACGAAGTATTTAAGGTGAGAATATCCAAGAGAGAGAGGTCCGATAGGGAAATATTTACTGTTTCTGACTATAACTTCCTACCCTGAAACATATATTGCAAACAAACTATAAGATACCTAAGTAGAAGTATAACAAGAATAATGTTATAAATTTGCACTAAATAATTTCAAACATATGCGAAATAAGTAGATTTAAATTTAGGGAATACGAAAATCGACAATTTATAAAATAAAATTTAATTATTTTGCAAACAACTGAAATTATTGAGTGAAAATCATCACTACACCTGCCATAGTACTACTTAGGTACTTTTTTAAAAAATATATGTATTAAAAAAAAAGTTATGGCCAAAAATAATAAATATTTCCTTATCGGATCTCTCTCTCTTTGATATGCCCACCTAAAATCAAATTTCTCACGAGCCATACCACTTGTGCAAAAATTTCCAACAAATCAATTTAATTAAACTTAACCATCAATTACAACTTCAAATAGATGTGATTTTTTTATGGTAGAAACAGAGTTATAAACCAAAGCAACATGTGCCTTCATAAATTTTTAATAAAAATGTCGCCGCATTTTGTTGCTATAATTAGCCAGTCACATGAGCTGTCACAAAAATTTCACTGTTTATCAATTACATAGCCCCTTCACAATACCAGTAAAATAAAGTTACTCTATGTTCCTATCATAATGTGATAGATACTTTATGATCACAAAATTGTGACACAAATATTTTGAACGATACTTCATTTCATATAAATATGCAAATATATCCATTTATTTATATAAAGCAAATAGTTTTATGTTAGAAACAAAAATCAACATAAAATCATTTAAGAGCGGCAATCACGGATATAAAATTTATTCCCCGGTTTACCGAAGTTTTCAAATAACCATTGAACATCCTACAATATGCTGTTCGCAGTTTTTTTCTTACAAAATAAATTATTTTTTTTAGATATAACTAATTACTTATCTAATTCTAATCATTTTCTAATAATGTAAGCATGGTTTATGAAATGTCCCTCAAAACATTTTTTTTTCTCGAATGTCCGAAATCTTTTATAATGCTGTTGGATTTTGTTCACAAAAATTGGAGTGTCCCTCTAGCTCTAAATTATACTGTTCAAATTTCAACAAAACCGAACTACTCATTTCTTCAATTATCGTGCTGCAAAGAAACGTCACAGATGGACATTACTTCCTAGAAAGTTTATAAGAATTTGATGACCATAATAATTTTGAATTTCTTCCCTACCGGCAATATTAACGGTTTTAAGAATTGCTCAATAAATGCAACTCTCCTGCGAACAGCATAATAATAATTACCTCTGAACGTAAACATGTTAACCTAAATCGCGTTACTCAGGGAATTTATTGGTCTCATCCCTTAATGCACACCCTGTATATGTTAACTGCGCAAAAAAATAAAGACAAATTAACTCACCTAGAATTTCCAGGCTTATCCAACTTGCACCATCCATCAGCAGAGGAAGAACTGGGACCCTAGGCAGTCCAGGCTCCAGGCACCACACACAAACACGCGCGCGCGCGCGCACTTACGACTCGGAACTAGTAACGTAATGCTTTCCTAGAGATCTCAATCTGCCTACTCCTCTAAGAATTTTAAGCAATTAGGGCCTTATCACTCGAATAATACACAGAAAAATCTAATATATAACCAGAATATTACCGAGATGCTCGTCCCAATTACAGCTACCAATTACCGAGGTATAATGCACGAAATAAAAATTTTCAGTTTTTGCCCGGAACGGTATTATAAAAATAACACATCGGAAATTTAAAATTTCACGTCTAGAGGCATGCGGTACACCAATCGTATTCTAACTGCACGTCAACTACTGCAAAACTGCTCTATTCTGTAAAAGCGTGAAAGCACATTCCCATGAGGAAGTGGGCGGAGTATCCACCAGTCCCCTGTCCCCTGGGAGAACGGCGATCCTAACCGTACTTTTATGATAGTTTGCGTCGGCCAAAAATTATTGTAGTCAAATCTGTGAATCAGAACGAACATTGGAGGATTTGCTCACCGCCAACGAGGTAATAATAATATAAGTCTTAGCAAATATTTCAATTATTACTCTTTTAGTTTATTATGGTCATATTTTTAAAAATATATGTTACCAATAACGAGGGTATATCCTTACGGAATTTTTGATCAATAAAAATTTATTCTGTCACCTTTTACTTAATTTAAGTAATGACATGTAACATGACACCGACAACAACTGAGCACCTGAACAGATAATGCTTTTGCTCCAACCTAATTGGTTGTAAATTCACACTGCACTTCTAATAAAAAATAATTATTTTGAATGATCCTAGAAAGATATTCAAAATCGTTGGTGTGAATTGACTTGAACTGTATGTCGCTGGTGGCAGTAGTAATTTTCAGAAGACTTTCTACTTGTGCACTGGTGGTAAATATTTATTAAAAAGATTTAATTTAATGTAAGTTACAGGGGCGTATTCACAATTCTGGGAAAAATAAATAGGTAACTAAAAAAATCAACGACTTTCATTTGCACTCTATATAACTGTCGGTGGCTCACAAGCCTGAGACGCCGTTTTGGGAAATATCTTGCAAAAGATTTTTTTTTGAATATAAAAATATCAAGTCAGATCCCAAAAACAATGTAAGAATAAACATTTGTGTGATGACGGGCATGGCAAACTATTTTGGCGATTATGTTGAAAATTACTACTTCCATCTAGAATAAAATTCTAAAACTACAGTATGAAATACTAAATCACGATTAAAATAAAAAAGGATTTGTTCGATTGCGGCTGTACTTGAAATGGTGGAAAAAATTCCCTTCGATATCATTGGTGTTCAATTTTGCGTGATTAAAAAATCTTTGGAATCTTACACGGCGTTTCATTTTCGTATCTTTTTTTTTTAAATAGAACATCCAAACTTTCTCAAAGTAGAAAGTTTAAATTTTAGAAAGAGGATCTTATTTATTATTGAATTTTAGTAACATTGATGCACCAAGGACGGTTCCAGAACAGACCAAAAAATAACTTGTCACTTCACGAAATGTTTTAAATAAAAATGTCTAAATATGAAAACTTGTATTGAAAAGATCTCTCAATTTGTGAACTAGGGTTGGCTACAAAGAGGGTTAAAAAAATTTCTTGTCGAATCGAATAACGTTTAATGGAAAATTGCATCGCATCAAGGCGGGCCCTTCACCAAACAGGGTTAGCTCGGCGGCAAATATAGCCTTGCCACCGGTACCCAGCAGGTTGTAGGCGGCTTTACCGCAAAATTAAGTTCGACTATACTAAATTAGGCATTTTTAGTGTGTCAGTTATTTTTTGTAATTAGATAATGTATGACGACGATGATCCTCTGTTAAAGTATATGCCCTAAATGTTATTAAAAACGAAAAACCTAAAAGAAAACGCAGGTTTTGGGTTATGATCTCTCGGGTTCCATACATTTCTTTTATTTCGGAATCACTATAAATAACACCGTTTTATCTGACCACTGAGTATTAAGTATGTCGTCTTGCCCATCCACTGTAATATCTTGGTTATATTGTAATGTCCTGGCTATCCATTGTAAAAAGATAACAGAAATTATAAATAACACATACTGTACATACTCGTACAGTTCCTCAATCACTACTGAGTGCTTGTGCTACACTAGCCAGTAACCCGCAAAAATTCTTTAGATCTTTACAGACTTTGGGCCAGAAACGAAAACAAGCCGGTTGCCCATGCCGCTGGGCTAGCCCAGTTTGGTGAAAAACCCCGCCTTTACTTGTCACAGCACCAGGGGCGGCAACAAATTTTTATCGTCGAATCCCCTCAATCCCAAAAACTCCACATAATATAAAAATAATGTTTGTGAATATGAATTTATACTGAATATTTCTCGTCAAATCACATGTTGCCAAAAAAATTAATTAGTCGGATAATAAAATTTTTGGAATTTAAAAATATATTAGGGGCATGTCATAATGAAAAAGTACTATCTATCGAGGGAGAAACCATAACAAATACTGTTTTTCATAAAGATAATTGTATCATCACCTAGTTGCTTTCTCTCTCGCACAGCTACTAACAGCGAAGGACTCATTTTAAAGATTATTTTACTAGCTTTCGTTTTCATCATTACCCTTTTTGACGGAAGTGTCATTGGTTTGCGGTTTCTTCCAATTTTAACAATACACCACATCGTCAAAATACGTGGATACCACTTTGAAACTACTGTTGCTACAAAACTGCTAACTTTATCGAAGTAAACAGCCGTTTACATCGGCACGGTATTCAGTCAGCTAAACCGCATCGCAAATTCACTTTGATCTGGCTCTGCTGTGCTCTGGGATCAGGCTGCAAATAAGGGTAGCTCCCGTAGCGATTTCGAAGTTTTAAAAAATCTTAAAGAATAGTCAGTCAAGTCGACAATAATAAGATTCCGTAAAAATTATGCGGCTACGATCAACCCCTGCCCCCAAAAAATTCAGATATTTTAAGGGTGCAGATAAGGTTGGCTCCCGTAGCGATCTCGAAGTTTTAAAAATGATGAAAAATACTTCGATTCGAGATTAATCAAATCCTAGCTTCCGTAGCAATTTCGAAGTCGGAAAAAAAAAAAAAAAATCTTAGAAATTAATTATAGTCGGGACAAACACGCTGCATGAAAAATTAGGCGGGTGCAATTGTTCGTTTTTGAATTTAAAGAGTTTCAATGAGTAACCCTATTTTAAAGGGATGATTACACCATTACATACCCGATTAGAGTTCTTTATATAATCAACTATTGCTGTTTTCTTGTCGCCCCATCATTCTCTTTTGACAGAAAAATTTTCCAGTAAATTTTAAAGTTGGCAACTTCAGATACATCCAATTGTACGGGAAAAAACGTACGTGGAAGTCTCTGATCAGGCGAGAAACATTTTGTATTTTACGTTTTATCGAAGGTGCCCATTGGACAGCATATTTAATCAATTTACACCCCGCGAACCCTACGTGCGGATATTTGCAAAAGTAACGGTGAGATACTGTACTGTCATCCGATCTTAGTAACAGTGCAAAATTTTATCAGTTATGTCAGGAAGTGTGTTAAAAGATTTAACACAAACATGAAACCTACATTGTGGGTTAAATAAAAGCAAGTGAAAATAATACGCCACGCTCCCAACAAATTTCAATTAAAACCAAATTCTTCATGCTTTTTTGTACCATGAGCTTCCCTTAAAATGGTTTCGGATAATCATGGGATCAAGTTCCGAAGATGTCAGATCCACTTCATAAATCGTCAAAAAATGTTCCATTCGCGCCGTTTTCAAGTTTAGATTTCGCAATTGCAATACACGATGCGCGTGAAACGCAATCCTTTCCCTCTTCATTGAGGTGTAGCACACTCTTTCAGCTATTCCATAAAAAAACGTTTGAAAACTGCAAATTTTTTAATTTACCAGTCATCAGTCTCGGCGTCGCTCGAAACTAGGCAACTGGTGAAGTATATGATAGATGGCGCCATCTGTCCTGGATTGTACTCAGTCCGACACGCAGTGCATGGTTCTTTTATTTATCTCTTAAATTGCTGTTCTGTGAATTTTTATTTAACCAAGAAAATGTTTCAATTAATTATATTTAAACAAGCCAAGGACTTCAACTTCAAAGTGGTCTTCAGAAATCGATATTGTAATTAATATCTTTACAATTGCGGCGAACACAGAAGTAGCTTTTGCTCGCCTCCTAATTGGCCAAAATCGATGATGTTTTTTAAAGAAAAAGCATTCTAAAACATTTTAAAAATGTGTGCTATTTTAGAAAAACAATCCTTTTCGTAACTTTATGACCTTAAAGCACATTAAAGAACCTACGATTTAAAAGAAAAATGGATGCACATTTTCTTTGATACTTAGCAAAGGATTCAATATTGCACTTCACCTGTCATTTTTCACCGTTTTATTTGACATGGCAACGTCCGCATTAGATTTAATCATAGATACGCTTTATTTTCACTAATCTTGGTGAAATCACTCCATCTTAACGCAAAAACATTCAATTTTAAACTTTTCGACCATTCTCAGTGTTCTTATTATTTTTTTAATGGCGCATTGGCCCTTGGATATCGTATTAGTCTAAATATCTGAAAGACTTCATTGCGAACAAGTATTTTTGTTCTTACGATATATTACGCAGGTAAGCAGAAAATTCGTGCAAGCGTACCAGAACAATACATGTAACTTTTTAATCCCCACCCAATTTTTGGCGGAAACATTTTTTTCATAATCAGGAGATCAAAATTTATATGAATTATCAATAAAATTTTCCCTAAAAAATTGTCGCCGAAAACTATTAACTCACATCAATCATACTGTGCTATTATTACCACAAATTTAGACATAACTGTCACTGGTTTTTTTAAAATAGTTGTCCAAGCAGGCAACCATTTATTCCGTTCCAGTGTTTGCCTCCATTGGGATGGCGGCGATAATCCAATATTAACAATAGTCAACTGACCACGAATAAAACCATACTAATAAAAGCATCTTTTAATGATGGAATATTTTGAACACGCCTACTTTTTACTTGCTTTTCTTTAACTCGCAATGTAGTTTTTTTCAGTTTTTAGGTCTGTCCTCAAATCTTGTCCTTTATTTAACACATTTCCTGACAATCAATTGATGAAATTTTGCAGTTACTAAGACCAGATGACAATACAGTTACTTTTGCAAATATCGCGCGTAGGGGGAGCAGAAATGAAAATTTATGAAATATACTATCCAACCGGCACCTCCGGCAAAACGTATAATACAAATGGTATGATACTAGTTCCGGTGATATAATGGAATACCGTTAGGTTTATACCACGGAACCCAGTTCCAATAAATGAATTTATCTAAATTGGTTCTATACGTTGTAAATAAAGTACAACTATAAGGTATGAAATAACAATAAAAAAAAAAAAATTGTTTAAAAACTTGCTTTTCTTCAACTCGTTCCAAGAAACAGAAAATAATTGCAAGAAAAGCAAGGCGCCCGAATCATCTGTACAATCATACAAATTGCGCACGCCTTGCTTTTCTTGCAATTATTTTTTATTTTTTGGCACGACTAAGAAAATCAACTTAATTTTTTCTTTTATTAGGAAATATGCTCATTAGACAAACGTGTAACCTCAGATTCTTTAAATGTTTGTCGTATAACGTGACATTTTTCCAACCTCGATAGTGCTTTCTCATTATATATTCTAAATATCTTTATAACATTCTACATTTCTTGGTATAATGTAAAATCAGTAAAATTAACCTAAACGCAATTTTTGTTAGGAACGTTTAATTTAATGAGAAATTTGCAATGGGCATTTGGACGTAGAGTCATTTTCGCGATCAATTTTTGTTTGAAATATTATTTAAAATTACGTAAATTTTTTGAGAGAAAGGAGAATCGACAAAGATTTTCTGAACCGCCCTTGGCGCTCTAGCTAGAAATTGTAAAAATTGTTTTTCGAGTCAGTTTTAATTGACAGAAAGCTTTTTCCTACAATTTTGCATTCTCAATAGTTTCAATTAGAATATTTTTTATGTTAAAATATGGACTTGGGCCCTTCTTGGAACCACCCATGATGCTATGACGAGAAATTCTAAAAATTAAATTTGATACAATTTTCCCTCTTGAAAATGTTCGCTCATTTGTAGCTGTAGGGGTTTTTGATTTAGTCAAAAAACGAGTTTTAAATCCTCCCCGAAGCCGCTACTGGTGCTCTAACAAAAAATTTTCAAAAACTTTGCCACACTAAACACTTTTTATTATAAATGTGTCTAAACAGACAAAAATAAATTTTTGGTCCTTATCTTGGAGCCCCACCTCTGCCTAAAATCTAATTTTTCATCCTGTTCAAAAGAATTTTTGGGCCCTCCCTGAAACTGCTGTGTGGTGAGAAATTTGCTAACGGAATTTTTGCTGCAATCGTTTATTTGAAAACTACTTGTTTTTAGGCCCGCCTTGAAGCCGACCCTGCTACTTTGGCGAGAAATTAAAAAGAAACTTTTATCAAGAATCTTTGAATTAAAACAATTTTTAATTTCACGACATATTGTCTTTGTGCCCTTCCTGCTGACGGACATTTACAAAAAAAACATTTTTGTTCAATTTTCTATCGTAACTTTTTTTTCTGAAACATTTTTAAAT
The DNA here is from genome assembly GCA_963675555.1 of Leptura quadrifasciata. Taxonomy (NCBI): domain Eukaryota; kingdom Metazoa; phylum Arthropoda; class Insecta; order Coleoptera; family Cerambycidae; genus Leptura; species Leptura quadrifasciata. Next base: position 70,521,656 of record OY776678.1, read on the forward strand.
ATAAAACATATTTTTTGGCCCTGTCTAAAGCGCTCCTTAATGCAGCAATATCGCCAACATTAAAAAATAGCGCTCTTCCTCAAACCTCCCGCGCTTTTTTATATCTAACATTTCGGATTTCCACGTCAACTATCTTAGAGAAAAATGTATTATGCACTGACAGCATGCGGGTTCGGATATATTTTGTAGTTTTTTTGCTTCAAAACGCCCACATGAAAATTTTAAAATATTCGGATTTTTTCACAACGCCAATATTTTATGGAAAGAAAGTAAAAGACAGGATACAAAATTCTCTTTTCAAAATAAATATGCAATGTGTTCAAGGCAAAATGGTAAACACAATTTACTGTATTCCGTCCTTGTTTCACCAAAAACCCATTTCTAGTACTTATGCTAGAACTGGAAAAGATTATAGAACAATGATGATGAACACAAACGGGAGGAGGGCCGTCGACGGTTGGCAAGATTTATTGGATTATTAGGTACATGAATATTGAAAGAGCACGGCTGTGTAGCGAGCCCTCTTACGACTCATTTTTTTTTTTATATGAAATGAGTAGCTACGTTTTGCAAAAGTAAGCTGCTTTGTTTTAATGATTTATAAGAATTTGATTTGTTCGAACCTAATTCGGTCATGCATTGATCTCCATTTTAATAACAAAGATTTTAAAATGAAGTTAAAAAGATTTGGCCAGGAATTCTCTTAGATTATTGAGAAATTTAATTCCAAAATGAAATATATATTTATTAAAACATCAAAAAAGAAAATTTTATCTGAAAGATATTATTTTTAATTTTAAAGAGGTTAATTGATTTTATTGCAAAACTTTGACTACAAAACTAGAAAGACATCTTTAAAACAATACTTAATTATGGTCACGTTACGAAACTGCTTACTTTGGCTACACTCTTATGTAAAAAAACCCGAAAAGTAAAATTTAGTAAAGATAGAATGAATTTAAATAATGAAATGTGTTTAAAACTGGAAATTTCAACTACAATTTACTGATAAAACGAATCTGTCTATTTGTGAATAAATTCTTACCCCAAAACTGCCTTTCACTTTTTTATTCGCCCACAAATCACTGAAATTTGGTTAAATTTATATTTTACGCCAATAAAATGTTTAATTTAGTAATTAGATTAACACAAACACGAATTAGGACGGGAATATCGTATATTTTAATTTATAAAAGAGAAATATTACACGGCGACTTGTTGAATCTTGCAAGGAAAAGAGAGTAAAATGCACGGACACTGTGCTCGCGACAGTCACGCGTTGACGGCTCGGCTAGACTACCTCCTACACTCCTAGCTTCGCCGGCTGGCTAGGAACAGGAGAAAAGCTCGCCGGCGTAGGCGCAATTTAACGAAGCTCAAGTGACCTCATGCAATTTAGTTTTCGAAAACCGCCAAAAATTTGGTAGAAATTTTGATATGATATAAAATTAATAAAATGAAGTGATTTGCTGTAGGTTTGACATTGATCCTGATTTATTTACGGAAGTTAAGGATTTCTTTAAGTCGAACTGTTTGTTGGCGCGTAGGCTCCCGGTCGGCGTCTTAGTTTGGCTGCGTCGAGTTGCCCCCCGCCATTCCTTGTGCTCGCTATGGTAGCACTATGCAACACGTGACCAAACAGGTCTGTTTCAGATGACTTTTTAATTGAATTTTCTTTGTGATAATTTTTCATAATTGGAAATGAAAATTGAATGACATTAAAATTTTTTAAAATTGATGCTGAAACTGCAGAAAAAGGCGGAAAACGTCAATGTTACTAGGAACGCAACAAAAAACACTCGCCCGTTGTCGAGGATTGGGAATAATACGTTGGTGACAATGGTGGCCTACACCCCAATTTAGCGAAAACCACCCCCTATTCAAGTTTCGGGTCTGAGAATGCGAAGGCTTCTCACATCAAGATTTTTTTGCTCATTGAGCAACTGTCAACCCTTGGGGTCGGGCGGGGTGGCCCTACCCCAATTGAAACCACCCCCAAAAACTGAAATCGGACAGAAACTGTAACACCCCGTTTTCGGGGGCGAGAAACAAGATGGTGTTAATATTTTCTCATCGACCCCTCCCAACAGCCCCCTCGCATTAACTGTAAGGAGTGCGAGGACTTTTCGGATCGGTTTTTTTTGCTTAACTTTCGACCACAAACCATCTCCCCCGACCCTGAGGTTGAACCACCACCGAAACTGCAATACCATATTAAAGCTCAAATTTTTGACAAGTGATAAGTTTTTGCGTTTGGGGTGGTTGGGGAGAGGCGGGTGCGAAAATATTACCACCATCGTTTCTCGCCCAATTTCTGCTCGATTTGAAGGTATTTCGGATTTTAGAGGTGTGGTTTCAATCCCTGGGGTTGAGCGGAGTGGCTTGTGGTCGACAGTTGCTCAACTTATTGAAACCAAGTTTAAAACATCCCGATCCGACAAGCCCTCGCACGCTCAGACCCAAAAAAAAAAGCAAAAGAGGGCGGTTTTTGCGTAAAAGGGTGGTTTGGGCTAAATTGGAGTGTACCTTGTCAGGAATGTAGGGTTTCTCAGGCTGCAATTTTTTGCGTGGAAATTTTTGTTATTGAACAATTAAGGTGCGAGAAAATGGTTTCTTCGAATTTTAGAAAAAAACTACCTGATTTTAAAAAAGAAGTATTTCTTAAAAGTTGTGTGCCTTGAAAAACCTGTAAAATGAGGTCTATTCAAAATCGATTAATTTGCTTATGAGGAGTCATTGCAGAAGAGCATGCTAAAATGGATGTTTTTTCAATAGGCAGGTTCGACATTTTCTAATTTTAACTGAAATCGAGAGATGATACCAAAAAATTTGAGCGCAAAATTTCAAGATTTACGTCACCAACGATCGCCGCGAGGCTAGAAAACATAATTGTGCGCGAGACTAGGCCGCTGACGTCAGTAGCCACACACAACTTCCGCCGTCGCCTGGAGAGTATTTTATAAAATTATTAATTTATTGGATTCAAAACCAACATATTTTTTTAATTAGCTGAGATATTTGTGCTTGTGTTTTTGTTTTTAAAGCACTTTCCTATTACCCTTTTCCACCTTTTATTTCAAATGCTTTACATGGATTTTTCTTATCATTTAGCTGAAAGTATCTTTGTCCGGCAATTGAAAAACAAATTCCAGATGAGCAAAATACTTTACACTTGACCCAAATATAGACAATGCTTTCAAAATATATAGAAAAATCCCAAACTCTTAAAAAGTATCTATTTATATACCCATTTTTAAAATATTTTACTGTTTACTATTTTTGCTTTTAAATAAAATATTTTTCCAACCCTATATCTAACACCCTGATTAAAATTATAAGGGTAATGGGATTATTGTTTATTTTGAAATCACTACCTTGTATATATGCATATACAGGGTGTCCCAATAGTGCGTTAAATCTAATATCGGTCTTATTAGCAGAATTTGAAAAATTACCTTTTTTAAGATAAGTGGTAATAGTGTCAAAAGGTACACATTTTGAAAATATTTTTAAATATAGAGGGCGACTCGCTACAGCGGAGCATCTTCGAGGCTTGCCGGATCGGAACTTTTTACTCAATTTCAATAAATTGGGCAACTGTCGACCACAAGCCACCCCACCCCGCCTGACCACAGGGTCGAGATCGCACCCCCAAAAACTGGAATACCTTCAAATCGGACAGAAATTGGGACACCCCATTTTCGACGGCGAGAAACACGATGGTGGCAATATTTTCTCATCCACTCCTCCCAACCACCCCCTCGCGTTTAACCGAACATGGGCGTGCGATGACTTGTCGGAGCGGGTTTTCTTCTTAATTTCTGAAAATTAAGCAATGTTCGACCATAAGCCACCCCGTCCGACCCCAGAGGTCCGAAACCACCCCACCCCCAAAACTGGAAAACTATCATAAAAGTCGAATTTCAACAGAAATGGGTTTACCCAAGCTTTCAAGGGCGAAAAGTTTTTGCGTTTGAGGGGTATTTGGGGAAGGGTGGGTGAGAAAATATCACTACTATCGTGTTTCTCGCCCTCGAAAACGGATGTATTCCAATTTCTGTTCGATTCGAAGCACTTTGAAGAAATTTCAGTTTTTGGGGGGGTGTGATTTCAATCCTTGAATTAGGGCTTGTGATCGACAGTAGATCCATTTATAGAAATTGAGTAAAAAATTCTTATCCGGCGGCAAGCCCTTTCAAGCTCAGACCCAAAGAGAAATTGAATAGGGGGAGGTTTTCGCTAAATCACGTATTCCCCATCCCCGACAACGGTTGTCTTTTGCTACGCTCCAAGTACTTTAACGGTTTTTGCATTTCCGGTGACAGTGGCAGCTAAAACTCAAAATCGCATCGGATAAACTGTCTTCTGTGCTAGAAATTGAAAAATTTACGAAGTTGTTCAGAATTAAAAAATATGACGTACCAAATTTAATAACTTCTTTATTTATACAATTTTGAAAAAATTCAAAGGTATAGTTAGTTATCAAATTTGGTGCGTCATATTTTTTCATTCTGAGTTTTTCTTATCAATTCTTTCGATACACAGAAAAGGAAGTTTAGCTGATGCGATTTTGATCTTTAAACGTTCGCCATAAATTTTTCACGTCAATACTAGTAGTAGAGGAAATGAATGGCATTTAGGTCTTAATCGTTACTACTGCAATATGAAGACTTGAAACAGTTTGCATTATGAAAGTTTCCCCAACATATGAAACGTATGCCTTTCAAAATTAGTGGACTCACCCTGGAAGGGGTTGCAGCCCCCATTTTACACCCCCAATTCGATAACTTTCAAAGTTTTCAACGATATCGGCTAAGATTCATGTCGTGGAGGTTTTTGAGGTGACTGATTAAGAATCCGAAGTGAAAATTGGAAAGTTCAAAATGGCGAACCTAAAATGGTAGACTTTAAGAATTAATTCCTGATCTACACCGCTTCTATTAATTCCTCTGAAAAATATGCAGAATAAAAAGTTTAGAATGCCACTTTATATAATCCACCATTTTGTTAACCACATTATTTAACCCTGTCACTTCTCCCTCGTGAAAAACCTTCTACGACTAACAATTTCCATTGCAAAAATTGCGATAAATTTTTTACATATTTTTTTTATCATAGTTTGATAATATTGAACTAATAAAGTTGAAATAACGAAAAAACCCAACCCCACCCCCCGGGGTGAGTGCACTAATTCTCAAAGATATACATTTCATAAGTTGCTGAAACTTAACATAATGCAAAAGGTTTCAAGCCCTTCACATTGAAGTAGTAACGATTAAGAATTTACACCCTTTTTGCATTCATTTCCTCTACTATAGTACCAAAAATAGATTTTCAGAGAAGCACGTGCAGAATACAAAAAAGTGCATTTAAAATCAAAACAGTTTTATCATTTAAACAAAATATTTTTAGTCGCAAACTCATCTATAAAATCCTATTTTACTATAAAGAACGTAACCAGACTGCAATCAACAGATACTCTCCGGGCTATGTGCCCCGCCGAGCGCTGAATTACAAAGTTACAAGTCTGGCGCGTTAAGTGTAATAATTGCATATTACCATCAAAACGCTAATGCTTCGATTGCAACAAACATCAGCCGAAAGACTGATCCTACAAGAGAGCTCCTTTAAGTAGGATCAGTCTTTCGGCTGGTGTTTGTTGCAATCGAAGCATTAGCGTTTTATTGGTAATATGTGATTACACTTAACGCGCCAGGCTTGTAACTGATAATTCAGCGCTCGGCGGGGCACATAGTCCGGAGAGTAGCTGTTGGTTGCAGTCTGGTTACATTCCTTATAGTAAAATAAGGATTTTATAGAGGCGCTTGCGACTGAAATACCTTTTACAATAGTAGCACAATTATACTCAATTTAAATTATTAACGCCGTTATCGAGAGTCAATTTCCTTTTTTGTCTCAATGTGAACTAACCTTAATATTAAGGGTAGGTCTCGTGGTAGATGAAGAGTACAAAAAGTCTGGAGATGTTTGTAAGAAAACTCTAAATATCATTTTTGACCGAGACCGCACAATTGGTTTCGGTACTAGGTTAAAAAAAAATAACCATAACCAAGATTGGAATTCTGTTTGTGGGCTCAGGGAGAATATCTGATCAACAGGAACTTTTGAAGAACATTTTGTTCAACGATGAAAGCTATATTTCCAACAAATAGAGTGGTCGTCTCAAAATTCACGGTACTGGTATGTCGAATATCCTAATTTGATCATAAACGCAAAGAGGCAGTACTCAGAAAAAATAAACGTATGATGCGGAGACGTGATTGTAAAATTATTGATCATTTTTCTGAGAGTAATTTGAACGCAGTAGTGGTAAAAACAAGCGGTTTAAGCCAAGACCGCAGTCAGTTGACGAATTACGCGCTAGAATAATAACTGAAGCATGTGCAACTATTACCCAAGAACTCTGAAAAGTAACTGCGAATGAACGAAAAATGTTTGATAAGTGTTGCGAAGAAACGACGGATTGGTGGAAGAAAGAAAAATTTAATTAGCATTCATTTTATATTCCCGCATTCCAATAACTTTGGTAGTTCTTATCAAGAAAAATGTTTTCCTCAATTGTTTTCCAATTTCCAAGGATTACTTGATAAGAATAAGTAATAAGAGACAATGTGATTTTTGCTTTGAGCACAGAATTATTAATATGTAATATTTCTTTATGAAATATTGTACGAGTCCATATAGCAAGGCGTTTAATCCAGTGGTGTGCACAGATTTTTTCTTTTTTTAATACTATTACGATTTCGTGAATTTTCACCTCCAAAAAATTACTCCGTAAGGATTTTGTTTAAAAAATTTGACACTTTATCCTAAAGTACAGTTTCCCACGCTGAAAACTGTCAATAATGGATGGTAAATAAAAATTTTGTGCGGACGTCTCGTTTTCAAATGGGTCACAATGTATATATTTTTCAAAATCGAGCTAAAACTAATAAATGTGGTGGATGTGCACTTTGTAATAGTCTAAGATCCCGCTGTAGGTCCCATTCAGGTATCGATTTAGTCGATGAAACCTACTAAACATGAAACTTTGAACCTAACTGAACTCATAAATGCAAAGGTTGGCAGGAAAATGTGTGTACAATTTTAGTGCGCATGCATTTTCGGAGCATAAAAATGCGGCTTTTTCAGGTATCGGTTTCGTCACCGATGTTTTCACCATGTTTTACAGTGCAATTTTCTCTGCAAAATTACCCTGGGTTGGCACCCGCCAACTCTATCTGAAGGGGTAAAAAAATGGATCATTCAGGTATCGAGTTGGTCAGGCCAAAGTTGGTGCGCTGAAACTAGGGAAAATTTTTTTAGTCAAAAAATTGTTACTTATTTTGATGTCGGAATAGTTATTTGTTTAACTTGGCAGCAAAATAGTAGATTGACTGCCGCGGGTGATAATTCCTAGACGAGCGTAGCGAGGCTAGCAACTCTGCCAAGGCAGTCAATCTATTTTGCTGCCGAGTTGAACATATAATTTTTTCGCAGACTGTTTAAATATATTCTAAAATAATTAAATTATTACAATTCTCAATCTCTTTATTTTTGTTGTAATAAATTCAATAAAAATCGCAGTTGTTACTAGTTGGGTTACCATGGGAACTAAGTGTCACTTTCCCTGCCTAGGCAGGTGCTGATTGACACTAGTCGGCAAAGTTTGTCAATCGGCGAAAAATAATTTTTTCTTAATTAGTTTGTCTTCTCGGGCATTCAAAGTTGCACATAACGGCTCTATCGTATTTTACCACATACTATAGTAACGTAAATTGTACGCATAACTTTTTGTTGCAGGGAAATCCAACATGGTGGAATTGACTATTATCGAACCCATTAATTCTTTTCAAGAACTTCTCGGTATCACCTTTTTGAGAATACGATATCTGGAATATCTTAAGCCATGTTTCATTTATTTTATTGCAATTTTTAATGCCGTACATTAAGAGCTGTGAACTTTTGTATTTCGCTTATTTTTTGACCATCAAAAATATCGGACGGATCATTCAGAGAAGTGAAAGCTTCCATAAAATCTTCCTGTTTTTTTTGAAGGCTTATTGCTTTAATAAATTGATTAGCTTCGTGAAAATATTTTTATTCTCCGACTAACTAGATGCCTGAATGAGGATCCATTTTTTACCCCCTTCATGCGGGGGGTTCTGCAAGGTTGGCGGATACCCACCCAGGGTCATTTTGCAGGGAAAATTGCGCTCTAAAACATGATGTGAACATCGGTGACGAAATAGATACCTGGAAAAACAGCATTTTTATGCTCCGAAAATGTGTGCGCACTAAAATTGTGCACACCTTTTCCCCCCAACCTTTGCATTTGAGTTCCCTTAGGTCCAAACTGTCATGTAATGCAGGTTTTACCGACGAATTCGTTACCTGAATCCCCTCGCCTAGCGCCGAAACCAACTGAGCGGTCTCGGTCAAATATGATATTTAGAGTTTTCTTACAAACATCTTCAGGCTTTTTGTACTTTTCATCTACCCCGAGACCTACCCTTAATGTTGAAGGCAGTTCACATTGAAGAGAAAAAAAAAAAAAGAAATCGATTTTCTCGATATCGGCTTTAACAATTTAAAGAGAGTTCTACTATTTTAAAAGGATTTTAGGCTGAAAATGTTTACCTACTATAGCGAAATATTAACACAATAATAATACTAAGAGCCGAGACAAGCACAAACAACCAATACTAAAAGCTGACACATACATATCTTATTGCCTTCTTGACTCGATTCTCAATCATTTTCGAAATATTCCGGAGTATTGCCGGGGTATTCACGTGTATTTCCGAGAGTATTCTTGAGCATCACGGAGTTTCCGTGATATTCCTGAAAATTTGAGCACGTATTTCTGGCAGTGGTTGACCCCTCGTTCAACGTTTTATAACAGTTTACAAAAACAATGGTGAGCGTTTCGACAACCAAGGTGGCATCGTCAGGAGATGATTGGAATTATATATATATTAGCTACATAGAAAAAATCAACTTATTTTCAAAAAGGTACGAAAAGTGTTCTGCAGAATGTGTCGAGAATGTGATTGCGTGAATCTCGAACACGGTTTGAGTCACAAAGAAAATGAACTAGGCTATTGAAAAGTTCAAATGATGTGGATGCTTGTACTATTTTTAGTTTTGTTTGAGAATCACGGAAATTCCGTTTTTTGGCACGAGAGTGTTCCCGATGTGTGTGCTCGTTTGTCAGTCATTTTCGTTTGCGTCATAACCGAGGGGGTAATCACTCGAGAAGTATGTTGTACACCCTTGTGTGCAGTATTGTGTAGTATTCATGTAGTACCCATGTAGTATCATGAAGTACGATGGAGTATTATGTAGTACCGATGTAGTATCATGTAGTACCTTGGAATATCTATGTAGTATTATGGAGTACTGATGTAGTATCGTGTATTATCGGTGAAGTATTCATGTAGTATTCAATTATTCTAAAACATTTTTATGAAAGTTAGAAAACTTGCGATTAGAAAATGCAAAAACATTACATTACAAGTGTAAAGAATACCAATATAGCAAATGCCGAGGCAAATGGGCAATTTTACTAGGGATCGACCGATACCGATATTGGTATCGGCATATCGGCAATATCGGCGCCTTCGGCCGATACTTAGTATCGGCAGACTCTGATGTATATCGACCGATATATCGGCAGATATAAAACGCGTCAAAATTGTAATTATTATATTATACCATTTTCACCTTAAATTGTATAAATGCTGAATGAAAATAACACTCAAAATAATTTTATTTTATTTGCACTAAAAAAAATCCTCATTTATTGCTTTAGCAAATTTCTCGGGGTGAAATCTTTGCAAGTGATGTCGTAAATTTGAAGTGTTGGCTTTTCTTCCAACACCCCCCAAACAAATAATTTTCTCGCAACAATTGCACTTGGCATTCGAGGTTTTTGTCGGAGAATCAGATAATTTATCACTTTTGATTTTTGTAAAAAATGTCCAGAAAACACTTTGCTTCCTTTCGTTGTTTGCCATTTTTAAAATAAATAGTTACAACTCACGAAGTGCGTGCCGGCGCAGAAAGTAAACAACGAAATACTAAAGAGGACGTTTCTGTTATGAACATGTTATGACATGAGCCAGCCGGAGAATTTTGCATCTGCGCTGTTAATTGCCGATATACTGATATAATATCGGCAACGCCATCAAAAATATCGGTATCGGCAGAAAAAACTCATATCGGTCGATCCCTAATTTTTACTGTCGTTAAAACGTTCAGATTATGTTTCAATTCACAATTATTAATTTAGCTACCCATTTCCTAGAGTATTTTGCATTAAAATTACGTTTAACAACCTTTTTTATTATTTAGCAGCATAATTTTAAAAAATCCGATTTTTTTTTAATACATGTATAGTTTAAAGCTGGTATATTTTTAAAAATTAGAATTTTTTAGTTTCATTTTACGAGGATATTTGCCCTGCTCACATGATGTATTAACGAGTATTAGAAAATACCTAATTTCTATGTAAATAACTAAAATATAGTCTAGTATACTTTAACTTGGCGTGTGTATGTATGAGTTAATATTTCCGTAGGATTTCATTTTCTCTTGTACACAAAGATCCAGAAATATTGTCCACGTAGACAATGTTGCTGGACTATTGCTTTAACTTTGTGTACAATATGGGAGAAAATGAAACCGTACGGAAATATTAACTCATACATACACACGCCAAGTTAAAGTATACTAGACTATAGAAATATCAAACAAAATGTACTGGAAAGAAGAAAGATTGTTTTATATAAAAAAGGTGAGTATGGCTGATATTGTACGCTTCAAAACGTATATTTAATGACAAAATGAATTATTTCTGCCACAAGACGGGCTTAGATTGATTGATGCTTTGTGTAATTAAAAAAAAAATACATTTTAGTAAAAAAATTATTGTATTCCGTTAATCTATACACAAACTTATAAGGGTCTTGCTAGCAAATATGAGATATTTTATAAGTGGAAAGTGGTGCCCTCATTGACGTCGTTAGCTACTAACCCTCCTAACTCTATTTGTAAATACCTGTGGTGATGTGATCAGTTTCAGGAACGGCTTCTGTTTTTTATCTATTATGTGATTTATGCAGTTTATTATTGTGGTGTTTCGTGCGTTATATTTTAATAAAACGGTGGTGAAATTGCAGATATTTAAAATTGAACATTTTATTCATTTTTGGGTTATGTAGTTAGATCGAACTATGCACTATCGTAAAGGAAAAAAATATAGGCTGCGGTTTCAGCTAAACGTAAAAAAGTCTAATATATATCATGAATTCAACAGGTAGAACATATTAAAACGATTGTTAAAGGAATTACCCTTATTTCACCAAAACACCCTCGACACAACGAAGCAATGTGGACGGCGACTTTCCCTCCTCTGATTCTGCCCGCCGCGCCGCTTGTACGTCCAGATTGCCTTGTTGTAGAGACACCTACCACCTGAACTATACACTACGCCTCGGTACAGTAGAGTTGCACCATACTCTCGCCAATCTGCCATCCGCCTTATGTGAGTAATGTGCCCGCCTGGTCCATAGAGGTCGCCCGCCATACCACCCTTGATTTTATTTTTTTCTTTAGTGTCGTAACACGATATTACGTATAGACCAACAGCGATTATTATCTTCTTGAAAATTCTCTCGCTATAATTATGTCTGTATATGGTAACTCGAGAATCAGTTTTGAGCAACTGACGAAATTTTGCATATGTACTATTGCGGCCGAAAAAAAATAATCGACTGATTCTCCCGTTGTAAATATGGTTCTGACCAGTGGCGCATCAATCATAACATATTTTATTATTTTTATTAGTGTCAATGTCATTGTGTGATACACACTAATGATTTCTTGTTAAAATAATTTAATTGACATGACTGATATAAAAATTCCCATCTACAACAGACTATTTTTGAAAAAACATACACTTGATAAAATATCGATTACTTCAATTCGACTGCAATAGTGCATTATTCTAGAGGAAAATTGTAGTTTCGAGTCGTAGATAGACCAAATAAGACTAACAATAGGTATTGACTAAATATATAGAGTGCACCAATAGAAACCCCCTGGCGCAATATTTTGGCAAATAATATAGGTAATTGAGTTCTCCAGAAGCCAATTGCTAGAATGTGTAAATTGCTTCAGTTTTCGATTAGATCATTTATTATGTTAGAATCTAGATGGCTTTGTACTGCAAAGACATGTTTCAATGATAGACAGTTTGAAATAGAAGGCATTTTAGAAAGCATTATTTCGGAGTGTGGGCAACAAATAATTTATTAACATTTAAAATTTTTCTGCTTCTTTTAAGACAAAAATGGTTCATAAACTAAATCATTTTCATTATAATTGTTTATTGTCTGAAATTATTTATCCCAGACATAGCAAAAACATGAAAATTAGAAATTCTGATTACATTGTAAATCTCAAAGACTTTAAATCTATGAAATTAAAAAAAAATGCTGAAATGATTACTTCATTACTTTCTAATTACATTTTTTCAGTAATCTTTATCTATCCACTTCATTTCTTATTTACATATTTTAAATCTCAATGATGGTTTTAAAAAGTTTTGTAATTTTCTACAATATAACACCGTTGAATAGTTAGCGTAGTTTTATTTATTGTGGGTTTACCTTTTTTATTTTTTTATTTGACGTATCTGTATTTATAATTAATAAATAAATCAGATGCAGACGATATTTGAAAAATCTTTTTAAAGACGGATGCTTTCACTAAAAATTTATAGACAATAATATTTTTAACTATAACATTTTAAGGCTGTTATATGTTTAAAATAAAAGCATGGGGCATTCATGAAGACAAGCGTGTTGTGCGGATTATTTTACTGTCTCTATTGAGAAATTTTTGCATTTTCTTAATTGCTTATGTTTTTATTATAATTGTATATAAGCCTGAATCTCTACTTATTGTATATGCTAAAACCCTGCCTTTAAAAATGTTTCTTAAATATTTTATTTTACACTTTTAGGCATTAGCCGTTTTGTAATCAATATTCAACTACATGTCTGTTTCTTCGTCTCATTCATGCAATGCTCCTCCCCTATATACTATGGCGGCACTTTATTAAATAAAACCGTGAAAATTAAAATTCCTCTTTATTATCTGTATTTTGAATCTGCTATTTCCTATTTGTAAAAATTGATTTCATGTTCATATCAAACAACTCTATATAGCCCAGGATACTGATTTTGATTAAAATCGGATAACATATTTGAAACGTCAGCCATTTTGAAACCGCTACCTTCAATTTTTGAATATATTTTTTATTAAAAGTTAAGAAAGTTTCGTCTTTTTTGCAATTATATCAATTATATGTCCTCTCTCATATTATTTTGCTAATTATTTTCTAAGATGTTCACCCTGTATATTTTTTCACCAAGTATATAACAAACTTCTTTTCTTTGTCACATACATTTTACCGCGTAGGTGTAGAATTTCAAAAATCCATTCTTAGCTAGGTCCTGCGATTTGTGCTAGGCTTTGCTGTCTCAGTCATTTCAAACGTCCGCGATTTTAAAACCGCAATCTTGAACTTTAGAATTATCGAATTTTTTCTTGTATTTTCACCAAGAATATACAAATGGAAATTATTGGACATAGGTATGTGGGTTAAAATGAATTACAACATTTGAGGGTAACCAACCGAAAGCCAGATGAGAGGAGAAAAGATAGAGTTAAAAAACATGATCATATACGCAAACCAACAACTGTATTGTGCAATATATTTAGTACGGACTTGTACGTTGTTATGAACGTATAGCGAAATCGTCCAAAAGAACCTAGCACCTGACCTTCGAAGGCGGTCTTTACTATAATTTTAATACGTCTTCGTCTCTCACCCCGCAGAGAGTCATACCCTAGGAGTGTGGGGCAAATATCCTCTTAAGTAGCAAGTTAATAAAATATCGTAGGTATAGTGAATACGACCAGAATTGAAACCGTATAAAAACTAAAAGCCGGCATCTCTTTATTGTTTTTCTTATGACAAGCATTTCTGTTTACCTCCGCAAGAGATGCCGACTGTTTTTGCTGGCTTTTAGTTTTTATACGGTTTCAATTCTGGTCGTATTCACTATACCTGCTAGGGCGTTTCAGGTGTTATATTTCGTAAATATTTAGTACCTATATTTAGTATATCTCTATAATCTAATGGCTACTATCTGTTCAACATCAATTTCAATCAATTCAATGACAGCTTTATTTGTGTAAGTGTGCGTTGTTTTATTACCGACTACGCCGTGCATGTCTACAACTGACATCGTTCAAATATTATTTGCGGCCAAGTTAAACTTGCCGCCAGTTAACAATGTAGAACACCCGAGTCGCTTGTGTAAAATAATAAATGTTACTTCTCTCTTTGAAACATTTTCATGCTTACTTAATTTTATGAACACCCCGTATATCTATCTTATCTCAGATTTTCATTTTTTGGACAGAATTTTTTATAAAAAATAACTGTACAAGACTTTTCATCATAAAATCAATAATAAAGACATTTTCCTCTTGTCAACTCCATTCCTTATAACTAAATACTTAATATTTTTGTACTTTATGAGAGTATAATATAATAATCTTGTCTTTATTGGGCTCGGTTTTAGTTTTATAAAATAATTATATTACGTACATAAATAAAAAAATTATAATAAATATGGTGCACAAAACAAATCTGATTAAATCTACTTGTTTAATATAATTTATATTTGTATGTATACAAATATTTTATTTCACTGTCAAATAGATTAGAAAATAAACTTGTTTTCAGATATTCCAAGCCACATAAAATAACACATTTAACAAGAAATTAAATACAACAGAATAGATTGAACAAAAAGCTATACACATACCACTTTTGCATGCAATATTAGAAATTGTAGCCGCTAGATTTTTTTATTATACCTTCAGTAACACCGTGTTAAGTCCATAAGTATCATACAGTACTCATGGTGTAGGTACTTGTATAAAATGTTTTATTTCTATAGAGATGAATGAAGTATCGAGAAATTTTTATGAAGTTTTGTGAAATATGCATGAAGTATCGTGAAGTATGCATGAAGTATCGCGAAGTATGCATGAAGTCTCGTGGAGTACGTATGAAGTATCGTGAAGTATGCATGAAGTCTCGTGAAATATGTATGAAATATCGTGAAGTATGCATGTAGTATCGTGAAATGCTGTGTAGTACGATGAAGTATCCGTGAAGTACCGTGTAGTATTTGAAGTATCCATGAAGTATGATGAAGTATCTATATAATGTGATGTGGTATCTTGTAGTACCGTGAAGTATTAATGTGGTATGAAGTATGTTGTACACCTTTCGAAGAAGTGATTACCCCCTCGGTCATAACCCTTCAGAAGGAAGAGGTGGTAGGTCGGGTGGCAGTCCAGAATTAAATGAAATTTCCTCGTTAAAAACTTATCTCATACACTACCGAAAAAATCGAGCATAACGCGGTTACCAGAACGCCATGTGCATATAAGCAGCACAGTAATTACTCTCGTTGGATTATTGTCGAGAAGGTTTTCTTCAAATTTTGAAAACTATTCTTTTAGTATCTTTTACTGTGTTTCTTTATTAAGGTAAAGATATCCACAAAAAATGCTGACGTAGAGGAAACTCTATCCCACCAATGGAGAGTGTGTAAGAAGTTACGACATACGTGCACTATTATATTATGCACGCGCCAAACAACCTGACCTGACCATGCCCAGTTAAGTAATGTTTGGTAATTACATATATTGTAAAATAAACAATGGACTCAAGAAAATAAAAAAAACGTTCTATGAACAAACCATAAATATTGCAATTAATTCTTTTGTCATTTCCATACCATTACTTTATGAAGATATTAAAACAGCACATTACAAACAGTGACAAACGTCATAAGGCCGATATGTAGCAAATAACCGACAAAATTGAAATCTGTAAAAACGAGGCGAAGTCGAGATTTTACTATCAATCGCGTCTTATTTGCGTATCGGTCGTGTGCCGTTCAGTATTTCTCATTATACCATAAATACTTTAATATTTAATGATGATTTGTGAGCCTTACATTTTTTTTCAATTCAAGAATTAAATTTTTTTCAGCCTAGGCCCATATTGGTGTCATATCAATGAAAAATAAATATACTGATATATAATATCAGAATAGTATAATAAAAAAGTATGTAAATTTGACGTTGACTAGCATTTTCAACATTCGCCAAAAATATAGATTTTTTATAAAATACTAATTACACACGTAACAGATTTTTTTATATATTCTATGATCCTAATAAATACTCTATCACGGACTTGCGTAGATGAACAGGCCTTTTCTGTAGTGTATTGGATATCGTAGTGGCTTTCGTCGCCCCCCAAAAAGTACAGTTTTAAAATATTCGGTGGTAGGCCAAATTTTTAACAAAATTTCCTAAGACCCCTGCTTTTCACATGTTTTCAAGAGAAATAATTGTGGAAAACGAGTATTTATAGATAATTAAATCATAACGCACATTAAATGTAAAATTTGCTTTTTATCGTTTTTATAAAGCACCTATATATTCTGTTAACCTCGCAGTTCCATCTCAGCCATACTTTCGCAAAATTTATATGACTGTTATAGACATACTTCATGCAAAAATATTTTGTGAAAACCGAGTTTTCGTAAGAGAACAAATCGTTTATGAATTAACATATTGAATTCGTTATTTGCTATATTTATAAGGCAGGTTTATTATAAATTCCCAGTTTTACCCATATCAAAGTTTTCCCATAGTTTTATATGATCAATATACACGTTAAAAAAATTTCGTGGCCAATGAGGTAAACAAAGTGTTTAATTACATTGAATTTCAAATTTATTTTTACCGTCATATAAATCAATATTTTTTCCCAAATTCCCAGCTGTACCCTCAACAAATTTTTTCCCAAGTTTCCTGGGACCCTTATATACTTAAGGCCATAACAAAAATAATCCGTGACATACGAGCCTTCATAGGTTAATGAACCGTTAACTACATCATTGAATTTCAAATTTATTTTTACTGCCATATAAATAAAGATTTTTTTCTCAAATTCCCAGTTGCACTCCCAACAAATTTTTTCCACAATTTCCTAGGGCTCTCATATACATTTGCCATAAAAAAATTATCCGTGACAAACGGGCCTTCATAGGTGAACAAATCGTTAATTACATTGAACTTCAAATTTATATTTACTGTTCACACAAATAATTACATTTTTCCCAAATTCCCAGTTGCACCCCTAACAAATTTTTCCCCGAGTTTTCTGGGACATTATTATTTGCCATACAAAAATAATCCGTGACAAACGAGCCTTCACAGTTGAATAAATCATGTATTATATTGAATTTCAAATTTACTTTTGTCACACCAAAAAACATTTTTTTCCCAATGTTTTTCCAGTTTCCTGGAGTCCTTATATACATTTGCCATAAAAAATAATCCGCGACAAACGAGCCTTCATAGGTGAACAAATCGTTAATTACATTGAATTTTAAATTTATATCTACTGTCATATAAATAAATATTTCTTTCGCACCCCCAACAAATGTTTTCCAGAGTTTCCTGAGGCCCTTATAGACATATACCACACAAAAATAATCCGGGACAAACGAGCCTACATAGGTGAACAAATCGTTAATTACACCGTTTAATTTCAAATTTATATTTACTCTCATATAAATCAAGATTATTTCCCAAATTTCCAGTTGAACCCCCAACAAATTTTTCCACAGTTTCCTGGAGCCGTTACATATATTTGCCATACAGAAATAATTCGTGGCAAACGAGCCTTCATAATAAATCATTTATTACATTGTCTAATTTCTGTTCTCTGTTTTCTGTTTATTTATTAATTTCAAAATTACTTTTACTGTCACACAAATAAAGATTTTTTTCCCAAATTCCCAGTTGTACCCCAACAAATTCTTCCCAGATTTTCCTGCGGCCTTTATACGAATTTGCCGTACAAAAAGTTGTTAGTATCCTAATAGTATATTATTCAACGAGCGATAATGTAGGTAATAACTCGCATAGATGATTGTAAATTCATTAAGTTGAGGGTTCTTTTTAATGCCCCAGAATATCTGAAAAGGTTTTGGATGAGATCGGATTACGTTTAGTGCCGTTTTGTCACACAATTTAATGCTCTTTTCGGCTTCAAAGATCCACCGAATGGGGAGGTTCCAGCCGCTTCCAGTAGCTGCCGATTTTTTATATCTGCTTTTAGTAATTCATCTTTGAATTTTGCAAGTTCAATAATTCTGCGCAGTTAGCAGTTACTATTTTTTAATTATCCATAGTTCAGGAATTTTATATTGCATGTATGCATTTTTCAGATCTCTCAGCGACGCATCGAATGCAGACGCCGATCGAGAATTCTGTTTTAAATGAATTAGTTGTCTATTCAAATCATACAACAAATTGCTTAATCTATAGCAGTCATCACCTCGGCAATCTCGTACCGCATTACCGAATTAATTTTTATTAACAGATCGCAATTCTACAGATTGCGGTGGTTGCTTCAACAATTCTACGACTCCAGGGTGATCAAGTCTTTCGTCAGTAGAAGTTGTTCTAGCACCATCCTCCTCTGTACTTTCCGTTTCTATTTTATTTTTCGCTTCCACTCGCGTCGTGACAAACATGGTGTTGAATATTTTAGAGTTCATGTCTTTTAGCTCGTCCGAAGCAATCTGAATTCGTGATAAAGCATCGGCTGCAACGTTGTCAGATCCTTTAATATAATTCATTGTAAATTCGTACTCAAAATTAGTCTAAACTTAGTTAATCTACAAGAAGGATTAGTCATACCAAACAAATATATTAGTGGCTTATGACCTGTATAAATTTGGAACTTTCTAAAGTAAAGAAAAGATCGAAAATGACGCATCGCCCAGTTGTACCCTAAACAAATTTTTGCGAGTTTTCTGGGACCCTTATTATACATTTGCCATATAAAAATAATCCGTGACAAACGAGCCTTCACAGGTTAACGAATCGTTAATTAAGTTGAATTTAAAAATTATTGTTACTGTCAAAGATTTTTTCCCCAAATTCCCAGTTGTACCCGGCCCAATAAATTTTTCCCAGGTCCTTATAAACATTTGTCATACAAAAATGATATGTGAGAAAGGAGCCTTCGTAAGGAAACAAATCGTTTATTACATTGCATATCGGTTTCATTTTTTGCAATCTTATAAAGAAATAATTATTTTCTAGCTCCCCATTTATACCCCCCATCAAATTTTTCCTACAGTTTCTTAAGACCCTTATATGCATTTGCAGTACAAAAATAATCGATGAACAAATCGTTTATTAGATTAAACTTTAAATTCATTTCATATATAAATGAAGATTTTTTTCTAAATTGCCAAAATTGCATTCTCACCAAATTTGTCTGAGATATCTTAGGACACATATATTTTTCATTTAAAAATAATCCGTGGGAAACGACCCCTTGTAAGAAAAATTTGATACCAAGCATTATTTCACTGGGCATGGTCAGGCTGTTTGGCGTATGCGTAATATGGTCGGCCTGTATGTCGTAGCTTCTTACACACTCTACATTGGTGGGATAAAGTTTCCTCTGCGTCAGCATTTGTGGATATCTTCACCTTAGTTTTTTTCTTTTATATATGCGATGCATATCTACTTAAATAAAGAGCATATGTAATTGCTTATTTATATAACGGAATATTAAAAGGAAATAAAAAATTGATTCGGCACAAATCGAACGTTTCCATTTAGGAATGGATCGAACTAATAAATCCTAACACTAGCATTAAAAAATAATGATAAATATATTTTGCTGTTATAATTGCATCTCAAATCTAATGCCAAATTTGATCAAGATCGTTAGAACCATTTCAGAAAAAAAATTATTAAATACCTTTAAACCTTACCCCTACAACGCCCGTCCCTGCCGTTCTTAGAAGCAACGGGTTATGTCATTTCATACTAGTGCTAAGGGCTGATCTCTGTTCAATTTTATCAAAATCGTTAGACCCGTTTTGAAAGAAAAAAATTATTTAAATTTTTATACCGCACGCCTGATCCCTCCCTGAATTTACCGGAAGTAAATAGCCACGCCATCTTGTAATAATAATAATAATTTATTAATCCTTTTGATAACAAAAACGTGATATAGGATAAGTCGATTGCAAATAGAAAAAATCATCAGTTAAAATACAATAAAAAAAAATAGTGAACTAGGTCAAAATAATAATAAAATAAGGGGGCGAGCGTAGGTGCGTCTTTACTATGTACATACATACTTCGGTATGCGATATAAAGCAACGACAGGCGCAGTTAGTACTTGGATGGTGACCACTCCAACGGAAACCGCGTTCTCGCCTCACACATCTTCCAGCGGCTTGTATATCAGTGTATGCGCGGAAGCTATACAACCTTAGGCGAGGGTTGTATAGGAGATATACCATCCTTCGGAGGGGATGTAAAGCCGTCGGTCCCTTGTCTATTAAATGTTAGGCAAGTAGAAGATCCCTACTCTTCCTAAGGGAAGAGGTTCGGCAAAATTCCTGGTTGGAGGTAGCTCGTCTACAGGCGTCGGTGTTAGGCGTCAGTAGCGGAAATAGGCCGACGTTAAATAAATGTATAAAAAAATAATAATAATAAAATAAGGTACATATATACAAGTATATACTCGTACATGCAGAATGCACATACATTTTACATATATACAGGAACACTGATATAAAATATACACATATAAATAAAAATAACATACCTAATATATATATATATATGGAGAAATAACAAGGAAATAAAAAAATGATATGTGGATTGGTCACAAACTATTATCAACGTGATATTCATTCAGAGAATAATAGCATTTATCTATTAATATCTTTTTGAGTTCTAATTTAAAATGCTTTAGTTGCAGATTCTTATACCGATTAGGTAAATGATTGTAAGCTTTTATAGCCAGGTACTTAGGGCTTTGTTTATATTTAGCTAATCTGTGTAGAGGAATTTCAAGGGTTGTGCCATTGCGAGTGCTGTACATATGGTGATTATTAAGCGAATTTGTGCTTAGTTCTGTTTTAGCATACATTAAGAGATTAAGTAACAAAATGCAAGGTAATGTTAATATTCCTAATTGCTCAAACAAATTTTTACAACTCTCTCGTTTATTTAATCCAAAAATAAATCTCTAAGCTCTTTTTTGTAATTTAAAAACTCTGACACTATCGCTCGCAGCTCCCTAGGCAATTATCGCATAAGAAATTATGGAGTGAAAATGCGCATAATAGTACATGACCAATACAGACCGGGCCACAATATCCCGTAACTGATTTATGCAATAAAATACCGGGGCAACTCTTTTACAAATATTATCAATATGCATAGACCAGGAACAGTTGTCAGATATATATAAGCCTAAAAACTTTAAAGCTTGTTCTTGTCTAATAGTACCATTTTTGTTTTTATTAAAAGACTTTCCTGATGTTAATTTTCTTTTAAGATACTGAATCTTAGAAATGCAGATTTATTATTATTCAAAATCAGGTTATTCTCAGTGAACCATTCGTGAGCTTGTGAGATCTTTAGATTTGCTTCATTTATCGTGTGCTCTATTTTTGAATTTGATATTAAGAAAGATGAGTCGTCAGCAAATAATAAAGAGCCATCAAGAGAAGAGTCATTTACGAAAATTATATACAGTAAAGGACCTAGAACGGGCCCTTGCGGTACTCCGATTGAGGTTCCAAGGACATCAGACTTAGTATTATTAATTTGGACAAAATGCGCTCTGTCACATAAGTAGCTTTTAAACCATTTTAATGGTTGACCTCTTACACCATACTTCTCCAGTTTATTTATAAGACGAGAATGACACACAAAATCAAAAGCCTTACTCAGATC
Source organism: Leptura quadrifasciata (assembly GCA_963675555.1). Classification (NCBI taxonomy): domain Eukaryota; kingdom Metazoa; phylum Arthropoda; class Insecta; order Coleoptera; family Cerambycidae; genus Leptura; species Leptura quadrifasciata. Next base: position 70,543,607 of record OY776678.1, read on the forward strand.
AACATACCTACACATTTCTTACCTGTATCTAAGCTCTCATAGATTGTTTAAAAACTGCATAATAGCCGTTGTCGTAGAGAGGCCTGTGCGAAAACCAAACTGATACTATTAAAAAGTTTGTGTTTATCAAAGAATATTACGATTTTTTGCGCAACATATTTTTCAAATATTTTAGAAAAAGAACTCAAAAGTGATATTGGTCGATAATTTTCGACATTTGACATGCAACCTGACATATAATGGTACTATCTTGGCAACTTTTAGTTTTTCGGGGAAAATTCCTTCATTTAAAGAACAGTTTAATAGTTGAGTTAATGATTTCAGGATTGGCATTATACATTTTTTTAATAAATTTGTGCTGATATTATCCTCACCTGAGGAATTCGAATTTTTAAGATTTTGCTGGTTCAAAAAAAAAATGAGAAAGGGTTTTGTTTTATACATATTCCCTGAGAAATATTTTGAAATATTTTAGGAAGTAATAAACTGGGTACATAATTGAAATACTTATTTAGATGGTTGCCAACAACATTAGTATCATTTGTTAAAGCATTGTTTATGTTAAATGTAATTTCATGCCTATTTTTATTATTATTATTATTTCTGATTATGTTCCACGCCATTTTTGATTTATTTTTAGTATTAGCAAGTAGGCTATTGTTATTCATTTTTTTAGCTTTTTTTAAAAGTTGTCTGTAGATAGATTTATACTTTTTATAAAACAATTTTATTTCTTCACCCCCATTTAAAGTTAATGAATATAGTTCTTTCAATTTTTTTGAAGATATTTTTAAACCGTTTGTTATCAATTTCTTTCTTAACATTTCATTATGTTCTATAGTTTTAGTTTTTACTGGAAAAGCTAATTCAAAATGATATAAAAAAGTATCACAAAAAGCGAATTTAATATTTGCATCACATGTTGAATTTAAAATATGATCCCAATTTTCGTTCTCAAGTAAATTACAAAAACATCGAACATTATCAGGATTATTTAATTCTCTGTATGTTACCCGTTTTTTATTATTAATATCATTTTTAATTTGAACCGAGATTATTTGGGCATTGTGGTCACTGATACCATTATTTATCACTGAACTCTCGTACAATTCTTCATTCAAATTTACACAAATATTATCTATGCAGGATTTAACTCTAGTAGGTTTCTTTATGGTAGGTGTAATACAATAAGAATTAAAAATATCTAAAAGGTCTGTGCGGTTCTCAGAAGGCAAAAGAAAATTTATGCTAAAATCGCCACATATTATTAAATTATGTTTTTATGATTTTTTAGCAGCATGTTTAGCGCTATATTTAGCTTGTCAAAAAAGATGGAAACATTTCCATCTGGGACTCTATATAATTTTAAAATGATAAAATATTCATTTTCTTTTACCGTGTATTTTATTAGCTGAGCATTCAAAATTTTTTTCTACAGATAGGTTACTTACATAATCTAGATTAACATAATTTAAGCTGTTTTTTACGAAAATGCATACACCTCCATTTTTAAAACTTTCTCTGCAATAATAGCTACCTAAACAATATCCATTACTATTTAAGGACATAAGTTGGTCTTTCTTTGCCCAAAATTCAGACACACTAAAGATATCACAATTTATATATTTTTTTAAATACTTCTAACTCTAAAAGTTTGTTATTAATGCATTGCACATTTTGATGAACTATCTTGATATTAGTTGCCCTCGCTGTACTTCTAAAAAACTTCCTCTTGAGTTTATTCAGACATCATTTCAGACGTCCTTAAGTTCAGATTTGGACTTTCTTGCGACAAGGAATTTTCTTCCATATCAATAATATGTGTGTTGTCACAATAATTATTTTTATTTAGTTGAATAAATATTAAGTTTTTGTCATTATTTTTACACAATATGTTGTTAGTAATTGCACAGGCTAAATCAGACTTTCTTGATTCTTCCTTATGGTATTTGTTGACATCTACAATACGCACTTTCCCAGGAATACATTTATTCAGCTTCCACACAAATTCACTTCGCTTATTGTTAAATTTATAGATAAACTTGTCCAATTTTGAATTTTAAATATGGCACAGTGATGATAATATTCGAAAGTGAACATAATTTAACTTTTTCCCAAATATTTCTGAAAGATGGATACTGATACTATAAGGAAGTATCCATGTGTCAAATTTGATAACAAACGTAACATTTAAAAATAATGTACATACAGGGTGGTTCTACTTTTTATATTGAATAGTATAGTATTATTGTTATCTCGCAAACCACATTAATTACAGACGCGGTTAAATGGGAAGTGAGTTATAAAAATTGAAAATACTTTGATTGGTTCCGGATAAACGATAAAATTCAAAACGGTTCATTTTCCTTTTTTTACCTAGCGCTGTTATAAAAATACTTTTAAAAACTTTATAGGAATATTATGTTATCCATTAGCTTCTCAATAACATGTCGTACTCAACTTTTTACTATGACATTTTGTTTCTTCAGGACCACCATTAACTATTTTTTTTTAAATACGAACCTGCCCTTTTAAGTCGCGTTCTCTTAAATACCTGATTAGAAACTTTGGTGTAATTTGACTGAAAGCTGCAACAATCAATTATATTGCGCAATTCACCGAGATCTGAGATCCTGTTGTAGTTTTGTAAAATTCCGCACGAAAGTCTAAAGGAGTTAAACATGGTGATTGGGGCGGCCACCTTATTGGTCGATTGTTTTTTAAGGCACCCTAGAAGAAAAAGATAAATAATATTGAGTTAGCAGTACCACTGGATTAACCATGCGAGTTGATGCATTTGATTGCTCATAAAATAAGCTTATTAAGTGATGAGGCACACCTTTTATGGCTTGAAATTGTTATTGTGGCACATAATAAAATTGTCAAGTGTGACATCCTTGAATTTATAATTTCATATGCTTCAAAAATTTTAAATAAAAAAGAAAGATCAGTATTTAAAAAATAAAGTTGAAGGTAGCCCGAAGGGACGAAACAATAAAAATTTGAATGCGTTAAGTTATCGCAAAGTTAATGAGAATAAATAACAAAATTCTTAAAATTCAATTTAACATTTGATTTTCTTTGTGAAATCATTTATTTTATTTTTAATATCCCTACGTTATTGTTGATATATTGCTTATATATAGTCTGCAACTACTCTAAGGTTGCGAAGCGTGCGTTGTTTAATCTATGAATTATATGATCAATGGGTGCATGATATGGGTCACTTGTACGTTGAATATCAAAGTAATGGTTGTTTACGCTTCCCTGCGAATATTATTGAAGTTATTTCAGCCAATTTGGGAATTTATTTCGCAAGGATATTAATAGACACTTAAAGCACCGATAAGGAGACGTAGACGTAAACGTATAAAATGACAGCTACGCAGGCGCAATAGCGAAATGTTCTACGTTTGAACTCACGTGTTCCTAACGTAAAACGTATCGTATCGAGCCGAGTAATGGCGATAGGACCACCGATGGCACATGATTATATCATTGTAACTGTCAAATATGCCACATTCGCATAGCCACCATCGATTTTTCTTATTTTTGGCCTATTTACAAAACTATACAATATAAATAACACAAACACACCAATGAAAAGTGTTGGGTTAAGCGGTTATAGTTTTAAGGTTCGTTGAAATTTAGTTCAGTAGATTTGTTACGTTTCAAACAGTGCGTTATCTCAATTTAAAGAGTTACGTATACGGATCTGGTGTTGCTTTAAATGTCTAATTTCGATTGTCCTTTATTGTTTGCGTGTGGACGTACGTAAAATTGTATGGTTTATTGGATATCGAATATCTTCACTGATGGATCTATTTTAAACGCCATTTGCTATTTTACCGAGACATCATGGGTCAATAATTGAGCAGAAAAATCCTCCCCAAGATCTTTATTTTTACACCCAACTTATAAAACATTACTTATTTAAGGGTTTTCGTCTAATTTTATTTTACGATTGTTATCTGCTTACGTTTTCTTTTGTTCTCCCGATTTGTGCAGTTGCTTCTCCAGGAGTTTATGCCTCCCTACATTTGCTTGCCATTTTTTTTTTGAGAAATCTACCGTCGAGAGCTGCCAAATCCCGAGTCTCGTAGACATTTGATTTGGAAACCTACACTAGAAATTTTCCATGAGAAAAGGCACGCAAGTTTTTACTGTATCCTTAATTTGCCACATATTTTTTTTAAACTAACAATCAGATATATACTGGACTACTAAAATCTTTACGCAATTTAATATCTTTAAAACTGTCAACACCTTCAAATCATAGAAATATTTTGTTAAGCGGAAATTAAGAGCCAACCAAGCGTAACGTTTTCGTATACAAATCTTTTATTTATTATCGGGGTTTTACGCGCTTACGTACACTGCGTTATGACTTCACCGGTAAGTAGTTACATAAATATTTTATTTTTCTTAATTGCCGTTCCAGTGTGAACTGTATTCTAGATATCTTAACCATAATAATTTTCCTCTACGGAATTTTAATGTAATACGTTAGTATATTTAAAATATCATTTTAATTACTGCTTCTGTAAACCACAACCCTTGGCTTTGTATTCTGTGATAACCTCCATTGTTTATTATTAAATGTTAAAACATCATTTGATTTTTTCTCTCTTTTATTACTAGTATCGCCTCTGTCTAGTAAATTTGGGAGTTATAGTTTCACTTGACTGGTATTTGGGAAGTATAAATTTACTTGGGGCCCCTGAACATCGACGAATTTTTTTTACCTTCCTCCTTGAACCCCGACCATCACCACTGTAGTTGGCCGGCAAATACCGCCGTCTGTCAACGGATAACTTGCACGTCAAGGATATAAGTAAGAGATCAGACAACAAAATATTCCCAATAATTCCGAATAAGTGATGACTGATGTGTGAATTAGACATCATCAGATGTAAAGTGGAAACGAATTTAATTGAAGCCGTGTAAAAACTAAAAGCCGGCAAAAACAGTCGGCATCTCTTTATTGTACATGGGCGGAGGTAAATAGAAATGCTTGTCATAAGAAAATTTTCAGGCGTTATTATATTATCCTCTGTTTCAAATGGTCTCCAGAAAGCCATGGTAAATTCGTAAATAATTAAAATATTTTACCTTTTATATAGTAGTAAATATTTATAAATATGAACGATAACTAACTAAACTCCTACGCTTGATATTATAACAAGTATTTACGCACTGCACTGGCACATTAACAGCACAGCTGAAGTCCACCTTTGACTATTGAGAAGTGATTTAAGAGATTTTTTTATGCTAGTAGGCCTGTCCGTTTTATTATCTTTAAACCAGTGTAGTCGTAGATGGTTCATTCAGGCTGATTACATTGCCAGTCTCGGACTCGCCTGCACAATTTCAACTACCATTCGAATCTCGATACCATTGCTAAATATATAGGACAAAATATCAAGTTCAGTGCGCACGGCCCTGTGCTTTAAAACTGACCAGTTCCAATTATCCCCGTACAAAGTATTAAATACTGTATGGAGACATACTGAAAAATATATAAAAACGTTTTCACAAATGTATTAAAAAGAAAAAAAATTCAAATCTGAAAATAAAAAAATTAAAATTAAGTAGATGATTTAGCGCGAAAATTTGTAAATTTCAAGAAATATATGTTTTCGCGCTCAACGCTTTTAGTTTTAATAAACTATATAATTTTTTATTAATTTTATTTATAAAACCAGATTTTTAAAAAATATTTTGTACATTTATAAAATGTGTTTTTTAAAATATATTTCATTAAACTCTTTTTAGTTTTTGTGCTTGTTACTACGAAGCGAGTCCGCTATCTTGAGACATCCGCCATATTATTCAAAATGACATCACATAGTTCATCGTATTTTACTCGTCAAACAGTTTCATTTGTTACCCAACATCGAGGGGATTGTAAAGAAAAACATAAACCGTCATGTCGGGGTGTTCGCCATATTATCGTGTTTAGAATGACGCCACATAATTTACCGTATTTTACTTGTCAAACCAGTTCATATGATCCCAATATCAAGTTGGTTGCAAATGAAAAAAATAATTCGTCATCTTGGGGCGTCCACCATATTGGATTCGGAATATTAGATATATTGCATGATCAACGGACTTGCACAAGATTCATCCTAGACAGAGAAAGTGAGCCAATGGTTGAGTTCATCACGGTGAGCGATGAGGTGCGCTCACTGATCACATGCTTAAACTACGCCTATTGGCTATTGAACTGTTCTCATTGGCTTCTTGCATAATGATACGTGATCGCTCAGCTAGCGCTATCGCGTGATGAACGTGACCATTGAAAGCGTTGTAAATATGATGAAAAAATCATTTATTACATAGATATTACATTACATATATATTTGGAAAGATAGCTTTACTATTATATTTGCAAAATGAATATTATATATACCTATTTTTTGAAAAATAATGTCATTTCTGAGTAAATCTGAAGTAAAGTACTTCCCATTGACAGCCAATTAAGAAAATACAAAAATCTTCTATTGTGACTTTATGGTATGATCGATTTTTCATAACATAACTATATTCTTTCATAATTGTATTTTCTTGGAGGTATAGTAACTCTTGGAAAAAACTACGACAGATTGATTTTCCAATAAAAGGTTTATTTATCTCGAATACTACCGAGAAAGTCATACATAAAACCGTTTTGTGGATCTGAATACCAGGTTATCTATTTTTAACTTCACCAAACATTTTTCTATTTTATAAAAACCGCTACAAGACTTTCTAATACTGAGCGAATTTTAAAACAATACGACACGAGTTTACAGCACAGAATCGACGAATACTATTAAATACTTATCTTCTATACCATGGTTAACAAAGGGCATATTTTTAACAGACTGAAAAGCAAGATGTTTTGTATTTGTCAAATATATCTATATATTTTTTGCCTATATTCGTGCATAATTTGGTGATGAGTGGATCAAATCCTTCTTTGTTTGTTTGAAATATTTTGGAGAATGCGCTAGGGACATGTTGCAGATTCGCAATAAAACGCGTTATGCAATATTCTTTTTCGCTATAAATAAAAACCACTAAAAAGGACTTCTAATCGAATAATGTATACCACGTATATTTATATATCTTTTGGCTACGTTTACGCATAATTTCGTAAAGCGTTAACAGATTTATTTTTCATTTGAACGAATATGGCGGATGCGTTGTGACTAGATTAGGCATGCACAATAAAGGGCGATTAAGAGACCGGCATGTAATATTTTCTTATTCTTAGGATATAAGAAGCCACTAAAATAAATTGCACCTTATGACCTGGCCGCGATATTTTAATTGGTGTCTACTTCAATAAAGGTATATTAGCGCTAGAAAAATACAAAATTCAGTGAGTTTATCGGTTAAAAGCCCACTCTCATTGAAACACTAAATCGTAAACCTAAGTTTGTAAATAAAAACACAAAAAAATTTTGGAAACTACAATTCAATTTTAAATTTCGAGCTACGAATATGTTGACTTTCCTTTTTGTAAAGCCAGCTAAAATTCCTGACCTTTTCAAACAATTTCAAATTCCTGGCAATAAATTTTTATATTTTCAAATTTGTGTCATTTGTCAACCGATCTTAATAAATAAAACATAATTTTAAGCAGTTAGTTCTATTTCTGCAAATGCTTTTAGTTATTTTTAATTTTAATCTTTCTTTACCCCTTCCCTCACTGCATCTCCACCTGTATTATCTGAGAAAAATTAATCATGTCAATTCATACTCGTACTAGGAGTCTGTATCCATATATTCAGTGGAAATGGTTGGTGCAGTTTTGAAGAAAATAATTATGCAGTTCCTTAAACCCTAACCCCACAGTTTCCTACATATTTAAGAGTAACTAATTTGTTACTTAGTTTGAAGAATCTCACACTTGTACTAGGGCAGTATTCAAATGTTTTACCTTTAATCAAATTTTTAGCCGTTTTAAAAAAAAAAGATTTTTTAAAATCAATCCCTTACATCATCCATTCCTGCCTCTTCTGGGATCAACTAGATATGCCATACCATATATTAGGGCTAAATACACATGTCATACTCAAATAAAAATGTTCGTTCTACTAAACATAACAAAATAATACTGTAAACGCTACACCCGGTCCACCTTACTTCTTCACGGAGCAACTACACGTCATTTCATACAGATACAAAGGCGTACGTACGTTTTAATTTTAATCAAAATTGTTAAAGAGTTTTAGAGAAGAATATTTAGTTCTATATACCTTATCCCCACAACTTCTTTCCTATATTTTATGGGAGCACTTTTACTCCTAATAAAATAATATACTATTTTCCGCATCCGGTTTCACTGCAAGTCACACTATTTTTTTATTTTCAAACGTGACACCCTGTATATTCTTGGATTTTTCATGCTGCAAAATTTTCTGAATCCAATAATAAATAAACCACAGAAATTAGACAACCCCCAATTCCAGAAGTCAGGGCTTGTGCGGAAGGGGGTTACATATTGAAAAAACACGGGCATACAACCATTTCCTCCGACAGTGCCGGAGCCAGGACTCGAACCCGGTGGTGCGATGTCCGTGTGATTAATCGCGATTGCCACCTCGCGCCTTAACCCACTCGGCTATCGACCGGCTACCACATAAGCGACATTTCGAATGTCAATATTTATTGTGATTCAATTCTTTAATTAGTTTTTCATGTTGGTGTGCCATAACCTCCAATTTGTATTCTAACGATTTAAAGAACCCGTGTAATGCTAGAAAAATCCTATGTAATTTATGGGCAAATAAAGTTCATTAAAATGGTTTTTGGAACAAAACACAATCACACACAACCAACCATTTGGGGTAGGTAGGTAGGTTACCGTGGTACTATTTATTAGTACTTACTATTAATAAGCAACTTATTCGTATGACTTGTTAAAATGTTAAAATTGCCGCTTCCTTCCGAGGAGTCTGGTACCGCTAAGAAACAACTGGCCATCACAGCAAAAAAAATTATGATCGAGAAACCAATTTAATGAAAAATATTAAAATTACGATTTTTATATTTTCTTAATTACCTACTAAAGGAAAATAAAATAATTTAGTGTAAATTTTAAATGTCACTTACAGTTTGCGCGGAAATGACGTTTCTAAAAAACAAAATCACAACTTTGCAAATACTTCTGCACCTCAGGTAACATCGATGTATTTTAATCAGGATGATTTGTATTCGACATATGTATTATGTATCTATCTATATATTTTTAGGCCTCATTTATACTTCTAGGTGGCAGGCGGCGGGTGACGGGTGGTGGGTGATGGGCGGTAGGCGTCAGTTGATATCTGTGTATATACTTTACTGGGTTGTAGATACGCATGCAGGAAGGCAAGAGGACCATTTCAGCCTCAATTCAGATGGCGTTCAGAACGCGTCGTATGTTATTAATGTTAGAGAATGATGAGGTGCCAGGTATTCGCTATTTCGCGCCATTTCTTATCAATAAGATCAGAATTTTTGTGGTTCGGGTCCGCATCATTCCAAATTGCAGGTCTTGTCTGCACTTCACTTATTAGAACCACACGATACTCTCTAGAAATCGCGTTTCTTGACATTGCATATAAAAACACGTGTGTTCAATGAGAAGTGTCGCTTAGAACTGCGGGTGTTGTCACTCGAATCTGTAGCATTGCTGAGATACGGGTGGTGACCTGGCGATGTCACCGCACTGCCTCCTGTCACCTGATCATACTATAAACGCTATCATTTAAAACAATGCGCCACAGTTACAAGTGACGTCGCCTGTCGCCTATCACCCGTCACCCGCCACCTAGAAGTATAAATGAGGCCTTAGACTACGTTCACGTATAATTTCGAAATGCGTGTCGAATAATTTTTTGTTTGAAATAATTTGGCGAATGCGCAGAGACACAATAAAAGATTCATTAAGAAACCGGCCCGCAATATTTTCTTTCGCTATAAATAACTTAAATAAGAAGCAACTATCAATGGCAATTTTCTTCGCGAAAAATTAGACGCAATTAGTCATTAAAAAAAAATTATGGAATTAAATTTCACACAGCTGTCCGGCATATAGAATCTTGCCCTTCTAAGATCGATATGGAAGAAACTATGCGCGTATAAATTCTGAAATATATGTTTCATTTATTCAAATTGCGCATGCCTTGTTTTTGTTGCAATTATTTTTTACTTTTCAGTACGACTTTTAAGAAAAGCAAGTTTTTTTTTAAATTATCAGTAAATATGCTCATTAGACAAATGTATAGCCTTTGATTGTTTAAATGTTACCGTAAGAAGCAAATGAACATGGGGAAGAAAAAAAGTATGGTCGAAAATTCAATCTTAAACGAAAATTCAAAATAGCGAATTATTTAGTGTTTTATTTGACTATTAAAAACAAGTATAAAAATGCATGCGAATAATCTTAAAAACCACTTCCGGTTTAATCAGATGATATTAATTTTTAAAAAAATGGTAATTAATTAATTGGTCTCTGGTAGATGCACCTCGATAGTACTTTCTAATCATTATATATTCTAAATATATTTACAACATTCTACATTTTTTGGTAAAATGTAAAATCAGTAAAATTAACCTAATTTTTGCTAGAAACGTTTAATTTAATGAGAAATTTGCAATGGGCATTTGGATAGTCATTTTCTTTCAATTTTTTGTTCAAATGTTACTTAATGAATTTTTTGACATAAAGGAGAATCGCCAAAAAAATTTGAGCTGAACCGCCCTTGGCGCTCTCGCTAGAAACCCCAAAAATTATTTTTTGAGACAGTTTTAATTCGACGATTTTATAAAATTTTCTGAGCGGGCACAGACAAAACAGACAGAAATTCACAGAATACCTTTTCATACAATTTTCCATTCTGAATAATATTAATTAGAATATTTTTAATACTAAAAATGGATTTGGGCCCTTATTGGAACCACCCCTGACGCTAGGACGAGAAATTCTAAAATTTTAATTTGATACAATTTCCCGCCTTGAAAATGTTCGCTTGTTTTTAGCTGTAGCGGTTTTTGATATGAGAAAAATGTATTTTCAAACCATCCCCGAGGCCGCCGCTGGTTCTCCAATAAAAAATTTCCAAAAACTTTTCGATGCAATTTGCCACACTAAACAATTTTTATTATAAATATGTCTAAACCGACAAAAGCAAGTTCTTGGTCCCCACATCTGCCACTTTCACTATAATTTGAATAAGCTGATAATACAATGAGTAATATTTTTCATCCTGTTCAAAAGATTTTTTGGGCCTTCCTGAAGCTTTGGCGAGAAATTTGCAAACGGCCTATTTGCTGCAATAAAATTACTTTTTTTAGGCCGGCGTCGAAGCCGGCCCTGCTACTTTGGCGAGAAATCGACAAACTATTCATTGGATTACATGAAAATTGAAAAACGGCGGACGCGTAGCGAGCCCTAGCACGACTAACTTTTTTATATGAAATGAGTAGCAACGTTTTGCAAAAGTAAGTTTTGTTAGAATAATGTAGGTACAAGAATTTGATTTGTTCAAACCTTTCTGTTACTTTGCTTCAAGGCATACTTTTGTGGTTTCGGTCGCTGTGCACTTAATTTAAATGAAAATAATTTGGCCATGCATTTATCTACATTTTCAACATCAAATTTCGCCATGCATTTATCTACAATTTTAATAACAAAAATTTTAATATGAACTTAAAATTTAAAGCTAGAAAAAATTTGGCAGGAATTCTCTTGGATTTTTGAGAAATTTAAATCCGAAATAAAATGTACATTTATTAAAGCTTTACTAAAAAGAAAAATTTATCTGAAGGAAATTGCATTGCAAAATGTTGACTACAAAACTCGAAAATGCATCTTCTAAACAATATGTAATTATGGTAGGTTACAAAACTGCTTACTTTGGCTACACTCTTACGTAAAAAATCCGAAAAGTTAAAATTTTGGAAAGATAGAATGAATTTAAACAATGAAATGTGTCAGAACTGAAATTTTTAACTAAAATTCATTGATAAAACGAATTTGCCCATTTGTGAATAAATTCTTACCCAAAAATGCCTTTCACTTTTTAATTCGCCCACGAATCACTGAAATTTGATAAACACCAACACGAATTAGGACGAGAATATTGTATATTTTAATTCATAAAAGAGAAATATTACATAGCGACTTGTTGAATCTTGCAAGGAAAAGTTAGACAAAGCAAAACACACGGACACGATAGTTATACTTTGACGGCACGGCGAGACTACTTCCGTCCGTACTTTCTACCCTAGCCCGCTGGAGAGGAACAGGAAAGCTCGCCGGCGTAGGCGCAATTTAACGCAGCTCAAGTGACGTCATACAAACTTTATTTCGGAAATTGCCAAAAACTTGGTTGAAATATTGATGCGATTTAAAATTAATAAAATGAAGTGATTTGCTGTAGGTTTGACATTGATCCGGTTTTATTTACAGAAGTTAGGTATTTCTATACGTGGAACTATTTGTTGGCGCGTAGGCTCCCGGTAAGCGTCCTTAGTTTGGGTGCGTCGAGTTGGCCCCGGCCATTCTCTGTGCTCGCTATTGCAGCACTATGCAACACGTGACCAAACAGGTCAGTTACAAGCGACTTGCTGTAACTGAAACTGCAGAAAAAGGCGGAGAACGTCAAAGTTACTGGGAATACAGCAACAGACATTGTCGACGATGGGGAAATAAATACGTTGGTGACAATGGTGGTCTACACCTCAAATTAGCGAAAACCACCCCCTATTAGGTTTTTTGGTTATGGGTATGAAAAAGGCTTGCTGGATTGGTTTTTTCTTAATTCCTCGCCCGACCCCAGAGGCTTGAAACCATCCCCACCCCTAAAACTGCAATACCATCATAAAGCTCGAATTTCAACAGAAATGGGTTAACCCTCGCTTTCATGGGCGAGAAAAACAATAGTGACAATTTTTGACAAGTAATAAGTTTTAGCGTTTGGGGAAGGGTGGGTGAGAAAATATTGCCACTATCGTGTTTCTCGCCCTTGAAAACGGGTGTCTTTCAATTTCTGTTCGATTTGAAGCATTTTGAAAAGAGAGTTTTTGGGGGTGTGGTCTCCACCCTTGGGTAGGGCGGGGTGACTTGTGATCGACAGTTGCTGAATTTATTGAAATTGAGGAAAGAAAAATCCCGATCCGGCAAGCCCTTTCATGCCCAGACCTGAAAAACTTGAACGGGAGGTGATTTTCGCTAAATTGGGGTGGAGACCACCATTGCCAACAACGTATTCCCCATACTCGACAATGATTGAGTGTTTTTTGCTACGTTCCAAGTATTTTAACGGTTTTTGTATTTCCGGCGACAATAGCAGCTTAAGATTACAAATCGCATCGGATAAACCGTCTTTTCTGTGCAAGATACTGAAAAATTTACAAAGAAAAACCTGCTCAGAATTAAAAACTATGACGTGCCAAATTTGGGACGCCGTATATTTAAAATTTGAATTTTTCTCATAAATTTTTTCGATATACAGAAAAGGAAGTTTAGCTGATGCGATTTTTAAACTGTTCGCCATAAATTTTTCAAGTTCTATGGTAGTAGTAGAGGAAATGGATGCATTTAGGTCTTAATCGTTACTACTGCAATGTATGACTTTTTGCATTAAGTTTCGGCAACATATGACATGTATACTTTTAAAAATTAGTGCACTCACCCCGGAAGGGGTTGCAGCCCCCATTTTACTCCCACAATTTCAACAAAATTGGCTAAAATTCATGTCGTGGGGGTTTTTGGGGTCGCTGATTACGAATTCAAAGTGAAAATTGGAAAATTAAAAACGACGGGCTTAAGAATGAATTCCTGATCTAAACAGTCTCTATTGATTTTACTGAAAAATATGCAGAGTAAAAAAGAGTATAGAATGGCATTTTGCATAAGAATACACCATTTTGCTAACCACATTATTTAAACTATTCGCTTCTCCCCCGTGAAAAACCTCCGCCTGTCCATTTCTTTTGCAAAAATTGCGACAAAAACTTTTTAAATATTGTTTTATTATAGTTTGATAATATTGGACTAATAAAGTTGAAATAAGGCAAAAAATTAACCCTCATCATTTCAACCCTTTACTGGGGGGTGAACATAGTGACCTTCCAAAAAAATACGATTTTTCCTAAATTATTACTACGAACTGATGTGGGAACGGCGCAAATCCTTTTGAATCCTTAAAAACAAAAAAAAGTTAGTTAAGTCCATAAAACGGAAGGGGGGTTAACTGACGGTGGTTCCAAAATTTTTATTCTCATACAAAAAATGGTATTCTAATCATTTCTTTTCTTCTTATGCATGGGGTTAAAAACAATATTCACGGAGATTGAAAATGTAATTTCTTGACTACCATAATTACCTCCGAGGACAGAACGAAAGGGTTTAAGGACTAGTATCTTTAAAATTATGTATTCTTATGCAAAAACGTATTTTTTAATCATCATACCTTTCTCAAGAAGTAATAGAAACAGCGTAAATATCTTTTGATCTAAAAAGACGTTTGAGGACACATTTAACCCCTCCACAAAATTGACCAAAAATGAAATAAAAGGTTAAAACTCCCTGGACACGTTCAACAACAATACAGAAATGACAACTCCACAGACCTAAAAAATGATTTTTCACCCATTTGGTGGGCAAAAACCATTTTTGCCAAAACGAAATAGTAGGCTTTTTCAACTTTAAACCCGATTTAAACTATTCCTTAAGGGTGTATATCCATTATTAGTGATAATTTGATAAAAATAAGACACTATTAGTAATTTTAATATCTCCACTATCAGTATCAGTAAAAATCGTATTCACTCTAGTCTATCTAGGTCACTCTATATTCACCCCTTAATTAAGGATTGAAACGATGAGTTAATTATTTTTTGTTATTTCAACATTATTAGTCCAATATTACCTAACTATAAAAAAAATTTAAAAGTCAATCGCAATTTTTGCAAAAAGAAAGGGTCAGGCGTGGGAGGTTTTTCGGGGGGGGGGGGGGAAGCGAAAGGGTTAAATAATGTGGTTACCAAAATGGCGTATTCTTATGCGAAATGACATTCTAAACACTTTTAGAAACGGCGTAAATCAGAAATTAATTTTAAAAGGACGCCATTTTGAATTTTCCACTTCGGGATCGTAATCAGCGACCCCAAAAACTTCCAAGACATGAATTTTACCCAATATCGTTGGAAACCTTGCGAGTTATTGAAATGGGGTGTAAAATGGGAGCTGCAACCCCCCCCCAACACTAATTTTCAAAGATATACATTTCATATGTTGCCGAAACTTAACATAATGCAAAAGGTGGAAGTAGAGCACTTTGGTACACAGCAACAAGTTTTCATTTCACATCCTAATTAACTTTGTTTATTCAAAGCAAAGATGTTTAATTAAACATCTTTGATTCAAAGACATATATATTTTTTCGTATTGACATTGACGGACAAACAACCTGCACTCTGGCGGATACAATAAAAGAGAATGTTCCCCATTAGGTAAATATTAAAATTCGCCATTTTGATTTGTTTAAAGAAATTGGTTTTTCGGTCATAACTTATCCTTTTGATACTCGATTGTTGATTTGTTAGCGAGACCGAATTCCTCGAAAAGATTTACCTCAGACTAGCTATATAGCCAAAAACTTATCTCATACACTACCGAACAAATCGAGCATAACGCGGTTACCAGAACACCATGTACATTTAAGTAGCACAGTAATTAACGCTACGGTAATTTATCTCGTTGGATTCTTATCGACAAGATATTCTTTTTGAAAACTATCCCTTTAGTGTCTTTTAGATACTGTGTTTCTTTTATATATGTGATGCATGTCTACTTAAATAAATAGCATTTTTAATTGTTTATTTATATAACAGAATAGGGAAGTAATCTTTTATATATGTGATGCATGTCTACTTAAATAAATAGCATTTTTAATTGTTTATTTATATAACAGAATAGGGAAGTAAAAAATTTTAACACAAGCAGAAAAAAAATTTAATACCTTTAAACTTTACCCACACAGCCCCCGTAAGTTTTCTCTATTTTATCGTGCGCTTATAGTGGAGCCCGACAAGCATCAAATTTTAGTTTCGTTTCCAGTTTTTTTTTTTAACATGTTAGTTACATCGAGTACTATACGAAATGAACATTTTCTACCTCTAGCAATCGCTGCGCCGCTATGCAAGTTATCGGCCATTTTGTGAAAAATTGACCGTTTTGGTCGTTCTTCATAAAATACAAATGAGTATATCGCAGTATGTGTAGGTCCAAAAAAAAGAAAAAAATTGAGGCTGTTCGTTATGATATAGGCTATCAGCGGTTACAATTTGAAATTTTTATCTGCACACGTAACCTCAATTTTTGTGTTTGCAAATATTTATATTAAAATACAGATTTCAGAAATTATAAGCTTGACAGTGACAGATATATTGATGAGACGACGTCTTAATTTGGATACTTGATTTTATGTATGTTTATACTAAAATCGTTAATTGATAGTAACATTAATCAAACTCATTAATACACGGTCGACGGAAAAGTACAAATTTTGTTTAATAATTTTGTAATTATGCTTCAAGCGATACTGAAAATCAGTCTGATGATTGTTTATCAAGTGAGACAAAACGAAGGCGATTAATATAATTGATCACGTATATTTTTTTACAATTTCTAGTAAAATGTATCCCTTTTTTATACAGTATTTAAATACAATAAATATACATCTGCACAACAAATAGTGCTTTTATTTAACAATACCTAAATGTAAATATGTATACGTATAATTTTGTTATAATTGATTCATATTTTTTAAAGCTCCTAGGAAAGAGATAGATTAGAATGTCAAAAATTAATTAATAAAAAAAAATTGCGCTTTATCACAAAAAGGGAAATTAAATTTTGAGAGCTGCATTAATATATTTTCAGGGTTGTTAATTATTTTCCGCCCCTCGGAAGTTTTGCATGTTCTGGTCGCTCTAGCCATTAGAGAAACCAACAGATGAGTATTGTTTTCCAAACATTTCGTGCGTGTCCAATATGTACCGATTTTGAGAAATGAATTAACATATTTTCAGGGTTGCTAATTAATTTAAAACGCAATTAACGCAAAAATACAAAAAATCGGTTTTCTTCACTTTTTTACTTTTTTCGGTTTTTTGAGGTTGTGTGCAGATATAAATTTCATATTGTAACCGCTGATGGCCTATATCATAACGAACAGCTTCAATTTTTTTCGCTTTTTTTGGACCTACACATACCAAGATACACTTCATCTATATTTAGAAAGAACACAACAACCATAATGTTAACAATTCCCTGTTTTGCTTATTTGATTCCACTATTACTTGAATGATGTATGTGGAAACATCGAAGATCAAAATGAAGGGTTGACTAAAACGTCGGTAACTAATTAATGTTAAAAAAAAATTTTTTTTTTTTAAACTCAATATTCTATATTATATTGTTATTTTAACCAAATGTGGTGGTTGTCTTTTAAGGAAAGAAACAATTTATCACATCATTTTCTTGAAATAGATAGCACTACGTGACCTGTTATACTTTTGTTGAGGAATGATTTACTTTGTTGGACAAAACATTATGCCACTTTTGACCTGACGTCATAAAAAAATTTAATTTTACGTGAAAGTTATATGCTTGTGCAATGTAATATGTACACGATATATGAATAAACTTGATAACCCCAGAGCAAGCCAATGGCTATATGTTATCATAATATCAACTTTTTTCAAATAGTTTCCTTATAATTTTTCTCTTCTACATTGGATTTGAGTTTAAAGTTTAATGGGGCTTATATACCCATGTCCAGTATACAAATTTTACGCAAAAATGATGCCTCTCTCGCTTGACTTCTAAAGTGCTCGGGAGCTTTTTGGAGTGCTCGCGAGCACCAAAGTGCTAGAAGCGCTTTCACAGTGCTCGCAAGCACTTTATGCGATTACTAAACACTAAGCCCTTTCGTAAAGTGCTCAAAGCACTAAACGTCGTTTTTAAAAAGTGCACAAGCATTGTGCTCCCCGGCACAAAAGTGGTTAAAGTGCTTAGACGAGCACTAAGCACAGTATTTAGGAACAGCTCTGGCCAATATAAGCGTTGTAAAAATGAAAAACCTATTTATCACATAGATATTAGATTACATATATATTTGGAGAGAAAACTTTACTATTATATTTACATTTCACAAAACTACGACTATACTAATTTTAGAAAAATAACGTCATTTCCGAGTAAATTTGAAATGAAGTATTCAAATTCATATACATTTTCTTACTTCCCTTTGATAGCCAATTAAGAAAATACAAAATCTCCAGTGCGATTTTATGGTACGATCGATTTTTCGGGCATAACTATTTTCTTTGATAATTGTACTTTCTTGGCGATATAGAATCCCTGGGACAAAACTACGACAGACTGATTTTCAACGAAAACATTTATCTCGAATATTGCCGGGAAAATCATACATAAAACCGCTATACTGAATTCCAGGTTTTTTATTTTAACTCCACCAGATATTTTTCTTTTTTATAAAATCCGCTGCAACCGCGAAAACAATTCACGAAATGAGTTTACAGCACAGAATCGAATACTATTAAATATCTTCTATACTATGGCTCACAAAGGATAAATTTTTAACAGACTGTAAAGCAATATGTTTGTATTTGACTCATATATGCATATCTATTGTTATGCTATGTACCTTCTGTTATTGTGCATATACAACATAACCTTTGTTGAACATGAGCAAACTCTTCTCAGAGGTCAGTTCACGAATTTTTATGTTTATAAATAATGTATACTAATTAAAAATATTAATTATGCTCCTTGATGATTTTAGCCTGAAAGGTAAACTTTGAGATAGCAGAGAAAAATGCAAATTGTCAACATAACAATTTCAATATGAAAATTTAAACAACACTTAATCTAAAGAACACATAATACTACCCCACACTGTTGTTATTTACTAGAGACTTTTATTTACAAATAAATAACTTCACTCGTTCTCTTTTTTGTTCAAAATATCAAAAAAGTATCTATATACAACCTTAGATTGTCCTCTCATCCAGATGTACACCTGTCCCAACGTCTCCAGTGAACAATATCTAGCCTCTCTTATCAAATCTAATAAAACTGCAAGCAAGTAAAACGTGGTATAACTTCTCACATTTTTTTCTTAAAACGTGGGAACAAAACCTTATGCTATCATTCCCAACAAATATTTTGACGTCTCTGTCACAATAAAATTATTCACTTGATTTTATTCCAAATTATATATGCAATCAATACTTTATGGTGTCCTTTAGAATTTTCTAAATTACTGTTCTTGTTAATACTCTTCATATAACATTCATCTTTTACAGTCTCTTCAATAACATCTTCTAAAAATTCTTTCTTGCAACCTCCATTTTTTTTACATAACGTCAACAACTTTTTTGTTTTCTTATAGATATCCTGCTTATCTACATTGAAACTTTGAAAAACAAAAATTACTAAGATTTGTTTAGATTTATATAAAACTGATATAAATGGTCTTATTCTAAATCCTTAAAAGTAATTAAGTAAAACATTTATTTCATTACACCACTTTCCACAATTTGCATTTTGTCTTCCATTTAAATTTATAATTTATAGAATTTTGATTTCTAATTCAAATAATCGTAACATAAAAACATATGTGAACCGTTTATAATTTTACGAAAAAAATCTATCAAAAATTTAATACGTAAATTTTTTTTTAGTTTGAATACTTAAGCAGTAATAAGAGTGGGGTAGATGTGGATATCGCACTATATACTTTTATATTTCTTGCCAAAGATCACGCATAATTTGGTAATGGGTGGATCGAACCCTTTGTTCAGTAATCATTTTTTTGTTTTTTAGTTTATTTTCAGTTTTTTTCTTCGCTTTTTCAATAAATAGCAAATATTTATTGTTTTTATTGGTAGCATACGTTAACATTATTTATCTATGTAATTATGATTTACCCCGTAGTTATTTCAGTTGAAATGCGGTCTGCTAGTTCAAAGGCGACCTACCGAAGGCCGAAGAACGATTCGCGTAATGATAAGCGCAAGCTATGCAAATGTGTACGCTCTCTACAAAATTATACATTAAACCGATAATCGCAAAATTAATCTCTCGCAAACTTATTATACTATTTTCGTGTATCTGTACTGTGTACCCACGAAGAGACAAAAAATATAGTCCACACTCCACGTTGACGAGGTGGTTGCAACACCCCGAGGAACCCAGGGCATCGGCTATTAACAGGAGAGTCGTATTTACCTAAACAACCAGATCGAAATCAAAATTCCATGGATCAATCATCCTTCTTTATTTGTTTAAATATATTGGCGAATGCGTTAAGGACATGGTTAGAGAAGCACAACGGAAGGTGAATTATAAGAGATTGCATTGCCGTGCAATATTTTCTTTCGCTAAAAATAATAAGCTACTAAAGTCACCCTGAACCCATTTTTTATATTTTTTGTTTCAAAGAATTTGGCAAATGCGCTAGGAGGTATGCCCAATAAACTGTAAATTCAAGAGACCGGCATGCATATAATATCTTTATCTATTAATAAGAAGCTATTAAAAACAAATTGAACCATATTACTACTAACCGCGATGTTGAAATCGGTGTCTAATACCAATATATTAGCGCTGGCAAAAGCATGTTCTCATAACACTAAATTACAAATAAAATACAAAAAAATTATCAATCCAACGTTGGAACCTACAATTCTGTCTTCAATGTCGAGCTTTGAATATGTTCACATTTCATGACTTTTTATAAAAATGGTTAAAATTCCCAGATTCCTTAACAATCTTCCAAAATCCCTTAAGAGGCAATTTTTTTTTGTTTTTGCACCTGATTTTACAGTTTTCTATTCATATATATTTTACTTCCCCTTAATGGCAAATTAATAAAATATAAAAATCCTCCATCTTCATTTTATGGTAAGATCGATTTTTCGGTCAGAACTATTTTCTCTGACGCTCAGTTATTTTTTCTTGGCGGCATCAAATCCCTTGCAAAAAACTACGTCAGACCGGTTTTTAAACAAAGAATTTATCTCAAATACTGCCCAGAAAATCGATCATGACGCGTCAACTGAGACAACCTCTACCAAACATATTTCAAAAATTCTTACATAAATCCATTCTGTGAACCTGAATTCTAGGTTTTCTTAATTTTAACTCTGACACTCCATCAAAAACTTTTTTTCCCGAGCGACGTCGAGCGTTTACAGCACAGAATCATAGAAAGATAAATTTTTAATCGACTTCAAAACAAGATGTTTTGTATCAGACTCGTCTATCAATATATTTTTATACTTCTTGATTACGTTCACGCAAAATTTGGTAATTCGTGGATCGAATCTTTTTTTACTTGAAATAATTTGGCGAATGCGTTAGGGACATGTTGCAGATTCGCAATAAAAAGAGTTTCATAACAGACTGGTATGCAATATTCGCTTTCGCTAAAATAAGAAACCACTAAAAAGAATTTCTAATCGAGCCATGTATACCATGTATACTTACATATTTTTTGGCTACGTTTACGCATAATTTAGTAAAGCGTTAAGAGCGCTCCGGATATAAGCCGGAAAGACGGTGCAAATTACTCTCATATTTTAAAAAACGGCTTTCACTAAAATACATTAAAAACATGTTACAATGTGGGACGATGAGAAAAAAAAAAAGTATATATAAAAAAAAAAATTTTTTCTTCTATTACCGATTTTCAAAAATAATTTTTATCGTCCCGCATAGGTATCATTAAAATAAACATTTTCCCGTTTGTACAACTGAAATAAAATTAGCCCTAATGTCCTCAAATGCCCAGAGAAATTTAAAGATTAGGTATAATAAATTTGTACAACGTCATATTCTACTACATCTCTATCTCTCGCCTTCCAAGCACACCGTACATTCAGCTGCGTCATTTTATTGACGTGAAGTCATTTACAATTAAAATTGGAAGCATGGATGATTAATACACTCCGCTCAACAGATTCTTTTTCGTTTGAAAGCATTTGGCGAATGCGCTGTGACTAGCTTAGGCACGCACAATAAAAGGCGATTAAGGACCGGCATGTAATATTTTGATATTGATATCGGTGTCTACTTCAATAAAGGTATATATTAGCGGTCGAAAAACATAAAATTCAGTGAGTTTATATGTTAAAGGTCCACTCTCGTTGAAACACTAAATCGCAATCCTAAGTTTGTTGGAAACTACAATTCAGCCTTATATTTCGAGTTATGAATATGTTGAGTTTCCACTTTGTAAAGCTTGCTAAAATTCCTGACCTTTTCGAACAATTTCAAATTCCGGGCAATAAATTTTTATATTTTCAAATTTGCGTCATTTGTCAACCGAGTTTAATAAATAAAACATAATCTTAAGCCGCTAGTTATATTTCTGCAAATGCTTTTAGTTTTCTTTTAGTTTTACAATTTTTTACCCCTACCCTCACTGCATCTCCCGTCATACTCGTACTAGGATGCAGTTCCTTAAACCCTACTCCCCACAGCCTCCTACACATTTTAGGAGTAACTAATTATGCTATCTCAAACTGGTACTAAGTCAGTATTCAAATGTGTAACCTTTAATCAAAATTATTAGAGCCGTCTAAGAAAAAAAAAAAGATTCTTTAAAATCGACCCCTTACAGCATCCATCCCTGCATCTTCTAGGAGCAACTAGATATGCCATACCATATTGGAGCTAAATGCACGTGTCAAATTCAATCAATTTTTAGTTTTATTAAAGAAAATAAAATAATTCTTTAAACGCTACACCCAGCCTACCTTACTTTTTCTCGAAGCAACTACACGTTATTTCATACTTATACAAAGGCATACACCTACGTTTTAAATTCAATCAAAATCGTAGAGTTGTTTTAGAGAATACAGAATCGTCAATTCTATATACCTTACCCCCACAACTTCTCTCCTATATTTTATAGCGTAATATCCTTCGGTTCTTGATTCCATAAAGAAGTACTCCATACAGTTTTTATATAAAATTTATTTACTAACTACATGCTTCGTCTTCCAACTGCTTAATAATTAATGTTTTCTACAGCCTAAATTAATTATTACTACGTATTTTGCTTACTTAATGTTTTCCTATCAATAATGTATACAATAACAAGTAGAGCTGTACTGGACTTTGCAATACTTGACCTAGATAAATAAATTACTAATTATGTATTTTACCATCCAGTGCACCCCCCCCGCGAAAAGACAAAATAATAGCCATTAGCTAATTATTTTGGTTCCTATCTAAATACAATTTTACCCTATTCTTGTGTACTTCTACTACCCTATCATCTATTTTTATAACAATATTTGGAGATTCTTCTTCAACTACTCGATAAGGGCCTCTGTACAAAGGTTCTAACTTGTTCCCTGCCTCATTTTTCAGTAAAATTTGGTCACCTAACGTGTAATTAACTTTATTAATATTCCTATCATATAATCATATATTCCTATCAGTTTTGGATACCACCAAGTTATTTCTAGCGTCATTACACGCGACTTGTAGACGATATTTCAGCTCTAACGGATAGTCGTCAAAGTTGTATAGTGGGTCAATTCCTAATGTAATATTTGAAGGTAATCGATTAGATCTCCGAAAAACAAGTTCATGTGGTGTGTAACGTGTTTATGTGTGGACAACATTATTATATGCAAAACACCAATACGGTACCCACGTACTCCAGTTATTCTCCCCTTTTGATAATTGAATACGTAAATATGCCCCCAAACTTTTATGACTGTTTTCAAGTGCACCCAATATTTCGTGATGATAAGCCGTTGAGTTTAGCTGATTTATTCCTAACAATTTACACGTTTCTTTGAAAGTCGCAGCTAAAAACTCGGCGCCTTGATCCGTTACAATATATTCTGGCACACCATAACGTAGTACAAAGTTTTCTACAAATGATTTAGCAACCGTAATAGCTTCATTATTCGGTAGTGAATATGCTTCAACAAATTCACTTAACTCGCATTGTAAAGTCAAAATATAACGGTTATTTTGCTCATCTGTGCTAAGAGGACCTACCAAATCGAGAAAAACTTTTTGAAAAGCTCTTGTAGCTGTAGTGGTTATTGACAAGGGTTCTTTATTAGGTTTTGAATATTTAAATCTTTGACAGTCACTACAATGTTTGACAAATATTTCAACATCTCCCTTTAGACCTGACCAAAAATAATTTCTTTTAATATTGTTATGCATGCGGTTTATACCGGCATGTCCTCCTGTCGGTAATACATGAAAATCATTTAGTATTAATTGCCTTAATTCTTTATCTTGTATAGTTTGTATGTCCTTGATAACACTTATTTTTATGTCTGCTTTTAGCAACTCATCTTTGAATTTTACAAGTTTGTTCAATAATTCTGCGCAGTTACTATTTTTTATTATACATAATTCCGGAATTTTATATTTCATGCATGCATTTTTCAGATCTCTCAGCGACGAATCGAATGCAGACGCCGATCAAGAATTCTGTTTTAAATAAATTACTTGTCTATTCAAATCATAAAAATTGCTTGATCTATAGCAGTTGTCACTTCTGCAATCTCGTACCGCATTACTGAATTTATTTTTATTAACAGATCGCAATTCTACAGATTGCGGTGGTCGCTTCAACAATTCTACGACTCCAGGGTGATCAAGTCTTTCGTCAGTAGAAGTTGTTTTAGCACCATCCTCCTCTGTACTTTCCGTTTCTGTTTTATTTTTCGTTTGCGCTCGCGTCGTGACAAACATGGTGTTAACTACTTTAGAGTTCATGTCTTTTAGCTCGTCTGAATCAATCTGAATTCGTGATAAAGCATCGGCTGCAACGTTGTCAGATCCTTTAATACAATTTATTGTAAAATTGTGCTCCTCCAAAATTAGTCTAAACTTAGTTAATCTACTAGAAGGGTTAGTCATACCGAACAAATATATTAGTGGCCTATGATCTGTATAAATTTGGAACTATCTAACGTAAAGAAAAGGTCGAAAATGACGTACCGCCCACGTTAAACTTGCTAACTCTATCTCTACTGTGCTGTAGTTCTTTTCGGCTTTAGTTAATGCACGACTCGCATATGCCACTGGCCTGTCATTTGAATTTGAGAGCGTAGCTCCAAAGGCCTGCCCCGAGGCATCTGTTCTGAGAATGAATTGATTACCCTCTGAGAAATCTGGATATTGTGGCACTGGTGGCTTTATGAGTGCTTGTTTTAATTCCTCGAATGATCTTTGACATTCATTACTCCACTGAAATGTTACATTTTTCTTCGTAAGATTGTTCAATGGCTGCGCGAGAGTGGCAAAATGAATAAATTTCCTATAGTAATTTGCAAAAGCTGCAAACCTCTTTATATCACCATAGTTTTGTGGCGTAGGATATTTTTGAATTACTCTAATCTTTTCAGGATCAGCAGATACCCCTGCAGAAGATATCACATGACCTAGGTAAAGAATTTCTTTCCTTAAAAACCAACATTTATTTGGATTTAGCTTTAGGTTTACTCTCCTTAATCGTGTTAGAACTTTAACAAGATTTTGGTTATGATTTACCGAACTATTACCAAAAACGATTAAGACATCCAAATAAACAAAACACGACTCATAATTTAAACCTGCCATCGCAATTGTCATTACTCGAGAAAATGTACTTGAACTAATTTTTAAACCCATAGGTAACCTTTTCATCTGATATTGTCCACGTTCAGTTGTGAACGATGTACACGGCCGGCTAGCCTGATCAAGTTCCACTTGATAATAACCTTGCGCTAGATCGAGATGTGAGAAGTAAACTGTACCCGCCAGGGAATCTAATATTTCAGATATACAGGGTAATGGAAATTTATCGTCTTTTATTTGTTTATTTAGCAAGCGATAATCTACAACTATCCTCCATTTTTTGTTACCACTGTTGTCTACTTTTTTTGGTACAATTAACAATGAAGACCATCCTGACTTCGTTTCTTCAATGATACCGTCGCTTACCATTTTTTCTACCTGTTTGTGAATTTCTCCCTTTTGCGCATGCGGTAACCTATATGGCTTTACATACACAGGGACAGCATTTTCTTTCAATTGAATTTTATGTTTATATATATTAGTAACTGTAAGAGGGTCTTTTTCTAAATGAAAAACATCCGCGAATTTCGCGCAGATCTTGTGTACAGAAGTTCCCTCTTCTGCATTCAAGGATTCAACATTTATTTGAGGGAACAATCTGTCGACCCGACTAACTGATATTTCGGTATCGCCGAACTTACAAACTTCATAATCTACCAACCTTTCGACTACCGGCTCAAAATTCCTATGCTTAATTTCCCTTTCATTTACGTTAAGTACTCTAACCGGAATTATATTATGTTTGGGTATAGCTAAGATTCCCGCTACATACACTCCTACACATAACTCTCCTGGTAAAACAACACAATCTTCCTCACAGTTAACGATACAGTATTTAATTATTTCACACCGTGTTGGAATTGACATGCAATAGTCATAATTAGATTCTAGTGGTACATATATTTTTATATCATCCGTCCGAAACGAAAATAAATTTTTTTCATAATCAATCTTTGCTGAATATTTGATAAGAAAATCAGAATCTATTACTCCTTGCATTTCACTTTCAAAATCATTTACTACTAGAAATTCATAACTTATGTGTGTATTGTTTATATTTAAACAAATATTTGCAGAGCCAACGGATACTGTTGAACCAGCAATTCCCTTAATTTTAATTCTGTGTTCTGTATTAATTGGTAAAATATGTTTTGCGTAGCTTGCAAAAATAACACTTACAGATGCTCCCGTGTCTAATAAAAAGGTTAACTCATCCCCATCCACTCCATGTTTCATTTTTACAAAATTTATACCATTCATACTTAAATTTACAATCTCGTTTTTCTTTTTACTTCGTTTGTGATCGAAAAAACCAATCATTTGAATTAATTGGAACGGCGCCCACATTACTTTTACTATCATTGTTAGAATTACTAGCTGGATATGTAATATCTGGCGAATTTGCATTTTTTACAAAATAAGCTCGCCGCGAACCATAACCTCGGCCTTGCCTACCCACATTAGCATAGGCTCTACCTTGACCTCTATAGTTATTATGCATATTTTGCTGATTACAATTTAAGTTATTTTTATAAGTATTATGATTCCCTTGCTTATATGTTCTATTATTACCTCTGCCTGTTGCATGGTAATTAAAATTATTAGAAGTATTTCTACCTCGATAACTGTTATAAAATCTATTATTATAATTTTTTCCTCGCATGTCTAAAATTTGTGACCGATTATTATCAATATTAGACCTGTTCTCGTCTTTCGCTCCACCTATCGCCGCTTTCAAACTTTGATAGTTGCGCGCTTTTATTATAGTGCCTAGCTCATGATTTTTCAACCCATCCGAAAAGGCGTTTATGGCAACTTTTTCGTTAACTTTTGACAAAATTTTTACGGCGGCATTGTCATCTCCCTCTGCTTGCGCTATAGTCAAATCTACTAATAATCGTTCAATTGTCTTACCGAATTCGTCAAACGATTTGTCATGTTGTCTAGCTCTGTGCAGTTGCGACGTTAAGGCTGTCGCAGATTTTTTGGTCAATCAAGTGCTTTTTCATGTCTTTAAGCAAGTCTGTCGAATTGTAATTTTTTTCTAGTCGTAATTTGGCATTTTGTGAAAGTCTGGTCTTTACTACATAGTTAATAAGTAATTTTTTGCCCTTATCGTCTAAAAGATCAGAATATAACTCAATGGCATCAATTAACTCTCTTGTCACGTCTTCGGTGCCATCCATAGACGGTAACAAAGATGCAGCTGTTCTCAAATCGAATTTCTCTCCCATAGTTACTAGTTCTGATGTCTCAGTACTCGTATTTAACTTTTCTAAAATAATTCCTAACCTATCTATTAATATACTTTGCGATTCAGTAATCAACGTCTTTATTTCTTTAATATAAGCCTTAACTTAACCTAACTCACTTTCTATTCTAGCCAAATCTACCAGTTTTTGATTTACCACTTGAGAATTTTCGCGTCTTAGTTGATTATTTTTATCGATATTTCTCTTAAAAACCCTGACTTCCTCGAACAGGTGCCTAAACTTATCAACAATACTCATTACTTAATCTAACTAAACTAACCGTGTTATTATTAAGTACATTTAGATATATTTTCTCAACTCCTCAATTTTAATTTTGCTAGTATTTCCTTATGCTAGTTCAATGTTACTCCTCTGTAATTTCTCTCCTAACAGTACTTATAACATTTTCTTCATTTTATAATAACAATACGCAACGATCGCGACAATTACAAAACCAGCAGCAACAACTCCACTTATTTCTGCTAATGAATATCCATTATCCATACGTGTACTTGCGCCTCCACTGTTGCCTACTTGACTTATAATAACTTCTTCTTTCGATTCACTTCCTCCCATTTTACCAATTTCCTAAAATAATACCTAAAAATGAATTTCTTCCAGTTGCCTCAGCTTCAACTACTTCCACTATTTCCAATATATTATTTTAATCTTTCATCTCCAGCCCATCCATAATTATTTTTAAAACTTCAACTGGCTTGACTGGACTGGCAGGATCGCCATGTAATATCCTTCGGTTCTTGATTCCATAAATAAGTACTCCATACAGTTTTTATATAAAATTTATTTACTAACTACATGCTTCGTCTTCCAACTGGTTAATAATTACTGTTTTTACAGCCTAAATTATTAGCTAATTATTACAACGTATTTTGCTTACTTAATGTTTTCCTATCAATAATATATACAATAACAAGTATAGCTGTATTGGACTTTGCAATACTTGACCTAGATAAATAAATTGCTAATTATGTATTTTACCATCCAGTGCAATAGGAGCATTTTTATTTTTTATAAAACAATATACTATTTTCCGCTTCCGGTTTCACCGAAAGTAACACCGGTTTTTTATTTTCAAATAGAACATCCTTTATATTCTTGGATTTTTTATTCTGCAATATTTTCTGAATCCAATGCTTAGCGGAGTCAAAGTAGGTTTTCACTTCGTAAAAACTCCGGGAAGCGATAACTTTTTACTATATACGATCAGAATTGAAACCGTATAAATACTAAAAGCCTGCAAAACAGTCGGCATCTCTTGCGGAGGTAAACAGATATGCTTGTCACAAGAAAAACAATAAAGAGATGCCGACTATTTTTGCCGGCTTTTAGTTTTAATACGGTTTCAATTCTGGTCGTATATACTTTACATTCGTGAGCATGTTACGAACAACATATAAAAAGTTATCAACAAGAATGCCTGCTTAATTCTTTATTTAACAAATTAGTTGCAAGATACCGTTATTAAAAAAATTTCTTAAAATACAAATTTTCATAAAAAAACTACAATGGCCATTCGAAAGAACGAGAAATTTTATTTAAAAATGTTCCCAAAGTATTATTGTAAAATCAAAACTGTACGATGTAGAATTTTTTCTACATATGCCACGGAGGCATACAAGTGCAGCGCGTGGGTACAGTCGCGCTATATTAAATTTGCGATAACATTTTAACTAATCCATGGAATTGTACAATCCAAAAAGTAGAGGATGCTAGGTATTGGATTCTTATATTTAAACTTGAAAAACATTTTATCAATGTGTATGGTATGTAAATGAAATTTAACCATAACGAGTTTTTCTGTAAAATCCGTTGAAGTTGTGCCATTTCTAAAATTTTTAAGATAAAGATCTAAAACTTTCACAGTTTACTCTTAGGGTGATAAACAAGACGTATGATGTGAAAAAAATCTTAAAAATGTATTCTTTAATACTCTGGACTTGAAAAATTTGAAAAAGTACAAAATTTTAATTTTTATGACAATTTCATTACTTCAGTTTGAAATATGTTATTAAAACTATAAAAGTGCGTTTTATTAAGCTGGAAATCAATCGATAAAAGTTGTAAATAATTGGAAAAAACCATATACTTCAGAAGTTAATATTTATGTTAATTAGTAATTGATATACGAAAATACCGTAAATAACTAAGAAAAATTGAAATTTTATGGCAAAAACACTTATTAATGAACTGTTCAATCGAACATTTATTTAAAAAAAATTTGTAAATATTTACCAAAAATTGGCCATATTGAATCAGCCTTTCTGATTTTTTAATTCTCAAGATCATATTCTTTTTCAGTTACCTCAAAATCACTACTAATATTAATTTAAGAGAAATTTATTTGAAATTCTTCGAGTTACGTCATTTTTAGGAAATATTTTACAAACAGTCAGCCATTTTGAATTTTTATTTTTCAGCATTATATTTCAGTGACCTCAAAAACCCCTAGAATATCAATTTGAATATAATTACTATGAAATTCATTGTGTTATTACAATCTTACATAAAAAAACGTTTTTCTTTTGTTTAAACAATTAATACACAATTAGCGGGCAAATATTACTTTTTATTTTAAACTATTTCAAGTGTCTATCAAAAAGTTTCACGGAAATCCAAGCTTCCCGTAATTATTCCGAAACAGCGCATTTCTGAGCTAATTTGACTCCACTAGCCACTACATAAGCGACATTTTGAATGTCCAGATTTATTTTAATTCTTAGTTCTTCATGTGGGTGTGTCATGTCTTCCAATTTATTCTAACGGACTTGTGTAATGTTAGAAATTCGAGATTCCGTCGAAAATACTAAATAATGTCATTTCTGAGCGAATAGAGTTCATTAAAATGGTTTTTGGAACAAAACACAATCATATACAACCAACCATTTAAAGTTTCACGGAAATCCAAGCTTCCCGTAATTATTCCGAAACAGCGCATTTCTGAGCTAATTTGACTCCACTAGCCACTACATAAGCGACATTTTGAATGTCCAGATTTATGTTAATTCTTAGTTCTTCATATAGGTGTGTCATGCCTTCCAATTTATTCTAACGGACTTGTGTAATGTTAGAAAATCGAGATTCCGTCGAAAATACTAAATAATGTCATTTCTGAGCAAATAGAGTTCATTAAAATGGTTTTTGGAACAAAACACAATCACACACAACCAACCATTTGGGGTAGGTAGCTAGATAGGTTATCGTGGTGCTATTTATTAGTACTTACTATTAATAAGCAACTTATTCATATGCCTTGTCAAAATAATATGCGATAAATATAATCAAAATTACAACTTCCTTCCGAGGAGTCTGGTGCCGCTAAAGAACAAACAACTGATCATCACAGCAAAAAAGGTATGGTCGAGAAACCAATTTAATGAAGAAATTCATAATTATGTATTTTAATATTTTCCTAATTGACTACTAAAGGAAAGTAAGAAATTGAGTGTAAACGTTAAACGTCACAGAATCATAACTTTGCAAATATAAAAACTATTAAAAGTTGTTCGGAGCGTATTAGTCATCCTTCCAATTTTAATTGTAAATGACTTCACGACAATAAAATGACGCAGCCGAATGTACGGTGTGCTTGGAAAGAGAGATAGAGATGTAATAGAATATAACATTGGTCAAATTTATTATACCTAATCTTTAAATTTCTCGGTACACTTGAGGACATTAGGGCTAATTTCATTTTACTTCTACAAAAGGGAATATGTTCATTTTAATAATACCTGTGGGATGTTAAGAACTATTTTTGCAAATCGAAAATAGAAGAAATTTTTTTATTTATATATACTTTTTTTTCCTTCATCATCCCACATTGTAACATGTTTTTAATGTCTTTTAGTGAACGCCGTTTTTTAAAATAATGATTTATATGAGAGTAAATTGAACCGTTTTTCCGGCTTATATCCGGACCGCTGTTAAATATCTTCTACACCACAGCTAACATCGAAGTATACATTTTTAACAGTCTTCAAATCAGGATGCTTTGTATGCGATTCATTAAGCCCATATCAGCAAAAAAATTTTTTTTTTGCGTTACTGTATTTCCACTGGACGTGGAAGTAAGAAACTATGTGCGTAAAAAATCTGAAATATATGTCCATATATTGAAATTGCGCATGCCTTGTTTTTCCTGCAATTATTTTTTACTTTTCTGTCCAACTTTAAGAAAAGCAAGTTTTTTTAAAATTTATTAGTAAATATGCACATTAGATAAACGTTAACCTTTGATTTTTTAAATGTTTGTCATATACCATGACATTTTCCAACCTATGCAACTGTTCGTTGCTAAATAAAAGCGTCAGTTCTTTGAAGGTAGCTAAAACAATCCCGGTACACCCTAACATTTCCATCCGATGGTATCATGCTCAGTATAGTGCAGAACATATGAACGCTAACGGGTGTGAAAACAGCCACGATTTTTCAGCCACAGTTTTGCGATGTGGCAACACTGCATATCAGACATACCCTTCTTGTAAATTGAGGCACTCTTAAAACTTCTTGATATTAATAAATGAAGCAGAAACGCATATTTTCAAAAACGATATTTGATGTAATTTGAGCAAATCAAACTGACACTGGCGGCTCGTAATAAGGGGTTCAAAAAACTTAGTAACCACTGGTCGTCCTTCAACTATTCCCGCATACAAAAGTCAGTGTCGGGCAGCAACGAGGGGTACAGAAATATCTACATTTGAAAAAAATAATACCGAATTGGTTAATGCCGATGGCTTCCACACATTAGAAAGTAATTACCGGTTGGTCTTTCAACGACTTTTGTCCCAAAAAGACATTGTCGGGTTTTAATCAGGGGTGCAAAAAATTATGTTTTTCAATAATTTATTACTATTGAACATATCAATGTCGATGAAGTCTGTATATGCGAAAGTAACCACTGGGTGGTCCTTGAACTACTTCTGCGTACAAAATTTATTGTCGGACAGCAACGAGGGGTACAGAAATATCTAAATTTGAAAAAAATTATAATACTGAATTAGTTAATGCCGATGGATTCTACGCATTAGAAAGTAACTACCCGTTGGTCTTTAAACGGCTTTTGCCCCAAAAAGTCATTGTCGGGTTTTAAAAAGGGGGTTCAGTAAATTATGTATTTCAATAATTTATTACTATTAAACAGATCAATGTCGATGAAGTCTGCATATGCGAAAGTGACCACTGGGTCGTCCTTTAACTGCTCCAGCATACAAAAGTCATTGTCATTAGAAATACCGTCCATACTTTATTACTAAGTACGTCCGACGACATGAGAAGGAAATGCCTGTTCTGTACCATTGATGTCACAGACGATACGGCAGTTCAGCGTTGTCACATATGTCAACGATATTGTGCCAAATGTGCGACAATAGAAAATGAATCATGCGAACTATGTCGACGGTATAAATAAGGAACCGTGCACAGAGCCATTTAAATTAAATTAAGCCATAATAATTTATTATTTTGCGGAAAAACTTTAAAACGAACATATTGAGAAAAACATCATTTTTTGTACCCCTTATTAAAACCCGACAGTGACTTTCTGGGGAAGAAGTGGTTGCAAAAACAACCCGTAGTTTAATGCGTAGAAGCCTTCGGCATTAACTAATTCAGTATTTTTTTTTTCAAATTTAAATATTTCTGTACCCCTGGTTGCTGCCCGACAATGCCTTTTGTATGCGGAAGTAGTTCAAGGATGACCCAATGGTTACTTTTGCATATGCAGACTTCATCGACATTGATGTATTTAATGGTAATAAATTACCGAAAAACATAATTTTCTGTACCCCTTATTAAAACCCGGCAATGGACTTTTGGGACAGAAGTCGTTGAAAGACCAACCGGTAGTACTTTCTAATGTGTAGAAGCCATCGGCATTAACTAATTCAGTATTATTATTTTTAACAAATTTAGATATTTCTGAACCCCTCGTTGTTGCCCGACAATGACTTGTACGCAGAAGTAGTTCAAGGACCACCCAATGGTTACTTTCACATATGCAGACTTCATCGGCATTGATCTCTTCAATAGTAATAAATTATTGAAAAGCATAATTTTCTGCACCCCTTATTAAAACCCGACAGTGACTTTCTGGTGCTGGAGTCGTTGGAAAAACAACCCGTAGTTACCGTTTAATGCGTAGAAGCCTTCGGCATTAACTAATTCAGTATTATTTTTTTCAAACTTAAATATTTCTCTACCCCTCGTTGCTGCCCAACAATGACATTTGTATGCAGAAGTAGTTCAAGGACGACCAAATGGTTACTTTTGCATATGCAGACTTCATCGACATTGATATATTTAATGGTAATAAATTATCGAAAAACATAATTTTCTGTACCTCTTATTAAAACCCGACAACGAACTTTTGGGACAAAAATCGTTGAAAGACCAACCGGTAGTTACTTTCTAATGCGTAGAAGCCATCGGCATTAACTAATTCAGTATTTTTATTTTTTTCAAATTTAGGTATTTCTGTATCCCTCGTTGGTGCCCGACACTGGCTTTTGTATGCGGGAATAGTTGAAGGACGACCCACTGGTTGCTTTCGAATATGCCGACTTCATAGACATTGATTAATTTAATAGTAGTAAATTATAAGTCATTAAAATTTTTTTTGACCCCTTATTACGAGCCGCCAGTGACAGTTTGATTTGTTCAAATTACATAAAATATCGTTTTTGAAAATATGCGCTTCTGCTTCATTTATTAATATCAAGAAGTTTTAAGAGTGCGTCAATTTACAAGAAAGATGTCTGATATGCAGTGTTGCCACATCGCAAAACCGTGGCTGAAAAATCGTGGCTGTTTTCACACCCGTTGAATAGGCATTTATTCTAATAAGACATGTATAATTATTATTTTTGTTTCAATAAAAAAACTTTCCCTACCCAAATGTTCTGTTGGATAAAAGGGGATAACGATTACACTAATATCAGAACTTACATTTACAAAAAAGCATATGGTTGCCAGCCAGTTTGGACGGTTATTAAAAACGAATAATTTAAAGCCGAAGTTTTGATCAAATTCAATTGCAAATTTTGTGATCATAGATGCGTCCTGGAAAAAAAATATATGTACACAATTACTATGTACAGGGTCCAGGTTAGGACATTACACTTGGTATTCTCGCTAATGTTAGTTTTCTTGTTTAAAAGCCAACATAACGTAAATTTTTCAAGGAATCCGAAACCGCTAAGAAGCAAACACTTGAACATCGAAGATAAAACGTAAAGTCGAAAAATCAATCTCAAACGAGAATTCAAAATAGCGGATTGTTGTAATTTCTTATTCGACTATAAAAAGGAAGTATAAAAATGTATGTGGATTTTAAATACCACTTCCGGTTTAATCAGGAATGACGTTAATTAAAAAAAAATCGCAAATATAATTAATTAATCGGTCTCTGGTAGATCCACCTCGATAACACTTTCACATCATTACATATTTTAAATATATTATGACATTCTACATTTTTTAGTAGAATGTAAAATCAGTTGAATTAATCTAAACGCAATTTTTTTAGGAACGTTTAATTTGATGAGAAATTTGCAATGGGCATTTGGATAGTCATTTTCGCTTTCAATTTTTGTTTGAAATTTTAAAATTACGTAAAATTTTTGAGAGAAAGGAGCATCGACAAAACACTTTCTGAGCCGCCTTGGAACCGCACTTGGCGATCTCGCTAGAAATTAGAAATTCCAAAAATTACTTTTCGAGACAGTTTTAATTTGACGATATTACAATACTCTATTATTTGTTCGAAAAAATTTTTAAACTTCCGCAAATTTTTTGAGCGGGTACAGACAAAACAGACAGAAATTCGCAGAGGGCCGTTTCCTACAATTTTGCATTCTGAATAATTTTAAATAGAATATTTTTTGTGCTAAAAATGGATTGGGCCCTTCTTGGAAACACGCCTGACGCTATTACGAGAAATTCTAAAATTTAATTTTGATATAATTTTCCGTCCTGAAAATGTTCGCTTGTTTGTAGCTGTAGCGGTTTTGTTTGTCAAATAAGTGTTTTCAAACCCTCTCCGAAGCCCCCACTGGTACTCTAACAAAAAAATTTCAAAAACGTTTCGATGCAATTTGCCTCACCAAAGAACTTTTATAAATATTTTTAAACCGACAAAAACAAGTTTTTGGTTCCCACTTGGAGCCACCTCTGCCATTCTCACTAGAATTCGAAAAAGCTAATTTTTCATCGTGTTCAAACAATTTTTTTGGGCCCTCCCTGAAGCTTTTGTGAGAAATTTGCAAACAGAATTTTTGTTACAATTGTTAATTTTAAAATTACTTGTTCTTAGGCCCGCCTTGAAATCAGCCCTGCTAACTTTGGCGAGAAATTAAAAAGAAACTTTTATCGAGAATCTTTGATTTAAAACAATTTTTAATTTCACGACATACTGCGCCAAATGCCCTTCCGTGGCCCTCTGACGAGATATTTGCAAAAAAACATTTTAGTCCAATTTTTTATCCTAACTATTTTTCTGAAATACTTTCAGATATGATTAAAAACATATTCTTGGCCCTATCTAAAGCCGACCCTCCATAATGCACCGATATCGCCAATATAAAAAAAATAGCGTTCTTCATCAGACCTCCCACGTCTTACATCGAACATTTCGGATTTCCATCCATGTTGAACGGTCTTCGAGAAAATTGTATCAATGCACAGACAGCATGCAGATTCAGATAGGTATATTTAGTTTTTCTTTTTGCTTCAAAAACGCCCACATGAAAATTTAAAATTTGGATCTATATCACGACGCCAATACTTTATTGAAAGAAAGTAAAAAAAATACATAAAATCCTCTTTCCAAAATAAATAGATCATGTGTTGTTCACGGCAAAATGGTAAACACAAATTTCTGTATTCTATTCTCGTCTTACCCAAAACCCATTTTTAGTCCCGACGACTAATTTTTTTATATGAAATGAGTAGCTACGTTTTGTAAAAGTAAGGTGCTTTGTTAGAATAATTTATAAGAATTTGATTTGTTCAAACCTTGCTGTTTACTTTGCTTTACGGCATCTTTTGTGGTTATCGCCCGTTGTACACTTAATTTGAATGAAAATAATTTGGCCATGCATTTATCCACATTTTTAATTACAAAGATTTTAAAATTAAGTTGAAATTTAAAGTTCGAAAAAATTTGGCCAGGAATTCTCTTGGATTTTTAGAAATTTAATTCCGAAATGAAAGAAATTTATTAAAACTTCCCTAAAAGGAAAATTACTTTTAGTTATAAAGAGATTAATCGATTTTATTGCAAAATTTTGACTACAAAACTCGAACTCATTTTTAAAAATTGCGAGACGTAAAATTTAGAAACGATAGAACAAATTTAAATAATGTAATGTGTCAGAACTGAATAAATTCTTACCACAAAACTGCCTTTCACTTTTTTATTCGCCCACGAATCACTGAAATTTGGTTAAATTTATAATTTACGCGAATAAAATGTTTAATTTAGTAATTAGATGAACACTAACACGAATTAGAACGGGAATATCGTAATTTTAATTTATAAAAGAGAAATAATACATAGCGAGACTTGTTGAAACTTGCAGGAAAAGTTAAATGCACTGACGCGGTCTCGCGGTATTCACACGTTGACGGCTCGACTAGACTACTTCCTTCCTATCTACCTACCTTCGCCCGCTGGAGCTCGCCGGCGTAGGAGAAATTTGACGGAGCTCAAGTGACGTCATGGAATTTGGATTTCGGATATTGCCCAAAAATTTGGTTGAAATTTTGATACGATTTAAAATTAATGAAATGAAGTGATTTGCAGTAGGCTTGACATTGATCCGGATTTATTTACGGAAGTTAGGGATTCCTTTACGTGGAACTGTTTGTTGGCGCGTAGGCTCCCTGTCGGCGTCCTTAGTTTGGGTGCGTCGAGTTGACCCCCGCCATTCCTTGTGCTCGCAATGGCAAATGGCAGCAGTATATGCAACAAGTGACCAAACAAGTTGGTTACAGGTGATTTTTTAATTGAATTTTCTTTGTGATATTTTTTCATAATTGGAAATGAAAATTAAATGCCATTAAATTTTTTTAAATCGATGCTGCAACTGAAACTGCAGAATAAGGCGGAAAACGTCAAAGTTACTGGGAATGCAGCAAGACATTGCCGAGGATGCGAAATACGTTGGTCACAATTGTGGTCTACACCCCAATTTAGCGAACCCCCCCCCAATTCAAGTTTTTCGGTTCAGCGCATGAAAAGGCTTGCCGGATCGGTTTTTTCTCAATTCCTGAAAATTAAGCAATTTTCGACCACAAACCACCCCGCACGACCCCAAGGGTTGAGATCACACCCCCAAAATCTAAAAAACATTCAAATCGGAGAGAAATCGGTACACCCCATTTTCGAGGGCAAGAAACAAGATGGCGGCAATATTTTCTCATCCACTCCTCCCAACCACCCTCTCGCGTTTCTTAACTGGACATGGGCGTGCGAGGACTCGTCAGATCGAATTTTTTTTCTTAATTTCTACAAATTAAGCAATTTTCGACCACAAGCCACCTCGCCCGAGACTGAAACCATCCCCACCACCGAAACTGCAATGCCATCATAAAACTCGAATTTCAACAGAAATTGGTAAACCCCCGCTGTCATGGGCGAGAACAGCGTTTGGGGGTGTTTGGAGAAGTGTGGGTGAGAAAATATTGCCACTATCGTGGTTCTCGCCCTTGAAAACGGGTGTCTTCCAATTTCTGTTCGATTTGAAACATTTTGAAAAGATTTGGGTTTTTGGGGGGGTGTGGTTTCCACACCCTTGGGTAGGGCGGGGTGGCTTGTGGTCGACAGTTTCTGGATTTATTGAAATTGAGTAAAAAAATCCCGATCCGGCTTTCATGCCCAGACCTGAAAAACTTGAATAGGGGGTAATTTTCGGTAAATTGGGGTGTGGACCACCATTGTCACCATCGTATTCCCCATACTCGACAAAGAGTGAGTGTTTTTTGCCACGTTCCATGTACTTTAATGGCTTTTGCACCTCCAGTGATAAATAGCAGCTTAAAATTCAAAATCGCATCAGATAAACCATCTTTTCTGTGCAAGACACTGAAAAATATACAAAGAAAAACTTGCTCAGAATTAAAAAATATGACGTACCAAATTTATTAACTTTATTTAATACAATTTTTAAATAATGCATGGTATGTTATCAAATTTGGTACGTCATATTTTGTAAATCTGAGTTTTTCTCATATATTTTTTCGATACACAGAAAAGGAAGTTTAGCTGATGGGATTTTTGATTTTTAAACCGTTCGCCATAGATTTTTCAAGTTCTATGGTAGTAA
The DNA here is from genome assembly GCA_963675555.1 of Leptura quadrifasciata. Taxonomy (NCBI): domain Eukaryota; kingdom Metazoa; phylum Arthropoda; class Insecta; order Coleoptera; family Cerambycidae; genus Leptura; species Leptura quadrifasciata. The sequence goes on from OY776678.1 coordinate 70,582,876, forward strand.
TAGAAGAAATGACTATATTTAGGTCTTAATCGTTTATACTAAAGGCGACAGTACTTTGCTAGATAATTTCCGTCCTGTTGCATTGTTATCAACCATTTCCAGAATTTTAGAAAGAGTAATTTATAACAGAATTATGATTTTTTCTAATAAATATAATATATTCTCTAAATGCCAACATAGTTTTCTCAAAAGTAAGTCAACAGAAACGGCTATTTTGGACTTTCTAACAAAATTGTATGAAAATTTAAATAAGAATATGCGATGTATAGGCCTTTTCATGGACCTTAGTAAAGCGTTTGACCTGATAAATCACAGAATGTTACTTAATAAATTACAGCATTATGGTTTAAGAGGCAAAATTCATGACTGGTTAGAATCATATTTTTCTAACAGGACACAAGTTGTGGAGGTCAATGGAGTTAAATCAGAATTGCAGGAAGTATCGATAGGTGTCCCACAAGGATCTGTACTACTGGGACCCCAACTATTTCTCTTTTACATAAATGACTTACCAGTGTATACCTGATACTAATTTAATAATGTTTGCTGATGATACTTCCTGCTTAAGCTGTAAAAACTCAGTAGATGACACACAATTTGACATACAAGATAAATTGAAATCTTTTACTACTTGGTTTCAAGAAAATAGATTATTTTTAAACATTTCAAAAACTGTATTTATTAACTTTACGCCAAGAGTAACTAAAACATTGCAAAGCAGTTTGATAAGAATTAATAAAACATCAATTGAGCAAGTTACTTCTACAAAGTTTTTAGGTGTGTTTATAGATAATGCTGTAAACTGGGAGTCTCACAGAATTTTTATCTAAAAAATTAACGCCAGTCTGTTACGCATTATATAGGTTACAACATATCTCTAATAGTGGAACAGTTATATCATATTATATGCACACTTTTATTCTCGATTGTCCTATGGTATCATGTTTTGGGGAATTTCACATAATGCAGATAGAATATTTAAGTTGCAAAAAATGGCAGTAAGAAATATTGCGAATGTTACTAGGAGGGCATCATGTAGGAATCTGTTCAAAAAATTTAATATTTTACCACTGGCCAGTGTATATATTCTGAAAACTTTGATATATGTTAAAATAAATATTAATATGTTTTCCACAAATAATTTTAATCACGATTATAATACTCGTGGTAGGGATAATTTGGTGATACCAGGTCATAATCTAACCACATATGAACAAAATCCCTTATACATAGGAATTAAATTATATAATAAATTAACACCGGAAATAAGAAGCATTGATAATATTAATCTGTTTAAAAACAAGTTAAAATCTCTGCTACATGAAAAATCTTATTATAGCATACATGAATTTTTAAATGAATAAAATCAACAGATTGAATATTTTATGATATATTTAGTTCTCTTTCTATTATTGTCATATTTTATTATTATCTGCCTATACTTATATCTATAGATATATATATTAATCTAGTTAGTTTTTGTTTTAATTCGATATTTTACACTTGTATTTTAAATATCGTATTTTGTACATTTTACATTTTGATTGTTTTCATTCTGACTTGTCCTATGCCATTTGTATGGTCTTTTGGATAATAAATTTTACTTTACTTTACTGCAATGTTAAAGACTTGATACATTTTGCATTATCTTAAGTTTCGGCATACCTTTAAAAATTGGGGTTGAAATGGGGTGATTTCAACCCCAATTTAATAACTCGCAAAGTTTTCAACGAAATCGGGTAAAATTCATGTCGTGGAGGTTTCTGGGGTCGCTGATTACGAATTCGAAGTGGAACTTGGAAAATTGAAAATGGCGGACTTTAAGTATTAATTCCTGATCTGCACCGTTTCTATTGACTTTACTGAAAAATATGTAGAGTAAAAAAGAGTTAAGAATGCCATTTTTCATAGAACACACCATTTTGCTATCCACATTATTTAACCCATTCGCTTCCCTCCCGTGAAAAACCTCCGCCTGACCATCTCTTGTAAAAATCGCGATAAAAACTTTTTTTAATATTTTTTTTATTACAGTGTGATGATATTGGACTAATAAAGTCGAAATAAGGAAAAAAATTGACCCTCATCGTTTCAACCCTTCACTGGGAGGTGAACATTGAGTGATCCCCCAAAGAAAATACGATTTTTCTTAAATAAAGCGTTTATGAGGACACATTTAACCGTTCCACAAAATGGACCAAAAATGAAATAAAAGGTTGAAAATTCCCTGACACGTTCAACGACAAAACAGAAATTACATATAGACTCCACAAACCTAAAAAAAATTTACACCCCTTTGGTAGCCAAAAAACTTTTTTCAAAACGAAACTATGCGCTTTTTCACCTTTAAACACGATTTAAACTATTCTTTAAGGGTTTATATCCATTATTACTGATAACTTAATAAAAATAGACACAATTAGTAATTTTAATATCTCCCCCATCAGAATTTAGTAAAAATTTAAAAATAATCTTTTTTTAGAAGTTACTCTATATTCACCCCCAGTACAGGGTAGAAACGATTAGGGTTAATACTTTTTTGTTATTTCATTGTCTGGTCGATAGCCGAGTGGGTTAAGGCGCGAGGTGGCAATCGCGATTAATCACACGGACATCGCACCACCGGGTTCGAATCCTGGCTCCGGCACGGGCACTGTCGGAGGAAATGGTTGTATGTCCGCGTTTTTTCAATGTGTAACCCCCTTCCGCACAAGCCCTGGCTTCTGGAATTGGGGGTTGTCTAATTTCTGTAGAGTTATTTATGTTAATGTGGTATTCTTATACGAAATGACACTCTGAACACTTTATTCCACATATATTTCAGTAAATTAATAGAAATGGTGTAAATCAGGAATTAATTTTAAAAGTCTGTCATTTTGAATTTTCCAATTTTTCAGTTCGGGTTCGTAATTAGCAACTCTAAAACCTCCATGATATGAATTTTAGCCGATTTTGTTGAAAATTTTGCGAGTTATTGAATTGGGGACTGCTATCCCTTCCGGGGTGATTGCACTAATTTTTAAAGATATGCCGAAACTTAAGACAATGCAAAAGGTTTCAGGTCTTTACATTGAAGTAGTAATGATTAAGAACTTATACCCCTTTTTGCATTAATTTCCTCTATTATAGTACCAAAAATACATTTTGAGAGAGGCACGAGCAGAATACAAGAAATTGCGTTTAAAATAGAAACAATTTTATCATTTACACATATAATACTGGTTTGCCGTGGATATATTCTATATGCGTAATCTAATATCAAATAGTTTCCGAAGACGAATCATTTTTCGATATATCACCATACTTTGCACCCAATAGTTTAAAACTCACACATCTCAGTTATCTGTGTTCGTCTTATTTTAGAATGTCAATTACAATATCAGGAGGTAAAATCATAATGGTAGGTGTCAAAATACTTCCTTTTTACTTCCCTTTAACAGTCAATTAAGTAAATATTAAAATTCGCCATTTTGATTTGCTAAAAGAAATTGGTTTTTCGGTCATAACTTATCCTTTTGATACTCGACTGTTTATTTGTTGGCAAGATCGAGTTCCTCGAAAAGAATTACGTCAAACTGGCTTTTTAGCCGAAAACTTATCACATACACTACCGAATAAATCGCGGTTACCCGAACACCAAGTACAGTTCAATTAGGAAAATCTTGAGACATAAGCAACCCAACAAAAACTTTTCAATCTCATTAAAATACCGGTACTCTTTTTTGTGCTGTTCGCAAATTGACTCGCTTACCTTTACAGGTTTGTAATGTGCTTCGGGAATGTTTCATGTCAGGTTTGGCGCCATGGCCCGCAGCGATATAATTATGTTGTAAAGTTTTTGTTTGCATTTTTTATTTACTGGGATCTATTTACTTCAACTTGGCGCCATGGCCCGCGGCGATAATTATGCCGTAAAGTTTTTGTTTCGTTTTCTTTGTCTCAGTTTATTCCTACTTGAACGATACATTTAAGTAGCCGGTAATTTCTCTCGTTGGATCCTTGCCAAGATTTTCTTCAAATTTTGAAAACTATTCCTTTAGTATCCCTCACTGTCTCTTTTATACAGTGTGATTCGTGAGTACCAAAATGTAGTGCAAATAGGGAGAATAAAAATTCAACACTTAAACCTGGTAAAATAAAAAAAATATATTTTGTAATGAATGTGTAATTAATAAACTTGACAAAATTATAAAAATTAACAATTTAACAACATAAGAACTCAGTCAAACTCCAATTATTTTGAATTACACTTTACTTTCAAAGCGACCACCGCCAAATTCAATACATTTTCTTCATCGATTTGTCATTTGATTTATACTTTTTCTAACAATCTCTACATTGTTTTTAATTTCATTGCAAAGGTGCTCAATTCTTGCAATCAGCTGCTTTCTTCTTTATATACTTCAGTTTTTAAATAGCACCACAAAAAATAGTCAAGGGATGTGAAATCTGGCATTCCCTTTCAGCAGCTTTTGCATTGGGATTGCAATATCCTTAGACAAAAACCATATTTTCGTATTCTCTACTCGTGAATGTAAATGGCATAATTTAGAATTATTACAAGACAATCTTGTAACCAGTAAAAGCAACAGTGGTGATGTGACACTTCTTAATTACAATATAACTGATTTTTGACAGGTACCTATTAGATTTATTAAAAAGTAGGTAGCCACAACTTTCAAAACAAATGTAATGACAAGACTAGATGATTGTAACAATTAATTACTCTTGCAATGAATTAAATATTCCTCAAACCAGAGTTTGGAGCACTATTAAGGACTTGCAATTAAATTAAAAACAATTTAGAGATTGTTAGAAAAAGTATAAATCAAATGACAAATCGATCAAGAAAATGTTTTGAATTTGGCGGTAGTCACATTCAAAATAATTGTATTTAGTAAAGACAGATTTCTTACGTTGTAGTTGTAAATTTTTATTATTTATTATTTTGATAAGTTTATTAATTACAAATATTTTTTTATTTTACCAGGTATATGAGATGAATTTATATTCTCCTTACTTACACTACTTTTTGGTAGGGCCGATGGAGGACAAAAAAATAGTAGTAAAAGAAAAAAAATTGAACCCTCACAATTTAATTTGTTTATTTAGACAATATTTCTTATGGGATGTTGTATCTTTCTAGGTGTAAATTAATATTTTCATGTCAAATATTTTATAAAACAGTATACGGAGTGTTATTTTCTAGGAATAACTTAAAATATTTTTATTCTGGGTCCGGCTCTGATATTTTATTAGTATCTCAGGCATTAGATGGTGAATGACTACTGTAATGAAAATACAAAATTTCATTGGATTCCGTTTACGCATTACAGATATATGGCGAGAAGAAAATTCATTCACAAACTATAATACATCCTGATTTCGAAAATGGGGCTGCTTCAGCCATTACTGTATGGGGATTTAAGATCACCTCAATGTTCTTTATCTCTTAGTAAAGTACGATTCTCTCCTCACGAAACGCCCTGTATATATGATGCATGTCTACTTAAATGGCATATTTACTTGTTTATTTATATAACAGAATATTAAAGGGGGAGTAATAAATTGATTCGACACAAATCGAACATTTCCATTTATAGTACAATCAATGAACCGATTCACCTCCGAAATCTGATCAACTCAACCGATTTATTTGAAATTTTAACAGTAGCTCAAAAATGATGCAAATAACAAACCTGACTTGGTGCCGATATGTGCTTCCACCCCGGGGGTGAATGCCACCCTTTCTCGCGGGTGGAAATTTAAAAATTCAAAATGAATCGGGAATCGATAGAGGATCAAATTTTAAGAAGAAAATGTAGTATAAAGCTTTTTCTACAACCTAATAATTTCTGAGTTATTCGCGATTGAAAATTCCAATAAAAAACACGTTTTTCAACAGTTTTTCGTGAGTAACTCGAAAATTAAACGTTTTCTGGAATAAAATATTCTTATCAAAATTGAAGCTTATAAAAAGACAAAGCGATTTGTCGGTTTTTCTTTAACGTTTTAGGTCATATTAAGCGACTTATGAGTCATTGAAGACGAATTTTTGTTTGTCGTAAATTTATTTAAAAATTTAAACTCAAATAACGGAAAAATGAGTAATTTTTCAGAGAAAATGTTCATAACCTTTTTTAAAGTGCTTTATTAGATCTTTAAAATAAGCTGTTATAAAAGCCTCTAGCATGAAAATTAAGGAAGCTATGATGAAAATAATTTAAGTCCCTCGAATTTTTGAAAAAAAATTGACAATAAAATTGGCGCCATGAGCGGCAAAATTAAAATTAATCGTAGCCCATGAAAAATTAACTTTATTTATGTCCCAATAACACGTTCCAAAAGTTTGAATGGTTTAGAAAATGTACTTTTTGAAAAAAGTTACTTTAAGTAAAAAAAATTTTCTTCAATTTTTCAAAAAATACGTTGTTCTTCAAAATAACTAAAAAAATAATGGTTTTACGAAAAAAAGTGTTCTTAACAAAAATTTAGCTTTATTTTTACTGAAAACTTTGTTTTTTAAAATTCATGTAGCTTAAAAATTAAGCGAGATATGGGCATTTAAAGCTTTGATTTCTATGCGAAGGAAGCCTCTTTTTAGCCATTCAGCCTTAAAATTCTCTGAACGAAAGGGTGTACAAATATTGCAATCATCATGACTTTATACCTTATGAAATTCCCTACAAAATGATGTGTGGGTGAATGCAAAAAGCTTAAAAGGGAGCCGAGTTATCGTTAACGTAGGAAAATTACGGAGCGCCTAAATTTTCAACGTTTTGGGGCATTTATTCTTTTGTACATGCTGTGTCTTCTTGATACATACATATCTGGATTCCCACATGTATAAACACATGCATAAAAAGATGCAGTTAAATTGGCATCCTTAGTACCAACTATAAGTGCTCTAGATGAGCATATCAAAAGGGTTTACTTATAAATGTAAATCTGGTTGGGAAACAAAACTCTTCATTTTACTGATTGGGGATGGACAAAAGTCGATGGTACATTAGTACCTAACAAAATGAAGGATATGCCTGCACCAGAAGAACTTTAAAAAATAATATTTTGCAAATGCAAAAAAGGGTGTGGCTCTACTTGTGGGTGTCGCAAACTTGGGTTATATTGCAATGAAACTTGCGGCACTTGCTCAGGTGACAGTTGCCAAAATTGTCCTCCAGACGACCAAAAAGAAAAGGAAGTTGATAGCGAAGAAATGGATGAATTTGAAAATTCATCTTAAAATTGTAAAATAAATATTTTTATTATAATTACAATGTGAAGGTTTTAAGAGTTTAATTTCCCCGAAAGGGATGTTTTTAAGGGATGAAAATTTTGGAAAAATTTCATTATATCATAAGCAGCAATTTATTTTCACTTTTTACGCATTCCACTACTTGGGAGCTTTCAAAAGGATTTTTCCCTAATTTTTATTGTAAGGGGTGGTCTTTAGGGGTTGAGTCATATTGAAAAATGATGCATCATGTCGTTTACACTTAAAGAATATATTTTTTCTATTTAAGATCCAAAATAAAAAGATTTTACGCTTATTAAACCGTTTTTTTAATAATTGTGTGAGGGGTAGATTTTAAGGGTAGTTACATAGTAAAATATCGAAATATTAGTTACATTATAAAAAAACAACAAATATTTAACATATTTGAACATAAATGATAACCTATCACTGCTTCCATCTATTAGTTTTCAATTTATTCTAAGTTTTATTGTTAGGGGTGGCTTTTGGGGGTTGTATCATTAAAAAAAGTAAGTATCAGATTTCTTATACTTAAAAGGAAAAATTCTCCTATTACGATCCAAAATAAAAAGGTTTCATACTTTTTAAACACATTTTTTTATTAATTTCCGTGAGGGGTTATTTTTAAGGGTAGTTAAATAGTAAAATGTTGAAATATTAAAAAACAATTGATATTTAACATATTTGAACACAATTATAGCCCATCACTGCGTTAATTTATTAGTTTTCAATTTATTGGAGTAAGGGGTAGTTTTTACCCTTTAAAAACAAAAAGCACACTTTGCGACCAAGTCAAGTTTGAAGAGGAGGGTAAGATGAACTTAATTCTAAATTTTCAAGAAGATCGGAGCAGTACTTCAGATTTCGGAGATTTGGTCCCTTTTTAACGTTGAATGACTGTGCTATTATGAATGGGTCGGACTAATATATTCTAGCATTCAAAATAATGATAATAGTTATTTGTTTAACTAGGCAGCAAAATGGTAGATTGACTGCCGCAGCTGATAATTCCTGGCCGAGCGTAGCGAGGCAGTCAATCTATTTTGCTGCTGAGTTGAACATATAATTTTTTCGCCGATTGTTTAAATGTTTTCTAAAATAATTAAATTATTACAATTCTCAATATTTATTTTTGTTGTAATAAATTCAATAAAAATTCATTAAAAATCGCAGTCGTTACTAGTTGGTTACCATGGAAACTAAGTGTCACTTTCCCTGCCTAGGCAGGAAAATGCTCACTTTCCTGCCTAGGCAGGGAAAGTGGCACTTTGCTGATTGATATTAGACAGCAAAGTTAGTACTTTGCTGTCAATCGGCGAAAAATATAATTGCCGTTATAAATTGCATCTCCAATCTGCATGCCAAATTTGAAAAAAAAAATAATACTATTAAACCTAACCTCCACAGCTCCCGTCCCTGCAGTTCTTAGGAGCAACGGATCATGCCATTTCATACCAGAGCTGGTCTATGTGTTCAATTTGATCAAAATCGTCAGACGCGTTGTAAACAAAAAAATATATATATTTTTATACCACACGCCTGATCCCTCCCTGAATTTACCGGAAGTAAACAGTCACGCCATCATAATCCTACCCCCACAGCCTCCGTCACCGCATCTTTTAGGTCTAACAAATCACCTCTCTTATTAGTAGAGAGGATCTGTGAATTACAGTTAACCAAAATCGGTATAACCGTTTTTGAGAAAAAAACTACTCCACATTTTTTATCGGTTTTCTAGGAGTTATCTCCCCCCATATTTGAGGTACGTCTAATTTCGTGATTTGGCTCCAAGGTGTGGCTTTCCAGAATAAATATCCAATGAGATAGATTTTTTTTTAACAATCGCTGTGGCGTTGTTTATTAATATTAAGAATGATTTTAGCTGGAATCTACAGAGGAATATTCAAAGAACCGTATGCAAAAGTTTTTGACTCGATTATTTAAAAATTGTTGGTGGCAATTGTTTAAAGTTGTCGTTGCTCCGATAGTCAGCACCACGAAATAATACAATACATTAGGAGTAACCAACCACTTCCTATACTCTGCCGGTCAGACTGCTGTTCCCATAAAGCACGCATGTGAGCGAGACCGAGAGTAGAGAGAGACGCTATTAAGAGGCCACCTAATAAAGGAAATATATATTCATTCTTTGAACGCCAAAATAAAATAATGGTTAGGTTTCTTTATGATTTATTTTTATGAACTTGAAGGTATATTAAAAATAATGAAATAAAATATTAGGTTATTTTTTTGTATGTATGTTAATGAATAAGTAATGTATTCACCTGAAAACATTGTTTACATTTATACAATGACAGATTTCACATAAAAAGTTGGTTATATTTACATCAATGAGATATACATATACAACCTATTACAAATAATAAACACATGTCTATGAAAATAGGAATATTATAGTAATGCCAACAGATACAAATACGTACATTGAAACATACACACAACATTCTCACCTATATTATAAATTATGTGCATCTACTTGTAGATATACGATAAAAAGTTACACAAGTTACATAATATTTAATAAATTACATGAATATATTGTATTAAATAATTAATTATAATAATTGTTATACGGGGTGACCCAGAAGTACACTATTTTTTCATTTGGGGGCGAGCGTAGGTGCGTCTTTACTATGTACATACTTCGGTATGCGATGTAAAGCAACGACAGGCGCGGTTAGTACTTGGATTGGTGACCATTCCAACGGAAACCGCGTTCTCGCCTCACACATCTTCCAGCGGCTTGTATATCAGTGTATCCGCGGAAGCTATACAACCTTAGGCGAGGGTTGTATAGGAGATATACCATCCTTCGGAGGGGATGTAAAGCCGTCGGTCCCTTGTCTATTAAATGTTAGGCAAGTAAAAGATCCCTACTCTTCTTAAGGGAAGAGGTTCGGCAAAATTCCTGGTTGGGGGTAGCTCGTCTACAGGCGTCGGTGTTAGGCCTCAGTAGTGGAAATAGGCCGACGTTAAATAAATGTATTAAAAAAAAAATTAAAATTTTTTTCATTTTTAAAGGTATCGATTTGAAATCTAGAGAAAGTGTGTATGGCATTAAATATCAAGTTTTATACATATATTGACGTCCGGTTTAACCGGAAGTGACGACATATTTTCTTTTAAATGGCAACCCCAATTACTTCCACATGTATTTTTTGTAGTCCAAAATGTACATATACCTAGTATTTTTTTAATTTTTTTTTGAGAATACATATGAAATGTCGAAATTTTAAGTATATTATAACGAGATCTGAAACTAGATTATTATTTTAAGCGTATTCCGTTGGATTGGGGGGTAAATGGAGATACATTGGGAAAAAAGCAAGAGTCCATAAATCTGGAATTTAGTATATATACAAGCCAAGGTTCAAAAGAATTTTTTTTTCATCAGCCACCCTCACACCACCCCCATTTATCATCTTCTGATGATGCCAGTTTTATTGGTGAAACTTTCACGAGTATACTATGCACGTTTTTTTATGTTTTTAGAGTTTTATCAAAGGGTGCAACACTCTGAATGTACATTGTATTTATTAAACTGTTTAATAACTCTTATAACTTAATTTACTAGTTGATTTTTTCAAGAACAATAGGATTCTTCCTCTAGCTAACTTACTTTCCATATTTCAATACAATCGAATGTTGCCTTCACAAGTTATCGTGATTATAAGAAACGTGACGGACATACAGACGGTTTGAAAGCTGTTCAGAATTCGACGATTAATACTGACAAATGCCCGGAAAATACAATATACCTGGTGACGGCACAGTATTATTTAATTTATTCTTAACAAATAAAAAAACGCGGCAATCTTACCGTAGTCAAACCGTTAGTCCATATTTTAATGATATATCTAGGATCAAAGTGTTTTTCACATACTCTATCGTTTCGAGACAAAACTCGGCCATCTCGCGGTATATTTTTTTTCCATATTTCGAACCTCTCAGGGTCCCGAGGGGGACAAAATAAATATGCTCTTTCTAGACAGGATGCATGTCCTGAACGACAATTAGGCAAAAAACACTGTCTACCCATTTTATTATGATAAATATCTTTAAACACGACTAAAAGCCAATGCAGGTCAATACAAAATAATGCAAATGTTACATGTGTACCGGACTCCCTACTCCATCTTTGTTTTAGATGTCTCTCTCCGACAGTGCGTGCATTATAGGAACAGGTAAAGTGGCGAGTACGTTCTCCTAACCATATAATATTACTTCGTGGTCAGCACGCACGGCCGAAAACGAGTCTCGAGCGCTTCAAACTCGTTTCGCAGGAAAAAAGCGTTTTCTCGGCAAATACTGAAGCTAGAACCTTCATTTTCTTTTAAATTGGGGTATCTTGACGAAATATTAATAATTTCTTTAAGAAATTATTTTTACACTTAGTAATTGAACGAAAATTTGCATTTTCGTATATTTTGTACATATTTTATAAATAATTAAGCAATGGAACAATATTCAGGATTGTTCAGGATATGATGGTACGAATGCAAGATTTTTTTAGGCTTCAATTTTTTGCGTGGCAAATTTTTTTTAAAAACAATTAAGGTCTGAGAAAATGGTTTTTTCGAGTTTTAGAAAAAACTATTGGTTTTAAAAAAAAAAAGTGTTTATTAAAAATTGTGCGCTTTGAAAATACCTGCAAAAACATGCTAAAATAGCTGTTTTTAAAATTGTTAAAACAATACAAAAACATGTTTCATATACTTCGTACCACAGGAAAAGAAGGCTCTTGTAGTATAGAAAAGGCACGCGAAATCGGGAGCCATATGGTCTAATAGTTTTTGCACAATCAGTTTGTTAATAGCTTTTTGACTTTTTTTAACGCTTATTTCTCAGCGAACTGGCGGTTCTATAGCAATCTGCGGTTGAGCAAATTAAATTTCATGATATATACTATCAATATCAAAAAAGAACCAAATGAAGTATTGGTTTTAAATTGTTGAAAACCGTAATCAAAGTTAGCATTATTTATTATTTACTATGTGTAATATTTTTTTAAAGAAAATATACATTCCATTATTCTTATATCGTCGAGATACCCCAATTTAAAAAAAAATGAAGGTTCTAGCTTCAATATTTGCCGAGAAAATGCAGTTTTTTTCCTGTGAAACGAATTTGAAGCGCCCCAGACTCGTTTTCGGCCGCGCGCATGTGCGTGCTGACTATCGGAGCAACGGCAATTTTAAACAATTGCCACATCAACAACTTTTAAATAATCGAGTCGAAAACTTTTGCATAGGATTCTTTGAATATTCCTGTGTAGATTCCAGCTAAAATCATTCCTTAATATTAATAAACATTGTTTAAAAAAAATCTATCAGTTTCTATTGGTCGTAGACTTCTTTTAAATTCGTAAAAACATGTCAGCCATCAGATACTTTTGTCAGAATTTTGATACCACGCAGCGCCGAAGAAATATTCTATTTGTTTATAACAAAAAAATTAATGCTAATTTTGAAAATTGTTTTCAACAATTTAAAACCAATACTCATTTGGTTGTTTTTCTCATATTGATAGTATAAATCATGAGCTTTAATTAGCGCATCCACAAATCGCTGTAGAACCGCCATCTCGCTGAGAAATAAGCATTAAAAAAAATCAAAAAGTTATTTACAAATTGATTGTGCAAAAACGACTCTACCATATGTCTTCCCGTTTCGCGTGCCTTCTCTATGCTACAAAAGCATTTGTGTGAACTTAGAACAACTTTGCAGGATTAAAAAAACAGTAGGCCTATTATTTGCCGCTAATTAATCGTGAAAGTAATAATTTTACCGCTGGTAATTTTTTAAAAATTTTCGCATGTTCTGCTAACTTCACATGGAAGTTAGCAGAACATCTACCAATTTTTTTTTAACCTCTCCACAATAAAATTGTGAGAGGTTACTAAAATTGAGAATTTGAGGTCCTAGGAACCAAAAAAAGTGGTTTTTGAAAAATGTCTGTGTGTGTGTGTATGTATGTGTGTTAGCACGATAGCGCCGAAACTACTGAACGGATTTGAATGAAACTTTGCGTGTGCGTTTCTTTAGTATCCCAGAAGATCTGAAAAGGTTTTGGTTGAGATCGGATTACGTTTAGTGCCATTTTGACGCAACAAGTTGTTTATTTTATATTTACTTTCAATTTGCAATGGAACCATTGAAATGCAGTTAAAATTCTGATTTCAACGATATATCACACTTCCACTCTTTCGATTTGGTTTCCGTGAAAAAAATTAAAAACAAAACAAATATGGCATAGATCGCATTTCGCATGACATGATCGATGCGCGTAGCGGTTACATCGTGAAACTCGTCACATCACGTGTCAATTCACGTGTGAGAGTTTCTTCACTGCTCTAGAAGTAGAGCGGATTACGTTTAGTGCCGTTTTTAAATATATATACAGACAAATCGAAGAATTAAACTACAAATATTCCTCTAAAATCTAGTAAAATTAATGAAATGCTAATGTTTGATTTAACAAAGACAGCCGCGAGCGATCGGATTGCAATGAGCAAATTTTGATGATTGTCATTGTCATCGTTTGTCATCCGATAAGATTTCGGCACATTTATAACTTTTAGTGGATTGTCACAAACTTTAAAGGTAGATGTAACAATATCATATGCTTTCTGTACCTTCGTTGGTGAATCTATTATAGATTATCACTTTACCAATTTTCAGTTTGTTGCTTTACAAATCTGTAGTATTTAGGATAACTAGACTTTCTTAGTCGTTCAAGCGATGTTAAAGTTGTTAATATCCTAATAGTATATTATTCAACGAGCGATAATGTAGGTAATAACTCGTATAGATGATTGTAAATTCATTAAGTTGAGGGTTTTTTAGTGCCCCAGAAGATCTGAGAAGGTTTTGGATGAGATCGGATTACGTTTAGTGCCGTTTTGTTACACAATTTAATGCTCTTTTCGGCTTCAAAGATCCACCGAGTGGGGAGGTTCCAGCCGCTTCCAGTAGCTGCCAATTTTTTTTTTTTAATTAAAAGTAGATAGCTCAAAATTTGCCGTTTTTTAACCGTTGACGAATAGTGAAAATGAAATTTAAAAAAAATAAAAATTACTGCGGTAAAACAAAAAAAATCATTTTTTAGAATCAGCGAAAATTTTGCACAAGTTATAAAACCCATAAGCCTATTATTTGCCGTTAATTAGCCGCTAATTAATCATGAAAATATCAATTTTACCGTAGTTAATTTTTTTTTAAATTTTCGAGTGTTCTGCTAACTTCACATGGAAGTTAGCAGAACATCTACCTATTTTTCTTTAATTAAAAGTAGGTAGCTCAGAATTTGCCGTTTTTTAACCGTAAACAAATGGTACAAATTAAAAAAAAAATAAAAGTTAAGACGGTAAAACCAAAAAATCGTTTTTTAGAATCAGCAAAAACTTTGCAGAATTAAAAAAAATATAGGCCTATTATTTGCCGCTAATTAATCGTAACAATTTTACTGTTCTTAATTTTTTAAAATTTTTCGAGTGCTCTGCTAACTTCACATGGAAGTTGTTAGCAGAACATCCACCAAAATTAGATAGTTCAAAATTTGCCGTTTTTTTAACCGTAAACGAATGGTGAAAATGAAATTTTAAAAAAATTAAAATTAAGGCAGTAAAACAAAAAAAGGGAATTAAATTTGACTATTCCTTCAGGAATTTTCTATTCCCGCTTTTATAATTCATCATAAAATTTTCGAATTTATCTTGTGAATTTTGCAATTTTTTAAGAAGAATTTTAAATTTTTTCCTCGAAACTCAGCGGAACAGCCATTAAGCTCGTTTGAAAATAATTTTTGGGGCTCAGTTTCCGTTCAAGAATTTACCGTTCCCCTCTCTATAATTAATCGTGTCGTTATCGAATTTGCCGTGATGTCTTTACAGTTTCTATGACATTTTTTTGATTTGCTTTCTCTGGAACTCAGCAGAACAGCCAATAAGCTCGTTCGATAATGGCTTTTGGCGCTCAGTATTCCTTCAGAAATTTACAGATCCCGTTCTTTAATTAATCGTGCCGTGATAATTTTGCAATTGGATATTAATTGATTTTTCTTTCCCCGAAGTTCAATAGAAAGGCCATTAAGCTCGTTTGAAAATAGCTTTTGGGAGTCAGTTTTCCTTCACCATAGTTATAATTGACGTTTTAAAATTTGTCGAGATGATCTACCATTTTTTTTATAAATTATACAGTTAATTTTTTTTCCTAAGTATGTACTAAAAATTTTTAAAGACTATTTCTCGTGTTTCAAGTATCGCTTCAAAAATTTCTTTACTCTGCATGTTATTCAGTTTTGTCTCATTCAATCATTTGTTTCAGATTTCACGATGTTGCGCCTATGTCATTAATTAATGTTCTTCCTTTAAAAATCTTTTATTTAATTCTCGAGCCTGTTGCCGCAACTTTGATTATCATTTTCCTTTCGTGTTATGTGTTTTCTTTCGTAATTTTCAACTCTGACTTAGTTTGACGATTCTAAAAAAATATTTTTTTGGTTTTATCGCCTTAATTTTAATTTTCTTTTTAATTTCATTTGCACCATGGTTTACTACGGTTAAGAAACGGCAAATTCTGGGCTTACTTTCAATTTAAAAAAAATTTGGTAGATGTTCTGCTAACTTCCATGTAAAGTTAGCAGAACATCCGAAAATTTTTTAAAATTAACAACGGTAAAATTGTTACTTTCACGATTAATTAGCGGCTAATTAACGGCAAAGTCTGCAAAGTTTTTACCGATTCTAAAAAACGATTTTTTTGGTTTTTCCGCCTTAATTTTTATTTTTTTTTAAATTTCATTTTCACCATTTGTTTACGGTCAAAAAACGGCAAATTCTGAGTCACCTGCTTTTAATTAAAAAAAGTTGTTGGTACATGTTCTGCTAACTTCCATGCGAAGTTAGCAGAACACTTGAAAATTTTTAAAAAATTAACAACGGTAGAATTGTTACTTTCACGATTAATTAGCCGTTAATTAACGGTTTTTAATTCTGCAAAGTTTTTGATGATTCTAAAAAAGATTTTTTTGGTTTTTCTGCCTTAATTTAAATTTGTTTTAAATTTTATTTTCACCATTCGTTTACGGTTAAAAAACGGCAAATTCTGAGCTACCTACTTTTAATAAAAATAAATTTTTGGTACATATTCTGCAAACTTCCATGTGAAGTTAGCAGAACACTCGAAAATGTTTTCAAAATTAACAAAGGTAAAATTGTTACTTTCACGATTAATTAGCGGCAAATAATAGTCCTATGGGTTTTTAATTCTGCAGTTTTTGCCGATTTTAAAAAAATGATTTTTTTTTGTTTTTCTGCCTTAACCGATTTTGATGACCTACGTCTCATCTTATAGATCAAGGCGCACAACTTTTAATAAAGACTTTTCTAAAATCAATAGTTTTTTCTAAAACTCAAAAAAACCATTTTCTCATACCTTAATTATTATTTAATAAAAAAATTTAAGCCTAAGAAACATTTCATTCCTACCACCTTCTGAACATCCTGGATTCGGCTTATACCTTTTTTTTTTTGTCAAAATCACGCCATTTTCATACTAATTCGACTGGAGTATATCTCGTAAATCATAACGGAATCGGTTATAGATATAGAAATTGAAAATAATTCGATTGGTTCCGGATATACGACAAAATCCAAAATAACTTGTTTTTTTTTACCTAGCGCCGTTATTACAAAAAATATTTAAAAAAACTTTACAAGAATATTATGTTGTCAGAAGTGCTAGCAAATTTATATCACGTCGAGGTCACCTATTTTTAGTTGGTTACTATAAAATAAAGATGAGATAGACAATAATTAGAGTTTTATTCAATCTACCACACATCAATGCTTGTTGATCCTTAGATTTTAATATGGATAATTTTTTGTTATTATTTTCTTCATAGTAACCGTTATGGATTTCCTGCTAATCCGTTGAACTTGTGTAGGCGCGCGAGTTACTACATAATGTTATCCATTAACTTTGCAATAACGTGTTCATGTATTCAATTTTACTATGACGTTTTGTCTTTTCAGGGTCACCATCAATTTTATTTTTTTAAATACAAGCCTTTTTTAAATAGGAATTTAAAGTATTTTTATTGTGAATTCAAGGGTATGAATTTTACTACGTTTCGTCAGAAAAATTGTCATCATTCATTTTATTGCCCTCGCCCTCCACAAAACATTTTTTGTTAATAGCAGAAGATGTGGTTCATCATTTAAATCTTTAATGAAGAATGAAATGTTAACCTGCTGTTAAATTAATGTTATTTTACATGATGAGCAACAAATAATGTCTTGTTTCAACTCGTTAATTGTGTTTATTTTAACAAAAAACAAGTAAATTACAAAAATTGCTCAAAATGTCAACCATTCATCTGAATGCAAAGTCGCGTTCTCTTAAATACCAAAAAGGAATCATTCGCATATTATTCAACTTAAGCTATAGAGAGTCATGTAGAGGTAAGTTTAAAACAAAAAAGCTAATGACAGTAACATGTATTTACATAATGAAAATCTCGTGTTTCGTATATAAAAATCTTAACAAATGAAATGCGAATAACAGCATTCATAATTACCCTACTAGCAGAGCGCCAGAATTACACGTTAAAAGATGGAATTAAAGTAAATACAAGAAATCTCCATATTACGCCGGCAGTTATATATTAAAAAAATCGGCAGCTACTGGAAGCGGCTGGAACCTCCCCACTCGGTGGATCTTTGAAGCCGAAAAGAGCATTAAATTGTGTAACAAAACGGCACTAAACGTAATCCGATCTCATCCAAAACCTTTTCAGATCATCTGAGGCACTAAAAAACCCTCAACTTAATGAATTTACAATCATCTATGCGAGTTATTACTTACATTATCGCTCGTTGAATAATATACTATTAGGATATTAACAACTTTAACATCACTTGAACGACTAAGAAAGTCTAGTTATCCTAAATACTACAGATTTGTAAAGCAACAAATTGAAAATTGGTAAAGTGATAATCTATAATAAATTCACCAACAAAGGTACAGAAAGCATATGATATTGATATTGTTACATCTACCTTTAAAGTTTGTGACAATCCACTAAAAGTTACAAATGTGCCGAAATCTTATTAACATGATATGACACCAACGTTATCGGATGACAATGACAATCATCAAAATTTGCTCATTGCAATCCGATCGCTCGCGGCTGTCTATGTCAAATCAAACATTAGCATTTCAGTAATTTTACTAGATTTTAGAGGAATATTTGTAGTTTAATTCTTCGATTTGTCTGTATACATATTTAAAAACGGCACTAAACGTAATTCGCTCTACTTCTAGAGCAGTGAAGAAACCCTCACACGTGAAGTAACGAGTTTCACGATGTAACTGCTACGCGCATCGATCATGTCATGCGAAATGCGATCTATGCCATATTTGCTTTGTTTTTAATTTTTTTCACGGAAACCAAATCGAAAGGGTGGAAGTGTGATATATCGTTGAAATCAGAATTTTAACTGATTTTCAATGGTTCCATTGCAAATTGAAAGTAAATATAAAATAAACAACTTGTTGCGTCAAAATGGCACTAAACGTAATCCGATCTCAACCAAAACCTTTTCAGATCTTCTGGGACACTAAAGAAACGCACAGGCAAAGTTTCATTCAAATCCGTTCAGTAGTTTCAGCGCTATCGTGCTAACACACATACATACACACACACACAGACATTTTTCAAAAACCTTGGACCTCAAAACGTAAAGATTTGATGTTATCTCAATTTTTGTTTTTGAACCAATTTTAGTAACCTCTCACAATTTTATTGTGGAGAGGTTAAAAAATAGAAAAAAATTTAAAAACTTGCTTTTCTATAACAAGTCGTAAGTAAAAAATAAAAAATACTAATGTACGACTGCAAGAAAGGCAAGGCGTGCGCACTTTGTATGATTGTACGCATAATTGCATGAAAGGGGTGGAATCGTATACATAGTGCCTCCATTCATGCGTATATAAAGATGATACATATACTTATATACAAAGTGCGCACGCCTTGCTTTCCTTGCAGTCATACATTAGATTTCTTTTTACTTTTTAGTACGACTTGCTTCAGAAAAGCAAGGTATTAAAATTTTTTATACTTTTTTAATTTCTACTTTTTAGTCATACTTTTTGGGGGGTTTACCCCCCAGAAAGGGCTCAATAGAAATTCGTCTCAACGGTGTGTTTTGATTTCTCGCTTCTCCGTTTTGCGCATTTTTCAATTTTCACCCCTGCGCCCCCTATGTGCGGATATTTGCAAAAGTAACGGTGGAATACTGTATTGTCAACCGATCTTAGTAACTGTGCAAAATTTTCATCAAATGATTATATCAGGAAGCGTATTAAATAATAAGGCATGCAAGATTTGAAGACAATTTTCACCCTCGCGCCCCCTACGTGCGGATATTTGCAAAAGTAACGGTGGAATACTATATTATTGTCTTCCGATCTTAGTAACTGCACAAAATTTCACCAATTGCTTGTCAGGAAGTGCGTTAAATAAAGGATGCAAGATTTGAACATAAATATTGTGCATGCATTGTGAGTTAAAGAAAAGCAAGTAATAAACTCCCTTTGCAAATAAAATTGGCAGATTCTTTCAAACTGTTTAGAACTGAACATTGCTTTTACAACACGACAGTCTCTCAATTGATCAGGAAACAATCACTATTAGCAGTGTTACTCTATCTATGTATTTCTGAATTTGCGTGTCATAAATATATAATAATTGGTGCGTGCTATGCTCATATTATTAGTATACTATTTTTCAGCATTTTCTTATCTGTTTGTGATACACCTTTCTTATTTTTTTTTAATGTTTACCGGTTTCTGTTATATTATACGTCCTTTTATATCAGTTTACTGTTTATTTTTTTGATGTGACAAAAGCAATATTGTTCTTGTAACAATGATTTATGATTAATAAAATTTATTGTATTCTACCTGTTTAGTAACTAGTGTAATTTGGTTGAGAGTTTCAACAACTAATTCTATTGCGCAATTCATTGAGATCTGGGATTTCGTTGTAGTATATTTCATGTTTTGTAAAATTTCACACAAAACAGTCTAAAGGTTTCAAACATGGTGAGCGAAGCGATCACCTCACTGGTCGCCTATTTTTTAAGACACCCTAGAAGAAAAAGATTAATAATATTGAGTTCACAGCAGGACTGAATTATCCACGCTACAGTTAATGCATTGGATTGCTCATAAAACAAGCATAAGTGATGAGTCATACCTTTTATTGCTTAAAATAGCTTTTGTGAAGAATGACATAATAAAATTGTCAAGTGTGACCATTCTTGAATTTATAATTTCAAAGGTTTCAAAAATTTTGAATAAAAAAAACGACAGGTTAGTATTTAAAAAATAAAGTTGAAGATTATCTCGAAGAGGCGGAACGTCATAATAAAAATTTGAATACTGTAAGTTCTAGCAAAGTTAATGACAAGATATTCCTATAAGATTTTTAAATATTTTTTGTAACAGCGCTAGGTAAAAAAAATAGCAAAAAAATGAGCTGTTTCGAATTTTATCGTATATCTCCGGCACAAATCCGAATAATTTCAATTTCTATAACCCATTTCATTGGCCTTCAAAATATAAAACTTTTGTCCCAATTAACCGGCTTTATAACTGTAATGGTTATAGTAAAGGGTAGTAACAAAATGCAACTAAATTTAAAAAAACAATTGATTTTTTAACGCCATTTTGACCATATAAGACGATTTTAACAGCTGCTAACGCTAATTTCGTATTATTTTGACACGTACCGACTATGACTACTACTTACTTCATAGTCATAAATGGCATATGTAAAAAAAAACTGAATCAATTACTGAAAAATATATAAAAACAACGCTTTTAAAAATGTATTAAAAAGAAAAAAAAAATCAAATCTGAAAATAAAAAAATATATACGAAGCTAATTTAAACAAGTGCTCAGTAACTTATTACTTGAACTATCTATTTGGAGTTTTATTAATTTTGAAGAAAAAAAACAGATTTTTAAATTGTTAGTGCATTTATAGTGTGGATGTTTTTAAAAGTATTTTAAATATATATCATTAAACTCTTTTTTGTGCTCGTTACTACGGAAAGAATAATCCGCTATGTTCAGACATCCGCCAAATGAGGAAGAAGCATGAATTTAAAAAAAATGCTTAATTTTATTATTTTTCCATAATACGTACTTTTTTTGTGTGTACTTATTTGTGAATAAATATTATTATTATATTATTATTATGTACTATATAAGTTGATTATATAATGAAACAAACTCAGGAAAATTTCGCTTCGTAAATATTTCACATTAAAATGTGAACTTTTGTGTAAATGAAACCACGTGACTGAAATGTACACCAAAATAATGAAAAATACTATTTTATTAGATGAATGGGCATTACAGCAAATATAGGTAACGAATAAGTTAACAGCAATTTTTAACAAACGTCAAAAACTAAACATCTAAACTAAAAAACTTGAATTTTGAACATATCTCCGACTTCCACGCGTCTCCAAACTGAGGGGATGCGACCGAAGGGAGCATTCCCGAATGGCGCCGAACGCGCCAAATTGAGCGCGAAGCCGCAGGAGCTAGAAATGGGCGTGGCCCATTTCTAGTCAAAACTATAAAATGGTTGGTTGCATTATGGAGTATAAAATATCAACCAATAGAACAATTCTATTTAATTATAGTGCACTTTCTTGGCGAGTGGCTTAACTATTCCCATTCTGTAAACAGAATAAAATAAATTGAACATGATGATCTAATCGCGATTTTGAAATCGGTGTCTACTGCAATACCAGTATATTGGCGCTCGAAAAACAAAGTTCGGTGAATTCATCGGTTAAAAACCGACTCTCATTGGAACAGTAAATCGCAAACCTAAGTTTGTAAATGAAAACACAAAAAAAATTATTAATTAAATGTTGGAAATTACATGGTCTTAAATTTCGAGCTATGAATACGTTGGAATTACTTTTGTAAAGCTTGTTAAAATCTCATACTCGTATTTGGAGTCTGTATTCATATATTCAGTGGAAATGGTTGGTGCAGTTTTGAAGAAAACAATTATGCAGTTCCTTAAACCCTACTCCCCACAGCTTCCCACATTCTTAATTACGCTATCTCACACTGCTACAAAGGCAGTATTCAAATGTTTTACCTTTAATCAAAATGTTTACAGCCGTCTTGGGAAAAAGAAAATTTTTAAAATCGACGCCTTGCAGCATCCATCCCTGCGTATTATGGGAGTCACTAGATTATGTCATGCCATATTGAGGCTAAATACACGTATCACATTCAATCAAAATTTTAGAGTTGTATTAAAGAAAACAAAATAATTCTTTAAACGCTAACCACCCTCCCACCCCTTCTTAATTTCTCTCGTAACAACTACACTTCATTTCATACTGATACAAAGGCACACCTACGTATAAATTTAATCCAAATCGTTAAGTTGTTTGAGAGAATAAAAAATATTGAATTCTTTATAGTTTACCCCCACAACTTCTCCCCTATATTTTATAGGAGGAGATATTTTTACTTCTAATAAAACAATATACTATTTTCCTCGTCCGGTTTCACTGAATGTGACACTAATTTTTTATTTTCTAATGGGACAGCCTATATATTCTCGGATTTTTTATTCTGCAAAATTTTTTCTAATGTTACCACATAAGCGACATTTCGAAATGTCAATATTTATTTTAATTTATTTCTTAGTTTTTTATGTGTCAGGACTTCCAATTTATTCTAACGGACCCGTGCTTTGCTAGAAGAATCGAGGATCTCGTCGAAAATACTAAATAATGCAATTTATGAGCAAATAAAGTTTATCAAAATGGTTTTTTGGGACAAAACACAATTATTTCAATGGAACCATATCAATGTATTAGTACTTACTTTTAATAAGCAACTTATTCATATGCCTTGTTAAAATATGCGATAAATACAATTAAAATTACAGCTTCCTTAAAGGGAGTCTGGTGCCGCTAAGAAACAAACAACTGATCATCACAGCAAAAAAGTTATGATTAAGACACCAATTTAATGACTTGTAATGAAGCTATTTTCGAATAGAAAATATCACTATTACTTTTATTTTGATTTTCTTGAAAACCAGAATTCCATTTCTTTTTAAGCACACCCGGTATACTTTCATAATTAAAATATCCGTATTTTGTTTGAAGTATTTCAAGGAAAAGTCAAGTTTTAAATTTCATTTGGGAACGAATTAAGAATAAATTATTTAGATTAATAATTATTAATACTGGGACTATTAAAAAAATACACCGTTAACGAAATAAGTCATTTTGCATTCACGATCGCAAATAACAAAGATCAATTAATTCCTGATAAACTTGATGTCCGAACCTGTTTGCTTAGTAGCTTATTTTCTTTGAGGCTCTTTAGGGGACGCTGCCTTTAAGTGGGACACTCCAACTGAGCCGTACCGACTTGTTTCATTCATTAAAAATCCGATAGCCAGGTTCGCAACGTCAAGTAGTAAATTCTAGCTTCTTCGAAATATTCTGGATTAATTCATTTTGTTAAAATCCATAGAAATTTAGTAACTTGTCTGTCTGTCGTGGAGTCAGTCCTAAATTACTCACATTTGAACGTGTCGAGCCACCATTTTGCTTTGCTAGTCATACCCGTTATTTTGCTTTCACTTTTCTGTTTGCCCTGTATATGCCGCGTCTACTTACTTAATATCATTTTGTAGTCAATCTATAGTCAGAGTAAAAATAGAAATTTTGCATAAAATTAGGGTTACAAAACTTGGGTAATTGAAAATTTCTTTTCATTTTCACGAATGTCAACTACCTGTATTAATTATTTTTATGTAGATAAATGTACCAGAAGTTTTTAATATATTTCTATAAGATATATCTTAAGATTTTCCTTCTTGACATGTACATAGTTTCAATATATCATTAAAACGTTTTGTGTGTCTTATTTTGAGTCACTCCTCTATGTTGACTGTCCTGAAAAGTAAAAGTGTCACAAATATAAAAATCTTTACAGTTGTCCATTCCTTGAGAAAGACGGCCTACGTTTCGACCCCTAGTAATAAACCGTCTTCACTGATTCTATTTGGGGCCTCTATTATACCGCTAATAGAGAAGGTGGTGTTTCTACACTTAAAATCAGAAACTGGCGCTCGAGGCAAAAACCGCTTGCACTAGTTTCTAAGTGCAAGTTGCAAAACCGACAAAGAGGCGTCACAGACGAAATTCAAAATTATGTATTTTTATACTAACTATTAAAGGAAAGTCAAAAATTGAGTGTAAATTTTAAACGTTACTTCCAGTTCAAACGGAAATGACGTTTCTAAAAAACAAAATCATAACTTTGCTTACGTTAACGCATAATTTAATAATTTGGCGAATGCGCTGGGGACATCGTTAGGGGTTCACAATAAAAGATGATTTATTAAGAAACCGTCATGCAATATTTTCTTTTGCTGTAAATAAGCTATTTAGCTTTAGAAGGAAAAAAAATGGCAATTTTCTTTGTGAAAAATTTGTCGCAATCACGGTCATTAAAAAAAATTATGAAATTAAATTTCACACAGCTGTCCCGTTAATATATGTGTATAAAAAATTGAAATATGTTCATATATGTATTAGTAAGATGCTTTACTTTTTATAGTTCTGTCTTTAGAAAAACCCCCACTTAAAACCATAACAGATTTTCAAGGAATCGTAAAAATTTTTCCTTTGCAAAAATCTTAATAAATATTAGTTTTAGCAAAACATGGCACAAACTCAATAGAAAGCATATAAACTGAGGATGAATTTAGCACTGTTTTATTAACATAGGATCATTAATTTCTAAGACATAGATGTTCAAACTATGCCATACGTGCGTTTATAAGAGGAAGTATTTAAATCAAATTTCTTAGGCATTGCGCAAAAATATAATGGCGGCGCCAATAAGAGTTATTTTTACTCGGAAATATTTTAACGTTAAGGTTAAATTCAATATTTTTAACGCACGCATGTTAATTTTCATTTTGTAGACTCCAATTTAATGTTAATTTGCAATCAATTAGCGTGCGGTTAAATTTAACAATAGTTACAGAATTGCCACTATAAATTCTGGTCATTAGCACAATGTAATGGGTTAAAATTAAAATAACAGTCTACTATGACTGATTTGGTCACGAAATAATTCATAGTAACCATATTACTTACTAGTACGGGGGCCATGAACCTTCCCGTGGCCCTTTGAGGTCGCGACGAGTAAATAGGTGTTTTCGACGTATTTTTTCATGCTGAATCCAAATATGCAACTCAATTTTACGGAGTCGTGCAAGAAAAATTGTTGTTAACATTTTAATTGTTTTTAAGGCTATAACTTCAAAGTTAACAATGGAAGGGAGAGTTTTCAATTTTTTTATGATTTCTGATACAAGAACAAAGAAAAGTCTTTTTGAAAAATTAAAATCGACTGATTAGAACCGGAGATATTGCACATTTATTATTAACAAATTGCATAATTACGATTTTTCCGCACTCTTTCACTCATAACTCGGCTCCTATTCAACGTAGAAAGTTCTACCAGGTCTCATTTTAAAGCTAAAGCTTCAAGCTTTAAAATCTTTTGTAGTGAAATAACCCCACCATACTCTTGAAAATTTTTACAAGTGATGAAAGCCTGAAATTTTTGCGGAAAAAAGATAAGTAATTTGTTTATACGCATTTTGAGGAAAGTTAATCTATAAATATCAGCAATTGAGTTATATATTATTATTGTACATCTCAAAACGAACATTTTTTTAACTTGCTGAATGTATTTTGATTGATTTTTCGCCGAGTAATATTAATTTGTAGTTGAAGCGCTTCAGCGCGCAATGCGCACACTGAGTACGCGTTACATGTAGCGACTGCCGTTTTATTCCTGGTTTTACTTAACAAACAATTTTTGAAATATTTACATTAATAAATAATTTGTAAATAATAATAAACAAATACATAATTTTTTCTAAAGTGTAATAATGAAAAAAACGTTAATTCACTCTCTCTACTATGACTTTCTAGGCGAGGTAATTGTTTATTATTATTATTAATTTTTGAAATATATTACATCACTTGCATCAATACTTGCTAGTAAAGATTGCGTGAATTTTTCAATATCGCCCTATCAATTTTCAGCATTTTTGAATACATCAAAACATTTTTTAGATGTAATAATAATTACTCTTCACTATTTAGTTCTTTCAGATGAAACAATTCACATTGATTTGAGAAGAGGAGAGGAATATTTAGTGGAAGTTATGAAAAAAAATGCAGGCTGTAAAACATTTGATGAATTAAGATTTAAAATATATTCCCATTCCAGTAAACACCTCATCGAGCAGTTACCACCCACATCTGCTACCATTAAATTACATATTTTAAGATGTTTATATATAACCTTTGTACAGACTAACATATTATCGGTTAACATTAGCCTTGTAAATCCAGAAAAATTCGGATGGATCAAGGAAAAGATTTACTTTTGCCCCAAAAAATGATTTGTTGCCCCCGATGAGTGAACTTGTACCAAATTGTACATCTAAGATGTGCACAGCTAAATGGTGTCGCTGTAAAAAAGCTAATTTATCCTGCTGCATGTTTTGCACATGCAAAAAAGACAATACATGCAAAAACAATCAATAAACAGTTAGTATTAGTAGAAAATGAATTACCATTTTTTTCATTATTCCACTTTGGAAAAAATTATGTATTTGTTTATTATTATTTACAAATTATTTATTAATGTAAATATTTCAAAAATTGTTTGTTAAGTAAAACCAGGAATAAAACGGCAGTCGCTACATGTAACGCGTACTCAGTGTGCGCATTGCGCGCGAAAGCGCTTCAACTACAAATTAATATTACTCGGCGAAAAATCAATCAAAATACATTCAGTAAGTCAAAAAATGTTCGTTTTGAGATGTACAATAATAATGTATAACTCAATTGCTGGGGGCGAGCGTAGGTGCGTCTTTACTATGTACATACTTCGGTATGCGATGTAAAGCAACGACAGGCGCGGTTAGTACTTGGATTGGTGACCATTCCAACGGAAACCGCGTTCTCGCCTCACACATCTTCCAGCGGCTTGTATATCAGTGTATGCGCGGAAGCTATACAACCTTAGGCGAGGGTTGTATAGGAGATATACCATCCTTCGGAGGGGATGTAAAGCCGTCGGTCCCTTGTCTATTAAATGTTAGGCAAGTAAAAGATCCCTACTCTTCTTAAGGGAAGAGGTTCGGCAAAAATTCCTGGTTGGGGGTAGCTCGTCTACAGGCGTCGGTGTTAGGCCTCAGTAGCAGAAATAGGCCGACGTTAAATAAATGTATAAAAAAAAAACTCAATTGCTGATATTTATAGATTAACTTTCCTCAAAATGTGTATAAACAAATTACCTTTCCGCAAAAATTTCAGGCTTTCATCACTTGTAAAATTTTTCAAGAACATGGTGGGATATTTCACTACAAAAGATTTTAAAGCTTGAAGCTTTAGCTCTAAAATGAGACCAGGTAGAACTTTTTACGTTGAATAGGAGCCGAGTTATGAGTGAAATAGTGCGGAAAAATCGTAATTATGCAATTTGTTAATAATAAATGTGCAGTATCTCCGGCTCTAATCAGCCGATTTTAATTTTTCAAAAAGAGTTTTCTTTGTTTTTGTATCAGAAATCATAAAAAATTTGAAAATTCTCCCTTCCATTGTTAACTTTGAAGTTATAGCCTTATAAACAATTAAAATGTTAATAACAATTTTTCTTGCATGATTCCGTAAAATTGAGTTGCATATTTGGATTCAGCATGAAAAAATACGTCGAAAACACCTATTACTCGTCGCGACCTCAAAGGGCCACGGGCAGGTTCATGGCCCCCGTACTATACATATTTGATATTTGGGCTTATTTTTCACTCAGATATATAAAAAATATGCAAATTTATTTCTCCACTTCTCAAAACAAATACTGCAACCTACTTTTGACACTTGCGATACTTTTAAACACACTTGATGGACATGCGAACATTCAGACCATCGCCGCCATTATGTAACCAGTGACCAGTCTCTACTTTATAGGGTGTCTAGAAGTATATGATAGATGGCGCCATCTGTCCTGAATTGTACTCAGTCCGACACGCAGTGTATGGTTCTTTTAGTTATTTCTCAATTGCTGTTCTACGAATATTTAACCATGAAAAAATGTTTCAATTATATCAAAAAAGCCAGACTTCAACTTCAAAATATATAATTTGAAAAGTCCTTTCAATAAACCCATTTGCATTTTGTTTAGACGAAATAAAGTTGGATGAAAGAAAACGCATTTTTAAACATCGTAAAAAATGTGCTATTTTAGAACAACAATACTTTTCGTAACTTCATGACTTTAAAGCACGTTAAAGAATCTACGATTTAAAAGAAAAATGGATGCACATTGCCTTCTTGATACTCGGCGAAGAATCCAATATAGTGCTCCACCCGCCATTTTTCATTCACCGTTCTATTTGACATGACAACGTCCGCGTTAGGCGCATTCGACTTAAACATAGATACGCTTTATTTTCACAAACTTTGGTGAAATCGCTTCGTCTTGTCCTAAATATATTAAATTTTAAACTTTTCGACCATTCTCAGTGTATTATTTTTTTTTTAAGATGGCGTATTGGCCTTTGGATATCATATTAGTCTGAATATCTTATGGATTTCATTGCGAACAGATTCGATTACTAGAACGCGAAATATTACGCAGATTAGTACAAAATTCATGCAAGCGTATCAGAAAAGTGCATATATTTTTTTAAGCTCCACCCAATTTTTGGAGAAAACATTTATTTCGTAACCAGGAGATCAAAATATATATGAATCATCAATAAAATTTCCCCTAGAAAATTGTCGCCAAAAACTATTAACTCACATCAATCATACTGTGCTATTATTACTGCAAATTTGGACATAACTGCCACTTCTAGTTTTTTTTTAAATAGTTGTCCAAGCTGGCAACCATTTAGTTCGTTCCAGTGCTTATCCCCATTGGAATGGGTACGATAATCCAACATTAACAATAGTCAATTGACCACAAATAAAAACATCCTAATAAAAGCATCTTTTAGTGAGAAATAGGAAATTTTGAACACGCCTACTTTTTACTTGCTTTCCTTTAAAACTCGCAATGTAGTATTTTTCAGTTTTCACATTTGTCCTAAAATCTTGTCCTTTATTTAACACACTTCCTGAAATAATCAATTGATTGAACGTAGAATACTATAGGTTACTCGCCCGATCAGACACTTCTTAGTTCATTTTTTTCCCGTACAAATGATACGATATTAGTTCCGGTGACATAATGGAATGTCGTTAGGTTTATACCTGAAACCCAGGTCCAATGAATGAATTTATGTAAATTGGTTCTTTCTATATGTTATAAATAAAAAACGACTAAAAAGTAGAAAATAAAAGAATAAAAATATTGTTTAAAAACTTGCTTTTCTTAAAGTCGTACTAAAAAGAAAAAAGGCAATGTCTACAGCTCCGGGTAAATCCGTATGATTAATTTTTATTATTCCTCCGTCTAAAACCGGGCATGCGCATGATTGGCTGCCGTCGAGGGCAAGGGACATTATCTATCATAAGCAACTATACCACATCAAAAAATATTAACATATTTAACCCAACGAACTAACCTAAAGAAATATTCGTACTACGTATTTTAGTTAACAAAATGTGGTAAAAAAAAAAACTGTAGCAAGCGGATTCGAACCCTCGACCTCACGTGTGAGAATCGAGAACCCTAAGTATTACACCACAGACTGCTGATGAGTAACCTGATAATTCTTACTATATCAATATATTTGAACGTCATCGCGCATGTGCGGCGTGAATTGCCTGGACGGAGGAATAATAAAAATTAATCATACGGATTTACCCGGAGCTGTAGACACTCCCAAGAAAAAAACAATTGCAATAAAAGCAAGGCGTGCACATCATGCGTACAATCACACCAATTGCGCACGCCTTGCATTACATGCAATTATTTTTTATTTTTTAGTACGACTTTAAGAAAAGCAAGTTTTTTTTTTAATTTATTAGTAAATATCCTCATTAGACAAATGTATACCGTCTGATTTTTAACACGCTTTTATTAGCTTCACCTGTATGTTTGTTTATTTATTTTTTATTTGCTTGTTTGTTTGTAAAGGAATCGTTGAATGTGATTCTCACCCACTTCAAACCGTCAGATTAAACTAAAACTTTGCACACTTATTAAGGACCGATAACAATACAATAATTTGATAATTTTGGCCTAATGTCCTCACCAGGATCATCAGGATAAAATAAAATAATGACTAATCAATTGTCGAGATTTTGGCGGAGGAGCCGTTTGTCATTAATATATATTTTATTATTGGCGAGAAACGTGCCGAGGGAGGAATGGCAAAAGGGCGGCTAAAAAAAAATATAGTTTAAAAAACCAAAAAAACACGCCTTAATAACAATCCGAATTAAGAAGTAAAAAATGATGTTTAAATATTAAGATTCTTATTTTATTGTAAAAAGTGTGGGGTTTATAACAATTGATATCAAGCACCCCACGCATTTTATAATAAAATAAGAATCTTAATATTTAAACATTATTTTTTACTTTTTAGTTCAGTTTGCTATTAAACCGTGTTTTTTTAGTTCTTTAAACTCTTATTTTTTTTTAAATATTTTTGTCATATTTCATGACATTTTTCCAACCAATGCAATTATTCGTTGCTAAATAATGTCTGAAGCGTCAGTTCATTGAAGGTAGCTAAAACAATATCATACACCAAAACATTTCCATTTCCGAAAAAGGCCGATATTCCCAGTATATAGTGTATAACATGGAAGTTCTAGGCATTTATTCTTCAATTGGTCACTTATTTCCACACGAGACATGAATCGTTATTTATTTTTTTCAATAAAAAGTCACTCTACCCACATATTCTCCTGATGTAAAAATAAACCGATGGCAGGGGCCAGTCGAAAAGGTAGATTTCGCCCTATATTTGCACTGCTTTAGGTCTCCATTATTTTAATAAATAAGCGATTAAGCAAGTAATTAACTACATCTTTATTAGAACTGCCGAACTGCAATTTATTTAGCACGGAAGTAGTCCTCAAAATATAAATAAAACACGCTTTATATTAGTTTCACCTATATGCTTGTTTGTATGCAACGGAATCTTTGAACGTGATTCTCATCCTCTTCAAAACGTCAGATCAAACTGAAACTTTGCACACTTATCAAGGAACGATGAGAATACAATAATTTGACAACTTTGTCCTCACCAGGATGATCAGGATAAAATAAGAAAGACTAATCTATTGTCGATATTTTACCGGAGGCGCCGCTGTTAATTATAAACTTCACACAATCCAACATATTGGTGAGAATGGCAAGAGGGCGACTAAAAAAAATTAGTTTAATTATAACGATATAGCAAAGCACCCCACGCTTTTTACAACATAATGAATTTTTTTGTCAATTTATTTTTTACTTTAGAGTTCGGTTTGCTATTAAAGCGTGTTTTTCAACTTTTTCTACGCGTTTTCAATCGCCGTCATTTTGAAACGAAGAAGGCGATTTGGCCCATCTTCGAACTAACCAAGATATGGACCCAAAGTATATGCCTTTCGTTTTGATCCTTTGAGAAATGCGCCCTCTAGAGTGTTTCCAAATTTCATTATATAGTTTATAAACTTTTGAACGGGGGGCATTTTTGGGGTCTGGGGACAATAATCGAAGAAAGTATAGCGAAATGTTCCCAAAGTTGTGACATGCTGCACTTTGCAATAGGTAGATGAGAAATCTAAATAAAAAATTTGCAAATATAATTAATTAATTAATTGGTCTCTGGTAGATGCAATTCGATAGTACTTTCTTATCATTCCATATTCTAAATATATTTATAATTATTATAATACTCTACATTTTTTGTTAGAATGTAAAATTAGTTAAATTAACCTAAACACAACTTTTGTTAGGAACGTTTAATTTAATGAGAAATTTGCAATGGGCATTTGGATGCAGTAATTTTCGCTTTAAATTTTTATTTGAAATATTATTTACGTAAATTTTTTGAAAGAAGAGAATTTCGTAAAACCCCTTGGAACCGCCCTTGGCGCTCTCGCTAGGAATTCAAAAAATTATTTTTCCACAGTTTTAATTCGTCGATTTAACAATATTCAATAAAATTTTCCATACTGAATTATTTGTTTTAAACATTTTTTTAGATTTACGCAAATTTTTTGAGCGGGGACAGAAAAATTCGCAGAAGACCTTTCCCTGTAATCTTCCATTCTGAATAATTTTTATTAGAAATATTTTTGGTGCTAAAAATAGGTTTGGGCCCTTCTTGGAACCGCCAATGTTGCAATGACGAGAAATTCTAAAATATTATTTTGATACAATTTTCCGTCCTGAAAATGTTCGCTTGTTTTTAGCTCTACCGGTTTTTGATTTGTCAAAAAGTTTTATCAAACCTTCCCCGAAGCCGTCACCGGTACTCTAATAAAAAAAAAAAATTCAAAAGCTTTTCGATGCAATTTGCCACACTGAAGAATTTTATTATTGAAAATTTTTAAACCGACATGAACAAGTTTTGGTCCCCACTTGGAACCACCTCTGCCACTGACTAGAATTTAAAAAAGCCAATAATACAATGAGTAATATTTTTCATCCTGTTCGAAAGATTTTTAAGCCCTCCCTGAATCTTTGATGAGAAATAGCAAACGGCGTTTTTTGCTACAATTGTTTATTTTAAAATTACTTGTTTTTAGGCCCTCGTTGAAGTTAAAAAGAAACTTTTATCAATAATCCTTGTATTAAAACAATTTTTAATTTCACGACATCTGTCTTTGTGTCCTTCCCGGCCCTCTGACGAGTCCAATTCTCCATCCTAACTTTTTTCTGAAATATTTTTAGAAATGACAAAAAAATATATTTTTTGGCTCTGTCTAAAGCCGCTCCTCCCTACTGCACCGACATCGACAATATTAAAAAATAACGTTATAAATAATATTTCGGATTTCCACGTTGAACTGTCTTCGAGAAAAATGTACCATGCACAGACAGCGTGCGTACTCTGATATATTTTGAATCTCTTGGCTTTAAAACGCCCATATCAAAATCTAGAATTTGGATTTTTTTACGACGTCAATAGTTTATAGAGAAAGTAAAAGATAGGACATAAAATCCACTTTCCAAATATACAATGTGTTCACGGCAAAATTGTATTTTAGGGGTGGAAATGATAAAATGTTTTCGATTCCAAACACATTTTCTGCATTCTGTTCTTGTTTCACCCAAAACCCAGTTTTAGTACCTATGCTAGAACTGGAAAAGATTATAGAGCGCTGATATTGAACACGAACGGAACGTCAACGGTTGATAAAATTGAAAATTGAAAAATGGCGGCTGTGTATGCCAGCCCTCGCTTGAATATTTTTTTACACGAAATGAGTAACTACGTTTTGCAAAAGTAAACTGCTTTTTTATAATATAAGAATTTGATTTGTTCAAACCCGTCTGTCACTTTGCTTTACGGGATACTTTTATAGTTATGGGCCGTTGTTGTGCACTTAATTTGACTGAGAAAAATTTGGCCAGGAATTCTTGGATTTTTGAGAAATTTAATTCCGAAATGAGAGAAAAATTGATTAAAACTATTTCTAAAGAGTAAATTTAATCTGAATTATTTCTAGTTTTAAAAAAAATTAATTCATTTTATTGCAAAACTTTGCCCACAAAACTCAAAAATACATTTTTAAAACAATATTTAATTATGGTCACGTTACGAAATGACTTACTTTGGCCACAACACTTATGTAAAAATTCAGAAAAGTAAAATTTTGTACAGATAGAACGAAATTAAATAATGAAATGTTTCAGAACATGAAATTTCAACTATAATACAATGGTTAAACGAAATTGTGAAAAGTATCTTACCCCAAAACTTCTTTTCACTTTTTTATTCGCTCACGAATCACTGAAATCTGATTAAATTTATGATTTACGCCAATAAAACGTTTTTATTTAGTAATTTGATTAACAGTAACACGAATTAGGACGAGAATATCGTATATTTTAATTTATAAAACCAAAACATTACACAGTGACTTGAATCTTGCAGGAAAAGTTAAAAGCAATGACACGGTGCTCGCGATGTTCACACGTTGACGACTCGACTAGACTACTTCCTGTTTCCTCGTTTCCTGTTCCTAGACCTACTTTCGCCACTCACCTACAGGACCGGCGTAGGCGCATTTTCACGCAGCTCAAGTGACTTCATAGAATTTGGTTTTCGGAAATTGCCAAAAATTTGGTTGAAATTTTGATATGATTTAAAATAATAAAACAAAGTGATTTGCTGTAGGTTTGACATTGATCCGGATTTATTTATGGAAGTTACCGACTTCTTTAGGTGTCGTGTAGGCTTCCGGTCGGCGTCCTTAGTTTGGCTGCGTCGAGTTAGCCCCGTCATTCCTTGTGCTCGCTATGCAATCCGTTAACAAACAGGTCGGTTACAGATGACTTTTTAATTGAATTTTCTTGTGATAATTTTTCGCAATCGGAAATTAAAATTAAGACATTAATTTTTTTCTAATCGACGATGTAACTGTAACTGCAGAAAAAGGCGGAAAACGTCAAAGTTACTGGGAACGCAGCAAAAGACTCTCCCCCGTTGTCAAGGATGGGGAATACGTTGGTGACAATGGTGGTTTACACCCCAATTTAGCGAAAACCACGCCTTAACCAGGATGGTGGCAATATTTTCTCATCCAATGCAACCATCGTGTTTCTCGCCTTCAAAAAGGAAGGCATTCCAATTTCTGTTCGATTTGAAGCTTTTTGAAGATATTTCTGTTTTTGGAGGGTGTGACTTCCACCCCTGGGGTCTGGCGGGATGGTTTGTGGTCGATAGTTGCTTATTTATTGAAATTAAGCAAAAAATCGTATTCTTAACGAGATGTCCTTTGCTACATTCCAAGTAATTTAACAGCAGCTTCAAATTAAAAATCGCATCGGATAAGCTGCCTTTTCTGTGCAAGATACTGAAAAATTTACCAAGAAAAACTTGTTCAGAATTAAAAAGTATGACGTATCAAATTTGATACCTAATTTTTTATTTATAATTATTTTTAAAAATGCATAGGCATATTTATCAAATTTTGAACGTCATATTTTTTTACTCCAGTCAGTTTATCTTATAAAATTTTTTCGATGTCTCGCAAGAAAAGGCAGTTTGATGTGATTTGATTTTTAAGCCATTATCACTGCCTTCCACAAGTTTTTCAAGTTCTATCGTACCAAAAATATATGTTCTATCTATATATGTAATGTAATATCCCATAATTTTCGAAGACGAATCATTTTTCGATATATGTCTATACTATCTTATCCGTGATTCCTTCGTCTTCCACAAGTTTTTCAAGTTCTATCGTACCAAAAATATATGTTCTATCTATATATGTAATGTAATATCCCATAATTTTCGAAGACGAATCATTTTTCGATATATGTCTATACTATCTTATCCGTGATTCCTTCGTCTTATTATAGAATGTTAATTATTATTTTAAGAGGTAAAATCATAATTGGTAGGTTTCAAAATACTTCCTTCTTACTTCCCTTTAACAGTCAATTAAGAAAATATAAAAATTCGCCATTTTGATTTGTTTAATGAAATTGGGTTTTCGGTCATAACTTATCCTTCCCA
Organism: Leptura quadrifasciata; assembly: GCA_963675555.1. Classification (NCBI taxonomy): domain Eukaryota; kingdom Metazoa; phylum Arthropoda; class Insecta; order Coleoptera; family Cerambycidae; genus Leptura; species Leptura quadrifasciata. Next base: position 70,618,938 of record OY776678.1, read on the forward strand.
TGATATTCGATGTTTATTTGTTAGCGAGATCGAACTCCTCGAAAAGAATTACCTCAGACTGGCTTTTCAGCCAAAAGCTTATCTCACACATTACCGAGTAAATTGAGCATAACGCGGTTACCAGAACACCATGTACATTTAAGTAGCACTATAATTAACGATACGGTAATTTTTCTCGTACTTAGATTGTAGTAACACTGGTTTCTAAAAAGGTAAATAAAATAATAAAAAAGTTCTATTAATCTAAATTCTTCGTTATATTCGCCATTATTGGACTAATCAATATTCAAAGAATGTATTTTTTAAACCACTTGATGAAATTTTCTAGAGCATGTCTTATTGCTTTCTGCATTTCTGTCGACGCGGCAGGCTGCAGGCGAACTTGCAACCGTCTCTCTCATCTTAAAAGAAAGCTTTAAGTAACACATTCTGTACTTAAATGCCTTTCCATCACAATATGTTTATAGAAATTTTATTTTGTAGAGGCATTATTATACTATCGATTAAGGTAATGTCATCACACATTCGCGATCTGTAGTTTGTGGGTGAAGTGTTTTGTGACGAAACCTGCCCTGCAAAAAATGCAAAGATGCAAGATTTAAATATTATAGAACTGCAGCCCGGAACCAAAACAACTATTATCAACTAATGGTAACTTCGACCACCAGGCTATAGTTCATTACAATACAATACCGATTTTCCTCTGACAAAGACTAGGAGTCTTTGTCAGACTAGGAGTCTTTGTCAGAGCAGTAGTCAGTAAAACAATTATAGGTCCATTAAAAAAAAATACTGTTATGTGCTGCCCTCTAACAGAGAGAAGAGTTGTAATTACTCCCTGGCCAGAAGGGCGGCGCCATCTGTGGGCCAACTGGCGAACCACCATTTAGTAGTGCCTAAGAAAATTATAGAGAATTCCAGTATCTTCTGGAAAGTTCTACAATGATATTCTGGACATTCCAAGTGGGTATATAAAGAGGTGAAGCCAGCAGATGAACAGAACAGTACAGTAGTGAAGTATAAGGAACAGTTCAGTTTAGTATCCAGTACAGTTCTGGGTAATCTGTGGTTCTGGTTACAGAGACAGTTTGTAGAAGAAGAGTTCAGTTGAGTGAAGTATGCAGTTTAGTGAAGTAAACAGACAAGAGAGTTTTTAGACAAGAGTTGACAAGTTTAAGAAGAAAAGTAAAGTGCTTAGTGTTTTAAAAGTAGTGAAATTATATTAGATTAAGTTATTATTAGTTGTGTGATTTTTAAGTATTTGCTAGTGTAATTTTAGTGATTAATAAAATCAGTGGTTAGTGAAAATTCTTGTTGCAAGTTATTCGAATCCACGGAGTGTGTACTGAAAATTGTAAGCACGTAACAATACGTTATTTCTTTTATCCTCTAATGTCCGTTCTCGATGAATTCTTGTTATAGATGTCAAATAAAACAAGAATCAATACAGAAAGGAAATTTTATGTTGCATAAATCAATAATAAAAATCAAAATCGCATTAAGAAAACTCCGATGGCAGGGGCCAGTCGGAAAGGTAGATTTCGTCCTATATCGCATGTACATATTTGATTCGAAAACAAAATTTTGAGTTTTTTAAAATCTCGAACCGTCGCCATTTTTTAAAATTGTTCCTATGCGTTTTAGCTAAAAATGTTTTAGACAAAAGTTGTAGGGCTAGATGAGCACTATCCAACTATGTGTTACATGTACGTACACATTTGATTTGAAAATACAATTTTGGGATTTTTTTAAACTTTGAACCGCCGCCATTTTGAAACCAAGAAGGCGATTTGGCCCATCTTCGAAATTAACCGAGATATGGACCCAAAGTAAATATTCACTCAAGCCCCACGCCTTTGGGCCGCCAAATTGTAATGTTGTTTTTATTTTAGGGTATAAACAGTTCTAAAACCCCACGTTGTTACTTTGAATGTAAAGATATTTAATTTGTTGCCATTTATTACCTCGCGTTGAAAGCCAAAGTGAAATATTTAATTTTTAAAATAATGCTGCTTTGATCTACTTTATGTATTAAATTAGAATTTTACTTTAAACTAAGAGCAGCAAGACCTCTTCTCAAGGGGTTTCGCGGGGTCATTGTCATTTTATGCACACAGTTCAACGCCAAAGTCTTGTACGTTGCATATCTAACAAAGCAAAAACTCTCGCAAAATAGAACAATTTTATTTATGAAGAACATTTGTTGAGAATTCCTATCTTCCCTAACCTTTAGCTACCTTATATCTAATAAAGTAAAACAATAAAATGTATTAAAATTAATAAAAATGTACTCCTTTTGGAGTTTATTTATATAGTTCTGGTGAGTATTAATAATCTTTTTATAGTTTGAAATAGAGAACACTTTTATTTTATTGTTAATGTTTTAAAAAATCAAATCCTTAATATATCGTCGGCACCAAGTTCTTTTTATTTCTTAGAAAAACGTACTTTCGCCTTCAGCGTTCAAAAACAACACAATTTTACATCCCCTTCTCTAGGCTGGCTGATTTTTCTTTTCACAACTATCTTTCTGTCATCAATTTTTAATTTAATTTCGCATTCTATTGCATTTTTGGCTAATTTTCTCATATTTCACTCCTTTTATGGTTTATTTTCAGTACTCCAATTATTGTTTATATTATTTAATGTTTATTCTTTTTGTAATTTCTTCATCTTTTCGCAGCACTTTCACTTTGTTTTATTTCACTTCACTTTTAATCTACATTGTGGCAGCATATTATTAGTCTTTGCCTGTGCACTACTTAATCTAATTAACAAAACTTATAACTAATATATCACTTCACATGAAGTTGTAGTTCTCATAAACTAAATTTGTTCTTTGTTTTAGGTGTATCCCGATTTGCTGTGGATTCTTTACTTTACAAAGATATGCAATGTATTTGTGACGATAAATATTTTCCAAATTTGTGTGATTTCTTACTTTTGTTGAATATTTTACGTATTATATTTCAATTTCCCTTCCAGGTAATATATATATGGCAAGTTTTTGTATATGGTTTATTACTATTTACCTTTGTGCTTCTCTGCATATAAAATTAACCTTTATTTTAATAATTTATCATTTAAACAACAATTCATCTGGGGACCATAACTGAAAAAACTATAGTGAAATTTTCCCGAAGCCGTGACATGCTGCAACTCTGCATTAGGTAGATGAGAACTCTACCTACAAATTGTATAAAAAAATTTTCTCACTAATAGGTAAAGCCTTTTTTAAATTATAATATTTGGTTTAAATAATCGGAAAAAAAACAAAGGTGAACGGACATTTCTTATGCCATACAGCTGCAAGGAATGCAGTGCGCTCGCATCATGGCGCCGTGGCGCGCGTACTTCATACAGATGCTGTATATTATGTAATGTCCAGGATTGTTAACTGCCAAGGATATCTTACCTACACCGATTTATTCCCTCAAGGTCATACGCGATTAGCCAGTTGTGTTTTTCAGTTTTCTAGCACAAATAGAACCCCAAAAAATAATAAAAAAAATTTCCCGATCAAAGGTTCTCTTCACCAACCGTGACACCCCTAAAAAGCCTCATAAACCGAGATTTTTATGAATATCAAAGCGCGAATCGATTTCTTTTTGGTTGAAAAAATGACTCTACGTTCCATTCTAACACCGAAAAATCAGTTTGTACTTCCGACATTAATGACATTCTTGTTTCACGGCTGCCTTTTTACCCGTAGGTGTCCGTCCGATACGTGGGTGGGGGGGGGAGGGGGTGTACTGAGGCTACTCAATTTAACTCAGCGGTATTGCCATAAAAAATTTTGCGCTCTTATTAGTTTTACTGAAGTGCGACGGAAAATGTTTTTTTTTTTCTTTTTTCAACACAACTTGAAAATTGTCCGTTCATATGTGATACATGTTTTTTGATCTGAAACATCATTTCCATTAGAGAACGGACATTAGAGACTAACAAAATTAGCTAGCCTAAAAAATACGTACAATTGAAAAGCAAGTATATTTGAAGTAATCAGTCCTCGGCACATAAAAAACGCAACAAAAACTTTACAACCTCATGAAAATAGCATCACTCTTTGTGCTGTCTCGACTGCAATTGACTCGCTTACCTTTATAGGTTTTTAATGTGCGTCGGGTCGTTTGATGACGCACATGCCGCCATTGCCCGCGGCGATAATAATTATGTCGTAAAGTTTTTGTTGCGTTTTTTGAGTGCCTTTTTGAGGGCCTATACTGGGATATGCAACGACTAAACCGTCCGTTTTTATTTCTTGTCGCAGAAAAACTTTTAAAATAAATGAGAATTGACGGAACGGACATTAGGCGACGACAGAAATTTCCGCATGTTCTCAGTTCTCACTATTTAACCCTTTACATCCTGACGCAGTATTAAAAATTTCCGTTTTAATTTTTCCTTGAACCATGTTATTTACCATCACCAAGAAATAGTAAACGGGCATTAGGTGATTCCTCAGATAACCCTTTATTTTTTACATGTTGAAGAATACACTTTTCAATCCTATCGCGACGCTAAAAATTTCCGTCGCCCTAAACTTTTTTAATCCTTGTTCAAAGAAACGAGCATTGACAAGGGAATTTACCGTTAGGGGATAGGTCGAAAATGTTGGCTTCGGGCTGCCGTGCTATTATAAACAGATTTCGACAAATTCGATCATCCTCAACGTCATCATAAATCTGCCAATTATTCATTGAACAGGACAAAAAACAATATAAACTTCATTCTATTATACACATTTTCATTAAATTATTGAATACAATTATTAGGTACGAAAAATCGTTTCGAGTTTGCAATTTTTCGATGTTAAAGTCGCAATTCTTAAATCTTTGTTAATTTCGACATCAATTTTTTAAAATATTGTACAATAAGAGTTCTTCCAAAAAAAGCTTTGAAAACGGAAAGAGACTACTTTCCGAAACGCCAGCAAAATACATTATTTCTGTGTTTATTCCGATTTATATTATTTGCAAAACATAACCTCTGACTGTTCCTTTGACGTAAACGTCACGGGCGCAGAGGCTTTTTTCCAATAATTATATTATTTTGTAGATTCGGTGATAATTAATAATACGTGGTAGAAAACCCAAATAATAAGAAAGAATATTGTACATCATCCTTCTGTTTTAAACTGTTACTATCAAATCCAGCGATTCGTTTTTCCTTTTCTATACCTTTAAATGAAAAGGCAGGTGGGAACAATCCCTCAATAAAAAGTAGATTTATTGCAATGAATTTTGTTGCCCATAATGTACATTGTATAGGGTGTCCCAATTAACGCGTCATGCTCAATTTTTTCGGCAGTGTTTAATAGAAACTTATGGTCCAAGAGCTACTCTCATATATTTTTCTCCGAAGAACTAAATGCCGCCAAGAAACAAAATTGAACGTTCAAGAAAAAATCGGCAGCTACTGGAAGCGGCTGGAACCTCCCCACTCGGTGGATCTTGAAGCCGAAAAGAGCATTAAATTGTGTAACAAAACGGCACTAAACGTAATCCGATCTCATCCAAAACCTTTTCAGATCTTCTGGGGCACTAAAAAACCCTCAACTTAATGAATTTACAATCATCGATGCGAGTTATTACCTACATTATCGCTCGTTGAATAATATACTATTACGATATTAACAACTTTAACATCACTTGAACGACTAAGAAAGTCTAGTTATCCTAAATAGTAGACTTGTAAAGCAACAAACTGAAAATTGGTAAAGTGATAATCTATAATAAATTCACCAACGAAGGTACAGAAAGCATATGATATTGATATTGTTACATCTACCTTTAAAGTTTGTGACAATCCACTAAAAGTTACAAATGTGCCGAAATCTTATTAACATGACATGACACCAACGTTATCCGATGACAATGACAATCATCAAAATTTGCTTATTGCAATCCGATCGCTCGCGGCTGTCTTTGTTAAATCAAACATTAGCATTTCAGTAATTTTACTAGATTTTAGAGGAATATTGGTAGTTTAATTCTTCGATTTGTCTGTATATATATTTAAAAACGACACTAAACGTAATCCGCTCTACTTTTAGAGCAGTGAAGAAACCCTCACACGTGAATTGACACGTGATGTGACGAGTTTCACGATGTAACGGCTACACGCATCGATCATGTCATGCGAAATGCGATCTATGCCATATTTGCTTTGTTTTTAATTTTTTTCACGGAAACCAAATCGAAAGGGTGGAAGTGTGATATATCGTTGAAATCAGAATTTTAACTGCTTTTCAATGGTTCCATTGCAAATTGAAAGTAAATATAAAATAAACAACTTGTTGCTTCAAAGTGGCACTAAACGTAATCCGATCTCAACCAAAACCTTTTCAGATCTTCTGGGACACTAAAGAAACGCACACGCAAAGTTTCATTTAAATCCGTTCAGTAGTTTCGGCGCTATCGTGCTAACACACATACACACATACATACACACATACATACACACATACACACACACAGACAATTTTCAAAAACCACTTTTTTGGGTTCCTAGGACCTCAAAACGTAAAGATTTGATGTTATCTCAATGTTCGTTTTTGAACCAATTTTAGTAACCTCTCACAATTTTATTGTGGAGACGTTAAAAAGTTATGGTCAAAAAGCAAGTTATAAAAACTTGTCAAAAAAATGTTTGTTAGGCATTATGTCTTTTGGCAACATCATTCTTGCGCGTGATGAAATATGTGGTGTATTCACCTAGCCACACTAGCCCACCACAAAACTATATTTTTTCTCGGTAACCTGGAGATCAACAATAACAAAAAAGATACAACAATAATTTTTTAATTCGATGTAAAAAATAATTACAACCAGAATTTTGTAAATTGATAGTGCCATTACCACTTACTTTCTAGCTCATGTATTTATTTAATGGTTCCAAGCATCAAAATACTTAAAATTTGTTACCTTGTTCATTCTACCTATTCAAGCAGAGCGTTGTTTGTTTTGCTTAGAACACTAACGTTGCCAGCTCAATATATTTTATTATATTATATGATTATCAAGTCTAATATTCAACAATTATACAGTTTTCCGATCGAAACATCCAACTTAGTTTAAGATGCACAATACAAATAACGTTTTGTTGCCTAAACAAACTATCTACTGTTACGTCATGGACATGCCCATTAAAATATACTATCAATCATTTCCCTAATCACTTGAAAGAAATATCTGGCTTAAAACTATTTAAATTAAAACTAAAAGAAAGATACTGTTAAAATGTCGATTTTATACCATGGACAATTTTTTTAATATTATCCTTTAACGCTAGTGTCAAACATTATTGCTTCATTGTATTAATTATGTTTTCTTAAAAGTTACAACTTTTTCCTCTTTTAAAATTGTTTGCTATTAATTTAACAATCATGAATTTACATATATATTATTACGTTTACTTCATTATGAATATTTTTTTCTTTCCTTGATAGATTTTCATTTGCCGTTTCTATGTAGTTACATTCTTGCTATCAATATATTAAAATGTTTGTATTGTTGTTTACTATCATTAATTTACATAGATGTTGTGTTGCCTGTATTATCAGTATTCTTTACTTTTATTGACAAATTTTGATTTAAAGTTTCTACGCAATTGGATTCTTCGGCAAGGTTTTCGTCAAATTTTGAAAGCTCTTCCTTTAAGTTCCTAGTATATTTTACTGTGTCTCTTTTATATATGTCCGATTTATATCCGATATTTTGATTTGATAGTAAGATTGATTTTTCCGTCATAACTATTTTCTTGGCGGCATCGAATCCCTTGCAAAAAAACTACGTCAGATTGATTTTTAAATAAAGAATTTATCTCAAATACTGCCCAGAAAATCGATCATGACGCGTCAACTGAGACATCCTCTACCAAACACATTTCAAAAAGTCGTAAATAAATCCATTCTGTGAATCTGAATTCTAGTTTTTTTTTTTAATATTAACTATTTTAACTCTCGACATTCCACCAAAAACTTTTTTTTTAAAACCGCTACAAGAGTTTCTTATACCGAGACCACTTTACAGCACGGAATTATAGAAGGATAAATTCTTAACAGACTTCAAAACAAGATGTTCTGTATCCGACTCATCCATCAATATATTTTTATATTTCTTGGTTACGTTCATGCAAAATTTGGTAATGTGTGGATCGAATCACTTTTTGCTTGAAATCGCTTGGCGAATGCCTTAGAGACACGTTGCAGATGCACAGTAAAACGCGTTGCATAACAGACTGGGGTATGCAATACTCTCTTTCGCTATAAATAAAAAACCACTAAAAAGGATTTCTAATCGAGTCATGTATACACGTATACTTATATTTTTTGGCTACGTTCACGCATAATTTCGTAAAGCTTAGACAGATCCTTTTTTCGTGTGAAAGAATTTGGCGAATGCGCTGTGACTCGCTTAGCCATGCACAATAAAGGGCGATTAAAAGACCGGCATGTAATATTTTCTTTAGACATAAGCCACTAAAATAAATTGCTGCGATATTGAAATCGGTGTCTACTTCAATAAACATATATTAGCGCTGAAAAAACAAAATTCAGTGAGTTTATCGGTCAAAAACCCACTCTCATTGAAACACTAACACCTTAAACCCTACTCCCCACAGCCTCCTACATTTTTAAGAGTAACTAATTATGCTATCTCACACTGCTACTAAGTCAGTACCCAGGTAGAACGTAATATTGGCAGGACCGTGGTTCAATATTGGATGAATATAGATACATTGAAACTGTAACAAAAATATTGAACTAATATTTAATATACACTGGTATTAAAATATTGGTGTGCCTATGTTGGTAGTATATTACTTTAACACATTCCAATTCAGATATACGCAGACAATATTGATAAATATCTATTAATATTAATTTTACAACATTGAAAAGTCTATATTCGCGTTATATTTTTTACATTTCTTGATAATATTGTACAAAAAATATCCATTGATAAAGAGAAATATTGATTCTAAAATATTGGAAAACTCATATTTAACTCATATGTGTCAACTATGTGTAAAATTATATTGTTTAGGGAATATTTTCTAATACCAATAAATATTGATTTGTGTATATGTTATTATGTTGTTATTGAACTTTTTAGTAATATTGCACAATAAACAGACTGATAACGCCAAATATTCATTTTAAAATATCGGGATATTCATATTGATATTATATATATTGTTAAACTATCTTTTAAATAATATTATTTAACCGATTTATATCTATATTCGACAGTCATGCTGCGCCTAGGATGTTTGCAATAAGTTGCATATATGTCTCCTTGCAATATGCTTGTACTAGTGTACAATTTCTGACTTAGTCTCCGGAGAAAGAGAAATTCACTGTGGTGATGCTCACCTAATCTGTACTAGCAAAGGCCCAAGATACCTTTAATAATTTTACAGATGATGTAGTTGTACCTACGATACACAGGTATGGAGGTATATTTCAGCTGGAGGTTTTACTACAATCTAGATCTTGTTAGGTGAGGTTCTTAAAATAATAATTATTCTTCAAAAATTGTACTTTATGAAAGTTACAAGAAATAGCTTCGCCATCTTTGGGCATTAGGCTAAACTTTCATTAAATATTGGGCCAATACATGATTTCAAATAAAAATTTATATTGGAACAAAATATTATATGATATGATTTTTAAATATTTCTTGAATATAGCTTAACCAATATTGAGTCTATATACAAAAATGTTCACATTTTTTATTGGTTCTATGTTGCGTTTTTTTTTACATTGATCCAACGTTTTTGTAATATTAAACCAATATTGGTTCAATATTAGTGCTCTACCTGAGTATTCAAATTTTTAACCTTTAATCAAAATTATTAGAGCCGTCTTAGAGGAAAAAAGATTCTTTAAAATCGACCCCTTACAGCATCCATCGAAGCAATTAGATATGCCATACCATATTGGGGCTAAATACACGTGTCAAATTCAGTCAAAATCTACGCGTCGTTTAATACTGATAAAAAGGCATATCTACGTTTTAAATGTAATCAAAATTGTTAAGAGTTGTTTTAGAGAATACAAAGTATTTAACTGTTTATACTTTACCCCCAGAACTTCTCTCCTATATTTTATAGTAGCACTGTTATTTCTAATAAAACAATATACTATTTTCCGCTCCCGGTTTCACTGAAAGTGACACTATTTATTTTTAAATAGGACACCCTGTATATTCATGGATTTTTTTATTCCGCAAAATTTTCTGAATCCAATGCTACCACATAAGCGACATTTCGAATGTCAATATTTATTGTAATTTAATTCTTAGTTTTTCATGTCGGTGTGTCATGATTTCCAATTTGTATTCTAACGGACCCGTGTAATGCTAGAAAAAAATCGAGATTTCTTCGAAAATACTAAATAATTTATGAGCAAATAAAGTTCATTCAAATGGTTTTTGGAACAAAACACTATCACACACAACCGTGTTGGGGTAGGTACGTAGGTTCCGTGGTACTATTTATTAGTACTTTGACTGCTGTACTAAAGAAAAGTAAAAAATTGTGTGTAAATTTTAAACGTCACTTCCAGTTTGAACGGAAATGGCGTTTCTAAAAAACAAAATCATAAATTTGCAAATGATACTATTAAATATCTTCTACACCACAGCTAACATCGAGGCATACATTTTTAACAAACTTCAAATCAGAATGCTTTGTATTCGACTTATATATTATATGTATCTCTATATCTTTAGGCTACGTTCCCGTATAATTTGGAAATGCGTGTGTCGAATCATTTATTTCTTTAAATAATTTGGCGAATGCGCAGGGACACCGTTAGAGATTCACAATAAATGACGATTCATTAAAAATCCGGCATGAAATATTTTCTTTCGGTATGAATACGTTAAATAAGAATCAATTAAAAATGGGAATTATCTTTGTGAAAAGTTGAGAACGATTAGTCGTTAAAAAAATTATGGAATTAAATTTCACACAGATGTCCGGTTTATAGAACCTGCTGTTCCCTAAACTCGATATGGAAGAAACTATATGCAATGTGCATATAAAATCTGAAATATATTATTTTTTACTTTTCAGTCCGATTTTAAGAAAAGTAAGTTCTTTTAATTTTTTAGTAAATATTTATTTTTTACTTTTCAGTGCGACTAAGAAAAGTTCTTTTAAATTTATTAGTAAATATACTCATTAGACAAACGTATAACCTTTGATTTTTTAAATGTTTGTCATATAACATGAGACTTTTCCAACTTAGCAACTGTTCGTTACGAGTCGGGTGTGAAAACAGCCACGGTATTGCGATGTGGCAACACTGCATGCATATTAATCACACCTTTCTTGTAAATTGACGCACTCTTAAAACTTCTTGATATTGGTAAATGAAGCAGAAACGCATATTTTCAAAAACGATATTTTATGTAATTTGAGCAAATCAAACTGACACTGGCGGCTCGTAATAATGTTCAATAATTTATTACTATAAAATTAATCAATGTCGATGAAGTCGGCATATTCGAAAGTAACCATTGGGTTGTCCTTCAACTATTCCCGCATACAAAAGTCAGTGTCGTGCAGCAACGAGGGGTACAGAAATATCTAAATTTGAAATTAGTTAACGCCGATGGCTTCTACGAATTAGAAAGTAACTACGGGTTGGTTTTTCAACGACGTCTGCCCCAGAAAATCACTGTCGGGTTTTAATAAGGGGTACAAAAAATGATGTTTTTCAATATATTGGTTCGTTTTAAAGTTTTTCCGCAAGATAATAAATTATTACGGCTTAATTTAATTTAAATGTTTATGTGTACGGTTCCTTATTTATACCGTCGACATAATAATAAATAATAATAATAATAAATAAACATCACAGAAATTAGACAACCCCCAATTCCAGAAGCCCGAGGCTTGTGCGGAAGGGGGTTACACATTGAAAAAACGCGGACATACAACCATTTCCTCCGACAGTGCCAAAGCCGGAGCCAGGATTCGAACCCGGTGGTGCGATGCCAGTGTGGTTAATCGCGATTGCCACCTCGCGCCTTAACCCACGCGGCTATCGACCAGATGATCGCATGATTCGTTTTCTATTGTCGCACATTTAGTACGACAATATCGTTGGCATATGTGACAACGCTGAACTGCCGTATCGTCTATGACATCAATGCCACAGAACAGGCAGTTCCCTCTCATGTCGTCGGACGTACTTAGTAAAGTACGGACGGTATTTCTAAAAACATTCAAATTTAGATATTTCTGTACCCCTCGTTGCTGCCCGACAATGACTTTTGTACGCAGAAGTAGTTCAAGGACCACCCAATGGTTACTCTCGGATATGCAGACTTCATCGATATTGATCTGTTCAATAGTAATAAATTATTGAAAAACGTAATTTTCTGTACCCCTTTTTAAAACCCGACAATGACTTTTTGGGACAAATGTCGTTGAAAGATCAACCGGTAGTTACTTTCTAATGCGTAAAAGCCATCGGCATTAACTAATTGAGTATTATAATTTTTTTCAAATTTAGATATTTCTGTACCCCTTGTTGCTGCCCGACACTGACTTTTGTATGCGGGAATAGTTGAAGGACGACCCAATGGTTACTTTCGAATATGCCGACTTCATCGACATTGATTATAAATTCTTCGAACCCTAAATTACGGAGCCGTCAGTGTCAGTTTGATTTGCTCAAATTACATAAAATATCATTTTTGAAACTATGCGTTTCTGCTTCATTTATTAACATCAAGAAGAAAGGGATGTCTGATACGCAGTGTTGCCACATCGCAAAACAGTGGCTGAAAAATCGTGGCTATTTTCACACCCGTCTCGTTGCTAAATAATGTCTGAACCATCACTTCTTTGAAGGTAGCTAAAACAATCCCGTACACCCAAATATTTCCATTTCCGAAAAAGGCCGATAGTATCATGCCCAGTATAGTGTAGAACATATGGAGGACTCTAGGCTATTTATTCTTCCAATGGTCATTTATTATCACATAAGACATGAATAGTTATTTTTTTTTTAAATAAAAAAAGCCACTCCTATTCTCTTGATGTTAAAAAATGGAAAACGATTACAGTAGTATCAGAACGCGTATTTACAAAAAAGCATATGGTTGCCAGCCAGTTTTAGACAGATATTGAAAATGGAGCATTAAAAACCGAAGTTTTGATCAAATGCAATAATTGCAAATTTTGAAGTTTTGTATATGTTTTGGAAAAAAAGTAATATGTACAATTACTATGTACAGGGTGTCCCAGTTAAGGCGTTACGCTTGGATTTCTCACTAGTGTCTTTGATATATTTTTTTTGTATAAAAGCTAATGTCATTTTTTCAAGGGACCCGATACCGCTAAGAAACAAATACTTGAACATCGAAGTAAAAAGGTATGGTCGAAAAATCAATCTTAAACGAAAATTCAAAACAGCGGATTGTTGCAATTTCTTATTTAACTGTTAAAGGCAAGTACAAAAATGCATATAAATCTTAAATACCACTTCTGGTTTAATCAGAAATGACGTTAATTAAAAAAAAAATGTAAATATAATTAATAGGTCTCTAATCTCTCTAATCTAATTTTTTGGTAGTATGTAAAATTAACCTAAACGCAATTTTTGTTAGAAACGTTTAATTTAATGACAAAGCAACTGTCATTTGGCTACAGCGATTGGCGATTTCAATTTTTGTTTGAAATATTATTTAAAATTACGTACATTTTTTGAGAGAAAGGAGAATCGACAAAAAAATGTTTGAGCCACCTGGGAACCGCTCTCGCTAGAAATTCCAAAAATTATTTTTCAATGCAGTTTTCATTCCACGATTTTACAATATTCTTTAAAATTTTCCTTACCGATTTTTTTAAATTTACGCAAAATTTTTGAGCGGGGACAAACAAAACAGACCGAAATTTCCTGGAGACCTTTCCCTGCAATTTTCCATTCTGAATAATTTTTATGAGAAACATTTCTGATGCTAAAAAATGGATTTGTACCCTTCTTGGAACCGCGCCTGATGCTATGCCTTGAAATTCTAAAATTTTATTTTGGTACAATGTTCCGTTCCGTCTTGAAAATGTTCGCTTGTTTTTAGCTGTGGGCGGTCTTTGATTTATCAAAAAAAAAATAAAAATTTCAAACCCTCCCCGAAACCGCCACTGGTGCCCTGAGAAAAAAAATTTCAAAAACTTTCCGATGCAATTTCCCACACTAGAAACTTTTATACCGGCAAAAACAAATTTTTGGTCCACACTTGGAGCCATCTCTGCCACTCTGACTAGAATTTGAAAAAGCTAATTTTTCATCCCGTTCAAAAGATTTTTTGGGCCCTCCCTGAAGCTTTGGTGAGAAATTTGCAAACGGCCTATTTGCTGCAATCGTTTATTTTAAAATACTTGTTTTCAGGCATGCTTTGAAGCCGGCCCTGCTACTTTGGCGAGAAATTAAAAAGAAACCTTTATCAAGAATTTCAATTAAAACAATTTTTAATTTCACGACATACTGTATTTGGGCCCTTCCTGGCCCTCTGACGAGGCATTTGCAAAAAACATTTTAGTCCATTTTCCTATCCCAACTTTTTTCTAAAACATCTTCAGATATATTTTTTGGCCCTGCCTAAAGCCGTCCCGCCCTAATGCACCGATATCGCCAATATTAAAAAATAGCGTTCTTCTTCAGACCTCCAACGCTTATATCCAACATTTCGGATCCCACGTTGAACTATCTTCGAGAAAAATGTATCATGCACAAACAGTTTGCGGATATATTTTGTATTTTTTTTTTTGCTTAAAACGCGCACATGAAAATTTCAAATTTGGATTTTTTTCACGACGCCAATATTTTATAGAAAGGAAGTAAAAGACAGGACGTAAAATTCTCTTTCCAAAATAAATATACAATGTGTTCACAGCAAAATGATAAACACAATATTCTGTATTCTGTTCTTGTTTCACCCAAAACCCATTTTTAGTATCTATGCTAGAACTGTAAAAGATTTATAGAACGCTGATAATGAACACCAACCGAAGAGACGTCGACGGTTGATAAAATTTATTGTTATTACATGAAAATTGAAAAACGACGGCTGTGTAACGAGCCATCGCACGACCAATTATTTTTATATGAAATGAGTAATTACGTTTTGCAAAAGTAAGCTGCTTTGGTGCCTTGTTATGATTTGTTAAGAACCTGATTTGTTCAAACCTTCCTGTAACTTTGCTTTACGGCATACTTTTGTGGTTATCGGCCGTTGTTGTGCACATAATTTGAATGAGAAGAATTTGGCCATGCATTTACCTACATTTTTAATAAGATTTTAAAATGAAATTTAAAGTTAGAAAAAATTTGGCCACCAGTTCTCTTGGATTCTTGAGAAATTTAATTCCCAAACGAGTTAAATTTTTTAAAACTTTATCTGAAAGAAATTATTTTTAGTTTTAAAGAGATCGATCGATTTTATTGCAAAACTTTGACTACAAAACTCGAAAATACATTTTTAAACCAATAGTTAATTATGATGGTTACATTACGGAACTGCTTAATTTGGCTGGCTACATTCTTATGTAAAAATTCCGAAAAGTAAAATTTAGTAAAAATAGAACGAATTTAAATAATGAATGTGTCAGAACTGGAAATTCCAACTGTAATATACTGATAAGACGAATTTCTCTATTTGTGAATAAATTCTTACCCCAAAACTGCCTCGTTTTTTTATTCGCCAACGAATCACTTTAATTTGGTTAAATTTATAATTTACGCGAATAAAATGTTTAATTTAGCAATTAGATTAACACTAACACGAATTAGGACGGGAATATCGTATATTTTAATTTATAAAAGAGAAATAATACACAGCGACTTGTTGAAACTTGCAGGAAATGTTAAATGCACGGACACGGTGCTCGCGGTATTTACACGTTGGAGACTCGACAAGACTACTCCTTTCCTACGCTCGCCCGCTGGAGCTCTCCGTAGGAGAAATTTGACGCAGCTCAAGTGACGTCATGGAATTTGGATTTCGGATATTGCCAAAAATTTGGTTGAAATGTTAATACGATTTAAAATTAATAAAATGAAGCGCTTTGCTGTAGGTTTTTTTAGGTGGAACTATTTGTTGGCGCGTAGGCTCCCGCTCGGCGTCCTTAGTTTGGGTGCGTCGAGTTCGCCCCCGCCATTCCCTGTGCTCGCTATAGCAGGACTACGCAACACGTGACCAAACAGGTCGGTTTGAGGTGATTATTTAATTGAATATTCTTTGTGATATTTTTTTATAATTGGAAATGAAAATTAGAGGACACTAAATTTTTTTAATCGATGCCGTAACCGAAACTGCAGAAAAAAGGAGGAAAACGTCAAAGTTACTGGGAATGCAACAAAAGACACTCACCCGTTGTCGAGTGTCGGGAATACGTTGGTGACTATGGTGGTTAAACCCCAATTTAACGAAAACCACCCCCTTATTCAGGTTTTTCGTGTCTGGGCATGAAAAGGCTTGCCGGATCGGGATTTTTTTACTCAATTTCGATAAATTGAGCAAATGTCGATCACAAGCCACCCCGCCCGACCCAAAGGGTTGAGAGATCACACCCCTAAAAACTGAAATACCTTCAAATCGGGCAGAAATTGGTACACCCCCATTTTCGACCGAAAAACACGATGGTGGCATCTCATCAACCACTCTCAACCACCCCCTCGTGTTTAACTGGACATGGGCGTGCGTGGACTTGTCGGATCGGTTTTTTCTTAATTCCTGAAAAGCAATTTTGGACCACAAGCCACCTAGCCCGACCCCAAAGGCTCTTGAAACCATCCCCAACCCCCAAAACCATTATAAAGCTCGAATTTCAACAGATATGGGTTTACCCCCGCTTTCATGGGCGAAAAAAAAATGGTGACAATTTTTTACAAGTGATAAGTCTTTGCGCTTGGGGGGTATTTGGGGAAGGATGGGTGAGAAAATATTGCCACTATCGTATTTCTCGTTCTCGAAAACAGGTGTATTCCAATTTCTGTTCCATTTGAAGCATATTGAAGGGATTATGGCCATTTGAAAGAACGAAAAATTTTACATAAAAATGATATGGAAAGTTTATCGTAAAATCAAAACTGTAGGCATAAACGGAGGCATACAAGTGCAGCGCGCGAGAAGCGCGCTATAATAAATTAGCTATAATTTTTTACCTAATCCATGGAATTGTACAATCCAAAATTTAAATAAAAGTAGAGGATTCTAGGTATTGGATTCTTATATTTAAACTTGAAAAACATTGTATCAGTAATATCTATGGTATGTATTATGAAGTTTAACCATAATGAGTTTTTCTACAAAATCCGTTAAAGCTGTGCCATTTCTAAAATTATTAAGATAAATGATTTCAAACTTTCAGAGTTTACTCTTAAGGTGATAAACAAGATGAGTGATACGAAAAAAATTTCAAAAATAATTTTTTAATATACAGGACTTGAAAAATTTGAAAAAGTACAAAATTTTATTTTTATGGACTAATTTCAACGATCTATTGCTTCAGCTTAAAATATGTTATTAAAACTTTAAAGGGGCATTTTATTAAGCGGGAAATTAATCGATAAAAGTTGTAAATAACTGGAAAGAACTATATACTTCAGAAATTACTATTTATTTTAATTAGTAATTGATATACGAAAATACCGTAAATAACTGAGAAGAAATTTAAATTTTATGGTAAAAAAATTTATTGAACTATATGTTCAATCGAACATTTATTTAAAATTCATTTTTTATGAAATATTGTACCAAAAATCGGCCATATTGAATCAGCCATTTTGATTTTCTAATTCTCAAGATCGTATCCTTTTTCAGTGACCTAAAAATCACTCTTAATATTAATTTAAGCGAAATTTATTTGAAATTCGAGTTAACTCATTTTTTAGGAAATATTTTACATATAGTCGGCTATACTGGATCAGCCACTTTAATTTTAATTTTTCGGCATTATATTCTTTTTCAGTGACCTCAGAACCCCCAGAATACCAATTTGAATATAACTGCTTTGAAATTTAATGTATTACAATTTCACATAAAAAACGTTTTTCATTTGTTTAAACAATTAATACACAATTAACGGGCAAATATAACATTTCCATTTCCGAAAAAGGCAGATGGTATCATGTCCAGTATAGTGTATAACATTATGGAGGTTCTAGGCATTTATTCTTCAATTGGTAATTAGTTTCCACACAAGACATGTATCATTATTATTATTTTTTAATAAAAAAAGCCACTCCACCCACATATTCTCTTGATGTTAAAAAAGGGAAAAACGATTACAGTAGTATCAGAACTCGTATTTACAAAAAAGCATATGGTTGCCAACCAGTTTAGACAGATATTGAAAATGAAACATTAAAAACCGAAGTTTTGATCAAAGAGAATAATTGCACATTTAGATATCATATGTATCTTAGAAAAAAATTATATGTACACAATTACTATGTTCAGGGTGTCCCAGTCAAGGCGTTAAGCTTGGTTTTCTTGCTAGCGTTCGGAATATTTTTTTTGTTAAAAAGCCAATATAACGTCATTTATTCAAAGGACACGATACCGCTAAGAAAAAATATTTGAACATCGAAGAAAAAAGGTACGGTCGAAAAATCAATCTGAAACGAAAATTCAAAATAGCGGATTGTTGTAATTTTTTACTGGACTATTAAAAGCAAGTATAAAAATGCATGTGAATCCTAAATACCACTTCCGGTTTAATGAGAAAAGACGTTAATTAAAAAAAAAACGCAAATACAATTGATCAATCGGTCTCTGTTAGATGCACCTCGATAGTACTTTCTCATCATTATATATTTTAAATATATTTACAACATTCTACATTTTTTGGTACAATGTAAAATTAACCTAAATGTAATTTTTGTTAGGAACGTTTAATTCAATGAGAAATTTGCAATGGGCATTTGGATACAGAGTCATTTTCGTTTTCAACTTTTGTTTGAATTATTGTTATAAAAATAAAAATATTAAATATTAAATTAAAAAGTGTTTTCAAAAACTTTCGATGCAATTTATCACACTAAAGAATTTTTATTATAAATATTTTTTAACGCACAAAAACCAGTTTTTGGACTCCACTTGGTGCCATCTCTGCGACTCTGACTAGAGTTTGAAAAAGCTAATAAAACAATTAGTAATATTTTTCATCCTGTCCAAAAGATTTTTTGGGCCCTCTCTGAAGCTTTGGTGAAAATTTTGCAAACGGTCTATTTGCTGCAATTGTTTATTTTAAGATTACTTGTTTTTAGACCCGTCTTGAAGTCGGCCCTGCTACTTTAAACACTTTTCTTTGTGCGCTTCCTGGCCCTCTGACGAGACATTTGCAAAAAAACATTTTAGTACAATTCTATATCCCAACCATTATTCCTGAAACGTTTTTAGATAAAAACATATATTTTGGCCCTGTCTAAAGCCGTCCTTCCTAGTGCACCGATATCGCCAATGTTAATAAATAGCGTTCTTCCTCAGACGTCCCACATCTTATATCTAAAATTTCGGATTACCACTTTGAACTGTCTTAGAAAAATGCATCATGCACAGACAGACAGACTTTAAAATTTTGATTTTTTTTCCCGGCTCCAATATTTTATAGAAAGAAAGTCTACCTAGCAAATAATGCATTCTATACCAATGGGGAGTTTGTTCTAAAATTACGAACGGAAAAAGATAATTTTCTAATATATAATTTTTAATCTTAACGTTTTATCTTTGTATGTAGTTTTTTAGAGTGTTGATCAATGTATATTTTATAGTTTTTATTTATATATTTGTACCTGTGTTTTAACATATAACATGAAAATTGAAAAACGGCGGCTGTGTAGTGTACCCCCTACCATACGACTATTATTTTTTTTTCAATGAAATGAATAGCTACACCTTTGCAAAAGTAAGCTCCTTTGTTATAATAATTTATAAGATGATTTGTTCAAACCTTTATGTTACGTTGCTTTAAGGCATACTTTTGTGGTTACCGGCCATTGTGCACTTAATTTGAATGAAAATAATTTGGCCATGCATTTATCTACATTATTAATAACAAAGATTTTAAAATGAACTTAAAATTTAAAGCTAGAAAAAATTTGGCCAGGAATTCTCTTGGATATTTGAGAAATTTTATTCCGAAATGAAAGATAAATTTATTAAAACTTTCCTAAAAAGAAAATTCTATCCGAAAGAAATTACTTTTAGTTTTAAAGAGTTTAATTGATTTTATTGCAAAATTTTGACTACAAAACTCGAAAATAAATTTTTAAAACAATATTTATTTATGGTCAGTTACGGAACTACTTACTTTGCCTACACTTTTATGTAAAAATTCCGAAAAGTAAAATTTAGTAAAGATAGAACAAACGTAAATAATGAAATGTGTCAGAACTGGAAATTTCAACTATTTACTTATATATCGAGTTTGTCTATTTGTGAAAAAATTCTTATCCCAAAACTGCCTTTCACTTTTTTATTCACCCGCGAATTACTGAAATTTGATTAAATTTATGATTTACGCGAAAATAAAATGTTCAATTTCGTAATTAGATTAACACCAACACTAATTAGGACGGGAATATTTAATTTATAAAAGAAAATACTACGCAGCAACTTTGCAAGCAAAAGAGTTACACAAAGCAAAATGCATGGACACTGTTCTCGCGATAGTCACTCGACCAGACACTAGACTAGACTACTTCCGCACTCCCTCTTCCTAGCCTCGCCGGTTGCAAGTGACGATAGGATTTGGCTTTCGCCAAAAAGTTGGTTGAAATTTTGGTACGATTTAAAATTAATAAAACGAAGCGATTAGCTGTAGATTTGGCATTGACCCGTATTTATTTACGGAAGTTTAGGGATTTCTCTAGGTGGAACTATTTGTTGGCGTGTAGGCGGTCGGAGTCCTTATATAACGGTACAACCCTTATTTAGGGGAGCAAGTTAACAAGAATAAAACGAAGTGCTCAGCTGAACGATTTATTTCAACCTATCTCACTAGGAGAACATTCCTATTTCTCCAGGCAATGTTTATACATTAAGAAAATGCCGGAGTCAGCGGCTTAGTCTAAACATAATATTTATGGTTGATATCAAGTGGTTATTAAACAAAAATAATAATGATGCCAGAGGCGAGGCGCCACGTTGGGTGACACACGGGGTACGAGGTGTTAGGGGTACGAGGTGTTACACTTAGTATGGGTGCGTCGAATTGACTCCCGCCATTTCTTGTGTATACAACCAACACGTGACCTAACGGGTCGGTTACAGGTGACATTTTAATTGAATTTTCTTTGTGATAATTTTTCATAATTGGAAATGTAAATTAAACGACATTGACATTTTATAATCGATGCTGTAACTGAAACTGTTGAAAAAGGCGGAGAACGTCCAAAGTTACTGCGAACGCAACAAAAGACACTCACTCGTTGTCGAGGCTGGGGAAACGTTGGTGACAATGGTGGTCTACACCCCAATTTAGCGAAAACCACTCCCTATTCAGGTTTTTCGGGTCTGGGCATGAAAAGGTTTGCCGGATCGGGATTTTTAAAATCAATTTCAATAAATTGATCAACTGTCGACCACAAGACATCCCGCCCGACCCCAAGGGTTGAGATCCCCATTTTCGAGGGCGAGAAACACGATGGTGGAAATATTTTCTCATCCACCCCACCCATCCCTCTTGTCGAATCGGTTTTCTTCTGAACTACTGAAAATTAAGCAATTTCCGACCACGAGTCACCTCGCCCCACCCTAGAGATTTGAAACCATCCCCACCCCCCAAACCGCAAAACCATCATAAAGCTCGAATTTCAACAGAATGAGTTTCCCCCCTTTCATAGGCGAGAAAAACAATGGTGACAATTTTTGACAAGTGATATGTTTTCGTTTCATTTTTCGATATATCTCCACACTTTGCACCCAATAGTCTAGCTCGCATACCTCAGTTTTCTGTGATCGTTCGTCTTATTTTAGAATGCCAGGAGGTAAAATCATAACGGTAGGTGTCAAATTTTTTTACTTTCCTTTAACAGTCAAGTAAGTAAATATTAAAATTCGCCATTTTGATTTGTTTAATGAAATTGGTTTTCCGGTCACAACTTATCCCTTTGATATTCGACTGTTTATTTGTTAGCGAGATCGAATTCCACGAAAAGAATTACCTCGGACTAGTTTTAACCCAAAAATTTATCTCATACACTACCGAATATATCGAGCATAACGCGGTTACCAGAACAACACGCACATTTTAAGTAGCACAGTAATTAACGCTACGGTAATTTCTCTCGTTGGATTCTTGTCGACAAGCTTTCTTCAAATTTTGAAAACTATACTTTTAGTATATTTTACTGTGTTTCTTTATTAAGATGAAGATATCCACAAAATCACATCCACAAATGTCGACATAGAGGAAACAATATCGCACCAGCGTAGAGTGTGTAAGAAGTTACGACATACGCGCACTATCATATTACGCATGCGCCAAACAACCTGACCATGCCCAGTTAAATAATGCTTAGTAATTACATAGATTGTAAAATAAACAATGGACTCAAGAAAATTAAAAAAAAATCGTTCTATGAACAACCACAAACGATTCCAATAAATTCTTTTGTCATTTCCATACCATTACCTTATGAAAATATTAAAACAACATTTCATACAGTGACAAAATACTCTACCCATGCCAACAAAGTATGTAAATTTGACGTTGACTTGCATTTTCAACATTCGCCAAAAATATAGATTTTTAAAAAAATACTACTTATACACAACAGATTTTTTATATATTCTATGATCCTAATAAATATTCTAGTGAACAGGCTTATTGTGAATTCGGTATCGGACTTGCTAAAAAAAAAAGTACAGTCCTGAAATTTTCGGTAGAAGCGCCAATTTTTTAAAGAATTTCCGAAGACCCCTGCTTTTCGCATGTTTTCATGAGAAATAATCTGTGGAAAACGAGTATTTATAGATCAAATCATTATGCACATTAAATGTAAAGTTTGCTTTTTATCGTTTTTCCAAAGCATCTACACATTCTGTTAATCTCGCAGCTCTGTCAGCCATACTTTCGCGAAATTTGTGACTGATATGGACATATTCCATACAAAAATATTTTGTGAAAACAGAATTTTCGTAAGAGAACAAATCGTTTATGAATTATCATGTTGAATTCTTTTTTTGCCATATTACTAAGGCAGATTTATTATAAATTCCCAGTTTTGCCCATATCAAAGTTTTCCCAGTTTTATATGATCAATATACACCTAAAAAAATTCGTGGAGAACGACGTAAACAAAGTGTTTATTACACTGAATTTCAAAATCCTTTTTGCCATCTTTAAAAAATATCTTCTCTATATTCCCAATTGTACTCCCACCAAAATTTCCCCAGGGTTTCTTAAGACTGTTGTATCCATTTGCCATACAAAAATAATCCGTGACAAACGAGCCTTTATAGGTTAACGAACCGTTAATTACATCTTTGATTTCAAATTTATTTTTACTGTCATAAATAAAGATTTTTTCCCAAATTCCCATTTGTACCCCCATCAAATTTTTTCCCACAGTTTCTTAAGACCCTTATGTACATTTGCCGTACAAAAATAATCAGTGACAAATGTGCCTTCGTAGGTGAACAAATCGTTTATTACATTCAAGTTTAAATTCATCACATATAAATAATTTTTTTTTAACTAAATTACCAATTGCATTCCCACCAAATTTGTTTTGGAAACGACCCTTCATAGGGAAAATTTGATGGGCGTATTTAGAGGTTATACTTCACTGGGCATGGTCAGGCTGATTGGCGCATGCGTAATATGATAGGCCCGTATGTCGTAGCTTCTTACACATTCTACACTGGTGGGATAAAGTTTCCTCTACGTCATTTTTTTTTTTGACGAGGGGAATCCCTCATGGGCACCCAACCTGAGCTGGGTCAGTGTCACTCTTACTGACTAAAACCCCTCCCCACAGGGTCGTCTGTAACACTCCGACGGCACTACAGCCTCTTGGGCTTATTGCGCACTTCCTGTTCCGATTTACACTGCCCATTTTAATACTCCTGTGCCACTGATGAGGTGATACAGGTCTGAGAATGGGCGAGTTTTAACGCTTTGCGGGTCTGTTTGTGTTTGCCCGTAAATATTATATCTTCTGCGGGCCAATGCCTCACATTCATATATGATATGGTCTACTGTCTCTGGTACCTTGCCACATAATCTGCAGTCAACGTCGCCATCGAACTTGCCAATTCTGTGCAGGTGCTTCTTAACAGGAAAATGTCCCGTCAAGAGGTCTGTTACAATTCTCAACTGTAACTTGTTCTTTGGGAGCAGTTCTGCAGTTTGTTTTGGGCATGGTCCTTCAATAATTGCTTTCCCATGTCGATTACCTGGTATGTTCCTCCAGTAATGATTGTGTTTATTCCTGACCCAGTCTTTAACTACCCCTTTAGCTGAGCATTTGGTAATGCCCAGCACGGGTTCTGGGCCATAGAATGTGTTAGCTGCTCCTTGCCTAGCAAGTTCATCAGCTTCTTCGTTGGCATCTATTCTGGTGTGTCCTGGCACCCAGAGTAGTTTAACTCTGTTCTGCTCACCCAGAACTTCGAGCTCTTTATGGCAGTCCCATACCAGTCTGGAGTACACTTTATTAGAGGCTAATGCCTTTAGTGCCGCCTGACTGTCAGATGCGGTGCAGATCTGCTAGTTCACATATCGTCGTTTGACGTTCTCACGTATACACTCCAGTGTAGCAAGAATTTCAGTTTGGAATACAGTGGCGTGAAGTCCAAGAGAAAGGCTTATACTTGCCCTCGGTATCACTGCATGTATTCTTGCTCCAGCTCCTGATTCCATCCTGGACCCGTCAGTATACCAAACCAGGCCTTTACGTAGTAACTCAGGAGGAGCTCCTGTTGACCAATCCCCTCTCTCTCCAATAGAGATACTGAAGGGCTTGTTAAATGTGATTTTTGGGACCATGTAGTCTGACCTCATGCTCAATAGAGGATCTACTACAATGTTGATTATCCTCATATGTTCTGACTCCCCTGTGTGGAGCCACGTCACGTGATTTTGCACCCTGTATGCCCCCATTCTTGCCTCTCCCTGAATCACTACGCTGAGTGGGGGGAGGTCCAATAGGGTCTCCATGGCTGCTGTGGGGGTGCTTCTTACACACTCTACACTGGTGGGATAAAGTTTCCTCTACGTCAGCATTTGTGGATGACATTTTGTAGAAATCTTCACCTTAGTTTTTTTCTTTTATATACGCGATGCATGTCTACTTAAATAAAGAGCATATTTAATTGTTTATTTATATAACGGAATATTAAAGGGGAGTAAAAATTGATTCGACACAAATCGAACGTTTCTATTTAGGAATGGATGGGACTAATACATCCTAACACTTGCATTCAAAAATAATGACAAATATATTTTGCTGTTACAAATTGCATCTCAAATGTGCATGCCAAATTTTATCAAAATCGTTAGAACCATTTCAGAAAAAAAATTATTTAATACTTTTAAACCTTACCCCCACAACCCCAGTACCTGGCGTTCTTAGGAGCAACGGATTATGACGTTTCATACTAGTGGTAAGGGCTGATCTGTGTTCAATTTAATCAAAATCGTTAGACCCGTTTTAAAGAAAAAATTATTTAAATTTCTATACCACACGCCTGATCCCTCCCTGAATTTACTGGAAGAGAATAGTCACGCCATCTTGTACCGACACTAAGGAAGTGTCCATGTGCCAAATTTGATAACAAAGGTAAGGTAAGGTCTTGCAAGTATACAAACAAAATTTGAGCAAAATCTATTTACAAGTTTTAGGCTATAGGTGCGACCACGAACGGACATATTTTAAAAACCATTTGTTTGGCTGAAAAGTGAAAACGTGCATATTTATCAAAAACTCAATATAGAATATGTGCACGATCACAATATACGTAGTACATGGGAAAGGTAAAAAATTGATGTAAATTTTAAATTTCACTTCCGGTTTATACGGAAATGACGTATCAAAAAAATAAAATCACAACTTTGCAAGTATACAACTGTAGTGTAAAATTATCTTTCTGAATATACATACGGGGTGGTTCTACTTTTTTAAATTGAATAGTATTGTTATCTCGCAAACCACAACAATTACAAGGTCGGTTAAATGGGACAAAAGTGTCGTATTTTGAAAGTCTATAAAATTGGTTATAAAAATTGAAAATATTTCGATTGGTCCCGGATATACGATAAAATCCAAAACGGCTCGTTTTCTTTTTCTTATCTAGCGCTGTTATTATAATACTTAAAAAAAACTTTATAGGGGTATTATGTTATCCATTAACTTCTCTATGACATGTCGTACTCAAATATTTACTTTAATGTTTTGTTTCTTCAGGACCGCCATCAAGTTTATTTTTTCAAATATGAACCTGACTTTTCTTAATTAGAAAATTGAAAGCATTTGACATTGTGAATTCAAGGGTATGTCACACTTGATAATTTTACTACGTTTCGTCAGAAAAATAGTCATCATCAACATAATGTATGTATTAAAGTTGCAATTAGCCTTTAACAAGTGCTTATACAACGGCAAATATGTTATATTAATAGTAGCGGCGCCTCCGGAAAAATATCGGCAATAGATAAGTCATTTTTTTAAATTTTATTTTATCCTGATCCTGGCGAGGACGTTGGGACAAAGTTGTCGAATTATTGTATTGTCATCGGTCCTTGGTTAGTGTGCAAAGTTTCAGTTCAATCTGAAGTTTTGAAGTGGGCGAGAATCACGTTCAAAGGTTCTGTTACATACAAACAAACATACAGGTGAAGCTAATAAAAGTGTTAAAAAAAATTAAACTTATGTAGATGAACTAGCGCGAAAAGTTGTAAATTTCAAGAAATACGTGTTCTCGTACTCAACGCTTTTAGTTTTAATTATCTGTATAAATTTTCATTAATATTATTTATAAAACCTGATATTTTAAAAATATTTTGCACGTTAATTTAGAAAATGTGTCGTTTTTAAAAGTGTTTTAAATATATTTCATTACACTCTCTTTAGTTTTTGTGCTTGTTACTGCGAAAAGAGTAAACCGCTATCTTGGGTCAACCGCCATATTGTTCAAAATAACATCACATAGTTCATCATATTTTACTTGTCAAACAGTTTCATTTTATACCCAACATGGAGGAGATTGTAAAGAAAAACATAATCCGTCATGACGGGGTGTCCGCCATATCGTGTTTAGAATAACGGCACATAATTGACCGTATTTTACTCATCAAACCCGTTCATATGATACCAATATCAAGTTGGTTGCAAATGAAAAAAGTAATTCGTCATCTTGGGGCGTCCACCATATTGGATTTGGAAAGATATTAGATATATTGCATTATCAACAGACTTATACAACACGTACGCAAAATTTCAAAGCTCTACATCAAAGAGGAAGATGCATGGATTTTAAAAATGCTTATTTTTATTATTTTTCCATAATATGTACTATATAAGTTGATAATATAATAAAAGAAATTCATAGAAAAATTTCGCTTTGTAAATATGCCACATTAAAATTTGAACTTTTTTGTAAACAAAACCACGTGACTGCAAATGCTATAATATTGCTTTGACGTCATTTTGACGTCACTAATTTACCTGAATTTGCTAATTTACGTTGTTATTCTTAATCTTGTTATTAATTATTGATTAATATGACGGATAATCATTTCATAACATCCCTAACGTGTTAATCTATAACCACATCATACTTTTTAGATGTTTCAACGTTTTAACAATAACGACGTGACGCTGCAGGTTACGAATGACACCATTCGTTAGGGATAGAGCGTTTTAATGGTTTTAAATTCTCAGCCGAAATAAATATTTTTTTCACCCTCAATTTTAATAATAAAGAAAAAGAAAAAATACGAGGAAGCCTATTTTTCTGTCGTCTATCTATCTGTGATATAAAAAAAATCATGCAACTTCCTCATTAGAACTTGTCGTCGAAATTTTGACTGCAAAAAAATTCATACCAGACAGAGAAAGTGAGCCGATAGAAGCGTTGTAAAAATGATGAAAAAACTATTTATTACAGATATTATATTACATATATATTTGGAAAGAGAACTTCACTATTATATTTACAAAATTACGATTATACGAGTAAACCTAAAGTGAAGTACTCAAATTCATAAACATTTTTTTTTCCTTCCCTTTGACAGTCAATTAAGAAAATACAAAAATCTACTGTGACTTTATGGTCTGACCGATGTTTCGGACATAACTATATTCTTTCATAATTGTATTTTCTTGGCGGTATAAAATCTCTTGGAAAAAACTACGACAGATTGATTTTCAAATAAAAGGTGTATTTATCTCGAATACTACTGAGAAAATCATACATTAAACCGTTTTGTGGAGCTGAAGTCCAGGTTATCTATTTCTAACTCCACCAAACACTTTTCTTTTTTAACACACTTTTATTAGCATCACCTGTACGTTTGTTTGTAAAGGAATCTTTGAACGTGATTCTCATCCGCTTCAAAACGTCAGATTAAACTGAAACATTGCACACTTATCAAGGATGACAATACAATAATTTGACAACTTGTCCTAATGTCCTCACCAGGATCATCAGGATAAAATAAATGACTAATCTATGTCGAGATTTTGCCGATGGAGCCGTTGTCATTGAGATGTTTTATTATCGGTAAGAAACGTGCCGAGGGATGAATAGCAAGAGGGTGACTAAAAAAAAATATAGTTTAAAAAATCTAAAAAAAAACACGATTTATAATAGCAAACCGAACTAAAAAGTAAAAAATGTTTAAATATTAAGATTCATTTTTTATTGTAAAAAACGTGGGGTTTATAACAATTGATATCAAGCACCCCACGCCTTTTACAATAAAAAAATGAATCTGAATATTTAAACATTATTTTTTATTTTTTAGTTTGGTTTGCTATTAAAGCATGTTTTTTAGATTTTTTAAACTATAATTTTTTTATAAGAACCGCTGCAAGACTCTTACACCGAGCAAATTTGAAAGCAATCACACGAGACCAGTTTACAGCACAGAATCATAAAAGAATACATTTCTAACAGACTTCAAAACAAGATGTTTTGTATCCGATTCATCTATCAATATATTTTTACATTCCTTGGTTACGTTCACGCAAAATTTGGTAATGAGTGGATCGAATTTTTCTTTACTTGCAAATTTGGCGAATGTGTTAGGGACACGTTGCAGATTCGCAATAAAAATGCGTTTCATATAACAGACTGGTATGCAATATTCTCTTTCACTATAAATGAGAAACCACTAAAAAGGATTTCTAATCGAGTCATGTTACCACGTATGTTTATATATATTTTTTGGCTACGTTTAAGCATGATTTCCTAAAGCGTTGACAGATTCTTTTTTCGTTTTAAATAATTTGGCGAATGTGCTGCGACTCACTTAGGTATGCACAATAAAGGGCGATTAAGAGACAGGCAAATAATATTTTCTTTGGATATAAGAAGCCACTAAAATAAATTGCACCTTATGGCCTAGCCACGATATTGAAATCGGTGTCTACTTCAACACCAGTATATTAACACTGGAAAAACATAAAATTCAGTGACTTTATCGGTTAAACGCTAAATCGCAAACCTAAGTTTGTAAATGAAAATACAAAAAATTAATCAATTAAATGTTGGAAACTACAATTCAGTCTTAATATTCTTTCCTATTATTTGGGTTTTCTACTACATGTATTATTGTCCTCTTCAAAAATAAATCACCGAATCTACAAAATAATAGAATTATTGGAAAAATGCCTCTGCGTCCGTGACGTTTACGTCTTAAATTTCGATGTTGACGTTCATATTTGTAAAGCTTGCTAAAATTCCCTGACCTTTTCAAACAATTTCAAATTTCTGGCAATAAATTTTTATATTTTCAAATTTGGGTCATTTGTCAACCGATCCTGATAAATAAAACATTATTTTAAGCAGCTAGTTTTTTTAATTTCACGATTTCTTTCACCCCTTCCCTCATTGCATCTCTCCTTGTATTATCTGAGGCAAATTAATCATGTCATCTCATTACTTGTACTAGGAATCTGTATTCATATATTCAGTGGAAATAGTTGGTGCAGTTTTGAAGAAAACAATTATGCAGTTCCTTAAATCCTACTCCCCACAGCCTCCTACATTTTTAGGAGTAACTAATTATGCTCTCACACTGGTAATAAAGTAGTATTCAAATATTTTACCATTGATCAAAATTTTTAGAGCCATCTTAAGGAAAAAAGAGACTTTAAAATCGACCCTTCACAGCATGCTTCCCTGCATCTTCTGGGAGCAACTAGATATGCCATACCATATCGGGGCTAAATACACGTGTCAAACTCTATCAAAATTTTTAGTTTTATTAAAGAAAACAAAATAATTCCTTAAACGCTACACCCGGGACACCTTACTTTTTCTCGAAGTAACTATACATCATTTCATACTGATGCAAGGGCATACCTACGTTTTAAATTTAATCAAAATTGTTAAAAGAGTTGTTTTAGAGAATACAAAATATTCAATTCTTTATACCTTATCCCCACAACTTATCTTCTATATTTTATAGGAGCACTTTTATTTCTAATAAAACAACATACTATTTTTCGTTTCCGGTTTCACTGAAAGTGTCACCAATTTTTTATTTTCAAATAGGACACCCGGTATATTTTTGGATTTTTTACTCTGCAAAAATTGCTGAATCCAATGCTACCACATAAGCGACATTTCGAATGTCAATATTTATTTTGATTTAATTGTTAGTTTATCATGTCGGTGTGTCATGACTTTCAATTTGTATTCTAACGGACCCGGATTTCGTCGAAAGTACTAAATAATTTATGAGCAAATAAAGTTCATTAAAATGGTTTTTGGAACAAAACACAATCAAACACAATCAAACACAACCATATTGGGGTAGGTAGGTACCGTGGTACTATTTACTAGTACTTACTATTAATAACCAACTTATTCATATGCCTTTTTAAAATGCGCGATAAATATAATCAAAATTACAGCTTCCTTCCGAGGAGTCTGGTGCCGCTTAGAAACAAACAACTGCACTGTCTTCGAGAAAAATGCATCATGCAGACAGGCACACTTTATAATTTGGATCTTTTTCATGACGCCAATATTTTATACAAAGAAAGTAAAAGACAGGACATAAAATTCTCTTACCAAAGTTAATATACAATGTGTTCACGGCAAGATGGCAAACACAATTTTCTGTATTGTTTTTGTTTCACCCAAATCCCATTTTTAGTACCTATGCTAGAATTGGAAAAATTATAGATCCCTGATAATGAACACGAACGGGAAGGACGTCGACGGTTGAAAATATTTATTAGATTATTACATGAAAATTGAAAAATAGCGGCTGTGTAGCGAGCCCTAGCACGACTAATTTTTACGATCTGAGTAGCCACGTTTTGCAAAAGTAAGCTGCTTTGTTAAAATAATTCATAAGAATTTGATTCGTTCAAACCTTCCTGTTACTTTGCTTTAAGGCATACTCTTGTGGTTATCGGCCGTTGTGCACTTAATTTGAATGAAAATAATTTGGCCATGCATTTATTTAAAGACTTTAAAATGAATTTCAAATTTAAAAATATGGCCAGGAATTCTCTCCCCACACACCATCTTGTACTGATACTAAGGAAGTATCCATGTGCCAAATTTGATAACAAACGTAACAGTTTAAAAACAGTCAATTAATTCTTTTAATCCCACTCCCCACAGCCTCCGCATCTTTTAGGACTAACAAGTCATGTCATCTCATACTAGTAGGGAGGATCTGTGAGTTACATTTGGCCAAAATCGTTATAGCCGTTTTTGAGAAAAAATTATTCTGCATTTTTTATCCGTTCCTAGGAGTTATGCCCCCCCCCCCCTCTATTCAATAGTTTAGGCTGTAGGTACGACCACAGACAGACATATTTTAAAAACTACTTGTTAGGCTTCAGGACACCCGAAAAGTGAAAACGTGCATATTCATCAAAAACTCAATATCGATTATGTGCACGATCACAATATATGTGTACATAGGAAAGGTAAAGAATTGATGTAAATTTTAAATTTCACTTCCGGTTTATACGGAAATGACGTCTCTAAAAAATAAAATCACAATTTTCTAATATAACGTCTACTTTTTATACTGAGTAATATTGCTAACTCGCAAACCGTAACAGTTACAAAGTCGGTTAAGTGGAACAAAAATTTCAGTTTTTTGGAGGTCTATGAAATGGGTTATAGAAATTGAACATATTTCGATTGGTTCCGAAAATACGATAAAATCCAAAACAGCTCATTTTCTTTTTTTTACCTTGAGCTGTTATTATAAAAAAATATTTAAAAAAACTCAATAGGAATATTATGCTATCCATTAATTTTGCTATAACTGAATATGCCACATTCAAATTTTTATTATGACATTTTGTCTCTTCAGGGTCACCATCAACTTATAATTTTTTTTTAATTAGGAATTTAAAAGCATTTGATATTGTGAATTCAAGGGTATGTCACACTTAATAATTTTACTACGTTTTGTCAGAAAATTAGTCATTCATTTTATTGTCCTCGCTCTCCACAAAACATTTTCTGTTAATTACAGAAGATGTGGTTCATCATTTAAATCTTCTTTAATGAACAATGAAATGCATTTTATACAAGAAAGATGGCTAGCTCGCACCTGCTGATAACTCAATATTATTTTACAGAGTGAGCACCAAATAAATTCTTATTTCAACTCGTTACGGACGTTCCCAAAAGGCAGTCGTTCTCAACCTACAAAAGGAACTCCCTTATTTAAACTATCATACTTACAATAAAAACTTGTTGACAAGCACTGCACTTTTTCGCTCCACATAAACTTAGCGGCGCTTGACTCAATCTGGCAATGTCTCGTTTTTATACTCATCAGAACGTAAGTTGTTGCTTTATTTTAGAGAGCATTATCGTATTTTGTGAGGTTAAGAATATATTTGTGATTTTTAAGGAAGTATAAAAATGTGTTCGAGAACAAAAAATGGTAGACTTGCCATAAATATAAACTTTTATTCTTACGATATTCATATTTTCTTAATATCTGTAAAGAACTCGCACTTATTAACATAAACTATGCGTTAACAGCATTTTAAATATTACCGCGTAATTTCAACGTTGCTAAATTGCGAACTGCTGTTCACCAACTTATCTGAGGCAAGCCGAGAACGACCGAAAATCACGGATTTTCAACACATTTTACAGAAAAACGATACCGCTTGCACTAATTTTTTTAAGAGAAAAATATTCCTCTCTTCTTTTTCTAATAACTCTCAGGTTTTGAAGAAAATCTTAAAAAAATTATCATTGTAATTAAATAAAACGTAAGTGAATATGGGATTTATAAGACATTGGTATGCTAAAATGGAAATTTTAGGTGCTAATATTTACAAATTTAGTACCGCAATAGCTACTCAAATTCTTTCCCCGTATACAGAACATTAATAAAAATATGTATACATTTTCAAGATAATCGTAAGAAAACTTTTTTGTTGGGAACGTCCTTAATTGTATTTCTTTAAACAACAAAAAACAATAACAAAACAACAATAATCTGGTAACAAAACAGGTAAATTACAAAAATTGCTAAATGTCTACCATTTCTCTGAATGCAAAGTCGCGTTCTCTTAAATACCAAAAAAGAATAATTCGCATATTATTCAACTTATAGCGCAGTAAAAAGTCAAGAAAAAGCCGCTTCCTTCTTGAAAATTTTTTTTTTGAGGTATAACCAGATGCAACCTGCATGACATCCTTAGATAGGTCACTGGACATCCGGAAAGTCCATTTACGACTTTTTTTAATGCTACCGCTTTCTTTTTAAATCAAGAAATGTGTAAAATTTGTGAAAATTAAAAAACGTACTTTTTATTACTCACTTCGTCATATCTTCAAACCGTATGACATATTTTAATGGACATTTTTTAGTTTGAAAGCAGACACATAAGCGCAGGTGGCAGCCTAAGATTTATATTTTAAAAAAATGTTTTATTAGAAAAAATAAAAGACAATCTGATAGATTCGTTTACATTGTAATGACTTTTTCATGAATTGAAAAATTTCTTATTTAAAGGAATTTTGCCATGGTATTTGCGTATGAATTAAAGAAAAAATATGGGAAAAGTTTTTAAAACAACAATCAACATTCTGTGGCAAATAGTTTTGTACTTATCGTCATTTAAAATTATTAATATTCGCGCGCGCGATGTGCTTTTCGGTAGCGAGATAAAGCACATCTAGCGTATCATATACTATAGTACTATAGTGGACTGAATATGTGTGCTTGTCAAATGAGTAACGATGTAAATGAAAATGTTTCTTCTTGTTCTAAAACAAGAAATAGTGACACTGTTTTTGATATACTAAGAATATGTTTAATTTGCAATTCGTCTGGAGTGAGAAAAAGGCAGAAGTTAACTTCTATTCAAACTGGTAAGTGATTAGGCTTTTTATTTAATTTCATAATTTCTCTCAAAATTCCTTTCTTTGGGATTTTCATTCATCTGTCAAAATAAAGGTTTCAACAATGAAATGACAAGTTTTAATTATTGATTAAACCAATCAGAACAAGATTACGTGATAACCATGCACTAATTAGTCGCATTAATGCGATTATCGGTAATATAGTGCACGATTATTGATTATGTCAAAAATGACTTATTTAACAAAGCTGGTCTTTTATAATAATAATTGGTAAAAATTGGTAACAATTCACAAAAATATCTATTTATACAAATACAAAACATTCAGTTAAAAAAATAAAACGACAAACAAACATTGTGAAAATTAACAAACCAGGGATTACAAAAAAAAATAGTTATACAAGTGGGAAACAAAAACAAAGTCATAGAAATATTATTTCTCTTATTAGCTGGCATTCGTGAGATCGCAGCATAAGTATTCATCAACAGAATAAAATGAATATTTGAGTAGAAGCGATTTAACTTCCCGTTTGAAAAGATGAATAATATCTATTTTTTAATATGAACAGGTAATTTATTAAATAATTTTATCGGCATTACTTTGGGACCTTTTGCAACGATGGATAAAGAGTGAACTGGTATGTTAAAATTATAATTTTCACGCAGATTTTGACTGGTCTCGTATCTGCTATTGAACTGTTCAGAGTGTTCTGTTATATGAATTACACAGTTTAAAATGAATGAATGTATAGAATATTAAATCGTAGTAATATTTTTTTAGCCTGTTCTATTTTAATACGATTTTTTTTTAAATATATTATATCTTAAATAAACCTCATTATCACCCGATGTTTTATAGGTTTTATACAAGTCCTTCAAAAATACTCCTTCATTTACAATGTCCTTGGTTATCCATGGTTTATTGTTTTTGTTATTAAGTTTAATTTTACATAATTCTAACGGAAAAGCGCTATCCATCAGTTCTAAAAAGGTATTATAAAATATAGTAAACTCCACTTTTCATGAAATAGTAAATATTTGAAATAATTTAAGTTGTCAGCTTTATTAAAAAATCGTTTCAGTTGATAAGCACATTGTTCTTCGTTAGTATTGAAATTACAGCAAAAGGTAACTAACTGCATGAAATTATCAGATAAATCCGAATATATGATTTTTGGATCTAATCATCGATATTAGAAAAAATATTATCAATGATAGTTTTTGATTCACCCTGTATACGAGTAAAATCAGTAATATATTTATTCAAACAAAAACAACGCAATATATTTATATATACATAGATTTTTGCATTAGTATCCTCAACACAGTCATCAAAATTGAAATCTCCACAAAGAAAAGCGGAATAGTTACTATTGAAAATAGAAAATAATAACTCCTCCGAGTTAGAAATAAAACCTTTTTTTTAACATTTGCG
Organism: Leptura quadrifasciata; assembly: GCA_963675555.1. Lineage (NCBI taxonomy): Eukaryota > Metazoa > Arthropoda > Insecta > Coleoptera > Cerambycidae > Leptura > Leptura quadrifasciata. The sequence continues at coordinate 70,654,928 of OY776678.1, forward strand.
ACGTAACTGAAAAATAAACATCATTTTTATTTGCAAAAATATATAAAAATGCTTATTTTTATTTCTTAGATAACTTTAAAATTTGATTCTTGAAATTCTTTAATAAAATACCGATTTATTTTTATTGCATATGTTGTAATTTTTAACAAATTTGCGCTTATGTATTTTAAATTAAAAAGGCATTCAAGCGAATTTGCCGAAAATTACCAATAATTTTTATTGGACTTGTTACATTACTACTGATAATATGGTTTAGTTCTTTATAATCTTTTAACAAAGGCTATCATATCAAAATGCAATTTATTTCAAAATTATATTGATTGACACTTAATTATTGTTTTAATGCGGCCTTTGCTTCTTTTATCTTAACATTTCTTCTTCGGGCACCGGTAAGAATACACACGAAACAATAATTAAAGCTGCCAAAAAAAGAGAACATTTCTATGATTTCCAAGCTATACAGGGTGTTGCATCATGAGAGGGACATAGCTTAATAGGAGGTAGAGAACATCAGTGGTAACCGGAACCTCCCATAGAAATGTCTCATTGGGCCTTCACTACGAAGTTACAGGGCGTTTTGTAATTTTTGGCCAAACCTGTTTTTTGTCATAACTTTGACAGGGAATGAAATAACGGATTTATATTTGGTACGGCTAATGTACTAACGAGCCCCAAGAGGTACATGTATAAAAAAAAATATATCCAGGCCCGGACTCACTATAATTTATGTTTCTTCTTTGCATCAATAAAACCACCCTGTATATATTTTTTTGAAATTTCGATACGATATTCGAAAAGAGCAAGAAAAAACAAACAAAATGGCCTATTTCATTTTTTTGTTACACCTTCGTGGTTATTTAAATACGTTGTTAAATGTGCAAGAAAATGGATTACAGAACCCTATTAAATGAGAGGCACGTGAAATAAATAGTTTTATAACTAAAATTTGCAAAAATTCTATTGAGCCTAGGTGGTCTGGGTGAATCCTAATTCCGGCACGTTTTAAAGGTCCATTTTGGTAAAAAACTGTGGTCCTAATAAGTAATCGGGTATGAAATAACAAAATTTTTAATCAATCACAGTAGGCTTGTTCAAAGTGACAGATAATAAAAAGAAATCTCCTAAACAGTTGAATAATTGTTTGTTAGTAATTTAATATGTCAATAATCCGCATTTAGTTAGTGAAAACTTGTGAAAATATTTTAACTATGCCAGTAAAATTTACAAACGTGGAATATGCTGACATAATATTCATCTATGGTTTCTGTAATGGAAATGGTAGGTCGGCGGAAAGAGAATATCGGCTGCGTTTTCCTGGTCGTCGATGCCCTAATCATAAAACCTTTAGTACGGTGTTCCAGTATGCAAGACAACACGGAAAGTTTCCTAATTCTGCAGTTGTGGAGCGTGTTTTACAACAAGGTGTGCAGGAACAAAACAATATTATAAACGTAGTTCAAGAAAACCCAAATGTGAGCACTAGACGAATCAGTTTGGCAACTGGTATTCCTCATTGGCGAGTATGGAGAACCCTAAAAAGAGAACGTTACCATCCATATCATATCCAGCAGGTACAGCGTCTTCAACAAGGCGACGATATCCCCCGCCTGGCATTTTGTCATTGGTTGTCTAACCATCGCCCAGTCATTTACAGAACCTTATTTACGGATGAGGCACAATTTACAAGGGATGGAGTAAACAATTCACGAAATAATCATAAATGGGCACAGGAAAACCCACATGCGGTACGCCAACGCCGTTCGCAACACAGGTTTTCTGTAAATGTTTGGGTCGGACTTGTGAATAGACATTTGATAGGGCCACATTTTTTTGAAGATTGAATGGTGAAATTTACTTTGATTTTCTTCAAAACATTTTACCGAATATGTTAGAAAATATCGGTATAAGAGGCATGTTGTTTCAGCATGATGGGGTCCACCACATTTTAACCTTCAAGTAAGAGAACACTTAAACAATGTGTATCCTAATAGATGGATTGGACGCGGGGGTCCACATGAATGGCCACCAAGATCTCCTGATTGTAACCCTTGTGATTACTTTTTATGGGGCCACTTAAAAAACGAGGTTTATAGCATTGAAATTGAAAGTAGACAACATTTAATCCAGCGCATCGTTACAACCTGCGACGAAATATGGAATAATCCAGAAATGATACGTCGAGCAATTGGTGACCTTTCTAAACGCGCAAGAAAATGCACAGAATGTGGGGGAGGACATTTTGAAAATTTACTTTAGTGTCAATTACGTTTTATTTTAAAACACATTTAGTTATTGTTTTGTTATTTATTGTTAATTGAATGGAAAATATTTTATTTATTTAGATTTTAGTTTGTTCTCTTTTCCAATTTTTATTAAGTATAAAATGTTCATGATTTTCTTGATCAAAGTAACTGGTTGCTTAGGCCTAAATGGTTTAAATTATCTGTCACTTTTATTCTTTGAACAAGCCTACTGTGACTGATTAAAAATTTTGTTATTTCATACCCGATTACTTATTAGGACCACAGTTTTTTACCAAAATGGACCTTTAAAACGTGCCGGAATTAGGATTCACCCAGACCACCTAGGCTCAATAGAATTTTTGCAAATTTTAGTTATAAAACTATTTATTTCACGTGCCTCTCATTTAATAGGGTTCTGTAATCCATTTTCTTGCACATTTAACAACGTATTTAAATAACCACGAAGGTGTAACAAAAAAATGAAATAGGCCATTTTGTTTGTTTTTTCTTGCTCTTTTCGAATATCGTATCGAAATTTCAAAAAAATATATACAGGGTGGTTTTATTGATGCAAAGAAGAAACATAAATTATAGTGAGTCCGGACCTGGATATTTTTTTTTTATACATGTACCTCTTGGGGCTCGTTAGTACATTAGCCGTACCAAATATGAATCCGTTATTTCATTCCATGTCAAAGTTATGACAAAAAACAGGTTTGGCCAAAAATTATAAAACGCCCTGTAACTTCGTAGTGAAGGCCCAATGAGACATTTCTATGGGAGGTTCCGGTTACCACTGATGTTCTCTACCTCCTATTAAGCTATGTCCCTCTCATGATGCAACACCCTGTATAGTGGATTTATTCGTCTATGATGATGCAAAGTACCATAAAAATTGCCCCAGTCAATATATTTCAGCAAGAAATATCAAGGCTCCTAATAAGTCGAAAATTAGTCAAAAATGTAAAGTAGCGTCGATCGCGCAGTAGAAACTTTGCACTCAGACAATGAGAACTCAGATCCGTCGAGTTCTACTGAAACAAATTCTGATATGAACCTAAATTATGTTTTTGAAAATGAAATATAAGTTTTGCATAGAACGGCAGGAATCTTAAAAAAATATATATACAAGAATTTGAGTGTAGGGACACCGTGGTGTAGAGCAAACCTAGCAAACCCAAGAATGCTTCCCAAACACATTGAGAGCGCGGCACGGTGCGATATTTGATGGCGTCTCCAACAAGCAGAACGTGCGCGCGAATATTAATAATTTTAAATGACGATAAGTACAAAACTATTTGCCACAGAAGGTTGATTTTTGTTTTAAAAATTTCCAATATTTTTTCTTTATAATTCATACGCAGATACCATGGCAAAATTCCTTTAAATAAAAAAGTTTTTCAATTCATGAAGTCATTACCAGGTAAACGAAACTATCAGATTATCTTTTATTTTTTCTAATATTTTTTTATATATATAATTCTTAGGCTGTCATCTGCGCTTATGTGTCTGCTTTCAAACTAAAAAAAGTTCATTAAAATATATCATACAGTTTCAAAGATATGGCGAAGTGAGTAATAAAAAGTACGTTTTTTTAATTTTCATAAATTTTACACATTTTTCGACTTCAAAAAAATCGGTACCGTTAAAAAAATTCATAAATGACCTTTTCGGATGTCCAGTGACCTATCTAATGATGTCATGAAGGTTTCATCTGGTTATACCTCAAAAAAAAATTTGATACAATTTTATATCGTTTTCGCTCCACTATTAAGCTATAGAGCCGTGTACAGATAAGTTTAAAACAAAACAAAAAAACTAATGATGGTAACATGTATTTACATATTGCAAATCTCGTATGTCATATATAAAAATCTGAACAAATTAAATGTGAAGAAGATAATTACCCTACTAGGAGAGCCCAAGAATTAAAATAAACAAATATAAGAAATCTCCACATTACGCGGGCAGTTCAGATTTTTTCAAACTGTTAGAACTGAACATTGTTTTTACAACATGACAGAGTTTTTCAATCGATAAAAAAACAATCACTATTAGCAATTGTTAGGGTACGCTATGTATTTCTGAATTTGTGTGTCATAAATATATAGTTGGTGATATGCCCATTATTGCCCATTATACTATTTTTAAGCACTTTCTTATCTATATGTTTGTTATACACCTTTCTTATTTTTTTATCTTTACCTGACGCGTTAAGTGTAAATTGGATTATATCAGTCTTTTGCATCAGTTTACTGTTTATTTTTTTATATATGATGTGACAAAACCGATAGTTCTTGTAACAATGATTTATGGTTAATAAATTTTGTTCTATTCTATTCTACCTGTTTAGTAACTTTGGGGTAATTTGTTTGGGAGTTTCAACAATTCTATTGCGCAATTCATTGAGATCTGGGACCTCGTTGCAGTATATTTAATTTTTTGTAAAATTCCACACAAAACAGTCTAAAGGAATTAAACATGATGAGCGAGGCGGCCACCTGACTGGTCGACTGTTCTTTAAGGCACCCTAGAAGAAAAAGATAAATAATATTGCGTTAACAGCCGCACTGGATTAACCACGCTAGATAATAATGCATTGGATTGCTCATAAAATAAGCTTATTAAGTGATGAGGCACACCTTTTATTGCTTAAAACTGTTTTTGTGAAGAGTGAAACGTAATAAAATTGTCAAGTGTGACAAACTTGAATTTATAATTTCAAATGCTTGAAAAATTTTACATAAACTTCAAGGTAGCCCCGAAGAGATGAAATATTATAATAAAAATTTGAATACATGTTTATAGCAAAGTTAATGAATAACACAATATTCCTAAGAATTTTTTAATATTTATAACAGCGCTAGGTGAAAAAAAGAGAACGAGCCGTTTCGGATTTTACCATATATATCCGTAACCAATAGGAATAATTTCGATGTCTATAACCCATTTCAATGATCTTCAAGGTATGAAACTTGTCCCAATTAACCGGCTTTGTATAGTATATACGATCACAATTGAAACCGTATAAAAAGTAAAAGCCGGCATCTCTTGCGGAGGTAAATAGAAATGCTTGTCATAAGAAAAACAATAAAGAGATGCCGACTGTTTTTGCCGGCTTTTAGATTTTATACGGTTTCAATTATGGTCGTATACATTATAGCTGTAATGTCTTGAGAGATACTAATATTATAAAATGTAGCCTCCCTGTATAATAAAGAGTGGTAACAAAACGCACCTAAATTTAAAAAACAATTAATTTTTTAACGCCTCTTTGACAATATAAGAATATTTTAAACCAGATTGTTAACGTTAATTTCGTATTTTGATACGTACCTACTATGACTTTACCTCATAGTCATAATTGGCATATGTAAGACAAAACGAATCAATGATGATCGACTGATACGTGAATTAGACCATCATCAGATGCAAAGTTTGGAGACATACTGAAAAATATATAAAAACAAGTCCTGTATGTGTTAAAAACATTTTTTTTTTCAAATCTGAAAAAAAAAGTATGTAGATAATGTAAACTAAAAGTGTTGAGCGCGAAAAGTCGTAAATTTTAAGGAATACATGTCTTCGCGCTCAACGCTTTTAGTTTTAATTATCTATATGCATTTTTATTATTATTGTTTTTTATAAAACCAGGTTTTTGTAAAATTTTTAAGTGCATTTTTAGTCGTTTTAAAAATATATTTCATTAAAATCTTTAGTTTTGTGCTCGTTACTACGAAGAGTAATCCGCATCTTGGGACATCCGCCATATTGTTCAAAATGACATCACATAGTTCATCATGCTTTACTCGTCGAACAGTTTCACTTGATACCCACGACCTACATCGAAGGGGTTGTAAAGAAGAACATAATCCGTCATGTCGGGGTGCTCGCTATATTGGGTATAGAATGAAGTCACAAAGTTTACCGTATACTCGTCAAGCCCTTTGATTTGGTACCAATACCAAGTTGGTTGGAAAGAAAAAAATAATTCGCCATCCTGAGGCGTCCACCATATTGGATTTGGAATAATATTAAATATATTGCATTATCAAAGGATACACGTGGGCAAAATTTCAAAGCTTTTCCTCAATTATAATTTTGATTGCACAAGATTCATCATAGTCAGAGAAAGTGAGCCAATAAAAACGTTGTAAAAATGATGAAAAACTATTTATTACATAGATATTACATTACATATATATTTGGAAAGATAACTTCACTATTACATTTGCAAAATTACTATTAAGTATACTTATTTTAGAATGTAATTTCCAAGTAAATCTTAAATTAAGTATTCAAATTCATATACATTTTTTACTTTCCTTTGACAGCCAATTAAGAAGATTACACATAGAATCTATTATATCTTCTATATTATGGCTAACAAAAGATAAATTTTTACAAGAGCAAAAATAAGACGTTTTGTATTTGACTAATGTATGTCTATATATTTTTATATTTCTTGGTTACTTTCACGCATAATTTAGTAATGCGGGGTTAAAAATTTTTTTTACTCGAAATAATTTGGGGAATGCGTTAGGGACACGTTGCAGATTAGCAATAAAAGGTGTTTCATAACAGACTGGTACGAAATATTCTCTTTCGCTATAAATAAGAAATCACTAAAAAGGATTTCTAATCGAGTCATGTATATCTAGATATGTTTTTGCTACGTTTCCGCATTATTTCGTAAAGCATCCACGTTCCTTTTCGTTTGAAAGAATTTGGCGAATGCGCTGGGACTCGCTTAGGCATGCACATGCACAATAAAAGGCGATTAAGAGACCGGCATGTAATCTATTCTTTGGATATAAGCAAGAAGCCACTAAAACAGATTGAACTTTATGACTTCGCGATAATGAAATTGGTGTCTACTTCAATACCAGTATATTTTAGCTGGAAAAACAAAATTCAGTTAAGTTTATCGGTTAACTAAGTTTGTAAATGAAAACACAAAAAAATGAATCAATTAAATGTTGGAAAGTACTACTCGGTCTTAAATTTCGAGCTATGAATATGATGACTATCCTCGACTTTTTATAAAAATTGTTAAACTTCAGTGACCTTTTCAAACAATTTCAAACTGCCCGCAATAAATTTTTATATTATCAAATTCGCGTCATTTGTCAACCGATCGTAATACATTAAACATAATTTTAAGAAATTAGTTTCATTTCTGCAAATGCTTTTAGTTTTTTTTTAATTTTACAATTTTTTTACTCCTAGCCTCACTGCATCCTCCCCCTACATTATCTGATAAAAATTAGTCATGTCATCCCATAATCGTACTAAGAGTCTGTATCCATATATTCAGTGGAAGTGATTGGTGCAGTTTTGAAGAAAAAAAATTATGCAGTTCCTTAAACCCTACTCCCCACAACCTTCCACATATTTTAAGTGTAACTAATTATGCTATCTCACACTGGTACTAAGGCAGTATTCAAGTGTTATATTTAAGCAAAATTTCTAGCTGTCTTAGGAAAAAAAGATTTTTTAAAATCGACGTCTTACAGCATCCATCCCTGCGTCTTCTGGGAGCAACTAGAGATATGCCATACCATATTGGGGCTAAATACACGTGCCAAATTCAATCAAAATTTTTAGAGTTGTATTAAAGAAAACAAATTATTTAAATGCTATCCCCACCCCACATTTTCTCGGAGCAACTACACGTCATTTCATCCTGATACAAAGGCATACCAACGATTTAAATTTAATCAAAATCGTTAAGTTGTTTTAGAGAAAAAAAATATTTAATTCTTTATACATTACCACCACAACTCCTCCCCTATATTTTATAGGAGCAAGTGGTGATACCATCCGATATTTTAACAAAGTATCTACGTGGAAAATTGGATCAGAATCATTATTACAACTTTTCAAATTAGACCCACTTTCTCAAGCAACTAGTGAAGGGGTCTAATATCGTCGTTAAAACGTATTTATAGAATTTCATCAAAATCATTAGAACCAATTTAGAAAACAGTTATTCAACTTCTTTTACGTTAACCACCTCATACAAGTAGTATATAGTAAGAGTATGATACACACGTATTAAAATTAATCATCGCTATTATGAAAATCATAGCAAAATGCACGATTTTCTTCAAACATCAGAAAATCATGGCATTTTTTAGTCATTTCATGACTAAAAGTTAGATTTCAGACGACTGTGTAAAAGTACTTTTTCTTCAGCTCGAGTGGACTTTTACTTCCGTTGCTAATGGCAACGCAAGGCTAACTTCTTTTATATATATTTTTTTTTAATAGTTAATCGACGTTTGAAGAAAATATAACATGTCTTATTCGGAGTAAAAGTCACTTTTATTCCTAATAAAACAATATATTACCTCACAAAAATTATTTAATAATATGAGACGAATATAAAAAAATGACAAAATTTATAACGTTTAAACTCATCATTTTAAAAACTGCAATATTGCCATAATTAATTCAGTTCTTTATTTACTTCAGCTTCAGCCACAGTAACAGAAAAAACAGAAAAAAGAATTTTTTATTCTGCACAATATTCTGAATCCAATGCTACCACAAGCGACATTTCGAATGTCAATATTTATATTAATTTAATTGTCAGTTTATCATGTCGGTGTGTCATGACTTCCAATTTGTATTCTAACGGGCCGTGTAATGCTAGAAAAATCGAGAACTCATCGAAAATACAAAGTAATGTGATTTAGCAGACAAAATTCATCAAAATAGTTTTTGGAACAAAACACAATCATACACAACCATACTAGGTACTATCTATTAGTACTTACTATTAATGAGCTATTCACATGCCTTGTTAATATGCAATAAATATAATCAAAATTACTGCTTCTGGTGCCGCTAAAAAACAAACAACTGATCATCACAGAAAAAACGTTATGGTCGAGAAACCAATTTAACGAAAAAATTATGAATTTTTATATTTTCTTAATTGACTATGATGAAATGTATGTAAATTTTATTAAACGTCACATCCAGTTTACACGGAAATGACGTTTCTAAAAAACAAAGTCACAACTTTGCAAAATCAGTAAATATCTTCTACACTGCAGCTAAGACAGTCAGCCGACTGTACCCATATCGGCAATGATTATAGTCAGTATGCCCTTTTAAAATTGAAAAGATTTTATCACAACTTGCACAATGAAAAATCATACTATTATCGTCTTAAAAACGGTTATTATTGAACAAATAACAGTAATTACATTTTCCACCGAATAGTCCACGGAGACATTTTAATTTTCGTTTTTCACAATCAGATATATATATATATATGCCAAAATATCATAAACCTGAAGGGCATACTGTTTATCATCATTGCCGATTTGGGTACAGTAGGCTGACGGTCTATAACACCGAGGGATACATATTTAACAGGCTGCAAGTCAAGATGCTTTGTATTCGACTTTCAAATCAATTTAATTGAACTTAACTATCAATTACGAATTCAAATAGTTCCGTGTTCCATTTTCTATGGTAGAAAACAGAGTAATGTGTGCCTCCATAATTTCTTAATAAAATTGTCACCGCACTTTCTTGCTGTAATTAGCCAATCACATGAACTGTCACAAAAAATTCACTGTTTGTCAATTATGTAGCCTCTTTACAAACGGGTGTGAAGTTATACACATCTTAAAGTAGGACTATGATCGATAAAATCGTGGGTATAGAGAATACATTTTATTTTGAAAACAGTTTCTAAAATTACCCCCGTGTTTTAATTAAGAAACAGATTAGGAACAAGAAAAATACATCGGGAAATATATATCAATACATGCCGCGTGGTATAGTCGGGTGCAGAAAAGGGTTCTAATATTTTTAAAAAATTATTAATTTTAGTAATCCCTGTCGAGTTTTAATTCTAACACGGTTCTATTAAGAACAACGAAGTACATTAGAAAAATGCATTGAAATTATTTTCCAGCCCGCCAAGCAGGGGAAGATGGAGGTTGAAATACTCTATTATTTCAATACATTTTTTTATTTATTTCGTTGAACTTAATGTTCCCGTTAAGATTAAAACTTGACAGTAATTGTTACTAAAATAATAAATTTTAAAAATATTTCAACCCCTACCCTCCTAGATGGGCTGGAAAATGATTTCAATACATCTTTCTGATGCATTTCATTGTTTTTAATGAATCCTCGTTAGAATTAAAACCGGACAGTAATTGTTACTAAAATAATAAATTTTCAAAATATTTCAACCCCAACCTCACCCTCCTAGACGGGCTGGAAAATATTTTAATACATTTTTCAGACATATTTCGATGTTCTTAACGAAATCACGTTGAAATTAAAATTCAGTCGTATTTACTTCAACCAGTGATTTTTAAAATATTTCAACCCCTATTTCGCCCTCCTAGACGGGCTGCATGGAAAATGATTTCAACACATTTTTCTGGTATATTTCATTGTTCTTAATGAATCCCCGTTAAAATTAAAACTCGACAGTAATTGTTACTAAAATAATAAATTTTAAAAATATTTCAACCCCTATCTCACCCTCCTAGACGGGCTGGAAAATAATGATATCAATACATCTTTCTGATGTATTTCATTGTTCTTAATGAATCCCCGTTAAAATTAAAACTCGGCAGTAATTGTTTCTAAAATAATAAATTTTAAAAATATTTCAACCCATCTTTCACCCTCCCAGACGGGTTGGAAAATTATTTCAATACATTTTCTTGATGTATTTCATTGTTCTTAATGAATCCCTGTTAAAATTAAAACTCGACAGTAATTCATTTTAAAAATATTTCAACCCCCATCTCACCCTCCCAGACTGGCTGGAAAATGATTTTAAAATATTTTTCCGATGTATTTCGTTGTTTTTAACGAAACCACGTTGAAATGAAAATTAACTGTATTTACTTAAATCAGCGATTTTTAAAATATTTCAACCCCCATGTCACCCTTCTAGACGGACTGGAAAATGATTTCAATACATTTTTCTGATGTATTTCATTGTTCTTAACATGTATATAACAAACCACATTTAGTTACTTTTATGTTGCTATTTTGTATCACTAAAATTAGTTTTGTACCTTGAAACATTTTCGAAAAAAGTTAAAACTGCTAACGTTAATCTAACGTTAGCAGTGACCGCGATATCTCAGTAGCCATTAACGCTAAAATAAAAATTTTGATGTCAGAATTTGTTACGTTCAAATGCCAATTATGTATCTTTGATTAGACCAGTTTTTAGCCAAAAATATTCCAGTCAATATGTAAAGAAACTTAAAGGTGTAATAGTAAAATCACATTCAGCAAAATACAAAAAAAATCATTGGACATATTGGTACTTTCTCGTTACTATTTTGTAGCACCAAAATTAATGTTGTAGCTCGAACCATTTTAGAGAAACACATTTTCTAAACTGAATGAGATATTACCAAATCATCAAAATTTAAGACAAAAAATTACATCCGACCCATTATAATCAAAATACCATATAGTCTATGGCTCAAGACTTACTAAAAAATACTTTTCTATTTAAAAATAATAATATAAATTATAAAATATATTTTCATTTTTCACACTATGTGTAAAATTAATCCCTATTTTCCACGGATAGGTATCACTATAGACGATAGTTTTAAATAGTTTATGATTGATTAAATTCACATAAACTAGCTACCATTACATCCCATACAAGACAATGGAGTAGGAAAACTGGATAGTGTTTTAAAGAGAAATAGGTAAATAACAAAATTGGACATACGCAAGAACAAAATTGTGTCAAATTCTTTAATGTTGTATTATAATAACCCACCACTATTTAATCATCAGAAAATAGACATATTTAGTTTAGTATATATCAACTGACATAGTATTTGGTTAGATTAGCAAACCACAATTTAATACATAAATAGGAAATGGACACATTTATTATTTTTTCATTGAAATGTATTAACTCAACTTCAAAAAATTAGTTGCCCTATTTGTTCTCAATAAATATGGTTCTACTATGCGATGAGTGTCGGTTAAAAAAAACAAGTTTTAACAGAGTCCGCTTTTTGTGAACCTTACCGTAATCTAAATTAACTTTTATATTCATGGAACTCAGAATATCACGAGAGGAAATTAATGAATCAATGACTTTTTAAACTTATTTATTTCTTTTTCATTTTATTGAGTTAAAAAGAATAATAAATCGCCGGTTCGAATTTTTTCACCCCGACCCTGAGATAAATTAATGTGTGCTTGTGTTTCCACAAAACTTAAATACCTGTAATTAGTCAGCTATTATTAGTTTGAAGTATTAATTTTGTTCGTCTGAAATACCTAATACCCAAGAAATGAATAGAAAAAGTGCCCGTTGCCATATTTACGACAATATGTTTCTGTGCAGTAAATCAATTTACAATAACCTTTTTTAACATCTGGTGGCTATTGTGTTAGATCAACGACTTGAATTTTTGAGAATGGTTGAAGTTTTTAGATTTACTGACATAAAACGTTTAAAAAACCTACGTTGCATTTCACTTTATTTCTTTATTATTTACGTTAGAGTTGTCCCAATAAGACCCACCCCCTGCGCCGTATGGTCTTGCGGGTGCAAGAGAAAAAGGAATTTTATTAAATTAACATTTACAATTTTATCTGTGAAATCACAGGATAGTATACTTTAAATTACCACGAATCAAATATCAATCTATATAAGCCCTCGATTGTGGAAATTGTCCATCTCAAAATGGAGGGACGTGGACAGAATAAATAATATACTGAACTGACTTTGTGGTTGGTTTCCTGTGAAACATCTTAACAACAATTGTTTTTAAGTAAACACTGCTTTTAGATGTATCAAATTACTTTATTTAAAATTCTCCACAAATGTTTCGGTTTATTAGGTCTTTATCAAGAGAGTATACACTTTTATTAAATTTGGTCTTTTTTGTTGCTTGTAGCAAACTACACTTATATTTGTGAATTTAAATTTATTAGATGCTATTCTACTAAAGTCGAGGCAAGAATTCAAGCGATGCACGTCACGAGTGATCTCATTAAAGAAATTTTAATACTAACATAGTTTTTAATCATTAATTTTGTTAAAAAGAGTAATTCTTGACACCCAGTCATTAAGTTTTTTTCAGAAATAGGTACAGTTTAATGGGGCTTCATGATTCTTAGCAGTATTGTCTTATTTATAGAATCGATATGTGACGTGCATCGCTTGAATTCTTGCTTCGACTATAGTTGATATATTTAATCAATTTGTATCATTTATTTAATTTCTGTTCTACTAACGAGCAAAATCGCCGTGAGGTTTGCGAGAGATTTAATTTCCAGGTAAAATTTGAGGAGTGTAATTCACTAGTAGTACCAAAATAGGTCTCCCATTGACAACTTCATGGCTAACAATAAATGGTATAGATGACAAAAAAGTGTTTTTACGAATTTAACTTGCTCAGATGTATTCTACTATTCAAAGATTCTAACAAAGTAGTATCTTTGCATTAATTACTGTTTTTTTGCTAATACTGTAGTAGTGCTGCCTGTTTTTATATTTCCTTTATTGTCTTTTATTCAATTTAAAGTTTTTATGGATATTATGAGGTGTAATATCCTTCGGTTCTTGATTCCGTAAATAAATATTCCACACTAGTCCATACAGTTTTTATATAAATTTTATTTACTAACTACATACTTCGTCTTTCAACTGATTAATAATTAATAATGTTTTTTACAGACTAAATTACTAGTTAATTATTACAACGTATTTTGCTTACTTAATGTTTTCCTATCAATAATATATACAATAACGAGTAGAGCTGTGCAGGACTTTGCAACACTTGACCTAGATAAATAAATGACTAATTATGTATTTTACCATCCAGTGCACCTCCCCCGCGGAAAGACAAAATAATAGCTATTAGCTAATTATTTTGGTTCCTATATAAATACAATTTTACCCTATTCTTATGTACTTCTACTAACCTATCATCTATTTTTATAACAATATTTGGAGATTTTTCTTCAACTACTTGATAAGGGCCTCTGTACAAAGGTTCTAACTTGTTCCCCGACTCATTTTTCAGTAAAATTTGGTCACCTACTTGTAATTAACTTTATTAACATTCCTATCATATAATTCTTTCCTATCAGTTTTTGATATCACCAAGTTATTTCTAGCGTCATTACACGCGACTTGTAGACGATATTTCGGCTCTAACGGATAGTCGTCAAAGTTGTATAGTGGGTCAATTCCTAATGTAATATTTGAAGGTAACCGATTAGATCTCCCAAAAACAAGTTCATGTGGTGTGTAACGTGTTTCTGTGTATACGGTATTATTATATGCAAAACACCAATACGGTACCCACGTACTCCAGTTATTCTCCCCTTTTGATAATTGAATACGTAAATATGCCCCCAAACTTTTATGACTGTTTTCAAGTGCACCCAATGTGTCTTTGAAAGTAGCAGCTAAAAACTCGGTGCCTTGATCCGTTACAATATATTCTGGCACACCATAACGTAGTACAAAGTTTTCTACAAATGATTTAGCAAACGTAGTAGCTTCTTTATTCGGTAGTGAATATGCTTCAACAAATTTACTTAATTCGCATTGCAGTCAAAATATAACGGTTATTTTGCTCATCTGTGCTAAGAGGACCTACCAAATCAAGAAAAATTTTTTGAAAAGCTCTTGTAGCTGTAGTGGTTATTGACAAGGGTTCTTTATTAGGTTTTGAATATTTAAATCTTTGACAGTCACTACAATGTTTGACAAATATTTCAACAACTCCCTTTAGACCCGACCAAAAATAATTTCTTTTAATATTGTTATACATGGGGTTTATACCGACATGTCCTCCTGTCGGTAATATATGAAAATCATTTTGTATTAATTGCCTTAATTCTTTATCTTGTATAGTTTGTTATGTCCTTGATAACACTTATTTTTATATCTGCTTTTAGCAACTCATCTTTGAATTTTACAAGTTTGTTCAATAATTCTGCGCAGTTAGTATTTTTTATTATACATAATTCCGGAATTTTACATTTCACGCATGCATCTTTCAGATCTCTCAGCGACGCAGACGCCGATCGAGAATTCTGTTTTAAATAAATTACTTGTTTATTCCAATCATAAAACAAATTGCTTGATCTATAGCAGTTATCACTTCGGCAATCTCGTACCGCATTACCGAATTTATTTTTATTAATAGATCGCAATTCTACAGATTGCGGTGGTCGCTTCAACAATTCTACGACTCCAGGGTGATCAAGTCTTTCGTCAGTAGAAGTTGTTTTAGCACCATCCTCCTCTGTACTTTCCGTTTCTGTTTTATTTTTCGCTTGCGCTCGCGTCGTGACAAACATGGTGTTAACTATTTTAGAGTTCATGTCTTTTAGCTCGTCCGAATCAATCTGAATTCGTGATAAAGCACCGGCTGCAACGTTGTCAGATCCTTTAATATAATTTATTGTAAAATCGTACTGATCCAAAATTAGTCTACACTTAGTTAACCTACTAGAAGGATTAGTCATACCGAACAAATATATTAGTGACCTATGATGTCTATAAATTTGGAACTTTCTAGCGTAAAGAAAAGGTCGAAAATGACGTACCGCCCACATTAAACTTGCTAACTCTTTCTCTACTGTGCTGTAGTTCTTTTCGGCTTTAGTTAATGCACGACTCGCATATGCCACTGGTCTGTCATTTGAATTTGAGAGCGTAGCTTCAAAGGCCTGCCCCGAGGCATCTGTTCTGAGAATGAATTGATTACCCTCTGAGAAATCTGGATATTGTAGCACTGGTGGCTTTATGAGTGCTTGTTTTAATTCCTCGAATGATCTTTGACATTCATTACTCCACTGAAATGTTACATTTTTCCTCGTAAGATTGTTCAATGGCTGCGCGAGAGTGGCAAAATTTTTAATAAATTTCCTATAGTAATTTGCAAAAGCTACAAATCTCTTTCTATCACCAGAGTTTTGTGGCGTAGGATATTCTTCAATTACTCTAATCTTTTCAGGATCAGGAGATACCCCTGCAGAAGATATCACATGACCTAGGTAAAGAATGTCTTTCCTTAAAAACTTACATTTATTTGGATTTAGCTTTACTATCCTTAATCGTGTTAGAACTTTAACAAGATTTTGGATTTTTGGGCTAATTTTTAAACCCATAGGTAACCTTTTCATCTGATATTGTCCACGTTCAGTTGTGAACGATGTGCACGGCCGGCTAGCCTGATCAAGTTCCACTTGATAATAACCTTGCGCTAAATCGAGATGTGAGAAATAAACTGTACCCGCCAAGGAAACTAATATTTCTGATATACAGGGTAATGGAAATTTATCGTCTTTTATTTGTTTATTTAGCAAGCGATAATCTACAACTATCCTCCATTTTTTGTTACCACTGTTGTCTACTTTTTTTGGTACAATTAACAATGGTGAAGACCATCCTGACCTCGTTTCTTCAATGATACCGTCGCTTACCATTTTTTCTACCTGTTTGTGAATTTCTCCTTTTTGCGCATGTGGTAACCTATATGGCTTTACATACACAGGGGCAGCATTTTCTTTCAATTAAATTTTATGTTTATAGATATTAGTAACTGTAAGAGGGTCTTTCTCTAAATGAAAAACATCCGCGAATTTCGCGCAGATCTTGTGTACAGAAGTTCCCTCTTCTGCATTCAAGGATTCAACATTTATTTGAAGTAACAATCTGTCGAGCCGACTAACTGATATTTCGGTATCGCCGAACTTACAAACTTCATAATCTACCAACCTTTCGACTACCGGCTAAAAATTTCTAAGATTAATTTCCCTTTCATTCACGTTAAGTACTATAACTGGAATTATATTATGTTTGAGTCTACCTAAGATTCTCGCTACATACACTCCTTCACATAACTCTCCTGGTAAAACAACACAATCTTCCTCACAGTTAACCATACAATATTTAATTATTTCACACCGTGATGGAATTGACATGCAATAGTCATAATTAGATTCTAGTGGTACATATATTTTTATATCATCCATCCGAAACGAAAATAAAAAATTTTCATAATCAATCTTGGCTGAATATTTGATAAGATCAGAACCTATTACCCCTTGCATTTCACTTTCAAAATCATTTACTACTAGAAATTCATGACTTATTTGTGCATTGTTTATATTTAAACAAATATTTGCAGAGCCAACGGATAGTGTTGAACCAGCAATTCCTTTAATTTTAATTGTCTTTTCTATATTAATTGGTAAAATATGTTTTGCGTAGCTTGCAAAAATAACACTTACAGATGCTCCCGTGTCTAATAAGGTTAACTCATTCGCTCCGTGTTTCATTCTTACAAAATTTATACCATTCATACTTAAATTTACAATCTCGTTTTCCTTTTTACTTCGTTTGTGATCGAAAAAACCAATCATTTGAATTAATTGGAACGGCGCCCACATTACTTTTACTATCATTGTTAGAATTACTAGCTGGATATGTAATATCTGGCGAATTTGCATTTTTTGCAAAATAAGCTCGACGTGAACTATAACCTCGGCCTTGCCTACCCACATTAGCATAGGCTCTACCTTGACCTCTCTATAGTTATTATGCATATTTTGTTGATTACAATTTAAGTTATTTTTATAAGTATTATGATTCTCTTGCTTATATGTTCTATTATTACCTCTGCCTGTTGCATGGTAATTAAAATTATTTGAAGTATTTCTACCTCGATAATTGTTATAAAATCTATTATTATAATTTTTCCTTCGCATGTGTAAAATTTGTGACTGGTTATTATCAATATTAGACCTGTCCTCGTCTTTCGCTCCACCTATCGCCGCTTTCAAACTTTGATAGTTACGCGCTTTTATTATAGTGCGTAGCTCATGATTTTTCAACCCATCCGAGAAGGCGTTTATGGCAACTTTTTCGTTAACTTTTGGCAAGATTTTTACAGCATTGTCATCTCCAACTGCTTGCGCTATAGTCAAATCTACTAATAATTGTTCAATTGTCTTACCGAATTCGTCAATCGATTTGTCATGTTGTCTAGCTCTGTGCAGTTGCGATGTTAAGGCTGTCGCAGATTTTTTGGTCAATAAGTGCGTTTTCATGTCCTTAAACAAGTCTACTGTCGAATTGTAATTTTTTTCTAGTCGTAATTTAGCATTTTGTGAAAGTCTGGTCTTTACTACATAGTTAATAAGTATTTTTTTGCCGTTATCGTCTAAAAGCTCAGAATATAACTCAATGGCATCCATTAACTGTCTTGTCACATCTTCGGTGCCATCCATAGACGGTAACAAAGATGCAGCTGTTCTCAAATCGAATTTCTCTCCCATGGTTACTAGTTCTGATGTAAGTACTCGTATTTAACTTTTCTAAAACAATTCCTAACCTATCTATTAATATACTTTGCGATTCAGTAATCAACGTCTTTATTTCTTTAATATAAGCCTTAATTTGCTCAGCTACCTCGGAATTACCTGAGGTTTTATTATACTCTATGTTTAAACTACCTAACTCACTTTCTATTCTCGCCAAATCTACCAGTTTTTGATTTACCACTTGAGAATTTTCGCGTCTTAGTTGATTATCTTTATCGATATTTCTCTTAAAAACCCTAACTTCCTCGAACAGGTGCCTAAACCTATCAACAATACTCATTACTTAATCTAACTAAACTAACCTTGTTATTATTAAGCACATTTAGATATATTTTCTCAACTCCTTAATTTTTATTTTGCTAGTATTTCCTTATGCTAGTTCAATGTTACTCCTCTGTATTTCTCTCCTAACGGTACTTTTTAACATTTTCTTCATTTTATAATAACAATACGCAACGATCGCGACAATTACAAAACCAGCAGCAACAACTCCACTTATTTCTGCTAATGAATATCCATTATCCATAGTGTCGTTGCGCCTCCACTGTTGCCTGCTTGGCTTATAATAACTTCTTTCGATTCACTTCCTCCCATTTTACCAATTTCCTAAAATAATACCTAAAAATGAATTTCTTCCAGTTGCCTCAGCTTCAACTACTTCCACTATTTCCAATATATTATTTTAATCTTTCATCTCCAGCCCATCCATAATTATTTTTAAAACTTCAACTGGCTTGACTGGACCGGCAGGATCGCCATGTAATATCGTTCGGTTATTGATTCCATAAATAAGTACTCCATACAGTTTTTATATAAAATTTATTTACTAACTACATACTTCGTCTTTCAACTGATTAATAATTAATAATGTTTTTTACAGCCTAAATTATTAGTTAATCATTACAACGTATTTAGCTTACTTAATGTTTTCCTATCAATAATATATACAATAACGAGTAGAGCTGTGCTGGACTTTGCAATACTTGACCTAGATAAATAAATTACTAATTATGTATTTTACCATCCAGTGCAGAGGGGTATAAATTAAATTTCTTTTAAATTTAAATATTTGATTTATTAAGAATGTGAAAAAATAGTAACCACTGATTGAAAATTATTTTCTGTTAGCCACTGTTGTGCAATTTAAACTATCAATGCATTATATTTTCACCTTTCAATGCATATACAAAAGTCATCTGCATGCTGTACAATATTAATAGTTATTTATTATATATTGATACCAGGTAGATAAAAAACAAAGAGTGACTCAGTGCCGGTCCCTGGGGTAGATCTGAGCATGGCGAAGCATGCATACCGAGATCCTATTTTGCTACTGTCAGAAAGTCGTAGGATAACTCTTCTATTAAAAAATAACTCGACAATAGTTTGCGCCACATTTGCCAGTATTGTTAGATGAATAAGTTTATTTCCTAGGATCAATAAATCCACCGAATCATAGGCAATATCTAAACATATGGCTCCTAGATAATCAATTTTTGAGAAACAGATTTAAACATCTGTTACTGTGCTCGGTATAGCATCTACTGCCCCACATCCTTTTTTAAAACCGAACAAACAGTAGTAGCAACAAAAAAGCAAAAAATGTGCAATAATATTTTTTGCATACTTCTGAAAATAGTTTTGTTATTAAACTTTTAAGGTCCTTTAAACATTGTCTGGCAAATTAAATTTGGCTGAAAACTTGTCTAATCAAAAATACACTCCTGGCATCTAAAAACACTTTGAAAGTAACGAATTCTGACACTATAATTTTTACTTTCGCGTTAATAGCTACTGAGATATTGCGGTCACTGCTAACGTTAGATTAACGTTAGCAGTTTTTAGTTTTCTCGAAAACGATTCAAGCTACAAAATTAATTTTGGTGCTACAAAATAGCAACGAGAAAGTACCAACATGTCCAATGATTTTTTTTTATATTTTGCTGAATGTAGTTTTATTATTACACTTTTAAGGTTCTTTAGATATTGACTGGAAAATATTTGGCTAAACATTGGTCTAATCAAAAATACATCGTTGACATCTGAAAGCACTTTGAAAGTAACGAATTCTGACACTAAAATTTTTACTTTAGCGTTAATAGCTACCGAGATATCGCAGTTACTGCTAACGTTAAATTAACGTTAGCAGTTTTTAGGTTCCTCGAAAATGGTTCGGGCTACAAAATTAATTTTGGTGCTACAAAATAACAACGAGAAAGTACCAACATCTTCAAGGATTCTTTTTGCATTTTGCTGAATGTGGTTTTATTATTACACCTTTGAAGTTCCTTAAATATTGGCTGGAAAATTCTTGACTAAAAATTGGTCTAATCAAAAATTGGTATATGAAATCACTTTGAAAGTAAGAAATTCTGACACCAGAATTTTTATTTTAGTGTTAATGGCTATTATGATATTGCGGTCACTGCTAACGTTAGCAGTTTTTAGTTTACTCGAAAATGGTTCAAGGTACAAAACTAATTTTAGTTGTACAAAATAGCAACATAAAAGTAACAAAATGTCCAATAATTTTTTTTTCCATTTTGTTAAAAGTGGTTTGCTAACGTTATATACGTGTTCTTAACTAAACCACGTTGAAATTGAAACTCGGCCGTATTTACTTGAATCATTAATTTTTAAAATATTTCAATCCATCTTTCACACTCCTTGACGGACTGGAAAATGATTTCAATACATTTTCCTGGTGTTTTTAATTGTTCTTAATGAATCCCCGTTAAAATTAAAACTCGACAGTAATTATTACGAAAACCACAAATTTTAACAAAATTTCAACCCCTATCTCACCCTCCTAGACGGGCTGGAAAATAATGACTTCAATACATCTTTCTGGCGTATTCCATTGTTCTTAATGAATCCCCGTTAAAATTAAAACTCGGCAGTAATTGTTTCTAAAATAATAAATTTTAAAAATATTTCAACCCCTATCTCACCCTCCCAGACGGGCTGGAAAATAATTTCAATATATTTTTCTGATGTATTTCGTTGTTCTTAACGAAACCACGTTGAAATTAAAACTCAACTGTATTTACTTAAATCAGTGATTTTTAAAATATTTCAACCCCCATTTCACCCTCCTAGACGGGCTGGAAAATGATTTCAATACATTTTCCTGCTGTATTTCATTGTTCTTAATGAATCCCCGTTAAAATTAAAACTCGACAGTAATTGTTACTAAAATAATACATTTTCAAAATATTTCAACCCCTATCTCACCCTTCTAGACGGACTGGAAAATGATTTCAATACATTTTTCTGATGTATTCCGTTGTACATAACGAAACTACGTTGAAATTAAAACTCGACCATATTTAACAAATCATTAATTTTTTAAATATATTTCAACCCCTATTTCGCCCTCCTAGATCGACTGGAAAATGATTTCAACACATTTTTCTGAAGTATTTCATTGTTCTTAATGAATCCCCGTTAAAATTAAAACTCGACAGTAATTGTTACTGAAATAATAAATTTTAAAAATATTTCAACCACCTTCTCACCCTCCTAGACGGGTTGGAAAATAATTACAATACATTTTCCTGATGTATTTCGTTGTGCTTAATAGAATCGCGTTAAAATTAAAACGCGTCACGGATTACTAAAGTGAATAATTTTTTAAAAATATTCTACCCTTTTCTGCACCCTGCCACTCCACCCGGCATGTACTGATATATATTTCCCTGTGTATTTTTCTTATTACTGATGTCATTTAATTAAGATACGGGGATAATTTGAGAAACTGTTTTCAAAATAAAATATTTTCTTTATACCCACGACTTTATCGTTTATAGTCCTACTTTAAAATGTGGATGTGGATAACTTCACATCCGTCCTTTAAAATACTAGCAAAATAAAGTTACTCCATGTTCCTAGCATAATGTGATAGATACTTTATGATCACAAAAATTGTACAGATACAAATATTTTGAATGAACAATTTTTATTTCATATAAATATGCAAATATATCCATTTATTTATTTATATAAAGCAAATAGTTTTATGTTACGAAACAAAACTCAATTCAAAATCATTTAAGAGCGGCAATTATGGAAATAAAATTTATTCCTGTGTTCACTGAAGTTTTCAAATAACCATTGAACATTCTACAATATGATGCTGCTCGCAGTTTCTTTTTACAAAACAAGTTATTTTTTAGATGCAACTAATTATTATATTGGTAATTTTAGTCATTTCCTAATAATGTAAGTCTGGTCTATGAAATGTTCGTAAAAAAAACATTTTTTCTCGAATGTCTGAAATCTTTTCTAAGTATTTACTGTTGGATTTTGTTCAAAAACATGAGTGTTTCTTTCTCTAGCCCTAAATGATACTGTTCAAATTTCAATAAAACCGAATTCATTTCTTCAGTTATCGTGCTTAAAAGAAACGTGACAGATGGACATTAATTTCTGGAGAGTTTATAAGAATTTGATGACAACAATTTTTAATTCCTTTTCTACCGACAATATTTACGATTTCAACAATTGCACAATAAATGCAATAAATATATACTCTCCTTCGAACAGCATAATAATTACCTCTGAACGTAAACATGTTAACCCAAACCGCGTTACTCAGGCAATTTATTGGTCTCATCCCTTAATGCACACCATGTATATGTTAACAGCGCAAAAATAATAAAGACAAATTAACTCACCTAGAATTTCCAGGCTTACCCAACTTGCACCATCCATCAGCAGCGGAAGAACTGGAGCACCAGACAGTCCAGGCACCACAAACACGCGCACTAGCGACTCGGAATTAATAACGTATTGCTTTCGTAGAGATCTCAATCTGCCTACTCCTCTAAGAATTTTAAGCAATTAGGGCCTTATCACTCGAATAATACACTGGAAAATCTAATATATAACCAGAATATTACCGAGATGCTCGTCCCAATTACAGCTACCAATTACCGAGGTATAATGCACGAAATAAAAATTTTCAATTTTTGCATGAGGTGGTATTATTCAAATAATACATCGGAAATTTAAAATTTAGCAGAATGCTACATATAAAGATAAACGCGTAAATTGAACTTTCCATTAGATTTTACGCAATGACTAGGTGCACTCCAGAGTGCACGCTATTTTCTGCGTTGGGTGCACTCCGCCATATTCGTCGATCCTACTACGTACAGAATGGGGAAATAAATGCGGGGCACGATTGGTGGAAGCCCATTGAGCGCGGGCACTCCACACTACATCAAATAATATTAACATATTTAATATAACGAACTAAGCCAAAGAAATATTCATATTACGTATTTTAGTTATTAATAAAACGTAGTAAAAAAAAAACCTGAAAAAGTTTATTCGAACCCTCGATATCTCACGTGTAAGAATCGGGCAACCTAACCACTACACCACGGACTGCTGATGAGGAACCTACATGCTTCTTACTATATCAATTAGCACTACCGCGCACTCCATGAATAACGTCACATCCAAGGCGTTCGTGATTTGGAGTGCATCTAATGCTGAAAATAGCGTGCACAGTGCTCCTAGTCATTAGATAGGTTTTATTCGCGCAAATTAGTGATATTGAATTGAATAAACCCGAAGGGATTCACGTCTCGAAGCACGCGCTACACCAAACGTATTCTGGCTATAAGTCAAGTACTGCAACTGCTCAGGTCACTCAGGAGTCAGGTAGAAAGGTGACAAGGTCAAGCTTCTGCCAAAGTCTGGAGTTCCGATGCTCACTAAAAATAAATTCAGAGAATTACGACTACCGTAAGCGACAGGACAGTTTATAGTGTTTCCAAAACTAGATGACCCATTCCAACAAGGCAAATAAATTTTGGGAACGAATTTTGAAAGAAGGTCCTTAGGTGCATCAGAAATGCCTTGTTGGACTTTTGTTGGCTCTTGCACAACTTCTAAAAAATATAAAAAGATGGCGGAATGGTAATTCAAGAATTCGTGTTTTCAAACGTTTACCTTTCACTAAAAAAATAACTATTTGCGACATCGGTCTCATTTTTTAAACTTATATACTAAAATGATAGCCTCTATCTATACTAAAGTCTTAGCAACGAAATTTATGTATTGAATGTATTTCGACCTGTGGGCAACTATTAAATGTTTAAAATTTTTATATTTTGTATCTGAATCGTCCAGACAGAAAGTTAAAAAAAAAAAAAATCGAGTCGACATCTTATACTGTCTTCGAATTCCAGATTATTAAAGTGAAGCGCCGCCATTACTCGGTTCGATATGATACATTTTAGGTATAGGCAGAGACAGTTTACGTCATGGTTAAGGTGCCCGTCGGGAAAAATTTTGCTGATACATACTCTCTCCAAACTTCGTGTATGGCTTCATTGGACCTAGTCTGACAGCATTCTCCTCTATCATTTTTTTTGTTTTTGGGGCGTTTTCCCGCTAGATTTTCCGAAACATGTCATTTTGATGGCATATAAGAAATGTATAGATACTGTTATTTTTCCAAGTGAATTGAAACGTGAAAAAATAATTGTCTGACAATAAATGTGGGTCATTGGGCGTGTTCGCTCGAACATGTCGGAAAAACGACTATAAGAAAATTTATTAATAACCAGCTGATTTTCGCTGTATTAATTTATTGAAACACACAAAAACAAGTTTTCGTATTGTCTGACAAAAATTATTTTCTGATTTTCCAGTCTGACACGTCAAAGTTGTCGGTTTCATGACAGAAAAAAATTTATTCATAACATTTTTTTACAATTTTTTTTGATTTTTAAATGAAATTTATAATACTATTAAAAAATTGTCTGACGGTGAAATAAAGCCTTTTAGCTGGAAATGTTAAATAAAAGGTTTTTCTATGTGGTTGTCAAGCTACGCTTGGATGTTACATTCATATGTATATATTGAGGCTATATTTATAAATAACAAGCTGATTTTTTCAATATAGCTTGATTAAAATAAATCAAATCCAATTTTTTAACTGTCCGACAAAAGGTGTTTTCCAGTTCTTCAGTCTGACGCCTGAAAAATACAATTTTTTAATGTTGTAATTTCCTTCAAATTGTCATGATTATCTCATACTAGTAATTGAAAAATAGTTTTTACAGTGTCAATAAGAATAAAAAAATGATTTTTTATAATAATTATTTTATAATAACTGTTTTATAGTACTTGAAATTATTTTATTTTATACCTTTTTTAAAAGTTTTTTACAATAAAATAAATCGTATAATTTAATAAAGTGCGAACTAATTTTTAGGGCAACGCCAGGAAAATTAGTTTTTAAATTTTGGAAATACGTCGTTTTTCTGCTGCAGAAATTCGTTTTTCATGCAATAGGATAATTTTTAGCATCGCCCTAAAAATTTTTTTGGTGCATAATGTTTATTTTTTTTTATTCCCTGCATACTTCATATATTTTTGATTCAAAATTGCACACTTAAATTGAATTCATATATTTACCGAAAATGGATTAATTGTTTTTTCATTTATAAAAGGTACTTTGTTATAACTAATATTGTAAAGTGTTATCTTATAGCTTCTTTCAAGGCCTTTAATTTGGGCCCTGGATGAAAATTTTCGGACTAGTAGTACCGGAGATATAGCGATTTTAAACGTACTAAGACAATTTTTCGCTACTTTTTACTACAAAATGTTTTACGTATTTTTCAATATTATCGAACTTAAAACTTGGATAAGTCGAATTCAGATAGTCTAAAAGAGTTCAAAAAATTCAAAATAAAGATTATAAAATAAGTAAGTTGAAATACCGTATCTTTTTTAACCGTCTTGTCGTTATACCTCACTGTATTTGTCAGACACTTATACCACAAATTAAATACCTATTTTCTGCATATAATTTTCCAATGTCTGAAGGTTATGAATAAATTTTTTGCTGTCATGAAACCGACAACTTTGACGCGTCAGACTAGGAAATCGGAAAATAATTTTCGTCAGACAATACGAAAACTTGTTTTTGTATGTTTTAATAAATTAATACAGCGAAAATCAGCTGGTTATTAATAAATTTTCTTATAGTCGTTTTTCCGACATGTTCGAGATAGCGGACACGCCCAATGACCCACATTTATTGTCAGACAATTATTTTTTCACGTTTCAATTCACGTTTTTAAGCTATTCTACTTGGAAAAATAACAGTATCTATACATTTTTCATATGCCGTCAAAATGACATGTTTCGGAAAATCTAGCGGGAAAACGCCCCAAAAACAAAAAAAATTATAGAGGAAAATGCTGTCAGACTAGGTCCAATGAAGCCATACACGAAGTTTGGAGAGAGTATTGAAACATCCTGTATATACCCCATATATAAATTTAGTTTTTTCCTATTTATATTTCCAAATTCAAGTAATTATTGCAGTTAATTCGTTTCAGTTTTACATTTATTTATTCATTTAAATTTGAACAAAGTAAAGTTACCAGAATGCATTTTAAAATTATATTCTTTTAAAGCAAAGTTAAAAGCTACAGTTTTAACTAAAAAGTTACATAAAATCCAGTCGAGTCGCAGGGTTTGTTTATCGTACATTCAGATAAACGTCAAGTACTTCGTGTATTCCCATAGTGTGAAATCGCCTACCCTTTTCTATCTTAACTATAGGAGGAGATAGAGAGTGAAGTTTTAAATCTGAAACACTGCATAAAACTACGCCGTATCAAATATTGAAATTGTTAACGTAAACAAATCATAAGTCCAACTTGGGGGACGCTTAAACTGTGACGTCATTTACAATACAAAAGAAACTGCAGGGCCCAAGAAAAGGGGTAATCAGACTCGAGTTACATCGCAGGACATTGGGTTCGCTGTTGCTCCCTGGAGATTACAATTGCACCACTCCTTGTGTACATCGCTGGACATTGAGCTCGCTGTACTTTGGAGATTGAATTGAAGCATACCCTAAGTATATCGCTGGACATTGAGTTCGCTGTACTGACGCCGCAGACAACCATTCTTTGGCGTACTCTTTATGAAGTACCATTTAACCTCTCTGTTATGCTCGACGAGTACGCTAACCATGAAGAACCTGGGGGAGAGTACTCACGGCGATATAACGCTATACAGGGCGCACAGAAATTCAGCTGGCATAAATTTCTAAAGGTGATTACTTTCTTATTTCAAGACTCTACTTTATTATTTGCAATTGCATTCATATTCTGGTTACGGGGTGTTTAAAAAAGGTTTAAATGGCGCATTTGTGGTACTAAAAGAATATTAGATTTTTTTTTATATTAGCTTTGCTTTTCAACAGGAAAATATAATATTATATTACCAGTTATTCAGTTATGATTTCATTCACGATTTTAATTCATAAAATTTCACTTTCAATATCACTAGGAAAATTTGCGTTTGCAAAATAACAAGTTCATGTTCAAGAGCTATGCAATAACAAGGTACTTTATCACAGACTAGCCAAACTTCATGTCTATCATTATTCTGCAGTTTTTATAAAACAAATAGTGGACTTTCGTTTCCAACCCATCTCATGTAAGGTTTTTCAAGAATGCTTTATATTTAAAGTACACTAGGAATATTTTCCTACTGTAACCACAAGGTTTTCTGATTGTTGGACATTTACCTACAATAAGATATTATAGTTATATGAATTCGGCGTACTTTGCGTTAACAAAGGTTTGAAACATTGACTACGGTCAATTGGCTGGTTCTGTTCTCCAATTGGGTTCAGTTACAACGAGGGATATGTCAATATTTCAGGCAGTTGTCTGGTCACTTGTTTCGACTGAAGGGTGATGCAACCGCACTTTCTTACCTTCGCGGATTCGTATGTTTGACAATCATAGGCAATCTTCTGGTTGCTTTTCTATTTAATTACTATAGGGAGATTTCCCCAGCAGCATTCTAAAAGATTTTACGTGAGTGTAAATTCTCACCTCAGCAAGATTAATATGATTATCTGAACGATTGTTCCTACTCTAATTTCAATCAATAAACTGTGTATAATCAAAGGATTTTTCCTCAACATTCTATGATCTTTTACATGAATATTTAATTCTCATTTCTCAACTTAATTTCGATAATGTATAAACATGACATGATTCTTGTCCTTTGTTTTGCATTCGATTCATTATTTGGCTATTGCTAACAACTTTAATCATAAATCATTATTATCTAGCGATTGCTAACAACTTTAATTAATTATAAATCATTATTACCTAGCGATTGCTAACAGCTCTATTATAGATTATCATTATCAGGCCATTGCCACCACTCTAATTACTATTAAAATCACACAGCATACTTTTGTATAAGTTCTTGTTATTGCATCAAAACACTCAGTATATCTATAGTATGGTCATTACTATAGCGACGCAGATTTTCCTATTATAATATTTAGACAATTGTCTCAAATATTTGGATTATTTTGATTTCATGTTCGACTATTGTTGCATCAATTTATATAAAATAAAATGGGTTTTTTACTATTTTTTCCCATCAATTATTGTCTTATTCTTTCACCTTTACCTTTTTCGTCATATAAATAATAAACTAAATAAATGTTTTAATTTCAAAAGCAAAATAGAAAACAGACTTTAACTATAAAGGTACAGTGCAACCTTGAGAAATAAAATACTATATAAATAATATATCAAATTAACTAGGTCTCTCAATTAATAGACAGTGTGTTCAAGTTTACCAGGTATTTAAATTAACAGAGTGATTAATTTTCTAAGGTACATCGTATCAGACAGAAACAAATAATATTAAACTTTATATAAAAGAACCTGGGGTAAATTAAAAAAGGGTTACTACACACACAACAAAGTTTGAGTCCTACACTAACAAAACTAGACGATCACGCAAATGGCCAATCTTATTTGTTTATCCTTCAGATAAATAAATAATAATTAACTTACTGACGACTTCATTACCAGGATTTCATTTATAATTAATTGGGGTGGGCTTAAACCTCTTCAGTATGTATCAGCAAAATTTTTCCCGACGGGCACCTTAACTATCAGGCGTAAGTACAAACGCTTTGCTGTTGGTATTTTAAGTGTTTATTATATTGATATTTATCACTACCCGTTTGAATATAATTAAATAATAATTTGTGTTATAAATATGTGGTTCTAAATTATGATATTTATTATATGTAGTTATATTTAAACGTGTAAATGCAGTGCAAAATACTAAAGAAATTGTGAAGTGTAACAAATACATTTCGAAATGGCCAAAACTTTTTTTTTCTTTAGGTCATCAACCATGCAGCCAGTCACTGGTAGTTCCATTAATTCCCGACCAAAACTTTAGATTTAAAAATGCGCATTATATGTTAATATGCATCTTCCAAAGTGTTAAGGTGGGCATATCCAAGAGAGCGATCCGATAAGGAAATATTTATTATTTTTGGCAATAACTTTTTTTTAAATACTTATATTGGTAAAAAAAAAGTATAAGACTACCTAAGTAGTACTATGACAGAAGCAGTGATATGAATTTTCACCCAAAAATTTCAGTTGTTTGCAAAATAATTAGATTTAATTTGATAAATTATGTCAATTGTCGTATTTGCTAAATTTAAATCTAACTATTTCGCATATGTTTGAAATTATTGAGTGAAAATTTGTAACACTACTCTTGTTATAGTTCTACTTAGGTAGTCTTATAGTTCGTTTGCAATATGTGTTTTAGAATAAGAAGATATGGCCGAAAACAGTAAATATTTCCCTATCGGACCTCTCTCTTGTTGGATATTCTCACCTTAAATAGATTAAGTGGGCGGGGGTTTGAAATATTAAAAAAAAATGCTATTTTTATTCGAAAAGACAAAGTTTACATACCGTGGAAAAATATTATTGATAACAATTTTATTGCTAAAAACCACTATTATCTTGCTTTTGCAGTATTTAATGTGCAAACCTGTGACAAAGACGAACCTGTAGGCGAACGAAAATCTAATCGCAGTAATAGTCAATTCGTGGATTTTAAGGAAGTGCGTTTTCTGTTTTAAAGTTGGAGATAAAAAAGGAAACCGTAATGTATGTTTCATTTCCACAGAAAAAAATTTAGGAGATTGTCCCATAGGAATGATATCTACTGACTACAGGTACCTTACTTCATGTTTAAATTTTTTAATGTGCAAACGTGCTGAATAATAGGTACATAATGCCACTATCCTACGACATTGCATAGATGAAATTGAGGACGATTGTAAGATCATCTGAATGTATATATTTTGTTTTTGGAATTCGTAATCGAGTATTTTAGCTACAGTTGCTACTGAAAATGTTGCATAAAAGTACATAACACATTGAACACATAATATAATTAAATGTTTAACTAATTATTTTGCTACTAACATTCAATTTTTCTCCGAAAACGGAAAAATGTGTTGTGTGTAGCAAACGCAAAAAAAATTTGTTGAGACATTTCTTTCTTGTATACACACAAAATTTCATTTAATTTTTTTTACTTCCTTTCATAACAGCGTGGAGTGGTATTAGGGGTGATGCCAATAAAAATTTTGAGACCTTGACTTTTCGTACGTGCCCTAAATTGCAATTTTATGGACTTTACCCGTTTGCTTTGCGAATTTACCCTTATTCATCCCATTTACCCCCGAACCCTTCAACGGAATTACATCAAAATATAATCTAGTTCCAGATCTTGCTATAATATATAAGTACACTTAATTATATTGTTACGTAAGAAGTATTCATATTTGAGGAGAAAATTTTGAAAGAGCTTTAGTAGGTTATATATTGATACAAATTATTTTTCCAAATTCTAAATAATTGATATACTTTGCAATAATATTAAACAAATATTGAGAACGAGACCTGACATTAAATTATTAAACACAAACAATAAATACGAACTTGTACTCAATAGGTAACCTGCTAAATAAGCATGTAGTAAAATTATAAATACGAATTTTATTAACGCGGGCGACAGTCGAATTCTTAAGACAGTCCTACTCATAATGTGCTAAGAAGTGCGACTCCTTATCCTGACGCATTTCCCCACATCAGTGATGTTGGTAAGAGCCCCATTTGTTACTATTGTTGTTGTGCCTGTTTGTACTGTGACACTATTTGTTATTATTTTGTCAATAAATTATATTTGTTTTAAACTCGTCTTCTACTTTGACTACCCAATCTCCCTCTCTCACAAGCCAAGTGGCCGTCAGTTGGGGCTTCCCCAAAAGGGGGGTCGTGACAATATATCCTTTTCTTGGTTCACCGTGTACCCATTCGCGATTCAAAAGAGATTTTTTGTGATCGCACCGCACCGCATCGCCGCTGCTTGAAGCAATTATTCTTCATACAACGCGAGGATTCACATTTCTATCGCTTACGTTGATATATATTTTCTACCCGCTTCCTATTGTGACTTACGCGCTAATAATCATTTCCGCTTAATTTGTTTTGTGTGTGTATTGTGCAACGACGACCACGATTTTAGGATCTACCTGCAACATCTTCAGCCGGAGCCCTTCGTGAACCTGGACCCCAGAGGAAGAAATCTGAAAGGTAGGATCCTTAATTTCTCTTTCGCACCGTTATACAGTCCACTCTCTTTTGTTTCCGCTTTTTTTGGTTAAATTAATATTATTTTTTCCGCACAAGTTCACCGTTCGTGAACACCACACGTCGAAATTTTCAATATATAAACTTTGTTTCTCCGACTTTATGATTTATTAAAAAAAACTTTGTGATTTTGAAATTACATTAGTATAGATACAGGCGTTCATCATTTTAGTATATGAGTATACAAAATGAGACCGATATCGCAAATAGTTAATTTTTTAGCGAAAGTTATACGTTTAAAAACACGAATCCTTGAATTACAATTCCGCCATCTATTTTTTAAATTTTTTAGAAGTTATGCAAGAGCCAACAAAACTCCAACGAGGCATTTCTGATGCGTCTAAGGACCTTATTTCGATATGTAAACTCAAAAATTATTTACCTTGCCAGGAATGGGTTACTTGAGGATTTTGACGATTTTCGACGACGTGGACCCTCTACTAGAAGCTCGTCTTTTTTACATTTTTCCAAATATATGATATGATGCTCTCAAGATATCAAGTATAAGGCATATGACGTGCATAGGATATTATTCAATTTCTTTTATTCCACACGTACGCGAAATAATACGTAATAATATGTATATTATTACACATCTTAATTAAAAAACAAGCACTTAAGTCAAGGAATAACAAAATATATCTACAGTATATTGTGGTATAAGCTTCAAATAGTAGATACAAAGTTTTCTTACAATAAGAAACATTAATTTTCATACAGTTTTTGAGCCTTGAAAATCGCAAATATCGGGTTTTTTGAGATTTCAAGAATTTTTTTTCTTGAAATCTATCAACTATAGAGAAAAATGTCCAACAACATTTGTTTGCTTTAGTGTGAAAAATACAATATTTTCTCTGAAACGAAAAAATAAATTTTTCAAATTTGTTTAAAAAACTTTGTTTAAACAATTTCTGATCACATTTCCATCTGGCAAACTGTACTTTCTTATCAAGGAGCACATTTTGAACAAGATAGTACAAAAACATTCCAACCGAATTAATTTTCCCGATCGATGACTGATTGCGCCCGGACTATAATAAACATTTTGAAACTTGCACTGGTGAACCATATGATAGTTGGCGTTCCGAAAGCAATAAATAACACCAGTGCTCTGTCTTGGATTGTACTCAGTCCGATACGCGGTGTACGGCTCTTTAATTATTAACTTGCTGTACTATGAATATACAGGCTGTCCATTTTATCAGGGTCCTCGAGAATATCTCACTTAATATCGCTCGTACAAAAAAAAAATATTTTTACGAAAATTGTGCCGATTTATATAAGCTACAGAATGGTTCAAAGACATTTGAAATCCATGGCCTACTGTAAGAGTTATGGCGGAAAATATCGAAAATGCGGAAAACGTCTAGGCCAAATATCTCCGAGAAAAATTCCAAGGCGAAAATTTTTTGCAAAACAGTGTTTCAACGAGGTTTTATCTAATTTTTTTCAAAACCAAAAATGTTTAAAAATATTTAAAATATTTTTCAAATATTTTGACTTACTCTTCAGGCTGTTAATAAAATTATTTTGAAACGGGCGGGAAATGGCGCCATTAAATAGAGTATTTTCCTCCCTTTTCAACGATATATCACATGCCTGGTACTACGTTAGTAATTTTAAACATTTTTTTAAAACCAATAAATTTTTTTTAACAAGCATTATACTTTCCGTGGAGAAGTATGATTAAATAAAATGATAAAATAATTCAATTAGTTGTTCAAATCTTTGCTATTAAGAAGAATAAAGTAAATTCAGATAAAAACAAATGAATAATAAAAAGAATATAACATACAGAACATTAATATTTATCTAATCCTCAAAATAATGTTTAAAATGTCATCTATCAAGTGTTCAATGTGTCCACCGCAATTTCTTTATGCACAATCGAGTGCGGCGAGGCACTGCATTCAAAACATTACTCAGCATTTTGGGGGTAACTGTAATACATGCCTGTTGAATTCGAGCTTTTAGATCCTCTACATTTTGCGGTGTCGTCGAAAACACCTTATCTTTAATATACCCCCATAGAAAAAAATCCATTGGCGTTATATCTGGAGAACGAGGGGGGTATCGAATAAATCCATTGGAACCTATCCAATGTTGAGGCAAAATTTCGTCTAAATTATCTAGGCAAAACTGGGAATTGTGGGGGGGAGCTCCATCTTGTTGAAAATATTCAAAGTTGTGTCGATTCTCTAAAGATAGGTCATCTAAGAATTCATTAAATTCATTTCTCAAAAAGTTTAGGTACTTTTGACCACTGAGGCGACCATCATAAAAATAAGGACCTATTAAATTGGTGCCTAAAATACCTATCCACACATTTATTGAAAAACTATTTGGAAACCCAGTCGGTCTATGCCAGTGTGTATTTTCAGAAGTCCATTTGTAATGAATATTGCGATTAAAAAATCCATTATTGGAAAAATTTGCCTCGTCGGACCAAAGTATTTTACTACATATTAATGGATCGGCACGCTTCTTTTTCAACAGCCACCTACAAAAAGTTGTCCTCCTTGGTTTGTCCCTCGCTTGTAAATTGTGATCTTTTTTGGCTTTATAACACCGGTAACCATTTTTCTTTAAAATTTTTCTAGCACTTGTTTTATTTATATGACAAGCAATTTGAATTTCTCTTAATGATGTTTCCAAATTTTCTGTATTTTTATTTTTTACATAATTAATAACTCGGTTTACCTTATTTACATTATCAGTAACACTGTTCAACCTTGCCTTCTTTAAAAATGACCCATTATTTTTCAGTTTCGTAGCTAATTTTCTGAACAGAAATTTATTTGGCTGTAGTGCTTGAGGAAAAAATCTGTTTCTATATTGTACTTGAGCTAACCCAGAGTTAAAATTGCATTGGCAATATGTAACAAACATATAACGATCAATGTGTGAAAATCATTTTTAAAAATTCTAAATTCTTAAACGAGTGTGATTGAGTGGGAGTTAAAGTATTAACTGAGATGATCTGTCAAGAAATTAAATTGTCAAGTTTGTTCATAGCCAACTATTTTAAAATAATTGAAATAATAGTGAAATCATGAAATACAAACAAATGGATATTAAACTTAAATTAATTGGTAAAGACATTTTAACTTTCCGAGCAAGGAGTGACGCTTTTATGGAGGACCTCTATACATTGGCATAACTGCGAATACTCTTTTCATAATTGCTCCATGTTGCTTTCTTGATTATTATTTTGTTTCTGTTACCTGAATGTACTTTATTCTTCTTAATTGTGTTAATGTTTTATTATAGCAAAGATTTGAACAACTTATTGAATTATTTTATCGCTTTATTTAATCATACTTCTCCACGGCAAGTATAATGCTTGTTAAAAAAAATTTATTGGTTTTAAAAAAATGTTTTTATAATTACTAACGTAGTACTAATGAATAAATATGGCATGTGATACATCGTTGAAAAGGGAGGAAAATATTCTATTTAATGGCGCCATTTCCCGCCCGTTTCAAAATATTTTTTTTAACAGCCTGAAGAGTAAATCTCAAAATACAGCGGTTTTGAAAAAAAAATAGATAAAATCTCGTTGAAACACTGTTTTGCAAAACATTTTCGCCTTAGAATTTTTCTCGTTATCTCTTCAAATAACGGAGATATTTGGCCTAGACGTTATCCGCATTTTCGATATTTTCCGCCATAACTCTTAAAGTAGGCCATGGATTTCAAAATGTCTAAACATTTTGTAGGTTATATAAATCGGCACAATTTTCGTAAAAATAATTTTTTTGTACGACCGATATTAAGTGGGATTTTCTCGAGTGCCCTGATAAAATGGACAGCCTGTATACCCCACCCTTGAAAAAAACGTTTCAAATATATCAAAGGAAAGCCAAGGGCTTCTACTTCAAAATAGTCATTTTCGGAAATCGATATTATAATTAGTATCTTTACAATCGCGGCAAACATAGAAGTACATTCCGTTCTGCTTCTAATTGGCCAAAATCGATTATGTTTTATGAATTGTAGAATTTGAAAAGTTCTTTCACTAAAAGGAATTGCACTTTGTTTAGATGAAAATGGGGCGAAATAAAGTAGGAAGGCATTCTTGCAAATTGTAAAGATATGTGCTATTTTAGAAAAACAATGCTTTTCGTAACTTTATGACCTTAATTATAGCACGTTAAAAAGAACCTACTATATAAAAGGAAAAAAAATTGATGCACATTGCCTCCTTGATACTTGGCGAAGGATTCAATATTGCACTATTTGTGTGAACTTAGCAGAACAACTTTGCAGAATTAAAAAAACAATGGGCCTATTATTTGCCGCTAATTAATTTTGAAAGTAACAATTTTACCGTTGTTATTTTTTTTTTAAATTCGGATGTTCTGCTAACTTCACATGGAAGTTAGCAAGAACATCTAACAAAAACTTTTTTTAATTACAAGCAGGTGGATCAGAATTTGCCGTTTTTTAACCGTAAAGAAATGGTGAAAATGAAATTAAAAAAAAAAAAAAAAATTAAGGCGATAAAACCAAAAAATCATTTTTTAGAATTAGCAAAAACTTTGCAGAATTAAAAAAACTATAGGCTTATTATTTGCCGTTAATTAATCGTAAAATTAAAAATTTTACCGTTCTTAATTTTTTAAAATTTTTCGAGCGTTCTGCTAACTTCACATTGAAGCTAGCAAAACATCTATCAAAAGTAGATAGTTCAGAATTTGCCGTTTTTTAACCGGAAACGAATTGGTGAAAATGAAATTTTAAAAAACAAAAATCAAGGCGGTAAAACCAAAAAAGGGAATTGACTATTCCTTCAGGAATTCTCTATTCCCGCTTTTATAATTAATCATGACATTTTCGAATTTGTCTTGCGAATTTTGCAATTTTTTTCCCCGAAACTCAACAGAACAGCCATTAAGCTCGTTTGAAAATGGCTTTTGGGTCTCAGTTTTCATTCAAGAATTACCGTTCCCCTTTCAATAATTAATCGTGTCGTTCTCCAATTTGCCGTGATGGCTTTACAATTTCTTGACATTTTTTTGATTTGTTTTCTCTGGAACTCAGCAGAACAACCATTAAGCTCGTTTAATAATGGCTCAGCATTCCTTCAGAAATTTACCGATCCCGTTCTTTAATTAATTGTGCCGTGATAATTTTGCAATTTTTTTGGACATTAATTGATTTTTCTTTCCCCGAAATTCAATAGAAAGGCCATTAAGCTCGTTTGAAAACGGCTTTTGGGAGTCAGTTTTCTTTCACCCTAGTTATGATTGACGTTTTAAAATTTGCCGAGATGATCTACCAATTCTTTATTTATTAATTAAGCAGTTAATTTTTTTTCATAAGTATTTACCAAACATTTTTAAGACTATTTCTCGTTTTTCAAGTATCGCTTCAAAAATTTCTTTACACTGCATGTTATTCAGTTTTGTCTCATTCAATCATTTGTTTCTGATTTCACGATGTTTCTTTCGCCTGTCTCATTAATGTTCTTCCTTTAAAAATCGTTTTTATTTAACCCTCGAGTCTGTTGAGGAGACATTGATTATCATTTTTCTCTCGTATTCATGTGTTTTCTTTGGTAACTTTCAATTCTGAATTAGTTTGCTGATTCTACAAAATTATTTTTTACAGTTTTTCGCCTTGATTTTTTTTTTTTTTAAATTTCATTTTCACCATTCGTTTACGGTTAAAAAACGGCAAATTCCGAGCTACCTACTTTTAATGAAAATAAATTTTTAGATGTTCTGCTAACTTCCATGTGAAGTTAGCAGAACACTTAACATTTTTTAAAAAATTAACAACGGTAAAATTGTTACTTTCACGATTAATTAGCGGCTAATTAACGGCAAATAATAGGCCTATGGGTTTTTAAATTCAGCTAACTTTTTTCTGATTCTAAAAAATGATTTTTTTGAGTTTTCCGCCTTGATTTTTATTTTTTTTAAATTTCATTTTCACCATTCGTTTACGGTTAAAAAACGGCAAATTCTGAGCTACCTACTTTTAATGAAAATAAATTTTTAGATGTTCTGCTAACTTCCATGTGAAGTTAGCAGAACACTTGAAAATTTTTAAAAAATTAACAACGGTAAAATTGTTACTTTCACGATTAATTAGCGGCTAATTAACGGCAAATAGTAGGCCCATGGGTTTTTAAATCTGCAAACTTTTTGCTGGTTTTAAAAAAATATTGTTTTTTGTTTCACCGCCTTAATTTTGGTTTTTTAAAGTTTCATTTTCACCATCCGTTTACGGTTAAAAAACGGCAAATTCTGAGCTACTTACTTTTAATGAAAATAAATTTTTGGTAGATGTTCTGCTAATTTCCATGTGACTTTAGCAGAACACCCGAAAATATTTTCAAAATTAACAACGGTAAAATTGTTACTTTCATGATTAATTAGCGGTAAATAATAGGCCTATAGTTTTTTTAATTCTGCAAAGTTATTCTGCTAAGTTCACACAAATCACGTTAGGGGCATTCGATTTATTCATATATGCGCTTCATTTTCACAAACTTTGGAGAAATCACTACCTCTTATCGCAAAGACATTCAATTTTAAACTTTTCGAACATTTTTAATGTTCTTTTTTTGAGATGGCGCATTGGCATTTGAATATCGCGCTCGTCTAAATTTCTTAAGGATTTAATTGCGAAAAGTCAGTACTTTTGTTCTTCCGATTCGATTACTAGAACACAATGTATTACGCAGATAAGTAGAAAATTCGTACAAGCGTATCAGAACAGTGCATATAACTTGTTAAGCTCCACCCAATTTTTGGAGAAAACATTTTTTTTCATAATCAGATCAAATTTATATGAATTATCAATAAAATTTCCCCTGGAAAGTTGTGGCCGAAAACAACTAATTTACATCATCTGTATCATACATCATGCACCACAATTTGGACATAACTGCCACTTCTAATTCTTTTTAATAATTGTCCAAGCTGGCAACCATTTATTTCGTAGCAGTGTTTGCTCCCATTGGGATGCGCACGATAATTCAATATTAACAATGGTCAATTGACCACAAATAAAACCATACTAATAAAAGCATCTTTTAATGAGAGATAGAATATTTTGAATACGCCTACTTTTTACTTGCTTTTCTTCAACTCGCAATGTAGTATTTTTCAGTTTTTACGCCTGTCCTCAAATCTTGTTCTTTATTTAACACACTTCCTGACATAATCAATTGATGAAATTTTGCACAGCACTAAGACCGGATGACAACACAGTTACTTTTTCAAATATCGCACATTGGGAGCACGGGGGTAAAAATTAATGAAATATACTATACAACCGGCACCTTCGGCAAAACGTAGAATACAAGTGTTACTAAATTAGTTCTGGTGATATAATGGAATGCCGTTAGGTTTATACCTCGGGACCCAGCTTCAATGAATGAATTTATATAAATTGGGTCTAATACAGGCTGTCCATTTTATCAGGACCCTCGAGAATATCTCACTTAATATCGGTCGTACAAAAAAAAATATTTTTACTAAAATTGTGCCGATTTATATAACCTACAAAATGATTTAAAGACATTTGAAATCCAATGGCTAAGAGTTATGGCGGAAAATATCGAAAATGTGGAAAACGTCTAGGCCAAATATCTCCGTTATTTGAAGATACGAGAAAAATTCTGAGGCGAAATTTTTTTGCAAAGCAGTGTTTCAACAAGGTTTTATAAATTTTTTTTCAAAACCGCTGTATTTTGAGATTTACTCTTCAGGCTGTCAAAAAAATTATTTTGAAACGGGCGGGAAATGGCGCCATTAAATACAGTATTTTCCTCCCTTTTCAACGATATATTACATGCCATATTTATTCATAGGTACTACGTTAGTAATTGTAAAAACATTTTTTTTTCCAATAAATTTTTTTTAACACTTAATTATACTTGCCGTGGAGAAGTATGATTAAATAAAACGATAAAATAATTCAATAAGTTGTTCAAATCTTTGCTATAATAAAACATTAACACAATTAAGAAGAATAAAGTAAATTCAAGTAACAAAAACAAATTAATAATAAAAAGAATATAGCACACAGAACATTAATATTTATCTAATCCTCAAAATAATTTTTAAGATATATGAAGTGTTCAAAGTGTCCACCGCGATTTATTATGCACAATCGAGCGCGGCGCGGCACTGCATTCAAAACATTACTCAGCATTTCGGGGGTAACTGTAAAACATGCCTGTTGAATTCGAGCTTTTAGGTGCTCTACAATTTGCGGTGTCGTCGAAAACACCTTATCTTTAATATACCCCCATAGAAACAAATCCATTGGGGTTATATCTGGAGAACGAGGGGGCCATCGAATAAATCCATTGGTGCCTATTCAATGTTGAGGCAAAATTTCGTCTAAATAATCTAGGCAAATCTGGGAATTGTGGGGAGGGGCTCCATCTTGTTGAAAATATTGAAAGTTGTGTCGATTCTCTAAAGGTAGGTAGGTCATCTAAGAATTCATTAAATTCATTTCTCAAAAAGTTTAGGTACCTTTGACCGCTGAGGTGACCATCATAAAAATAAGGACCTATTTATTAAATTATTCACACATTTATTGAAAAACGATTTTGAAACCCAGTCGGTATATGCCAGTGTGTATTTTCAGAAGTCCATTTCTAATGAATATTGCAATTAAAAAATCCATTATTGGAAAAATTTGCCTCGTCGGACTAAAGTATTTAACTACATATTAATGGATCGACACACGATCTTTTCCACCAGCCAACTTCTTGGTTTGTCCCCCGCTTGTAAATTGTGAACTTTTTGGCTTTCTAACACCGGTAATCATTTTTCTTTAAAATTTTTCTAGCACTGTTTTATTTATATGACAAGCAATTTGAATTTCTCTTAATGATGTTTCCAAATTTTCTGTATTTTTATTTCTTACATAATTAATAACTCGGTTTACCTTATTTACATTATCAGTAACAGTGTTCAATCTTTTCTTCTTTAAAAATGAACCATTATTTTTCAGTTTCGTAGCTAATTTTCTGAACAGAGTTTTATTGGGCTGTAGTGCTTGTAGAAATCTGTCTCCATATTCTATTTGAGCTAATCCAGAGTTAAAATTGCATTGGCAATATGTAACGAACATGTTATAAAGATGAATGTGAGTGAAAATCATTTTTGAAAATTGTAAAATCATAAACGAGTGTGATTGAGTGAGAGTTTAAGTATTAACCGAGATGATCTGTCAAAAAATTAAATTGTCAAGTTTGTTCTTAGCCTACTATTTTAAAATAATTGAAATAATAGTGAAATCATGAAATACAAATAAATGGATATTATATTATACTTAAATTAATTGGTAAAGACATTTTAACTTTCTGAGCAAGAAGTGACGCTTTTATGAAGGACCTCTATACATTGGCATAACTGCGAATACTCTTTCCATAATTGCTCCATGTTGCTTTCTTGATTATCAATTTGTTTTTGTTACGAATTTACTTTATTCTTCTTAATTCTGTTAATGTTTTATTATAGCAAAGATTTGAACTTATTGAATTATTTTATCGTTTTATTTAATCATACGTCTCCACGGCAAGTATAATGCTTGTTAAAAAAAATGTATTGGCTTTAAAAAAATGTTTTTATAATTACTAACGTAGTACCAATGAATGAATATGGCATGTGGTATATCGTTGAAAAGGGAGGAAAATACTCTATTTAATGGCGCCATTTCCCGCCTGTTACAAAATAATTTTTTAACAGCCTGAAGAGTAAATCTCAAAATACAGCGGTTTTGAAAACAATTAGATAAAACCTCGTTGAAACACTCTGTTTTGCTAACAATTTTCGCCTTAGAATTTGTCTCGTATCTCTTCAAATAACGGAGATATTTGGCCTAGACGTTTTTCGAATTTTCGATATTTTCCGCCATAACTCTTAAAGTGGGCCATGGATTTCAAATGTCTTTAAACCATTTTGTAAGTTATATAAATCGGCACAATTTTTCTAATATTTTTTTCTACGACCGATATTATGCGAGATATTCTCGAGTGCCCTGATAAAATGGACAGTCTGTACATTATAGACAAAGAATGAGTGAAATGTAGAAAAATTAAAATTTTGTTTAAAAACTTGCTTTTCTTAAAATCGTACTAAGAAGCAAAAAATTATTGCAAGAAAAGCAAGGCGTACGCATCAATCGTACAATCATACAAATTGCGCACGCCTTGCTTTTCTTGCAATTATTTTATACTTTTTAGTACGAAATTAACAAAGGCAAGTTTTTTTAAAAATGTATGAGTAAATATGCTCATTAGACAAACGTATAACCTTTGATATAAATGTTTGTCATATAACATGACATTTTGACGATTTAAGCAACTGTTCGTTGCTAAATAATGTCTGAAGCGTCAGTTCTTTGAAGGTAGTTAAAACAACCCCGTGTACACCACAACATTTCCATTTCCGAAAAAGACCGATGGTATCATGCCCAGTATAGAATGTGTAACATATGGAAGCTCTAGGTATTTATTCTTCAATGGATCAGTTATTTCCTCCACACACATTTTTTTTTTCTATATATAAAGTCACCACCTACATATTCTCTTAATGTTAAAAAAGAAAAGGGGAAAACAATTACAGTAGTATCAGAAGTTATATTTACAAAAAAGTATCTGGTTGCCAGCCAGTAGACAGATAATGAAAATAGAACATTAAAAACCGAAGTTTTGATCAAATGCAATAATTGCAAATTTTGAAGTATTATGTGTCTTGGAAAAAAAAATAATATGTACAATTCCTATGTACAGGGTGTCCCAGTTAAAACGTTATTGTGAATGTGAATTTTAAATACCATTTCGGTTTAATCAGAAATGGCCTGCCTTAATTTTAAAAAAAATCTAGATGGCAGGGGCCAGCCTGAAAGGTAGATTTCGTCCTATATTGTTTTGCACTGCTTTAGGTCTCTATTATTTTAGTAAATAAGTTATTAAGTAAGATATCTTTATTAGAACTGCCCAACTTCAATTTATTGTCATCGATTTATGAACTATTAGCACGTAAGTAGTCTTCAAAATATAAAAAAATCCCGTTAAAAAAAAAAAATTCTGTGTCTTAGCAAAAAATGTTTTAGACAGAAGTTGTAGGTCTAGATAACCACTATCTAACGATGTATATCACATGTACATATTTGATTCGAAATAAAATTTTCAGAATTTTTTTAGATTTTGAACTGTCGCCATTTTGAAACGAAGAAGACGATCTTCGAACTTATCCGAGATATGGATCCAGAGTATGCTTGCCAAATTTCGTTTTGATCTGTCAAGAAATGCGCCCTCCAGAATGTTAACAAATTTCATTACAACAGGGGGGGCATTTTTGGGATCTGGGGATCATAATCGAAAAAACTACAGGGAAATTTCGGTAAATGCACCTTTAGTACTTTCTCATCATTACATATTCAATATATATTTATAACATTCTACATTTTTTGGTAGAATGTAAAATTAACCTAATAAGCGCAATTTTTTTTAGGAACGTTTAATTTAATGAGAAATAGGCAATGCGGGCATATGGATAGAGTAATTTTCGCCTTCAATTTCTGTGTCAAATATTATTAACATTATTACGTAAATTTTTTGGGAGAAAGGAGAATCGACAAAAAAATGTTTAAGCCCTCTTGGAACCGCCCTTTTTGGTGCTCTCGCCAAAAATTTCAAAAATTATTTTTCTAGAGTTTTAATTCGACGATTTTACAATATTCATTTTAATTTTCCATACTGAATTATTTGTTAGAAACATTTTCTAAATTTACGCAAATTTTTTGACCAGGGACACAAAATAGACAGAAAGTCTCAGAAGACTATTCCCAGCAATTTTCCGTTCTGAATGATTTTTATTAGAAATATTTTTGAT
This sequence comes from Leptura quadrifasciata, assembly GCA_963675555.1. Taxonomy (NCBI): domain Eukaryota; kingdom Metazoa; phylum Arthropoda; class Insecta; order Coleoptera; family Cerambycidae; genus Leptura; species Leptura quadrifasciata. The sequence continues at coordinate 70,698,956 of OY776678.1, forward strand.
GCTAAAAATGAATTAGGGCCCTTCTTGGACCCGCCCCTGACACTGACCAGAAATTCTAAAATTAAATTTTGATACAATTTTCCGTCCTGAAAATGTTTGCTTGTTTGTAGCTGTAGCGGTTTTGATTTGACAAAAAAAGTGTTTCCAAACCCTCCCCGAAGCCACCACTGGTGGCTCTAACAAAAAAATTTCAAAAGCCTTCCGATGCAATTTGCTACGCTAAAGAATATTTATTATAATTATTTTTAAACCGACAAAAACAAGTTTTTGGCCCCCCACTTGGAGCCAATTCTGCCACTGACTAGAATTTGAAAAAGCTAATATAATGAGTAATATTTTTTATCCTGTTCAAAAGATTTTTTTTGGCCCTCCCTGAAGCTTTGGTGAGAAATTTGCAAATGGCCTTTTTGCTGCAATCGCTCATTTTACAATTACTTGTTTTTGGACCCGCCTTGAAGTCGGCCCTGCTACTGCGAGAAATTAAAAAAACTTTTATCAACAATTTTTATATTAAAACAATTTTTAATTCCATGACATACTGTCTTTGTGCCCTTCCTAGCCATCTAACGAAACATTGCAAAACCATTTTAGTATAATTTTCTATTCTTCTATTCTATAACTTTTTTTCTGAAATGTTTTTAGATATAAGAAAATATATCTTCGTCCTGTATAAAGCCATCTAATGCACCGATATCGCCAATATTAAAAAAATAGCGTTCTTCCCACGTCTTATATCTAACATTTCGGATTTCCACACTGAACTGTCTTGGAATAAAGTGTAACATGCACAGACAGACAGCATGCGGATTCGGATATATTTTGTATTTTTTTGCTTCAAAACGCCCACAACAAAATCTAAAATTTGGATCTATATCACGACGCCAATATTTTATTGAAAGAAAGTAAAAGACGACATAAAATTCTCTTTCGAAATATACAGCAAAATGGTATTGAAGGGGTGAAAATGACAAAATGTTTTTGATTACAAACATAATTTCCTGTATTCTGTTCATGTTTCACCCAAAACCCATTACTAATACCTATGCTAGAACTGGAAAAGATATAAGAGGGCCGATAATGAACACGAACGTTGACTGTTGATAAGATTTATTGTATTATTACATGAAAAATGGGGGCTGTGTAGCCAGCCCTAGCGTGAATGTAATTTTCTTTATATGAAATGAGTAGCTACGTTTCTCAAAAGTAAGCTGCTTTGTTATAATGATTTATACGAATTTGATTTTTTCAAACCTTATCGGCCGTATTTGAATGAGAAAAATTTGGCCATGCATTAATCTACATTTAAAAATATTAAAATTTAAAGTTAGAAAAAATATGGCCAAAGATTCACTTAGATTTTTAAACTTAATTCCACAATGAAAGATAAATTTGTTAAAACTATTCTGAAAGAAATAATTTTTAGTTTTAAAGAAATTAATTGATTTTATTGCAAAATTTTGACTACAAAACTCGAAAATACATTTTTAAAAATTCCGAAAAATAAAATGTAGTAGAAAATAGAACGAATTTAATAATGAAATATGTCAGAACTGGAAATGTCAACTATATTTTATTGATATTGTAAAAATTCTTACCCCCAAAACTGCCTTTCACTTTTTTATTCGCCCACAAATCACTGAAATTTGATTAAATTTATGATTTACGCGAATAAAATGTTCAATTTAGTAATTAGACTAACATTAACACGAACTAGGACGAGAATATCGTATATTTTAGTTTATAAAAGAGAAATATTACACAGCGACTTGTTGAATCTTGCAGGAAAAGTTAAATGCACGGACACGCTGCTCGCGATATTCACACGTTAACGGCTCGACTAGACTAATTTCTACCCTCGCCGGCTGGTGCTGGACTCACTGATAGGAAGCTCGCCGGCGTAGGCGCAATTTAATGCAATTCCAGTAACGTCAAGAATTTGGTTTTCGAAAATTGTTAAAAATTTGGTTGAAATTTTGAGACAACTTAAAATTAATAAAATAAAGTGATTTGCTGTAGGTTTCACATTGATCCGGATTTATTTACGGAAGTTACTGATATCTTCAGGTGGAACTATTTGTTGGCGTGTAGGCTCCCGGTCGGCGTCTTAGTTTGGCTGCGTCGAGTTGCCCCCCGCCATTCCTTGTGCCCGCTATGGCAGCGCTATGCAACAAGTGACCAAACAGGTCCGGTCTCTGGCGACTTTTTTAATTGGATTATCTTTGTAATATTTTTTAATAATTGGAAATGAAAATTAAATGACTGTTACGGCTCCGATAGCCGTTATGTTGTGAGCACAAGAATGGACTGTATTTACAGTGTAAAACAAATTATAATTTTAAAAATATCAAAATCAATAGGAAAAAAAACACCAGCAAAAAATATAAAGACAACTTACGATACCGATTGTCGTCAACAAATCCTTGTCTTCCACACCACCCTGTCTTCTTCTCAGAGCTCTTGGGCCAAGGTTTTCACCATATACACAGAATATTTCATTTAAAGTCCCCGCACTGACCCTAGGGGCGGCAATGTTTACGCGCGGAATTAATATTATTACTATTATAAGCAAGGTTTTAACTTCGATATTTACCATTAACAGCGTACGATGCGAATGTCTCTCCTTGACGGTCTTGTCACACCGAGTTGTACAAAAAAAAAGTTTTTTCAATGTTCGCGCTATCAACCGTTTGAAATAAAATTAATAATAATACAGGAACAATGACATTAAAATTTTAAATCGATGCTGCAACTGTGAAAAAGGCGGAAAACGATAAAGTTGCTGGGAACGGAACAAAAGACACTTTCCCCCGTTGTCGAGAATGAGGAGAATACATTGGTGACAATGGTTTACACACCCCAATTCAAGTTTTCGGGTCTGGGCATGCCGGATCGGAATTTTTTACTCAATTTCAATGAATTGAGCAACTGTCGACCACAAGCCACCCCAATGGTTGAGATCACCGCCCCAAAAACTAAAATACCTTCAAATCGGACAAACATTGGTATACCCCCATTTTCGAGGGCGAGAAATACGATGGTGGCAATATTTTCTCATCCACCCCTCCTCACCACCCCCTCGCGTTTCTTAACTGGACATGAGCGTGCGTGGACTTGTCGGATGGGTCTTTTTTGCTTGATTCCTGAAAATTAAGCAATTTTCGACCACCAGCCATCTCGACCGATCCTAGAGGTTGAAACCATCCACACCACCAAAATTGCAATGCCATCATAAAGCTCGAATTTCAACAGAAATTGGTGAACCCCCGCTTTCATGGGAGAGAAAAACGACGGTGACAATTTTTGACAAGTAACAAGTTTCTGCATTTTTGTAGGTTAGTAAATATTATCACCATCGTGTTTCTCGCCCTCGAAAACAGAAGTTTCCAATTTCTGTGCGATTTGAAATATTTTGAAGGTATTTAGGTATTTGGGGGGGTGTGGTTTCAAACCCTTGGGATCGGGCGGGGTGGCTTATGGTCGATAGTTGCTAAATTCATTGAAACTAAGCAAAAAATCCCGATCCCACAAGCCCTCGCATGCTCAGACTCGAAAAACAGAAACGGGGGTGGTTCTTTGCATAAAGGAATGGTTTGGAATACATTAGGGTACAAACCATTGTCACCATCGTATTGTTCGCCCTCGAAAACGAGGGGGAGATGCCTTGTTACGTTCCCAGTACTTTAACAGTTTTTGCATTTCCGGTGACAATGGCAGCTTAAAATTAAAAATGGCATCGGATAGACTGCCTTTTCTGTACAAGTTATTGAAAAATTTACCAAGAAAAAATTAAAAAGTATGATGTATCAAATTTAACAACTTTATTCATACAACTTTTAAAAAATGCATAGTAATCAAATTTGGTACGTCATATTTTTTAATTCAGAGTTTTTCTTCTAAATGTTTTTGATGTACAGAAAAGGAAGTTTACCTGATACGATTTTGATTTTTAAACCGTTCGCCATAAATTTTTCAAGTTCTGTAGTAGTAGAGGAAGTGCATTTTAGGTCTTAATCGGTACTACTGCAATGTAAAAACTTGAAATTTCTAGCATTATGTTAAGTTTCGGCAACATATGAAATGCATAATACCTTTGAAAATTAGTGCACTCACCCCGCAGGGAGTTGCAGCCCCCATTTTACACCCCCAATTCAATAACTCGCAAAGTTTTCAACGAAATTGGCTAAAATTCAAGTCATGGAGGTTTTTGGGGTCGCTGATTACGAATCCGAAATGAAAATTGGAAAATTCGATATGGCGGGCTCTAAGAATGAATTCCTGATTTACACCGTTTCTATTGATTTTACGGAAAAATATGTAGAATAAAAAAGAGTTTAGTTAGAATGCCATTTTATATAAGAATTTTGCTAACCACATTATTTAACCCATTCGCCTTTCCCCGAGAAAAACCTCCACGCCTGACCATTTCCTTTGCAAAAAATGTAATAAATACTTTTTTATTAGTTTGATGACATTGAACTAATAAAGTTGAAATAACGAAAAAAATTAACCCTCATCGTTTCAACCCTTAACTGGGGGCTGAACATAGAGTGACCTCCCAAAAAATACGATTTTTCCTAAATTTTTACGACGAACTGATGGCGAAAAATCTATGTAAAATCGCATTCTGAAGGCTTTTTGATTGAATTTTTCATTAAAACCAATAAAAACGGCGCAAAAATATAAAAACGCTAATATGAGTCCTTAAAACGAAAAAAGGCAATAAAACGGAAGGGTTAATTGACAATGGTTCCAAAGTGAGTATTATGATACAAAATAGGATTCTAATAATTTCTTTTCCTTTTGTGTATGGGGTAAAAATTAATACTAAAGAAGATATTCGCGTTTTGAAAATGTAATTTTTTGTCTACCATGATTACCTCTGAGGACAGAACGAAAGGGTTAAGGACTAATATTTTTAAAATTACGTATTTTTATGCAAATGTAAACAATCTTTAAATCATAGTTTTCCCAAAAATAGAAACACCATAAATGAAATAAAATGTTGAAAATTCCCTGACACGTTCAACAACAATATAAAAATTGCATATAAACTCTACGGACCTAAAAATGATTTTCATCCCTTTGATGGCCCAAAAACATTTTTAACAAAACGAAATTGTGCGCTTTTCCGCCCTTTAAACACGATTCAAACTATTCTTTAAGGGTGTATATCCATTATTACTGATAATTTGATAAAAATAGACTATTAGTAATATTTCCATATTTCTCCCATCAGTTTTTAGTAAAAATTTAAGAAAAATAATATTTTTTGGAGGTCACTCTATATTCACCCCTCAGTAAAGGCGTGTAACGATTAGGGTTAATTTTATTTTGTGCTTTTAACCTTTTTTATCCAATATTATCAAACAATAATGAAAAAATGTAAAAGAAGTTTTTATAGCAATTTTTGCAAAAGAAAGGGTCAGGCGTAGGAGGTTTCCCACGGCGGAGAATCGAAAGGGTTAAAAACAACGTGGTTACCAAAACGGTGTATTCTTATAGCCCAATAAAATGGGAAAATTTGGGTGAAATTTTGGGAACTGACATATTTTGTGGTACTTTTTAGCATATTAAAAGTCCCCATCCGTAGACGCCGGCGGAGAGGAGGCGGGGAGAAAATAGGTTTTTCGCAAACGACTCGGAAGGTGTCACTTCCACTGTAAAATATGTACACATGAAAATTATAGATAATAAAAATCCGCACAATTTCGTTTTTATTTAACTGCGTACGACAGATTGGAGCCGAGATAGGTTTTTTTTAAATTTTGACAGTTTTGCGACGCAACGAAAACGCGCGCGTTCTTCGCTAAAATCTCAAAAAATGTCGTTCGAATCGCAAAATGTTTCAAATGAAAGTTGTAGAGAATTCGATTACGAACAATTTCTTTTTATTTTCTATTTCCATACGATCAGCATTGTCAGAGATATGAATTTTTATGAATAGATATGAATAGCGCGCTATCGGACACCTGTTTCATAATAAAATAGATTAAAACTCGAAAACGATAGATCGTACGCATATAGTGTATGTAATGAAAGTTAAAGAGAATCAAATTTTGAATATGTTGGTGGACGTACAAAATCGTTTTGATAACGACTAAATGAAGATAAAAGAGAAAAACCTGAAAAATTGCCATATTCAAGTGGTTTTATTAGACAAATAGATTTTTAGGTAGATTTCTCTCTACCTATTGCAGACTTCGGGAAAATTTCAGTATAGTTTCTTCGATTATGGTCCCCAGACCCCAAAAATGCCCCTTGTTCAAACGGATCAAAACAAAATTTGGCAGGCATATGGTTTGGGTCCATATCTCGGTTAACTTCGAAGATGGGCCAAATCGCTTTCTTCGTTTCAAAATGGCGACGGTTCAAAGTTTCAAAAAATTCTCAAAATTTTATTTCGAATCAAACATATACATGCGATACATCGTTGGATAGTACTCATCTAGAACTACAACTAATGTCTAAAACATATGCTAAAATACACAAAAAAATTTAAAAAAGCGGGAGTTATTTATATTTTGAAGACTACCTACGTGCTATAATAGTTCATAGACAATAAATTGAAGTTGGGCTGTTCTAATAAAGGTATACTTACTATTTACTAAAATAATAGAGACCTGAAGCAGTGCAAACCAATACCGGGAGGGGTCCTATGGAATTTTTTTTAATGGAACTGTGCTATTTTTTTTTTTATTAATCAGAAATAACGATTCATAAACTATAATTCTTAACGATATCCCGCGTAATAATGGAAGTATTTTTAAAAAGTAAACACAAATTAAACAAGAAATAATTTTAATAAAACGTTACAACCATGAATAAATAGAATAACAAAACTATTTAAAACCTAAATTAAAATAAACCATTATAAAAATTGTTCAAACTGTTCACCGTTATGATTGACACACAGAGTAGCGCGACTTTATCGTTTCACGTCTAACATTCTGTAATTGTTGAGGTGTTATTTGTGCAATTTCGTGTCGAACTCTTTCTTCCAGATCTTGCCTTGTCGTTGGAGCAGTCATGTAGACTGCTTTTCAAATGCGCCCAAATAAAAAAATCGAGTGGGGTTAAGTCAGGCGACCTTGCAAGCCATCTGACTAGACCGTGAATCTCCATAAATAATGAACAATTTTTTCATCTCTTGAATATTTTTCAGCCATTCTATATTAATTCTATTGTTTATAACAACTTTAATAAGCTTGCTTCAGAAAATTAGTCAGTAAGTCAAGAATAATTCAATTATTGCGAATGTCTGTTCTTTTCATGGCTACCTGCAATTTTGGATTTAAATGTAGATATGTACCTTATTAAAATGATTTGTTGGCGCTTACCTTTTAAAAATACTTCTATTATTACGAAGGATATCGTTAAGAAATGATTAATGGCGAAAAAATTATAGTTTATGAATCGTATCTCACTTATTTTTTGGAATTTTTTAAATCTGAAAAACTGTTGCACTTAAAAATTTATGCTTAATGAGAAACCATAAAAAGATGGTTATTCCATATAAGAAGGAAAAGTTGACGTCACTTCCGGTTCAACCGGTATTGATATTTTCATTCCTGTTAGTCTGAAAGTAGCCCATTATTATCTAATTCATGTGTACCAAAAACCAAAATTTTTAATACAAAAACAACCAAAATACTGGGGGCGTACTTTGACTCGTGGCCACCCGGTATAGAACGAAATCTACCTTTCAGACTGGCTCCTGCCATCGGGATTTTTTATTGGCTTTAGGCAATAATGACGCTAAAGATTTTTTGAAGAGAATTAAATTATCTGTAAAATGAGCTCCAAGTGACCTTAATACGATGAATGGTTCACGAGTTACAGCTGTTTAAAAATATGGGCAAAAATTCCTTTTAACCTCTCCACAATAAAATTGTGAGAGGTTACTAAAATTGGTTCAAAAACGAAAATTGAGATAACATCAAATCTTTACGTTTTAAGGTCCTGGGAACCGAAAAAAGTGGTTTTTGAAAAATGTCTGTGTGTGTGTATGTGTGTTAGCACGATAGCGCCGAAACTACTGAACGGATTTGAATGAAACTTTGCATGTGCGTTTCTTTAGTGCCCCAGAAGATCTGAAAAGGTTTTGGTTGAGATCGGATTACGTTTAGTGCCATTTTGACGCAACAAGTTGTTTATTTTATAATTACTTTCAATTTCCAATGGAACCATTGAAAAGCAGTTAAAATTCTGATTTCAACGATATATCACACTTCCACCCTTTCGATTTGGTTTCCGTGAAAAAAAATAAAAACAAAGCAAATATTAAGCATAGATCGCATTTCGCATGACATGAGCGATCGGATTGCAATGAGCAAATTTTGACGGTTGTCATTGTCATTGTTTGTCATCCGATAACGTTGGTGTCATGTCATGTTAATATGATTTCGGCATATTTGTAACTTTTAATGGATTGTCACAAACTTTAAAGGTAGATGTAACAATATCAATATCATGTGCTTTCCGTAACTTCGTTGGTGAATTTATTCTAGATTATCACTTTACCAATTTTCGGTTTGTTGCTTTACAAATCTGTAGTATTTAGGATAACTAGACTTTCTTAGTCGTTCAAGTGATGTTAAAGTTGTTAATAAGGATATTAATAATATACTATTAGGAAATAGTATATTATTCAACGAGCGATAATGTAGGTAATAACTCGCATAGATGATTGTAAATTCATTAAGTTGAGGTTTTTTTTTGTGCCCCAGAAGTCCAGAAGATTTGAAAAGGTTTTGCATGAGATCAGATTACGTTTAGTGCCGTTTTGTCACACATTTTAATACTCGTTTCGGCCTCAAAGATCCACTGAGTGGGGAGGTTCCAGCCGCTTCCAGTAGCTGTCGATTTTTTCATTATAAATTAAGATTTTCCTGCAAGAACTGTGCATAACAATTTTTAAAAAATTGGTTTTGACCTATTTTTATTAGTTAATATACATATGAAAGTAATGCAACAGCATAAGTCGTATGCAAGGTATATTTTCTTAAAAAAAAAATTCTTGAAAACTGTTTTGTTCAGAAAAACTGAATCAATATTATTTTTTAATTCCTTTTTTCGTAAATATCATCATTTCTTTTGACTTTACAACAAAATTTCATAAGACCTATTTGAAAGCTTACAAAATTTCCTACAAAAAACACTTTTTCTTGTATGATTTTCAGTAAGTAGCGAGATGGAACTGACGATTGAAAATGCGGTTGATTTTTAATTTTTGGCATACAGGCAATTTTTTCACGTTTGAAATACAAAAAAGTACAATTAATAATATTTTTTTTACTTTTTTGAAGTATCAGAAGTTATTCTGTGAACATTTCTATGTCATTTCATACTGGGCTCATATTTACAAAAAATTGTTATGCACATCTCAAAATTTCAGCTCGTTCTGAACTATTTCATCCAAATCGACAAACTTCGTCCCATTTCAGTGGGCTATTATGCAAAATGGCATTCTAAACACTTTTTTATTCTACATATAATATATTCTTATTTCAGTAAAGTCAATAGAAACGGTGTAAATCAGAAATTAATGATCAGGAATATACGTAATCTAATATCAAATAGATTTCGAAGACGGATCATTTTTCGATATCTCCATACATTGCAGCCAATAGTCCAACAACACATCTAAGTTATCTGTGATTCGTTCGTCTTATTTTAGAATATCAATTATAATTTCAGGAGGTAAAATCATAATGGTAGGTGTCAAAATACTTCTTTTTTACTTCCCTTTAACAGTCGATTAAGAAAATATTAAAATTCGCCACTTTGATTTGTTTAATAGATTTGTTTTGTCGGTCATAACTTATCCTTTTGATACCCGACTGTTGATTTGTTAGCGAGATCGAATTCCTTGAAAAGAATTATATCAGACTGGCTTTTCGGCCAAAAACATATCTCATACACTACTGAATAAATCCATCATAACCAGAACACCATGTAGATATAACTACTACTGTAATTAACGCTACGGTAATGTTTCTCGTACTTAAGATTGTAATGTAATAATACTGGTTTTTAAAAAAGTAATTATAAAGACAAGTTCTATTAATCTAGACTTTTTCGATATATTTGCCATTACTGAAACAATCAATATTTAAAGAATGTATTTAAGTGACTTAAGGAAATTTCCCAGAATATTCAAAAAAGCGCATTTGATTGCTTGCAACAGTCTCTCTCATCTTAAAACAAAACCTTAACTAAACATATCCTGTACTTATGTGCTTTCCACCATATGTTTAAACACAAATCTTATATTGTACAGGTATTATTCTATCGATCAAGGTAATGTCATCACACGTTCACGTATCTGTAGTCTGTGGGTGAAGTGTTTGATGACGAAACTTGCCCCGTAAAAATTCAAATATGTAAGATTAACAATATAAACAGATTTGGACAAATTCGATAGTCATCATTAATCTGCCAATTATTATTCATCGACCAAGGTGAAAAAAAAAGAAAACAAACAAACTTCATTAAACTATACCACCTTTCATTAAATTATAGAATATTACTATTAGGTACGAAAAATCGTTTAAAATTTGCAATTTTTCAATGCTAAAATCGCAAACCTTAAATCTTTGGAAACTTCGCCAATATCAACATCAACTTTTTAAAAACGTACACCATCCTTCTGTTCTAAACTGTCATTGCCTATTAAATCCAGCGAATATTATTTTACTTTTCTTTTCCATCCTCAAATGTAGGGGAAGGTGGGAACAATCCATAAGTAAAATATAGATTTCTTTGTGGTGAATTTTGTTGTCCATAATGTATATTGTATAGGGTGTCCCAATTAACGCATTATACTCAATTTTCTCGGTAGTGTTTGAGATAAACTTTTTTGGTCAAAGAGCTAGTGTGATATATTTTTCTCCGAAGAACTAGATGCCGCCAAGAAACGATTGAACGTCCAAGAAAAAGTTATGGTTGAAAAACAGATTTAATGAAAAAATCATAGTGAATTTTTATATTTTCTTAATGACACACCCAGAATCATAGTTTTATTTTCTTTTCGTAAAAATCCACAATTTATCCATAAAAAATTTAACTATTAAGTATAATTAATAGATTGTAATATAAATTGGCTTAAACCTATTGAAGAATTGTCAAAAAAAAAAAAAAAATCAGTGTGCATCGAGAGGTGAAAGCGTGCGGACGTGTGCCGAGCCATCAGAGAGCACAGCGAAGTGGAAGCCCCACAGGCAGTGACAGTGTGCATCGAGAGGTGACCGAGTGCAGACGTACCGAGCCAAGAAAGTGCACAGTGAAGTGGCAGCCCCACAGTTAGTGTCGTCGTCGACAGTTCTAAGAAGAGGAAGTACACACGTCTTTTTCAAGACGGTGTACTAAAAAGATAAATAAAGTCTCCCTCCCTTGGAGATACCATTTTTACTGTTACTAACCATAACTTTTCCCAATAATATTATAGGTATTCCCTTGCAGGACACCCACAGCGACGTTACCGTGGAGGACGGTAGCATGGATTACAGTGAAGACGAAACGTCCCAGAGCGGTAGCTCCCGAGGGGATACCCCAACCCCAAGGGATGACAGAAGGGACGATAAAGAGACGATAAAACGTCTCACAGAGGAAAACAAATCCCTCAGAAAGAAAATAGAGGAGCTCACCGAGAGGTTGGAGCTAATGCAGAGGGAGCAAAAGTCCCAGCACGAAGAACTTCTGCGTGCGATTCGAGGAGAATCGCAAACGCGGAAGCGGAAAAACCCACCCGCCACTAATACGGACTCCGACGAAGAGGCCCCTAAGGCGGCAAAGAAGGTGGCTGAAGAGCCCCTCAAGTGCCCCCCAGAGCCATCCAGACGAAGCAGATCGGGATCTAGAGCTCCCCAGCAGGAGGCTAACGTCCACAGACAAAACGCCAGGACAGAGGAGACTGAGGCCCCTCAAACAAAAACAAGAAGCCAGCGCATACCGCCGGTAGTGCTGAGAAACAAGGAGACATGGACAACGGTGAGCCGTCGTCTAACCGAAACCGGCATTAACTTTAGCAAGGCTAAAGTTACCGCGGAGGGAATCTCCATCGAGCCCGCGACATCCGAAGATTATCGCAAGATGACTAGGATGTTCGCAAACGAGAAAAGGGAGTACCACACGTACACCCTGCCAGAGGAACGGCTGCTACGTGTAGTCATCAGGGGGATCCCGAGCGGCGTTACTTGTACAGAGGTGGCAGAAGACCTCCAAGACCAAGGTTTCGCACCTACCGCAGTGCAACGGATGACGTCCAGACGGACGAAACAGGAGGTGCCACTCGTACTTGTCCTAGTCCCACAGGACCAGGACAAGATACTCCAAGTCACGAGGTGCTGCTCTCTAGTCGTAAGGACAGAGAGACAGAGAGCCAAGGTAGCGGCATCCCAATGCCACCGCTGCCAGCGTTTCGGCCACGGACAATCCAGGTGTACCGCGCAGCCGAAATGCGTGAAGTGCGGCGAGGCACACCGGACGACTGACTGCAAGAAGAAGGCAGACGAACCGGTAGTCGTAAGGACAGAGAGACAGAGAGCCAAGGTAGCGGCATCCCAATGCCACCGCTGCCAGCGTTTCGGCCACGGACAATCCAGGTGTACCGCGCAGCCGAAATGCGTGAAGTGCGGCGAGGCACACCGGACGACTGACTGCAAGAAGAAGGCAGACGAACCGGCCAAGTGTGCGAACTGCCAAGGGGCCCACCCGGCCAGCTACAAGGGGTGTCCAAAATACCCCAAGCAATCAGCCAGCGCCACTCAAAGGCCGGTACAGAGGCCGACGACGACCTCAACAAAGAAGGGCGGCGTAGCGCCAGGCACTAGCTACGCAAAAGTAGCCCAGAGCAAGGCAGGACAGAACACCGTCCCTGCCTCAAAACAACAAGCATCGCCAGAGGCCAAAAACCTCACAGCGGTGCTAGCACAGATGCAACAAATGTGCTCAGCGATGAGTGCATTTTTTGCTCAAATGCCAAACTTTACTAATCTGTAATGCCTTTACAGATTAAACCGGAATTCCTGCAGATGGCGTCCTGGAATGTAAACGGCCTGCAACAAAGGAGACTTGAAGTCGAAGAGCTCCTGACCAGGTACGATATAGACGTCATGGCACTGCAGGAAACCAAGATGACCCCGGCCAAGGAGATCAACTTCCCAGGATACCACATGTACAGGATGGACTGGGTAAACATACCTCGGCGACCCGCAAGAGGAGTGGCTCTACTCGTTAAAAAGACCATAGCCCACCATCCGACAGTACTACCTGAGCTAGAAAATATGAATGCCACCGCCGTAGTAGTGTCCACAGCACGAAACGGCGACGTCCAAGTGGTTTCATGTTACCAGCCACCCCACAGCACGCTAACTGAGGGGGATCTGGACGCAATTCTACCCGCTAGGACACAGGTCGTCGCAATAGGCGATTTTAACGCCAAATCCCAGCAATGGAACAGCGGCGTAACCAACACTCGAGGACGAGAACTGCTGCGGTTCCTGGGACAGCACGCCGGCGAACTGCTGGTGGAAGGACCAGTCCAGCCCACCTTTGACAACGGTAGAAACAGGCCAGACGTACTGGACATAGCCATCCTAAAGGAGATGACCCTCGAAGCGGAGATCTAAACCAGAACGGAGGGATCTACCGAGCACAACCCGATCTTCCTAACTCTAGGAGGACAGGCGGGTGACAACGCTACCTTCACGAAGCGACGAACGGACTGGGAATCGTACCGGCTGCACCTGCAGCAGTACATTGCACAAATTCCCAGGCTAGATACCGTGGGGGACGTTGAGAGGGCCGTCATTACCCTAGAGGAGCAGATCCTGGGAGCAATAAGGGCCAGCACGACAGAAACAGAAGTAAGAAGACACCCAGCACCGATGGCGAACCTACCAGAGGTCACCAGGCAGCTGATAAGGGATAGAAGAAGCGCCAAGAGACGGGCTCAGAGGACGAGGCTCCCCGCCGACAGAAGGGAGTATAACGTCCTCAGCCGAAGAGTGAAAGCCGCCCTCCAAGAACACCGTCAGGAGGGGTGGCAACGCCACCTTGAGTCACTCGATCCACAGGACAGAAGTTTGTGGAATACCCAACGTGCCCTGCGAAACCGGAGGAAACCTATACCCCCGATTCACGGAGAGCGAGGGATCGTCTACACTAACCAGGAAAAAGCCGAGGCGTTTGCCGACAGCTTAGAACTGCAGTGTACAGAGAACGAGCTCGATGACGAGGACTGGGTGGACGATGTCGAGCGCAGAGTACGTAGGATCCACCGCCTGCCTGATGACGACCACATCCGCCCGACTACCCCCGAGGAAGTCAAGGAAATCCTTAGAAGCCTAAAGCCGAGAAAGGCTCCGGGATGTGACAAGATAGGAAACATCGCTCTCAAAAAGCTACCCAGGAAAGAAGTAGCGGCGCTAGTCAACATCGTAAACGCAATGTTAAGGTTACGGCATTTTCCAGCCAGGTGGAAAAAGGCCGACGTCATTATGAGCCCTAAACCAGGGAAAGAACTAATTTTCCCGTCTTCTTACAGGCCCATCAGCCTCCTCCCAGCCATGAGCAAGGTTGCAGAACGGGTCATCTTGAAGAGGCTCACAGAAAAGACAGAAGAGCTGAATATCATCCCGGATGAACAGTTCGCATACCGAACAGGACATTCCACCGAACTCCAAGTACTTCGCCTCACCGAGGAGATTACTAAGGGGTTCAACCAGCGGCAAGTCACCGCGGCGCTGTTCCTAGATGTTGCCAAAGCGTTCGACAGGGTCTGGCACGACGGCCTCCTAGCTAAAATGATGAGTATGGGTTACCCCATCGAACTCGTCAAACTAGTGAGGTCCTACCTGCACCGCAGACAGCTAAGGGTCAAAATCTCGGACCAACTCTCCACTTACAGGACCGTGGAGGAGGGAATCCCGCAAGGTTCGGTGCTGTCACCGCACCTGTTCGCTATCTACACCTCAGACCTCCCCAGGACTGACCACACAGCCCTGGCCCTGTATGCAGACGACACAGCAATAATTGCCAGATCCTGGAAAGCCAGGAACGCAACCAGAAAACTCCAGGAAATGGCCACACTCCTGGAAGAATGGTGCACGAAGTGGAAATTCGCCGTCAACGCCGACAAAAGCCAAGCCATACTCTTCAGACGAGTGCGGAAAGAAATTCCCACAGGACACGTCTCCATGAACGGCGAGGACATCCAATGGCACGACACCGTCAAATACCTTGGCGTGGTCATGGACAAAAGCCTAACGTGGAGACAGAACACGGACGCTATTACAGCCAAGGCGCGGCGCACAAGAGCCCTCATCTACCCGATGATGGGAAACGGTAGCCGTCTCAACCTGAGGAATAAGCTCACGCTTATCAAAACCCTCATCAGGCCGCAGCTGACGTACGCCTCGGTAGCGTGGGGTTACCAGGCAAAATCCTACATGAAGAAAATCCAGGCAGTGGAAAACATCGCCCTCAGGACGGCGGTCGACGCACCATGGTACGTGAGAAACGCAGACATCGTCAGAGACCTGGAGTACACCACGGTCACTGAAGTCATCCGGGAACGAGCGAAGAAGCTGTACGCCCAAGCAGAGGAGCACGGGAACCCGCTAATCAGACAGGCCACTGATTACGACCCTGCCGACGCCCCGAGGCACAAACGGCCGAGGGTACAGCTTCTGGACAACGGGTGAGTATAACTTATATTTCCCGCTAACCGATCTGTTTCAGATACCCCAGGACGGACCACCACTACCAGAGACATGACGTTTTTCTACCCAAACCCAACCTCCTTGCGGGCGTCGGACAACATACCGTCCAACGCCCGTTGTCCTACCTGCTCCGTGGAGTCCGAAAGTGCTAAAAAAGCACTTAGGGTCTCCACACTCCCGAGCTACACAGCTCATATCCTTACCTTTCCGATGATCCGGGGTAGGACACACCTTTACTGTGTCCTACGTACCGGCAGTCAATCCCAGCCAAAACTTCCTAAAACCCAACTAGACCGATGACTACCCACGGAGGTGACAAGCTGGCGAAGAAAGAAAATATCAAGACAAGAAGAGCGCCAGAAGAGACCTCTGCCAGCGAGGTTGAAGAGCCAGGACCAGGGGAGGTCCGCAGAAAATACCACGACACATCTCGCATTTGCGGGCTGGGTCTGGTAGAAGTAAGCGGGCCCACCTATCACGAAGGCCGGTCCAGGTCTACAGAGATAATCTAGGAGCAAATAGTAGTAGTCCTACTCGGCCCTAGTTATCGAGACCGTCATCAAGCCAATGGATATTGGCGTGTCAAAAATAAGTCTGTTAGATGTTGTCTTTTGGCAATTTCGTTCTAGTGAAAGTGTTCAAATATGCGGCGTATTTACCTAGCCACGCTAGCCACTTGACGGCCTACCACAAAATTATAATTTTGTGTCGTGTTTTAAATATGATGGAAAAAAAAACGAATAACAACCAGAATTTTGCATATTGATTGTACTAGATTAAATAAACCACTTAGTTTTCAAGCTCATATATTTACTTAATGATTCAAGCAACAGAACACTTAAAATTTATTATTTAGCTCATTCGGCCCATTCAAACAGGGCGTTGTTTGTTTTGCTTAAAACATTTACGCTGCCAGCTCTATATATTTTATTATGTTGTATGTTTATCAAGTCTAATATTAATTAATTTATCCAGTTTCCCGGTCGAAATATCCGATCTAGTTTAAGATGTACAAATAACGTTTTGTTTGTTACCTAAACAAACTATCTACTGTTATGCTCGACTTAAAAATGTTTAAAATAAAACAAAAAAATATTCTTAGTAAAATAATTTCGCTTAGTTTATAGTCTTCTAGTTTATCATCTTTATAGTTTTTATCTCGTATTTTTTTCTGTGCATCCAATTTTTAAAGTTTAGTAAGTCAATTTTAAATCACCTTTTTTTAGAAATATTTGTGGCTTACACAACTACCTAACGTGGACTAGCCACTTTATGGCCAATTAAAATTCATATTTTGAGTTTAGTAACCATGGATGAAAAAGCAAAAAAATAATAATGATAAGAATCGGATTATCAACAATAATTTTTAACTTGAAATGTCATAGATTAAATAAATCTTAATTATTATCTGTCTTATACTTTTATTTATAGTACAACAACTATATTATTCCATACAGTCCATTTACTTTATTTAGCATTATTTTTCTGCTTAGAAAATGACAAACAACCCATTTTTCATCGGCCTTCAAAATACGAAACTTGCCCTATTTATTAGGCTTTGTAACTGTAACGGTATGCGAGATTAAACACCCCTTCTTACCGCACCAGACGTTACCGATTTTTCGGCAATCTCTGTAGCCAATCTTCACCAACTATTATAACTTCTGCTTACCCTATCCACCTTTACTGATATTTCATATCTTTTGTATCTTTAAATCTTTCCTGTCCCCCTCTTCCTTTCTGTTTGCAACCTTTTCGTTGCGTTTGTTTTGTCTTGTTTTCTTTTTGTACATTTTTGTCTCTAAATTCATTTCTCGTCACAAAATCTTTTAGCAATTCAAAATCTATTGAAATAAAAAATTCTAAAAATTAAAGTTCAGGCCAGCCTTGCGCAGCCCGGCGTTCATACATCTATTTGGCAGAGGGTTCCCCGTTTGCAATAATTGCAAATTTTGAAGTCTTATATGTCTTTGAAAAAAAAAATAATATGTACAATTCCTATGTATAAGGTGTCCCAGTTAAGGCGTTACGCTTGGTTTTCCCGCTAGCGTTCGAGATAATTTTTTTCGTTTAAAAGCCAACATAACGTCATTCTTTCAAGGGACCCGATACCGCTAAGAAACAAATACTTGAACATCGAAGAGAAAAGGAATAGTCGAAAAATCAATCTTAAACGAAAATTCAAAATAGCGGATTGTTTAATTTCTTATTTCACTATTAAAAGGAAGTATAAAAATGCATGTGAATTTTAAATACCACTTCGGTTAAATCAGAAATGGCCTGCCTTAATTTAAAAAAAAATCTAGATGGCAGGGGCCAGTCTGAAAGTTAAATTTTGTCCTATATTGTTTTGCACTGCTTCAGGTCTCTATCGTTTTACTAAATAAGTGATTAAGTAAGTATATCTTTATTAGAACTGCCCAACTTCAATTTATTGTCTTCGATTTATGAACTATTAGCACGTGGGTAGTTTTCAAAATATAAATAAATCACGCTATTTTTTTAAATTTTTTCTGTTTTAGCAAAAAATGTTTTAGACAAAAGTTGTACGGCTAGATGAGTGCTATCCAACGATGCGTATAGTATATTTAATTCGAAATAAAATTTTCAGAATTTTTTTTAGACTTTGAACCGCCGCCATATTGAAACGAAGAAGGCGATTTGACCCATCTTCGAACTTATCCGAGACATGGATACAAAGTATATGCCTGCCAAAGTTTTGATCCGTTGAGAAATGGGCCCTCCAGAGTGTTAACAAATTTACTTATATATATATTACTTTTGAACGGGGGGGGGAGGGGGGTGGGCATTTTTGGGGTCTGGGGATCATAATCGAAGAAATTACAGTGAAATTTTGGTAGATGCGCACCTTTAGTACTTTCTCATCATTACATATTCAAAATATATTTATAACATTCTACATTTTTTGGTAGAATGTAAAATTAACGTAAACGCAATTTTTGTTAGAAACGTTTAATTTAATGAGAAATATGCAATGCGAGCATTTGGATAGACTAATTTTCGCCTTCAATTTTTGTGTGAAATATTACTATTATCACGTAAATTTTTTGAGAAAGGAGAAACGACAAAAAAATTTTTAAGCCCTCTTGAAACCGCTCTTTTAGTGCTCTCGCTAAAAATATCAAAAATTATTTTTCGAATTTTAATTCGACGATTTAACAATATTCATTAAAATTCTCCATACTGAATTATTTGCTTGAAACATTTTCTAAATTTACGCAAATTTTTTGACCGGGGAGACAAAACAGACAGAAAGTCGCAGAAGACCATTCCCTGCAATTTTCCGTTCTGAATGATTTTTATTAGAAATATTTTTGATGCTAAAAATGAATTTGGGTCCTTCTTGGAACCGCCCCTGATCGCCACCACTGGTGGCTCTAACAAAAAAAATTCAAAAGCCTTCCGATGCAATTCGCCACGCTAAAGAATATTTATTAGAAAAATTTTTAAACCGACAAAAACAAGTTTTTGGCACCCACTTGGAGCCAATTCTGCCAGAATTTGAAAAAGTTAATATAATGAGTAATATTTTTTTATCCTGTTCAAAAGATTTTTTTGGCCCTCCCTGAAGCTTTGGTGAGAAATTTGCAAATGGCCTTTTTGCTGCAATCGCTCATTTTACAATTACTTGTTTTTGGACGCGCCTTGAAGTCGGCTCTGCTACTGCGAGAAATTAAAAAGAAACTTTTATCAACAATTTTTAATTCCATGACATACTGTCCCTGACCCTCTAATGAGATATTGCTTAACCATCTCAGTACAATTTTCTATCCCAACTTTTTTTATGAAATATTTTTAGATACAAGAAAATATTTCTTGGCCCTGTCTAAAGCCATCTAATGCACCGATATCGCCAATATTAAAAAATAGCGTTCTTTCTCAAACCTCCCACGTCTTATAGGTATCTAACATTTCGGATTTCCACGCTGAACTGTCTTGGAATAAAACATATTATAGACAGAGAAAGTAAGACGGGACATAAATTCTCTATCGAAATATACAGCAAAATGGTATTAAAGGGGTGAAAATATAAAATGTTATTGATTATAAACATAATTTCCTGTTTTCTGTTCATGTTTCACCCAAAACCCATTTTTAATACCTATGCTAGAACTGAAAAAGATATAAGAGGGCCGATAATGAACACGAACGGGGACGTTGACGGTTGATAAGATTTATTTAACGCAAACAATCTTGAAAATAAGACACCAAATGTATTTTCGGCGCTATATGCCGAGGATAAATCTTTCAGGTAAATCAGACGACGTGTTGGCTTATAAATGCGACACTGTATTAGAGACCGTATGTGATTAGTATGGTAATAATTCATTTTTTTTTTAATAAGACAACAGTCATAAGATTTCATAACAGACAAAAAGAATATTCCAAATTAAATATTAACATGAATGATTTCATATTAAATACCAATGGGCACAATATGTTTTCAGGAATTACTATTGACGAGGGTTTAAACTGGAAGGCTGCTATAATCTAATATCAGAATTAAACCCAGTATGTTATTTATTAAGAAATACTAAACCGATTATGACAAAAGAACAATTAATAAGTATATACCAAGCACAGGTAGGGTCTCGGCTAAGATATGGAATATGTATTTGGGGTAAGTCCGCCCTATCCTCCATGATTTTAGCGTTCAAAAATGAATTTTAAGATGCATTGCAAATGTCTCCAGCACAGAATCATGTAGAGGTTTGTTCAAAGATTAATTGTATTATTACATGAAAAATGGCGGCTGTGTAGCCAGCCCTAGCGTGACTGTAATTTTCTTGATATGAAGAGTAGCTACGTTTCCCAAAAGTAAGCTGCTTTGTTAGAATGATTTATATGAATTTGATTCTTTCAAACCTTATCGGCCGTATTTGAATGACCGAGAAAAATTTGGCCATGCATTAATCTACATTTAGAAATATTAAAATTTAAATAGAAAAAATTTGGCCAAAGATTCACTTAGATTTTTGAGAAACTTAATTCCGCAATGAAAGATAAATTTGTTAAAACTATTCTAAAAAGAAAGTTTTATCAGACAGAAATAATTTTTAGTTTTAAAGAAATATTTTTATTGCAAAATTTTGACTACAAAACTCGAAAATACATTTTTTAAAATTCCGAGAAGTAAAATTTAGTAGAAGATAGAACGAATTGAAATAATGAAATATGTCAGAGCTGGAAATGTAGACTATATTTTACTGATATTGTAAACATTCTTACCCCCAAAACTGCCTTTCACTTTTTTATTCGCCCACAAATCACTGAAATTTGATTAAATTTATGATTTACGCGAATAAAATGTTCAATTTAGTAATTAGACTAACATTAACACGAACTAGGACGAGAATATCGTATATTTTACTTTATAAAAGGGAAATATTACACAGCGACTTGTTGAATCTTGCAGGAAAAGTTAAATGCACGGACAAGGCGCTCGCGATATTCAAACATTGACGTTGACAGCTCGCCTAGACTGACTAATTTCTTTTCTACCCTCGCCAGCTGGTGCTGGACTCACTGAAAGTATAGCTCGCCGGCGTAGGCACAATTTAATGCAATTCCAGTGACGTCATAGAATTAGGTTTTCGAAAATTGTTAAAAATTTGGTTGAAATTTTGACACAACTTAAAATTAAAAAAATAAAGTGATTTGCTGTAGGTTTCGCATTGATCCGGATTTATTTACGGAATTTACTGATATCTTTAGGTGGAACTATTTGTTGGCGTGTAGTCCGTGTAGGCTCCCGCTCGGCGTCCTTAGTTTGGCTGCGTCGAGTTGCCCCCCGCCATTCCTTGTGCCCGCTATGGCAGCGCTATGCAACAAGTGACCAAACAGGTCCGGTCTCTGGCGACTTTTTAATCGGATTTTCTTTGTAATATTTTTTAATAATTGGAAATGAAAATTAAATGACTGTTACAGATCCGATAGCCGTTATGTTGTGAGCACAAGAATAGACTGTATTTACAGTGCAAAACGAATTATTATTTTAAAAATGTCAAAATCAACAGGAAAAAAAACACCAGCAAAAAATATATAGATAACTTACGATACCGATTGTCGTCAACAAATCCTCGTCTTCCACACCACCCTGCTTCTTCTCAGAGCTCTTGGGCCAAGGTTTTCACCATATACACAGAATATTTAATTTAAAGTTCAATAATTAGTCCCCGCACTGACCCGAGGGGCGGCAATGTTCATCAGTACAATGTTTACGCGCGGTATTAATATTATTACTATTATAAGCAAGGTTTTAACTTCGATTTTTACCATTAACAGCGTACGATGCGAATGTCTCTCCTTGACGGTTTTGTCACACCGAAAAGTTTTTTTTCAATGTTTGCGCTATCAACCGTTTGAAATAAAATTAATAATACACGAACAATGACATTAAATTTTTAAATCGATGCTGCAACTGTGAAAAAGGTGGAAAACGATAAAGTTGCTGGGAACGGAACAAAAGACACTTTCCCCCGTTGTCGAGAATGAGGAGAATACGTTGGTGGCAATGGTTTACACCTCAATTTAGTGAAAACCACTTTTATTCAAGTTTTTCGGATCTGGGCATGCCGGATCGGAACTTCTTTACTCAATTTCAATGAATTGAGCAACTGTCGACCACAAGCCACCCCGCCCCGCCCCAATGGTTGAGATCACACCCCCCCAAAAACTAAAATACCTTCAAATCGGACAGAAATTGGTACACCTCCATTTTCGAGGGTGAGAAACACGATGGTGGCAATATTTTCTCATCCACCCCTTCCCACCGCCCCCTCGCGTTTCTTAACTGGACATGAGCATGCGTGGACTTGTCGGATCGGGTGTTTTGCTTTTTGCTTGATTCCTGAAAATTAAGCAATTTTCGACCACAAGCCACCTCGACCGACCCTAGAGGTTGAAAAAATCAACACCTCCAGAACTGCAATGCCATCATAAAGCTCGAAATTTCAACAGAAATTGGTAAACCCCCGCTTTCATGGGAGAGAAAGATGGTGACAATTTTTGACAAGTGACAATTTTTGACAAGTGACAAGTTTCTGCATTTTTGTGGGTGAGTAAATATTGCCACCATCGTGTTTCTCGCCCTCGAAAACAGAGGTATTCCAATTTCTGTGCGATTTTAAACATTTTGAAGGTATTTCGGTATTTGGGGGGGTGCACTTTCAAACCCTTGGAATCGGGCGGGGTGAGTTGTATTCGATAGTCGCTAAATTTATTGAAACTGAGCAAAAAAAATCCCGATCCGACAAGCCCTCGCATGCTCAAACCCGAAAAAAAGAAAAGGGGGTGGTTTTTTGCATAAAGGAATGGTTTGGAATACATTAGGGTACAAACCATTGCCACCATCGTATTGTTCGCCCTCGAAAACGAGGGGGAGATGTCTTGTTACGTTCCCAGTACTTTAACAGTTTTTGCATTTCCGGTGACAATGGCAGCTCAAAATTAAAAATGCCATCGGGTATACTGCCTTTTCTGTGCAAGTTATTGAAAAATTTACCAAGAAAAACTTGCTCAAAATTAAAAAGTATGATGTACCAAATTTAACAACTTAATTTATACAATTTTTAAAAAATGCATAGGATTAGTTATCAAATTTGGTACGTCATATTTTTTAATTCAGAGTTTTTCTTATAAATGTTTTTGATGTACAGAAAAGTTTACCTGATACGATTTTGATTTTTAAACCGTTCGCCATAAATTTTTCAAGTTCTGTAGTAGTAGAGGAAGTGCATTTAGGTCTTAATCGGTACTACTGCAATGTAAAAACTTGAAATTTCTAGCATTATGTTAAGTTTCGGCAACATATGAAATGCATAATACCTTTGAAAATTAGTGCACTCACCCCGGAGGGAGTTGCAGCCCCCATTTTACACCCCCAATTCAATAACTCCCAAAGTTTTCAACGAAATCGGCTAAAATTCATGTTGTGGAGGTTTCTGGGGTCGCTGATAAACGAATTCGAAGTGAAAATTGGAAAATTCAAAATGGCGGACTTTAAGAATTAATTCCTGATCTACACCGTTTCTATTGAATTTATTGAAAAATATGTAGAATAGAAAGAGTTTAGAGTGCCATTTTGCATAAGAATACACACCATTTTGCTAACCACATTATTTAACCTATTCGCTTTTCCCTGAGAAAACCTCCTACGCCTGGCCATTTCCTTTGCAAAAATTGTGATAAAAACTTTTTTATTAGTTTGATATCATTGGACTAATAAGTTGAAATAACGAAAAAAATTAACCCTCATCGTTTCAACCCTTAACTGGGGGTGAACATAGAGTGACCTCCCAAAAAATACGATTGTTTCTAAAGTTTTACGACGAACTGATGGCGAAACATCTATTGTCTTATGTAAAATCGCATTTGAAGGGTTTTGATTAAATTTTTCATTAAGATCAATAAAACAGCGCAAAAATATAAAAACGCTAATATGAATCCTTAAAACGAAAAAAGTTATTTAAGTCAATAAAACGCAAGGGTTAATTGACAATAGTTCCAAAGTGTGTATTATGATACAAAATAGGATTCTAATCATTTCTTTTCCTCTTGTGTATGGGGTAAAAATTAATACTAAAGATATTCGCGTTTTGAAAATGTAATTTTTTGACTACCATGATTACCTCCGAGGACAGAACGAATGGGGGGTTAAGGACTAATAATATTTTTTAAATTACGTATTTTTATGTAAATCTAAACGTTTTTTAAAATCATATTTTTCTCAAAAAGTAATAAACAGCGTAAATACCTTTTGATCTAAAAAAGCGCTTATGAGGACACATTTAACCCTTCCACAAAATTGACCAAAAATGAAATAAAATGTTGAAAATTCCCTGACACGTTCAACAACAATATAAAAATTGCATATAAACTCTACGGACCTAAAAATGATTTTCATCCCTTTGATGGCCAAAAAACATTTTTAACAAAACGAAATAGTGCACTCTTCCGCCCTTTAAACACGATTCAAACTATTCTTTAAGGGTGTATATCCCCTCAGTAAAGGCGTGAAACGATTAGGGTTAATTTTCTTTGTGGTTTTAACCTCTTTTGTAAAATATTATCAAACCACAATGAAAAAATGTAAAAGAAAGTTTTTATCGCAATTTTTGCAAAAGAAAGGGTCAGGCGTAGGAGGTTTTCCACGGAGGAGAAGCGAAAGGGTTAAACAATGTGGTTAGCAAAACGGTGTATTCTTATAGCCCAATAAAATGGGAAAATTTGGATGACATAATTCAGAGCGGGCCGACATTTTGGGAACAGGCTTATTTTGTGGTACTTTTTAGCATATTAAAAGTCCCCATCCGTAGACGCCGGCGGAGAGGAGGCGGAGAGCAGGCGGGGAGAAAATAGGTTAAAAAATCGGTTTTTGGCAAACGACTCGGAAGGTATCACTTCTACTGTAAAATATGTACACATGAAAATTTGTTGCACTTAGAAATTTATGCTCAATGAGGAACCATAAAAAAAATATAGTCATTCCATTTAAGAAAAAAAGTTGATGTCACTTCCGGTTCAACCGGAAGTGATAATTTCATTCCTGTTAAGTCTAAAAGTAGCCCATTATTCATGTGTACCAAAAACCAAATTTTTTAACACAAAACCAACCAAAATATTGGGGGCGTACTTTGACTAGTGACTACCCGGTATAGAACGAAATCTACCTTTCAGACTGGCCCCTGCCATCGGGATGTTTTATTGGCTTTAGGTAATAATGACACTAAATATTTTTTGAAGAGAATTAAATTATCTGTAAAATGAGCTCCAAGTGACCTTAATACGATGAATGGTTCATGAGTTACAGCTGTTTAGAAGTATGGGCAAAAATTCCTTTTTAATTATAAATTAAGATTTTCGTGCAAGAACTCTGCATAACAATTTTTTAAAAATTGGTTTTGACCTATTTTTATTAGTTAATATACATATGAAAGTAATGCAACAGCATAAGTCGTATGCAAGGTATATTTTCTTTAAAAAAAATTCTTGAAAACTGTTTTTGTTCAGAAAAACTGAATCAATATTATTTTTTAATTCATTTTTTCGTAAATATCATCATTTCTTTTGACTTTACAACAAAATTTCATAAGACCTATTTGAAAGCTTACAAAATTTCCTACAAAAAACACTTTTTCTTGTATGATTTTCAATAAGTAGCGAGATGGAACCTGACGATTGAAAATGCGGGTGATTTTTAATTTTTGGCAAACAGGCAATTTTCTTCACGTTTGAAATACAAAAAAGTGCATTTAATAATATTTTTTTACTTTTTGAAGTATCAGAAGTCATTCTGTGAACATTTCTGAGTCATTTTATACTGGGCCCATATTTAAAAAAATTATTATGCACCTCAAAATTGCAGCTCGTTCTGAATTATTTCATCCAAATCGACCAATTTCGTCCCACTTTACTGGGCTTTTATGCAAAATGGCATTCTAAACACTTTTTTACTCTACAAATCTTTCAATAAAATCAATAGAAACGGTGCGTAAATCAAGAATTAATTCTGAAAGTCCGCCATTTTAGGTCCGCCACTTTGAGTTTTTCTATTTTCTTAGGATTAGTAATCAGCGACCCCAAAAATCTCTATGATATGGATTTTAGCCGATTTCGTTGAGAACTTTGCAAGTTATAGAATTGGGGGTGTAAAAGTGCACTAATTTTCAAAGTTATTATACACTTCACATGTTGCCGAAACTTCACATAATGCAAAAGGTTTCAAGTCTTTACATTGCAGTAGTAACGATTAAGAACTTACACCCTTTTTTAAATTCATTTTCTCTATAATGGTACCAAAAATAGATTTTGAGAGAAGCACAAGTAGAATACGAGAAATTGCGTTTAAAATTAAAACAAATTTATCATTTACACATATAATACCGCTTTGCCGTGGATATATTCTATATACGTAATCTAATATCAAATGGTTTTCGAAAACGAACCATTTTTCTATATCTCCATACTTTGCAGCCAATAGTCCAACAACACATCTAAGTTATCTGTGATTCGTTCGTCTTATTTTAGAATATCAATTATAATTTCAGGAGGTAAAATCATAATGGTAGGTGTCAAAATACTTCCATTTTACTTCCCTTTAACAGTCGATTAAGAAAATATTAAAATTCGCCATTTTGGTTTGTTTAATTGAATTGTTATTTCGATCATAATTTATCCTTTTGATATTCGATTGTTGATTTGTTAGCGAGATCGAATTCCTTGAAAAAAATTATATCAGACTGGCTTTTCAGCCAAAAACATATCTCATACACTACTGAATAAATCGATCATAAGCAGAACACCATGTAGATATAACTACTACTGTAATTAACACTACGAGAATTTTTCTCGTACTTAAGATTGTAATGCAATAACACTGGTTTTTAAAAAAGTAATTAAAAAGACAAGTTCTATTAATCTAGACTTTTTAGATATATTTGCCATTACTGAAACAATCAATATTCAAAAAATGTATTTAAGCGACTCGATGAAATTTCCCGGAACTTTCATAAAAGCGCTGTTACCTCCTTTCTCTTATTATTTATTTTTGAGAAAGAATTGAGGCAACATGTGCGGACGACTAGCTGGTTTAAGCCGGAGCAGAGAGCCGTGGGTCCAGAGCATTCGTAAGAGTGGAGAAACTTACCCTTTCTGACATGTACAGCATAAGCGACAGATTTCTGTTTATTTCGAGAAAAGGAGACAAAGAAAAATTGATGTTAAATTGGGCACCATCTATAGTGAAATAAGCAAAATAGTCTCTTTTTCTCGAATAACCAGTCTGCTATAGATCAGACTGAAATTGTTGGTAAGAGAAATAAAAAGATAGTTTAAAATGAATGACAAAATATATTACAAAAAAATTAGACAAATCGGTTTGAGACAAATTGAAATGTGAAAAAAATATATATATAAAAAAACAAATTGATACCAGTATCCTAGGTGGTTTATGGGTCAGGTGGCTGGTTCTGGGACAGCAATCCAGGCCCACAATTGTCTCTTATTGCAAGAATTCTAAATTTTTCTTGGCAATCTACGTCTCTCAATGAATGGGGTGAAAATTGTAGGAAATTTAACCAAATATAAGCACATACAAAATGTATGCAAGTTATTTATGCAAAATTTAAGCAATGTTAGCTATGCAAATATAAGCTAGTTAGCTGTACAAAATATATTTGAATTAGCTGCACGAAACATTAAGCTAGCTATACAAAACTGCAGGAAATTAATTTAAGCTATACAAAAGTAAGCTGATTAGCAGTACAAAAGTAATTTTTGCTATGCAATAGTAATTATTAGCTATGCACGAGTTATTATTAGCTATGCACGAATATTATTAGCTATGCACGAGTTATTATTAGCTATGCACGAGTAATTATTAGCTATGCACGAGTTATTATTAGCTATGCACGAATTATTATTAGCTATGCACGAGTTATTATTAGCTATGCACGAGTTATTATTAGCTATGCACTAGTTATTATTAGCTATGCACTAGTTATTATTAGCTATGCACTAGTAAGCTGATTTCTTAGACTATAAATTGCCAAAAAAATTAAAAGGAAAGAGAAAAATATTTTTAAAACCATGTGGTACATATAGCATTTTAACTACTTATTAAATTAAAAAGAATTGACTTTGAATTCAAAATTTATTTTAAAAATAATTGAAATTATATCAAAGGCAAAATTTGAAGATTAATTAAAATATTTTAATGAGTATAATGAAATGAAATTACCTGTATGTTCAACACTTTGTAACTGGGATATAAAAATTGTAATATAAATTACTGAAGTCCACAGTTAAAAATTATAATGTTTGAATCAGTACAAAGGCTGCAAGCAAATGACTTCCTGGTGAGTTTTACTGATAAGGTAAACTTTTTTTGTCCTGTTTACTGGAAAACAACGCCACCAAAAAAATGTGAGAAATCTAATTCCCTATTTAAATTGAAAGCTATCAAAATATAGAAATCGTACAAGTATGGCCATCTGTCAGTGGTTAATTTAAGCGCACCAACTTGCCTTGTAGATTCCCATACTCAACTAAAGTAGTGGCATATAATCGATAAAAGGAATCTATAGTAATAGTTTATTTTCCATGCCAGCTGATTTGCCTTTGCAATTTCTATTTTATACATAACAACAAATATTAACAGATGTAAATAATTAGTAAAACGTATTGATATTATTGATAAATCAGTAACATATTACATGTTATAGGATTTACTATATATAGAATGAGAGAAGGTAAGGAAAATAACCATATGTACTCCATAGTAAACAAAAATATAAAAATTGAAAAATAGATATCTGATGTAACTAAATTTTGTAGACAAATTGTTTCCTGGGATAATAATGCTGTATTACAACGGATATGAGATACATAATAGTGTTAGTAGAAAAACAGGACTAAGTTCCTAAGATATAAAATTAAGTACATAAAACAGTGTGACATGGTTTAGCAGTTATACATGTAAAATTCTGTTAGTTGAAAACAGTTTCACCTGCAAAAACTGAATCCAAAAAATATACAGGTCGTGCTAACTATCCACAAAACACTAGTTTTTAACTAAAACTGTTAAATGGACATAGGCCATGTAACAGAATGCCTCCCTTCTGGCGAAAAATTTTTTTTTAGGTACGTATAAAAATTTTTGCTTTGCTTTACTCGTAAACATATGATGAAAGTAAACAATACTTTAATATTATTAATTCCTTGTAGGGAACATAAAATACAAAATTGAGAAAGCGAGCGAAGGATGAGTGACAAAATACATTCTCTACCAGAAGTTCTACGTACAGGGAGCAAGTGTTTGACCTAAACTGGAGAAATCTTCGGAACTAAGTAATGAAAAAAATGTGAAAAGTTAAGTGTTGCGAAATTTAAAAAATAGACAAAAAAATGGATAAAATTAATTTTAAGGAAGACGACGTAATGTCGAAATCCTACAGACATTATAACATTATAACGTCTGAGCAACTGTGAAGCCGTTGCTTGTACTAAAATTGGTAGATCAAAACAATTCAGATAGTGCATGTAAGATGTACTATAGTTAAATGAGAAAAATTGTTCTCAGAAATCAAAGTTAAATTCGTGAAGCGAAGTAGAGAAGCTAGAAAAAATTTAAATTTACCTAGGTAGGAGAATTTTATTAATTACGGTAAATAGAAGAAACATAAACAAGAAAGAAAAGAAAGAGGAAAGTACTGAATACCCATAAGGCTGGTTTTCAGAAAGGTGATTAAAATAATCTAGTAAAAATATAAAACTTATGGTTTTAAACTTTTAGTTGTCAAAGTTTTGAGGTTATGGCTTCTTATCCAAGGTGGTAGGAAAAGATTAAACCAAATTGAAGTAAAGAATCGTATAGGTATTCACAGAAAGCACAAAAGAAAGAAGAAAAATACAAACACAAAAGAAGAGAAGAGACGGTGTTGTTGTCTATCGTTATGAGAATCCACAAGTAAAATTATAAGTAGAGGTAAGTACTCCTGTTCGGAAAGTTGAACAAAGGAAAAAGAAATAATTATAATATTTTTACATTTGTAGGTTCTCATCATCTGGTAACGTAAGCTACCGGATGTTATTTTGTTCCCACCCCTGAACCTTCGTGGATCTGAAGAAAGTAGAAATAGAAAGTTATAGATCCAGCCGGAAAATACATAAAAGACAAATAACTTTTTACTAAAGTTACCGCTGTACGATAATAATGAACACTGTACGTTATGCAAAAGGTTGACTCGCGTATTCTCACTGGAGAAAAAGTCTGGCTAGCAAGCGATGGTGAGGAAACGTACTTATTAAAGGTTAGTATTTGAGAAAATTTTCTCAACGTTAAAGAAAATATTTACATAATAACAATTTAGAGCAGTGTATATCTCACAAGTAAGATAACTTATAGGTAAGATATGAAAAAGAAATCTTTTTGATAAACAGATCTCAAAAAATTGTTAATGGAAGAAATATTTTTAGAAAATATTTCCAGAAAAATATAGCTAAATATTTTTACTAATTTACAACTTAATTAAACTAATATTTACAATAATATGTACAGTACTTAAGCAATGAATGATAAACATATGTGATATATGATATAATTCAGTGATACTTAAATTAAGGAGTGCATGAATTATTAGTGAATAAAATGCACGAAGGACTTAATGAATAATGCATCAAGGACTTAAAGAGTAATGGATAGGGGACTTAACTTAATAATGCTTAAAGGGCTTAAAAAAATAATGGCCATTTTATATACAAAATTTACAAGAGAATCATCCTCAAAAGAGGAGCGGGAGGAAATTTTTTTAATTTCCGGATGAGTGAAACAATTCACTCAAAATATAGTTAACTTTGAAAGTTAATCAGATAAATCCCATCGTTAGAGATTTACGAAGAAAAAAATTATCGACAAACGATGGTACGTACTAGTACCAAAAAGAAATTACGTAAGCTTTGCTTACTGGTATACCAAAAAATTGTTTTTGGTGGCTTTGCACCAAAAAAATTATTATACTTATTGTATAATTTAAGGAAATTTGCCAAAAATAAGCACTCAAAAAAATCAAGAGACATAAAATAGGTATTTTTATTAAGGTAGTTGAAATTTCAGAAAAGTTATGATTTTTATAAAAATTACGAACTGTATTTTTCCAATTCTCCCAATCAAAAATGTCAGTTTTAGGTTTAACTTTGAAATTTGAGAAAATATGTTTATTTGAGTCATTTCTGGAATGCTTTTTAAACTTAGAATTAAAAATTACTCGGCCTCTAGGGTTATTTTTCTGCCGTGGGCCTGATAAAACAGCAGAAAACCTTTCTAGTTTTTTGGATTGCACACTGGGCAAGTCTTAGAAGTAAAATTAGGTTTTCCACATCGGAAACAAAACCTATTTTGAGCTTGTCTACACTCGTGAAAGCTATGACCTTTCTTTTGACAATTCCAACAAGAAATAGAAAATTTATTATTATTTGATGTACCCGGAACAGCATTTTCTTGATTCAAATTATTATTTAGACTAATATTTTTGTTACTTTTGCTTTTAGAATTGAAATTATTTTTATTTTTAGGTGATGGAAGATTTTCTACATATGCCAAGTCAGCTTCGAGGACACATGCTTTAGGAGTTGGAGAATAATAATTATTTTTCATTTGTGTGGCCAAATCTATTTTCTTGCATAAAGTTAATAGTTCGGCTGTATTTTTAATATCTGTTAAAGCTAATGCATGAATATATTTAGGCAAAATGTTACGTCTAATTATTTTTAACTTCTCCTCTTCACTTAAAACAGTATCTAAACGATTAAATAAATTTTGCATTGTAGCAACAAAAATATTTATGGACTCTGACTGTCCTTGTCTACGAGATTTTATCTCATCTAACAATTTTTCATCATAATCGCATACTAAAAAAGCGATTTTAAGCTGTTCTTCAAGCTCTTGCCAATTGGATACAATAGATCTGATTGACCGATAAACAATTAAGGCCTTGTCAGTAAATAAATCAATACTAGACTCAAATAATTGTTGTTCCGATACATTCCTAGCGGCAGCAAGTTCCTTGACTCGTTCGAGAAAAGCTTTTAAATTTGACTTTCCGTCAAACTGAATTCCCCATTTATAAACTGGGACATATTTCTTGTCAATTGGGTAATTAATAGGTGAAATATTTTCTAATTTAGGAATAATTTTAATTTCTAACCTTGCATCAATTTCTTCGCAAGATGCGACTGAGTCATCTTTAAATTCCTGCAGGTTAATATTTAACTCTGTTGGTTCTTCCGGAACCACGAATCTATGCACTCGATTTGTTAGGCATATTAAACGATTTGAAATTATTAAATAGGATGTGTCCTCTTTGCATGCTGAAAAATCGTGAACTAAAGCAAGTAGTTCAGCGATAGTGTTGGTGATTTCAGTTTTTTCTGTTTCAACATCGAAGCTAGGATCTTTTAATGATTGAAATTCGCGTTTTTGCTTTTTTAATAAATTGTCTAATATCATCCGTTTTGTATCTAAAGTTTTATTAGATGCCTTAACATTTCGAATACGTAGTTCATAATCTACCTCAGATTCCGTTAAATATCTTACACAAAATGGAAGTTCCATGTTAACAAGAAATTTAAAGAAATAAATTAAAAGTTTTTATTAAGAACCCAACTGGCAATAAATTGTATGTTTTAAATAGCAAATGAATGTAGTCTTATCTGTTGTCAAGAGATAAAAAAAACACAAACAATTTTATCTATCAAATAAAAAACTGTTGTTTCAATTTTAACTTTCCAAAAATAAATCAAATTAAACACTTTAAGCAGCAAAATAATATTTCAGGTAGGTATAATTCCACAACTTCACTTTAACTAATAAAGAATATTTTAAGAAAATATTTGGACTTGTAAAATATTTGATATTTAAGGACGCAAATTTTCTGTATACCATAGAATTCAATTGTTGTAAGCAAAAATATATATAATAAAATTTTTTTAGACAAAATGAAATATAAGCAAAAATATGACTCGACTTAAGAAAAAATTATTTTCTTACCAAAAATTTAAAAATTTGTCTCATATACAATACATTCAAAAATTGGGGTTTCACCTCTCTTACTACTCTTACTATATAAATATGTTTATTGAATTGAGCCCTACACATTTGTCGTCAATTATATTGTTTCGGGCCCCACACGTTGGTCGCCAATTATGTTACCTCCTTTCTCTTATTATTTATTTTTGAGAAAGAATTGAGGCAACATGTGCGGACGACTAGCTGGTTTAAGCCGGAGCAGAGAGCCGTGGGTCCAGAGCATTCGTAAGAGTGGAGAAACTTACCCTTTCTGACATGTACAGCATAAGCGACAGATTTCTGTTTATTTCGAGAAAAGGAGACAAAGAAAAATTGATGTTAAATTGGGCACCATCTATAGTGAAATAAGCAAAATAGTCTCTTTTTCTCGAATAACCAGTCTGCTATAGATCAAACTGAAATTGTTGGTAAGAGAAATAAAAAGATAGTTTAAAATGAATGACAAAATATATTACAAAAAAATTAGACAAATCGGTTTGAGACAAATTGAAATGTGAAAAAAATATATATATAAAAAAACAAATTGATACCAGTATCCTAGGTGGTTTATGGGTCAGGTGGCTGGTTCTGGGACAGCAATCCAGGCCCACAATTGTCTCTTATTGCAAGAATTCTAAATTTTTCTTGGCAATCTACGTCTCTCAATGAATGGGGTGAAAATTGTAGGAAATTTAACCAAATATAAGCACATACAAAATGTATGCAAGTTATTTATGCAAAATTTAAGCAATGTTAGCTATGCAAATATAAGCTAGTTAGCTGTACAAAATATATTTGAATTAGCTGCACGAAACATTAAGCTAGCTATACAAAACTGCAGGAAATTAATTTAAGCTATACAAAAGTAAGCTGATTAGCAGTACAAAAGTAATTTTTGCTATGCAATAGTAATTATTAGCAATGCACGAGTTATTATTAGCTATGCACGAATTATTATTAGCTATGCACGAGTTATTATTAGCTATGCACGAGTTATTATTAGCTATGCACTAGTTATTATTAGCTATGCACTAGTTATTATTAGCTATGCACTAGTAAGCTGATTTCTTAGACTATAAATTGCCAAAAAAATTAAAAGGAAAGAGAAAAATATTTTTAAAACCATGTGGTACATATAGCATTTTAACTACTTATTAAATTAAAAAGAATTGACTTTGAATTCAAAATTTATTTTAAAAATAATTGAAATTATATCAAAGGCAAAATTTGAAGATTAATTAAAATATTTTAATGAGTATAATGAAATGAAATTACCTGTATGTTCAACACTTTGTAACTGGGATATAAAAATTGTAATATAAATTACTGAAGTCCACAGTTAAAAATTATAATGTTTGAATCAGTACAAAGGCTGCAAGCAAATGACTTCCTGGTGAGTTTTACTGATAAGGTAAACTTTTTTTGTCCTGTTTACTGGAAAACAACGCCACCAAAAAAATGTGAGAAATCTAATTCCCTATTTAAATTGAAAGCTATCAAAATATAGAAATCGTACAAGTATGGCCATCTGTCAGTGGTTAATTTAAGCGCACCAACTTGCCTTGTAGATTCCCATACTCAACTAAAGTAGTGGCATATAATCGATAAAAGGAATCGGATGTGGCTATTTATACATACTGTATGTATACGCAATTGGCTATTTATACATACAGTATGTATACGCAATTGGCTATTTATACATACAGTATGTATAAGAAATTGGCTATTTATACATACAGTATAGCCGTCGAGGGCAAGGGACATTATCTATCATAAACAACTATACTACATCAAAAAATATTAACATATTTAACCCAACGAACTAACCTAAAGAAATATTCGTATTACGTATTTTAGTTAACAAAATGTGGTAAAAAAAAAACTGTAGCAAGCGGATTCGAACCGTCGACCTCACGTGTGAGAATCAATTCAATTCAATTCAAAACAACTTTATTCATGGTAAACTGAGTACAAAAAACTGCCTCCCCAGAACCCGTCCCGGGACCGACCCTGCGACCACCGCGTTGACGCGATGGCGCATCGCAAGGTCGGGCCGAGGCGGGGCTGGTTTGGCGTAAGTAAAAAATGTAAATATAAAAACTCAAAACTCCTTTCACCACAAGGTGAATTAAAATAAGTAATATTGTATAAAAGGCTTAAAAAGTAAAGCTTAACAAAGATTAAAACTATCACTCGGTTTTACCCGTTTGCGCACTGCACTTTGTTTAATTTTGGCACTTTTCGCTGACACCATAACTTGTACGGAGTGCCATCCGCGAATTGTTCCAGCGACGGGCTGCGCAAGGCTGGCCTAAACTGTGATTCTAAATTTTGAATTGTTTTGGTATAAAAAAATTTGGAAACTGTTACAAGGTTAATGAGAGAAGAATGAATTTACAGACAAAAAGGTACAAACAGAAACGAAGGAACAACAAACAAAAAGTACAAAAACAAAAGAAGAGGGGGACAGGAAAGAATTAAAGTCGATGAAAGGTATGAAATATCAGTGAAAGGTGGATAGTAACAGGGAAGGTATAGTAGGTGAAAGTTTGGCTAGAGTGGCTGCCGGAAAATCGGTAACGTCTGGTATGGTAAGGGGTGTTTAATCCGAAATGGGGCATTATGCTGTCTAATTTGTGTAATGTGTCTTGTTAGCGGACTATCGCCCAGTTTGAATCAGTAGAAGTTTTGGGAGATGCGCTGGACGTAGTCGGCTATCGGGGTTATGTCGTTGCAGCGTTCGTAGAGGTCTCTGAGGGAGGTGTACCTTCCAGAATTTGAGATGAGGCGCATATATTTTCGTTCGAGGACTTCGAGTTTTTTCATTGTCGTGGCCGGTATGCTGCACCACACCGGCGCCGCGTATGTGATGGACGGCCTGACCACCATTGTGTACAACAATTTTTTGTTCTCTCTGTTTAGTCTGCTACCCCTGACCATGAGCGGATACAGACTCCTGGACAGGGAGTAGACCGTCCGTATGGTTTCGTTGATGTGGGTGTTGAACGTCAGTCTTTTGTCCAGTCGCACCCCCAGGTACTTCACGCATCCCCTAATAGGAATTTGGTTGCCCCTGATCGAAATTGGTGTGATTAGCCGATTCTCTGTGAATCGACGCGTGAAGCATATCGCCTCCGATTTCTCGGCATTGACCCGGATCTTCCACTGACCGTAATAAGCCGTGGCACGAGTCATGTGCGCATTCAGCAGCATGTTGGCCGCCTGCGCGTTGTGGGAATGCGCGTACATGGCCGTGTCGTCGGCGTACTTGGCCAGCTTGGTATTCGGGAACTCCGGGAAATCGGAGACGTACAGGTTGTACAGCTTGGGTGACAGGCACGATCCTTGCGGGACGCCCGCACGAATATCCCGCCGAGTTGACAGTTTATTATTCACCCGAACCTGCAGGGTTCTGCCCGTCAGGAACGAGTGAATGAGTTTGGTGATGTGCGTCGGGAAGTTGTAGCGATGCAGTTTGTAGAGTAAGCCCGGGATCCAGACGGTATCGAAGGCCTTCTCAATATCGAGGAGCACCATGGCGGTGCTCTTCCCGAGGTTGTATTGCACCTTCACGTCGTTAACCACCCTAACGACTTGTTGCACCGTGCTCTTCCCCCTCCTGAAGCCGAATTGGGACTCGTCGTCGATGTGAAGTTCATCCTGAACAGCATCGAGTCTGATCAGGATGACCTTCTCCACCAACTTGGAGATCGCCGACAGCAACGAGATGGGCCTGTAGCTGCCGACGAACCGCGCGTTCTTCTTCGGCTTCAGGATGGGGACGACCACGGCGCCCTTCCACTGGCTAGGCCAGTGTTGGAGTCGCAGGATCGCGTTAACGACGTAAGTTAATTGCACAATACCTTTCCTCGGGAGATATTTGAGCAACTTGTATTCGATACAGTCCGCCCCGGGTGCCTTGTTATTGGGTAGGTCTTTGACAATTTGTGCTACCTCCGAGGGTTTGGTCATGACTTTAAGGAATTGTCGTCTGGTCAGTTGAATGTCATGACCGAGCAGTTCTTGTACGTCTCGTACGTGTGAGAATCGGGAACACTAAGTATTACACCACAGACTGCTGATGGTTAACCTTATAATTCTTACTATATCAATATGTTTGAACGTCATCGCGCATGTGCGGCGTGAATTGCCTGGACAGTATGTATAAATAGCCACATCCAAAAGGAATCTATAGTAATAGTTTATTTTCCATGCCAGCTGATTTGCCTTTGCAATTTCTATTTTATACATAACAACAAATATTAACAGATGTAAATAATTAGTAAAACGTATTGATATTATTGATAAATCAGTAACATATTACATGTTATAGGATTTACTATATATAGAATGAGAGAAGGTAAGGAAAATAACCATATGTACTCCATAGTAAACAAAAATATAAAAATTGAAAAATAGATATCTGATGTAACTAAATTTTGTAGACAAATTGTTTCCTGGGATAATAATGCTGTATTACAACGGATATGAGATACATAATAGTGTTAGTAGAAAAACAGGACTAAGTTCCTAAGATATAAAATTAAGTACATAAAACAGTGTGACATGGTTTAGCAGTTATACATGTAAAATTCTGTTAGTTGAAAACAGTTTCACCTGCAAAAACTGAATCCAAAAAATATACAGGTCGTGCTAACTATCCACAAAACACTAGTTTTTAACTAAAACTGTTAAATGGACATAGGCCATGTAACAGCGCATTTTATTGCTTTGTATATTTTTGTCGACGCGACGCGAACTTGCAACAGTCTCTCGTCTTAAAACAAAACCTTAAGTTTAAGCACATGAGTACATTCACACAAATTTTATTTTGTACAGGTATTATACTGTCGATTAAGGTAATGTCATCACACGTTCACGTGTCTGTAATCTGTGGTTGAAATGACGAAACCTGCCCCGTAAAAATGCAAATATGTAAGATTTAAACAATATAAACAGATTTGGACAAATTCGATAGTCATCATTAATCTGCCAATTATTATTCATCGACCAAGATGAAAAAAAAAACAATCAAGCTTCATTAAACTATACCACCTTTCATTAAATTATAGAATATTACTATTATTAGGTACGAAAAATTGTTTCAAATTTGCAGTTTTTCAATGCTAAAATCGCAAACCTTAAATCTTTGGAAACTTCCGACAATATCAACTTTTTAAAAATGTACACCATCCTTCTGTTCTAAACTGTCAATGCCTATTAAATCCAGCGATTATTATTTTACTTTTCTTTTCCACCCTCAAATGTAGGGGAAGGTGGGAACAATCCATAAGTAAAATATAGATTTTTTGTGGTGAATTTTGTTGTCCATAATGTATATTGTATAGGGTGTCCCAATTAACGCATTATACTCAATTTTTGTCGGTAGTGTTTGAGATAAACTTTTTTGGTCAAAGAGCTAGTGTGATATATTTTTCTCCGAAGAACTAGATGCCGCCAAGAAACGATTGAACGCCCAAGAAAAAAGTTATGGTTGAAATCAGATTTTATGAAAAAATCAAAATAGTGAATTTTTATATTTTCTTAATGACACACCCCGAATCAGTTTTATTTTCTTTTCGTAAAAATCGACAATTTATCCATCAAAATTTAACTATTTAATTGTAGATTGTAATATAAATTGGCTTAAACCTATTCAAGAATTGTCAAAAATAAGTCTGTTAGATGTTGTCTTTTGGCAATTTCGTTCTTGTGAGTGTTCAAATATGCGGCGTATTTACCTAGCCACGCTAGCCACTTGACGGCCTACCACAAAATTATAATTTTGTGTCGTGTTTTAAATATGATGAAAAAAAAAAACGAATAACAACCAGAATTTTGTATATTGATTGTACTAGATTAAATAAACCACTTACTTTTCAAAATTTATTTATTACTATTTCAAAAATTTATTATTTAGCTCATTCTGCCCATTCAAACAGGGCTTTGTTTGTTTTGCTTAAAACATTTACGCTGCCAGCTCTATATATTTTATTATGTTGTATGTTTATCAAGTCTAATATTAATTAATTTATCCAGTTTCCCGGTCGAAATATCCGATCTAGTTTAAGATGTACAAATAACGTTTTGTTTGTTACCTAAACAAACTATCTACTGTTATGCTCGACTTAAAAATGTTTAAAATAAAACTAAAAAATATTCTTAGTAAAATAATTTCGCTTAGTTTATAGTCTTCTAGTTTATCATCTTTATAGTTTTTATCTCGTATTTTTTTCTGTGCATCCAATTTTTAAAGTTTAGTTTAGTAAGTCAATTTTAAATCACCTTTTTTTAGAAATATTTGTGGCTTACACAACTACCTAACGTGGACTAGCCACTTTATGGCCAATTAAAATTCATATTTTGAGTTTAGTAACCATGGATGAAAAAGCAAAAAAATAATAATGATAAGAATCGGATTATCAACAATAATTTTTAACTTGAAATGTCATAGATTAAATAAATCTTAATTATTATCTGTCTTATACTTTTATTTATAGTACAACAACTATATTATTCCATACAGTCCATTTACTTTATTTAGCATTATTTTTCTGCTTAGAAAATGACAAACAACCCATTTTTCATCGGCCTTCAAAATACGAAACTTTTGCCCTATTTATTAGGCTTTGTAACTGTAACGGTATGCGAGATTAAACACCCCTTCTTACCGCACCAGACGTTACCGATTTTTCGGCAATCTCTGTAGCCAATCTTCACCAACTATTATAACTTCTGCTTACCCTATCCACCTTTACTGATATTTCATATCTTTTGTATCTTTAAATCTTTCCTGTCCCCCTCTTCCTTTCTGTTTGCAACCTTTTCGTTGCGTTTGTTTTGTCTTGTTTTCTTTTTGTACATTTTTGTCTCTAAATTCATTTCTCGTCACAAAATCTTTTAGCAATTCAAAATCTATTGAAATAAAAAATTCTAAAAATTAAAGTTCAGGCCAGCCTTGCGCAGCCCGGCGTTCATACATCTATTTGGCAGAGGGTTCCCCGTTTGCAATAATTGCAAATTTTGAAGTCTTATATGTCTTTGAAAAAAAAAATAATATGTACAATTTCTATGTATAAGGTGTCCCAGTTAAGGCGTTACGCTTGGTTTTCCCGCTAGCGTTCGAGATAATTTTTTTCGTTTAAAAGCCAACATAACGTCATTCTTTCAAGGGACCCGATACCGCTAAGAAACAAATACTTGAACATCGAAGAGAAAAGGAATAGTCGAAAAATCAATCTTAAACGAAAATTCAAAATAGCGGATTGTTTAATTTCTTATTTCACTATTAAAAGGAAGTATAAAAATGCATGTGAATTTTAAATACAACTTCGGTTTAATCAGAAATGGCCTGCCTTAATTTAAAAAAAAAATCTAGATGGCAGGAGCCAGTCTGAAAGGTAGATTTCGTCCTATATTGTTTTGCACTGCTTTAGGTCTCTATCGTTTTAGTAAATAAGTGATTAAGTAAGTATATCTTTATTAGAACTGCCCAACTTCAATTTATTGTCTTCGATTTATGAACTATTAGCACGTGGGTAGTTTTCAAAATATAAATAAATCACGCTATTTTTTTAAATTTTTTCTGTTTTAGCAACAAATGTTTTAGACAAAAGTTGTACGGTTAGAGGAGTGCTATCCAACGATGGGTATAGTACATTTAATTCGAAATAAAATTTTCAGAATTTTTTTTTGACTTTGAACCGCCGCCATTTTGAAACGAAGAAGGCGATTTGACCCATCTTCGAACTTATCCGAGTCGTGGATACAAAGTATATGCCTGCCAAATTTCGTTTTGATCCGTTGAGAAATGCGCCCTCCAGAGTGTTAACAAATTTACTTATATATATTACTTTTGAACGGGGGGGCATTTTTGGGGTCTGGGGATCATAATCGAAGAAATTACAGTGAAATTTTGGTAGATGCGCACCTTTAATACTTTCTCATCATTACATATTCAAAATATATTTATAACATTCTACATTTTTTGGTAGAATGTAAAATTAACGTAAACGCAATTTTTGTTAGAAACGTTTAATTTAATGAGTAATATGGGCATTTGGATAGAGTAATTTTCGCCTTCAATTTTTGTGTGAAATATTATTATTACTATTATTACGTAAATTTTTTGAGAAAGGAGAAACG
Source organism: Leptura quadrifasciata (assembly GCA_963675555.1). NCBI lineage: Eukaryota > Metazoa > Arthropoda > Insecta > Coleoptera > Cerambycidae > Leptura > Leptura quadrifasciata. Next base: position 70,740,407 of record OY776678.1, read on the forward strand.
ACAAAAAAAATTCAAGCCCTCTTGGAACCGCCGCTCTTTTGGTGCTCTCGCTAAAAATATCAAAAATTATTTTTCGAGTTTTAATTCGACGATTTAACAATATTCATTAAAATTTTCCATACTGAATTGTTTGTTTGAAACATTTTCTAAATTTACGCAAATTTTTTGACCGGGGAGACAAAACAGACAGAAAGTCGCAGAAGACCATTCCCTGCAATTTTCCGTTCTGAATGATGTTTACTAGAAATATTTTTGATGCTAAAAATTAATTTGGGCCCTTCTTGGAACCGCCCCTGATCGCCACCACTGGTGGCTCTAACAAAAAAATTTCAAAAGCCTTCCGATGCAATTCGCCACGATAAAGAATATTTATTGTAAAAATTTTTAAACCGACAAAAACAAGTTTTTGGCCCCCACTTGGAGCCAATTCTGCCAGAATTTGAAAAAGCTAATATAATGAGTAATATTTTTTATCCTGTTCAAAAGATTTTTTTGGCCCTCCCTGAAGCTTTGGTGAGAAATTTACGGTAAATTTCCAGGATATTCACTTCTCGTTTTTTGGCGATGTTTTTTTGCAGTAATGTAGTAAACTGTGTTATGAATCATTTGGTGACAACGAAATGTTGTGCAAATGAATAATGCTAATAATAATAATAATAATAATAATAATAAGCAGCAACAAGCATATCGCATGAGACCACGAAACTTTGATGAAAGTCGCATGCGAAAGGGAAATTAAAATGAAGTTAAATTTGTGCCGAAATTATAGGGGAAGGAAAATCTTTGATGAATGTGATTGTCGCATTAGGCAAAAAATAAGCGTTATAGAAAATGCGTGACTCGAATGTATTAACTCGCGTGGTTGCACTGTAATCATGTCATGTGACAAAAAGTCGTATAAGATCACAAATATTTGAAGAAAGTCGTCGTTGAAATAAAAGAAAGTCGCATGCGAAAGGAAAATTGCAATGCAGCTAAATTTGTCTCGAAATTATAGGGCAAGGAAAATCTTTGGTGAATGTGATTTTGTTATGTACTTTAGTCAACCTGTGAGCAGCAGTGCCACTAACGGGTGACAAGACGATTACCGTGAACGCGGCCCATTGTTAACACATGGGCATTTTAAATAATTAATTTGCGGTATTTAACTTCGTTTGCACAACATAACATTATGTGGACTGTAATCCAGGAACAATGTAGAATCCTTTAGTATTTTTAGTTTTTGTATAAGTGAGAAGTGGATATCCTGGAAAATGACCAAATTTACAAATGGCCTTTTTGTTGCAATCGCTCATTTTACAATTACTTGTTTTTGGGCCCGCCTTGAAGTCGGCCCTGCTACTGCGAGAAATTAAAAAGAAACTTTTATCAACAATTTTTAATTCCATGACATACTGTCCCTGGCCCTCTAACGAGACATTTTAGTACAATTTTCTATCCTAACTTTTTTTCTGAAATATTTTTAGATTCAAGAAAAATATTTCTTGGCCCTGTCTAAAGCCATCTAATGCACCGATATCGCCAATATTAAAAAATAGCGTTCTTCCTCAAACCTCCCACGTCTTATAGGTATTTAACATTTCGGATTTCCACGCTGAACTGTCTTGGAATAAAATGTAACATGCACAGACAGACAGCATGCGGATTCGGATATATTTTGTATTTTTTTGCTTCAAAATGCCCACAATAAAATCTAAAAGTTGGATTTTTTTCACGACACCAATACATAATTTCCTGTTTTCTGTTCATGTTTTACCCAAAACCCATTTTTAATACCTATGCTAGAACTGGAAAAGATATAAGAGGGCCGATAATGAACACGAACGGGGACGTTGACGGTTGATAAGATTTATTGTAACGCAAACGATCTTGAAAATAAGACACCAAATGCATTTTCGGCGCTATATGCCGAGGATAAATCTTTCAGGTAAATCAGACGACGTGTTGGCTTATAAATGCGACACTGTATTAGAGACCGTATGTGATTAGTATAGTAATAATTCATTTTTTTTTTTTTAATAAGAACAAGACAATAGTCATAAGATTTCATAACAGACAAAAAGAATATTCCAAATTAAATATTAACATGAATGATTTCATATTAAATACCGATGAGCACAATATGTTTTCAGGAATTACTATTGACGAGGGTCTAAATTGGAAGGCTGCTGTAATCTAATGTCAGAATTAAATTCAGTATGTTATTTATTAAGAAATACTAAACCGATTATGACAAAAGAACAATTAATAAGTATATATCAGGCACAGGTAGGGTTTCGGCTAAGATATGGAATATGTATTTGGGGTAAGTCCGCCCTATCCTCCATGTTTTTATCGTTCAAAAACGAATTTTAAGAGGCATAGCAAATATCCCCAGCACAGAATCATGTAGAGATTTGTTCAAAGATAATTGTATTATTACATGAAAAATGGCGGCTGTGTAGCCAGCCCTAGCGTGACTGTAATTTTCTTTATACCTATGAAAAGAGTAGCTACGTTTCCCAAAAGTAAGCTGCTTTGTTATAAGATTTATACGAATTTGATTTTACAAACCTTCCTGTTACTTTGATTTAAGGGATACTTTTGTGGTTATCGGCCGTTGTGCAATTAATTTGAATGATAAAAATTTGACCATGCATTAATCTACATTTAAAAATATTAAAATGTTAAAATTGAAAGTTAGAAAAAAATTTGGAAATTTAATTCCGAAATGAAAGATAAATTTATTAAAACTATTCTAAAAAGAAAGTTTTATCAGATAGAAATAATTTTTAGTTTTAAAGAAATATTTTTATTGCAAAATTTTTACTACAAAACTCGAAAATACATTTTTAAAAATTCCGAAAAATAAAATTTAGTAGAAGATAGAACGAATTTAAATAATGAAATATGTCAGAGCTGGAAATGTACTATATTTTACTGATATTGTAAAAATTCTTACCCCCAAAACTGCCTGTCACTCTTTTATTCGCCCACAAATCACTAAAATTTGATTAAATTTATGATTTACGCGAATAAAATGTTCAATTTAGTAATTAGAGTAGCATTAATACGAACTAGGACGAGAATGTCGTATATTTTACTTTATAAAAGAGAAATATTACACAGCGACTTGTTGAATCTTGCAGGAAAAGTTAAATGCACGGACACGCGCTGCTCGCGATATTCACACGTTAACGGCTCGACTAGACTAATTTCTACCCTCGTCGGCTGGTGCTGGGCTCACTAACAAGAAAACTCGCCGGCGTAGGCGCAATTTAATGCAATTCTAGTGACGTCATAGAATTTGGTTTTCGAAAATTGTTAAACATTTGGTTGAAATTTTGACACAACTTAAAATTAATAAAATAAAGTGATTTGCTGTAGGTTTCACATTGATCCGGATTTATTTACGGAAGTTACTGATAGCTTTAGGTGGAACTATTTGTTGGCGTGTAGACTCCCGCTCGGCGTCCTTAGTTTGGCTGCGTCGAGTTGCCCCCCGCCATTCCTTGTGCCCGCTATGGCAGCACTATGCAACAAGTGACCAAACAGGTCCGGTCTCTGGCGACTTTTTAATTGGATTTCCTTTGTAATATTTTTTCATAATTGGAAATGAAAATTAAATGACTGTTACAGATCCGATAGCCGTTATATTGTGAGCACAAGAATGGACTGCATTTACAGCGTAAAACAAATTATTTTAAAAATGTCAAAATCAATATGAAAAAAAAACACCAGGAAAAAAATATATAGACAACTTGCGATACCGATTGTCGTCAACAAATCCTCGTCTTGCACACCACCCTGGCTTCTTCTCAGAGCTCTTGGGCCAAGGTTTTCACCATATATAGTTAGGAGGGAACATATAGGAGACTTTACATTTCCATTATTAGCACAAAAAGTTAAACTGAAGCGTGCCCCGCTCAAAGTGCCGCGTTTTTGCTTTAGGGGTCCGGTCGGCTTGTGGATATAGCAAAAAACGCGGCACTTTGTGCGGCACCTTCAGTTTAACTTTTTGTGCTAATTATGTAAATGTAAACAGTCTCGTATATGTTCCTTCCCAACTATACAAGAATATTTAATTGAAAGTTCAATAATGGGCAAGTAGACAATTTTTTTATTATTATTTTAATAATATCTACACATAAAAACAGTTGACCCGTATTTTTTATTTTATTTTTTTAATAATGCCTTATAGTAGAAAAAAGTCATGAAGTTTAAACTATGTTTAAACGGTTAGATATTGCCGCAAATGTGCGGGCTATTCTATTGGTTATGACGTAATAGCGTAATCGGCAGAGAAACGAGAGCTAGTAGAAGGGCGGAGCCAACAAAGTTTAGCAAAACGTATGAGTGGCTCTGTCGGCGTTATATTGAATGCGCACGCATGTTACGCTATAACGTCACAAGATAACCGGCAAACTGTCTGATTTTAAATCCACTCTAATCTTAAGCATATTCATTTTACAATAAAACCAATAATAGTGGTAAAATTACCTTGAAATTATGTTTATAACATATTGAAGAGTCAACCTAAAATACTATATTATTACTTTTGTCATTTTCGATATTGTCTACTAGCCCATTAGTCCCCGCACTGGCCCGAGGGGCGGCAATGTTCATCGGCACAATGTATATGAGCGAAATTAATATTATGATTTAATAATTACTATTATAAGCAAGGTTTTAACTTCGATTTTTACCATTAACAGCGTACGATGCGAATGTCTCTCCTTGACGGTTTTGTCACACCGAGTTGTACAAAAAAAGGGGTATTCAATGTTCGCGCTATCAACCATTTGAAATAATAATAATAATAATAATACACGAACAATGACATTAAAATTTTTAATCGATGCTGCAACTGTTGTAGTGTTCAAGCTACGATTTTTTTCGTATTTATATCAATAACACACAAAGATAGCATAATTTTGATAAACCCTGTATGCGGACATGCACACCACTAATAGGATATTAGTCATCTTGAGTTAATTTAAACCTTTCATATTGTTAATCACTAATATTCTGTTCATATTTACCTTTGTATAACAATATTTATAATTTTACTAAAATTTTCTTTGTATGTTGTAGCTATTGGCAGTGTTCCTACCTGTGGACCACGAGATACCCTTATGCAAGACCAACTTAGTTTAAGGATACTTAATTATTATGGAAAATTAATTATGACACTGAAATATTAGGTTACCTGTGTTTACATAATTTTAGCCATTTAATAGAGCAATTAAAAGCATTCATTTAGTCTTAGCCTACCTTGCTGAGAGGCAATTGTTACTTATCTTTTTGCTATTGTAAATATTATACATTGGTTTCAATTTATTTATTTATATTTAATACAACTAATATCATTTTAGATCCATTTGGCCATCAGCTGTTAGTGTTAATATGATAATATTAAAATACCTAGATAGATGCTACCAACAGAATTTAGTATTTTACTATGTATATGTCACCGACGTTCATTCACAAACGCTAAGTTGATAAAGCGAAATAACTAAATTCATAAAAGATCATATACAGAGTATTAGGAATGAATGTCGAACATATAAATTTTTTTTAGTTTCAATGCCAATTAGTATTTTGCCTTTACACTTCTTAAATTTATTTAAAAAATAAATAATTTTCAATCATGCCGTAATTAGTAATTGTTTATTTGTTAAGGAGTAGTCAATATCTTATCTAGATCAAGAAAAGTAGGTACTTATTTTCCGTTGGTTAGGGAATTTATTCATTTAATATATTTTTGGTTACAACCTGACCAGAAATTTAGTGGTGTGACCACTATAGGAGGTTTCTTGGGACAGAGATGTTCGACTTACTCCATTTTGCTTTCTGATACGGCAGTGAAAACTTGATAATCTCGTGCGAGATAGTAATCTATATTTTAATAAATATAATTTTGATCCATCCGCGTACATCCGAGTGACTAACAAGAGAAGAGGTAATTTTACTAATTATATATCCTAGATGTATTAATATTATCACGCTAAGAATAATATTTTTTAGTAAATTTAATTTTTTGTATTTTTATAAAACATAACCAATATTTTAGTGCACATGTCTAATAAAAATTTTGTCCCTAACGCTAGAGTTCTGCCGAAATTTAGTAGAAATTTCGAAATTAAGAATAAATTTCGAGTGTTAAAATTAATGTAACTAAACAAATGTTACGAATTATGTCACAATATATTTAATGAATTATTTCACGAAGTTTATGAAGACTAGAAAAGTTTCAACTCCAATTTCACCAATTTGTTTAAAATATTCCCAATCTGCGGGATAGTGTTATCCATAGCCTTTATCAGCAGCACCGCAGACCATTCATAGACTGGAGCATATCTCTACCCACCTCAACTATTAAGTTTTGTCCAGAATTTTCCGTGAATACCCAGAACTTTAGCGGTAGAAAATAGGTACCTGGCATCTTTCGCAACGAGGTCTCGAGAGCAACAGCTAGAGACATTTCCAAGGCGTCCTAGGAGCCTCACCCTATCCATGTAAAAGGTGGTGAGATTCACTTTTCAATTTTTTATGACTATTCAATAAATTTTACATTCATCACTGATTTGCTAATAAATTTTTTCTTTGTATGATTTTATTATAATTACTATTTTTCACACAACTTTATATAATTTATTATATGACAAATTTATTTCTTTAAATATCAATATCAATTTTATATATGTAGTTCGAAAATTCTATTTGAAAATAAATTGAACATTTTTTTATCATTAATTTACTTGTAAATTATTGCCAGGCATTTCTTTTGGATCAACACGCATTGATCTGTTTTATGACTTAAAAAGGGTGAACTTCAAACCTTTATTTTTGCGGGTGGCGCCTAAAAACTCCATCTTTTTAAACCCATACCCTTTTAGGTCATAAAACAAACTGGTACAGCTGGATAATTAAGAGGAATTTCTGGTTTAACCTCTGAACCTCTAAATAGAACCCACGAACCCAGCTCTCCCCAACAGATCGGCTAGTCGTTAGCTCTCTTGTCCTCCCCTTTATTTTAAATTATTATAATTTTTGATAAAGCGAAGGTAAGATGGAACACTGTGAAACTGCAGAAAAAGGTGGAAAACGATAAAGTTGCTGGGAACGCAGCAAAAGACACTTTCCCCCGTTGTCGAGAATGGTGAGAATACGTTGGTGGCAATGGTTTACACCCCAATTTAGTAAAAACCACCTCTATTCAAGTTTTTCGGGTCTGGGCATGCCGGAATGGAACTTATTTACTCAATTTCAATGAATTGAGCAACTGTCGGCCACAAGCCACCCCGCCCCACCCCAATGGTTGAGATCACACCCCCAAAAACTAAAATACCTTCAAATCGGACAGAAATTGGTACACCCCCATTTTCGAGGGCGAGAAACACGATGGTGGCAATATTTTCTGATTCGCCCCTTCCCACCATCCCCTCGCGTTTCTTAACTGGACATGAGCGTGCGTGGACTTGTCGGATCGGGTTTTTTGCTTGATTCCTGAAAATTAAGCAATTTTCGACCACAAGCCACCTCGACCGACCCTAGAGGTTGAAACCATCTACACCTCCAAAACTGCAATGCCATCATAAAGCTGCTCGAAATTTCAACAGAAATTGGTAAACCCCCGCTTTCATGGGAGAGAAAGAAGATGGTGACAAGTTTTGACAAGTGACAAGTTTTTGTGGGTGAGTAAATATTGCCACCATCGTGTTTCTCGCCCTCGAAAACAGAGGTATTCCAATTTCTGTGCGATTTTAAAAATTTTGAAGGTATTTCGGTATTTGGAGGGATGCGCTTTCAAACCCTTGGGATGGGGCGGGGTGACTTGTAGTCGATAGTTGCTAAATTTATTGAAACTGAGCAAAAATCCGACAAGCCCTCGCATGCTCAGACCCGAAAAACAGAAAAGGGGGTGGCTTTTTGCATAAAGGAATTGTTTGGGATACATTAGGGTACAAACCATTGTCACCATCGTACTGTTCGCCCTCGAAAACGAGGGGGAGATGCCTTGTTACGTTCCCAGTACTTTAACAGTTTTTGCATTTCCGGTGACAATGGCAGCTTAAAATTAAAAATGGCATCGGATAGACTGCCTTTTCTGTGCAAGTTATTGAAAAATTTACCAAGAAAAACTTGTTCAAAATTAACAACTTCTTTATATATACAATTTTTAAAAAATGCATAGGAATAGTTATCAAATTTGGTACATATTTTTTAATTCAGAGATTTTCTTATAAATGTTTTCGATGTACAGAAAAAGAAGATTACCTGATACGATTTTGATTTTTAACCGTTCGCCATAAATTTTTCAAGTTCTGTAGTAGTAGAGGAAGTGCATTTAGGTCTTAATCGGTACTACTGCAATGTAAAAACTTGAAATTTCTAGCATTATGTTAAGTTTCGGCAACATATGAAATGTATAATACCTTTGAAAATGAGTGCACTCACTTCGGAGGGAGTTGCAGCCCGCATTTTACACCCCCAAGTCATGGAGGTTTTTGGGGTCGCTGATTACGAATCCGAAGTGAAAATTGGAAAATTCGATATGGCGGGCTTTAAGAATGAATTCCTGATTTACACCGTTTCTATTGATTTTACTGAAAAATATGTAGAATAAAAAAGAGTTTAGAATGCCATTTTATATAAGAATACACCATTTTGCTAACCACATTATTTAACCCATTCGCTTTAACCCGAGAAAACCTCCTACGCCTAACCATTTCCCTTGCAAAAATTGTGATAAAAACTTTTTTTTATTAATTTGATAACATTGGGCTAATAAAGTTGAAATAACGAAAAAAATTAACCCTCATCGTTTCAACCCTTAACTGGAGGTGAGGTGAGTGCCCCCCCAAAAAATACGATTTTTCTAAGTTTTTACGACGAACTGATGGCGAAAAATCTATTGTCTTATGTAAAATCGCATTCCGAAGGCGCAAATAGCGTTTTTATGAGTCCTTAAAAACGAAAAAAGTGATTTAAGTCAATAAAACAGAAGGGTTAATTGACAGTAGTTGCCACTTGATGGCCAACTAAAATTCATATTTTGAGTCTAGTAACCATGGACGAAAAAGAAAAAAAAATTATGATAAGAATCGGATTACCAACAATAATTTTTAACTTGATATGTTATAGATTAAATAAACCCTAATTATTATATATCTTATACTTTTATGTATAGTACAACAACTATATTATTCCATACGGTCCATTTACTTTACTTACCATTATTTTTCTGCTTAGAAAATAACAAACAACCCATTTTTCATCGGAAACTTTTGTCCTATTTATTAGGCTTTGTAACTGTAATGGTTTGCGAGATTAAACACCCCTTACCTTACCAGACGTTACCGATTTTTCGGCAACCTCTGTAGCCAATCTTCACCAACTATAACTTGTTTACCCTACCCATCTTTACTGATATTTCATACCTTTTGTATCTTTAAATCTTTCTTGTCCCCCTTTTCCTTTCTGTTTGCAACCTTTTCGTCGCGTTTGTTTTGTTTTCTTTTTGTACATTTTTATCTGTAAATTCATTTCACGTCACAAAATCTTTTATCAAATCAAAATCTGTTGAAATAAAAAATTCTAAGAATTAAAGTTTAGGCCAGCCTTGCGCAACACGGCATTCATACATCTATCTGGCGTTCCTCGTTTGGACTGAGGTGCCCGCGTCAACTATATTTTTTCTTTTTTAAGTGGAAAGTGAAAAGTCCCTAAAAATAACCGTGCAGTTTTAAGTTTTTAAAAATCTTTTTGTAATAGATATTGTTAATGTTATTACCTGTTTTTATTTACTGTTCGTATAAGGTGTCTAGGTTAAGATTGAAAATTTGTCCTCTAACCAAACCAGACCCGGTCCACCCGGCCTTGCAATCCGCCACCGCGAGCGTGGTGGTTGCACAATCTGTCCCGGTGCGGATTCTGGGGAGGCATTTGTTTGTTGCTATAATTGAATAAAGATTTATTGAATTGAATTGGTCTGCGAGATAGCAATACTATAAAAAGTAGTCACTCGGTATAGTAAAGGGTAGTTTTACAAAGAGTCTTAGAAACGCAGACTCTTTGATAATGGTGAACTGAACAAAACTTATGAAACAATAAACCAAGTGCGTATTGTAACTATTCTATTGAATATTTATAAATATTATTGAATATGTTTCATCAAGAACCTACCGCAGATTCAATCCAATTAAAAAATACTAACGTACGAATGCAAGAAAAGCCAGGCGTGTGCACTTTGTATGATTGTACGCATGAAAGGGGTGGAATGGTTGTATACATAGTGCCTTCAGTCTGTGACATGTCATCTTTCGCCGGTGTCCGCAAGATCATAAGTAGATCAATTCATCAAATTTACCTATAGTAGAAATTACCTTTAGCGATAAATGTCACCACGCTTAATATTGGGTGCAAATTACCACTTTAAGCTTGGTGACAAAAATTATTAGGGCCTATAGTCGGGATAAGCAAACGAGGTCCCAGATCTTACAAATCCTTGTAGTGAGAGTGACAGAATAAAAGAACAAGTAAAACCAAATACAATTTATTATAAAAATCAATAAAAGACAGTACACAAAACTTAACGGTAAAAATATTACAATAAAACAGTACAGCAAGTCTAGGGTTTAAAGTTAACGCTATGGAAAAATGATTAGTAAATTGAAAACAATTTGACAATAAAAAGGAGATACAGTTGTTACTTTTTCAAAGAAAATTGGAGAGTTTTCTGGCGCTCCAGACTTGAAGGTTGTTGATCGAGGAGAAGTCTTCACAACACAATTTGATAGGTTTCACAAATCTTCACAATAGTTAGATAAGTTTCTCATAATCGTAATGTATAAATCAAAATGCAGGGCCAAATCGTATACCAAAATTCGTGTACCAATAGCAATGATCCAAAGTCCAAAAATCCAATAATCCGAAAATAACAGAACAGTAGGCAAGTTCTGTGCTCAAAATCTGGCCTACCCCAAATCATCTACAATTAAAGTTACAAAATTATTCTCAAGATTAACCGCTAACGTGAGCACGTGTCTATAATAAATCAAAGAAATTCAAACTTACCTAGAATATTACTTCTAGACGATAACTTGCTTATTTATCCGAATAATTCGAAATTTCAATTTAAACAAACCAAAATATAAATTGAAATATTAGGTTAAATCTAGTTATTCATCCGGTATTAAACTGATTAGCAATTACGTGCCTTTTAACTAAATTAATCTTTAGCGAAGTTTTCAGTTCAAATTCTTGAGGAAGTTTTAAGCAATTTTAGTGATTTATAACCTTCGGTCACTCACAAAAACAAAAGGAAATGACAACAGCTGACAGTTCGACAGTCAGGGTACCAACTTGTGAAATGTAAAGACTGAATCGATTTTTATGGACTTTTGATCATTAACTATCTTTACACTATTACTTTGTAAACAACTTTTCTACGCTAATTATTGCAATAATCTGTATTGTAAATTCCCCTAAAATATACACAATAATACACCATTATTTAATAAATTTATATATTTTTTACGGAGAGCCATCTGTTGGAGAAACGCTTAAAGTGGTAATTTGCACCCAATATTAAGCGTGGTGATATTCATCGCCAAAGGTAAATAAAAATAAAAATATTTCTTTTCTTAAACAAGAATTTCTTGAGATTTCACACATTTTGCATTTTGGGGCTGTTATTCTAAATTTGAGATCTGAGTTGCTTGTCACCAACTAGTACCAATAAAAACTATTTATTTTTGACACAATTTTTGCGCTTTAATTAGTTTGTTTATTCTTGGAAAACTTTTTTTGGTAATTTTATATTTAGCTATGTATATGTAGATATCTTTCTCTTTTGATAAAAGTTTATTGGTATATTTATCACCTTTAAATACTTTGGTTGTTGTAAAAAAAAAATCCTTCAGAATTTTTTTTTTATTATTTTGGTAGGATGGAATTGTGACATGCCATCTTTCGCCGGTGTCCGCAAGATCTTTTTTTTTTTTATATATACATTTATTTAACGTCGGCCTATTTCCGCTACTGAGGCCTAACACCGACGCCTGTAGACGAGCTACCCCCAACCAGGAATTTTTGCCGAACCTCTTCCCTTAAGAAGAGTACGGATCTTTTACTTGCCTAACATTTAATAGACAAGGGACCGACGGCTTTACATCCCCTCCGAAGGATGGTATATCTCCTATACAACCCTCGCCTAAGGTTGTATAGCTTCCACGCATACACTGATATACTACTAGCCGCTGGAAGATGTGTGAGGCGAGAACGCGGTTTCCGTTGGAATGGTCACCCATCCAAGTACTAACTGCGCCTGTCGTTGCTTTACATCGCATACCGAAGTATGTACATACTAAAGACGCACCTACGCTCGCCCCTATCCGCAAGATCATAAGTAGATCAATTCATCAAATTTACCTATAACAGAAATTACCTTTAGCGTTAAATGTCACCACGCTTAATATTGGGTGCAAATTACCACTTTAAGCTTTTCTCCAACAGATGGCTCTCCGTAGAAAATATATAAATGTAATAAATAATGGTGTATTATTGTGTATATTTTAGGAGAATTTACAATATACAGATTATTGCAATAATTAGCGTATAAAAATTGTTTACAAAGTAATAGTGTAAAAATAGTTAATAATCAAAAGTCCATAAAAATCGATTCAGTCTTTTACCTTTCACAAGTTGGTACTCTGACTGTCGAACTGTCAGCTGTTGTCATTTCCTTTTGTTTTTGTGAGTGACCGAAGGATATAAATCACTAAAATTGCTTAAAACTTCCTCTTTTTAAATCAAGAATTTGAACTGAAAACTTCGATAAGGATTAATTTAGTTAAAAGGCACGTGATTGCTAATCGGTTTAATACCGGATCAAAAACTAGATTTAACCTAATATTTCAATTTATATTTTGGTTTGTTTAAATTGAAATTTCGAATTATTCAGATAAATAAGCAAGTTATCGTCTAGAAGTAATATTCTAGGTAAGTTTGAATTTCTTTCGATTTATTATACAGGGTGTTGCATCATGAGAGGGACATAGCTTAATAGGAGGTAGAGAACATCAGTGGTAACCGGAACCTCCCATAGAAATGTCTCATTGGGCCTTCACTACGAAGTTACAGGGCGTTTTATAATTTTTGGCCAAACCTGTTTTTTGTCATAACTTTGACAGGGAATGAAATAACGGATTCATATTTGGTACGACTAATGTACTAACGAGCCCCGAGAGGTTCATGTATAAAAAAATATATATCCAGGTCCGGACTCACTATAATTTATGTTTCTTCTTTGCATCAATAAAACATCACCCTGTATATATTTCGATTCGATACGATATTCGAAAAGAGCAAGAAAAACCAAACAAAATGGCCTATTTCATTTTTTTGTTACACCTTCGTGGTTATTTAAATACGTTGTTAAATGTGCAAGAAAATGGATTACAGAACCCTATTAAATGAGAGGCACGTGAAATAAATAGTTTTATAACTAAAATTTGCAAAAATTCTATTGAGCCTAGGTGGTCTGGGTGAATCCTAATTCCGGCACGTTTTAAAGGTCCATTTTGGTAAAAAACTGTGGTCCTAATAAGTAATTGGGTATGAAATAACAAAATTTTTAATCAATCACAGTAGGCTTGTTCAAAGTGACAGATAATAAAAAGAAATCTCCTAAACAGTTGAATAATTGTTTGTTAGTAATTTAATGTCAATAATCCGCATTTAGTTAGTGAAAACTTGTGAAAATATTTTAACTATGCCAGTAAAATTTACAAACGTGGAATATGCTGACATAATATTCATCTATGGTTTCTGTAATGGAAATGGTAGGTCGGCGGAAAGAGAATATCGGCTGCGTTTTCCTGGTCGTCGATGCCCTAATCATAAAACCTTTAGTACGGTGTTCCAGTATGCAAGACAACACGGAAAGTTTCCTAATTCTGCAGTTGTGGAGCGTGTTTTACAACAAGGTGTGCAGGAACAAAACAATATTATAAACGTAGTTCAAGAAAACCCAAATATGAGCACTAGACGAATCAGTTTGGCAACTGGTATTCCTCATTGGCGAGTATGGAGAACCCTAAAAAGAGAACGTTACCATCCATATCATATCCAGCAGGTACAGCGTCTTCAACAAGGCGACGATATCCCCCGCCTGGCATTTTGTCATTGGTTGTCTAACCATCGCCCAGTCATTTACAGAACCTTATTTACGGATGAGGCACAATTTACAAGGGATGGAGTAAACAATTCACGAAATAATCATAAATCGGCACAGGAAAACCCACATGCGGTACGCCAACGCCGTTCGCAACACAGGTTTTCTGTAAATGTTTGGGTCGGACTTGTGAATAGACATTTGATAGGGCCACATTTTTTTGAAGAAAGATTGAATGGTGAAATTTACTTTGATTTTCTTCAAAACATTTTACCGAATATATTAGAAAATATCGGTATAAGAGGCATGTTGTTTCAGCATGATGGGGCCCCACCACATTTTAACCTTCAAGTAAGAGAACACTTAAACAATGTGTATCCTAATAGATGGATTGGACGCGGGGGTTCACATGAATGGCCACCAAGATCTCCTGATTGTAACCCTTGTGATTACTTTTTATGGGGCCACTTAAAAAACGAGGTTTATAGCATTGAAATTGAAAGTAGACAACATTTAATCCAGCGCATCGTTACAACCTGCGACGAAATATGGAATAATCCAGAAATGATACGTCGAGCAATTGGTGACCTTTCTAAACGCGCAAGAAAATGCACAGAATGTGGGGGAGGATATTTTGAAAATTTACTTTAGTGTCAATTACGTTTTATTTTTAAACACATTTAGTTATTGTTTTGTTATTTATTGTTAATTGAATGGAAAATATTTTATTTATTTAGATTTTAGTTTGTTCTCTTTTCCAATTTTTATTAAGTATAAAATGTTGATGATTTTCTTGATCAAAGTAACTGGTTGCTTAGGCCTAAATGGTTTAAATTATCTGTCACATTTATTCTTTGAACAAGCCTACTGTGATTGATTAAAAATTTTGTTATTTCATACCCGATTACTTATTAGGACCACAGTTTTTTACCAAAATGGACCTTTAAAACGTGCCGGAATTAGGATTCACCCAGACCATCTAGGCTCAATACAATTTTTGCAAATTTTAGTTATAAAACTATTTATTTCACGTGCCTCTCATTTAATAGGGTTCTGTAATCCATTTTCTTGCACATTTAACAACGTATTTAACTAACCACGAAGGTGTAACAAAAAAATGAAATAGGCCATTTTGTTTGTTTTTTCTTGCTCTTTTCGAATATCGTATCGAAATTACAAAAAAATATATACACGGTGATGTTTTATTGATGCCAAGAAGAAACATAAATTATAGTGAGTCCGGACCTGGATATATTTTTTTTATACATGTACCTCTTGGGGCTCGTTAGTACATTAGCCGTACCAAATATGAATCCGTTATTTCATTCCCTGTCAAAGTTAAGACAAAAAACAGGTTTGGCCAAAAATTATAAAACGCCCTGTAACTTCGTAGTGAAGGCCCAGTGAGACATTTCTATGGGAGGTTCCGGTTACCACTGATGTTCTCTACCTCCTATTAAGCTATGTCCCTCTCATGATGCAACACCCTGTAGACACGTGCTCATCTTGAGAATAATTTTGTAACTTTAATTGTAGACGATTTGGGATAGGCCAGATTTTGTGCACAGAACTTGTCTACTGTTCTGTTATTTTCGGATTATTGGATTTTTGGACTTTGGATCATTGCTATTGGTACACGAATTTTGGTATACGATTTGGCCTTGCATTTTGATTTATACATTACGATTAAGAAAAACTTATCTAACTATTGTGAAGATTTGTGAAACCTATCAAATTGTGTTGTGAAGACTTCTGCTCCATCAACAACCTTCAAGTCTGGAGCGCCAGGAAACTCTATAATTTTCTTTGTAAAAGTAACAACTGTATCTCCTTTTTATTGTCAAATTGTTTTCAATTTACTAATCATTTTTCCATAGCGTTAACTTTAAACCCTAGACTTTGCTGTATTGTTTTATTGTAATATTTTTACCGTTAAATTTTGTGTACTGTCTTTTATTGATTTTTATAATAAATTGTATTTGTTTTTACTTGTTCTTTTATTTTGTCACTCTCACTACAAGGATTTGTAAGATCTGGGACCTCGTTTACTTACCCCGACTATAGGCCGTAAAAGTCATGCGTACGTAAAGATGATACATACCTACATACAAAGTGCCCATGCCTTGCTTTTCTTGCATCCGTACATTAGTATTTTTTATTTTTTACTTTTTAGTACGACTTTTTACAGAAAAGCAAGTTTACATTTTTTATTTGCTACTTTTTGGTCATACTTTTTGGGGGGTTTACCCCTAGAGATCGCTCGATAAAAATTCGTCTCTTAACGATTTGTTTTGATTTCTCGCTCCTTCGTTTTGCAGATTTTTCAATTTTCACCCCCGCGCCCCCTATGTGCGGATATTAGCAAAGTAACGGTGGAATACTGTATTGTCATCCGATCTTAGTAACTGCAAATTTCACCAATAGATTACGTCAGGAAATAAGTTAAACAAGGGATGCAACACCTGAAGACAATTTTCAGCCCCGTGTCCCCTACGTGCGGATATTTGCAAAAACACCGGTGGAATACTGTATTCTCTTCCGATCTTAGTAGCTGTACCAAATTTCATCAATTGATTGTCATCAGGAAGTGCGTTAAAGAAAAGCAAGTAAAGATACATTGAAACAACGCTTATGTAAATGTGTTAAAAAGATTTTTTTTAACAAATTCATGTAGATAATTGAAACCAAAAGTGTTGAGCGTGAAAAGTTGTAAATTTTAAGAAATACATGTCTTCACGTTCAATGCTTTTAATTTTAATTATCTAAGTATTTGATTTTTTTAAATTTCTTTATAAAACCAGATTTTTTCTTTCTTTTACATTTCTAAAAGCGTTGTTTCTAAAACATTTTTAAATACATTTCATTAAACTCTTTTTCGTTTTTGTGCTTATTACTACTGAAAAGATAATTCGCTATCTTGGGGCATCCGCCACGCTGCTCAAAATGAGATCACGTATATCGTTTATCATATTTTACTCGTTAAGTCCTTTCATTTCAAGCCCACATTGAGGGCGTTATGAAGAAAAAGGTCATCCGTCATCTTGGGACGTCCGCCATATTGGGTTAGGAATGACGTCACATGGTTTACCGTATTCTACTTGTCAAACCCTTTCACTTGATACCCATATAAATGGGATTGTGAAGAAACGGTAATCCACATGCTTGGCGATTAGCGTCAACTCTATATAAGCTAACAACAGTTTCAATCTCATTCAGCATTTGTTTTGTTTGGTGGTAATGGTGGTATTAATTTATCAAGTTAAAATGATATCATATAATTTACAAATTTAAAATAGTGACGATGGTGTGATATACAGAGGTAAGTCGTTTTTGATCATTTAAATGCTGCTTTAGTTAAATCAAAAATATGAATATTTTCTTTTATTTAAAGAAATGTTATGCAAAATGGGACGTTGATTAAAGACGTTATGAGTCTTTACATGCTTAGACAGCTATTTAAATTCTAATCAATTTTATTTTTTGCGACAAAGTGGTTTGGATACTGTATAAAATATTTTTTTCCATCATAATACTATAGTACTATAAATGCGGACTTGGTGTCTGATCATAGAGCCCTTTACTGTAAGTTAAATTTGACAGTCCCTCGTATAACACCCAAAGTAATAACCTATCGGAATTTTAAGGAGTTCTGTCATAAGGAATTTAACCGGGATTTGGAGTCTATTAATTGGCACTCCTTATTTTATATTAATGATATCAATAAAAAAAAAAATCAATTCCTTTCAGACAATATATTAAAACTATTCGATAAACATGCCCCATTTATTACTTCGCGTATTACGAAACCATATGCACCCTGGTTAACAAGCAGTGTTAGGGATCTTAAAAAAGAAAGAAACCGTGCCCGAAGCAAATTTAACAGATCTAAAAATCCTCAAGATTGGCTTTACTATAAATCTTTACGCAACTTTACTTTAACAGCAATTAGATCAGAAAAAAAAGCATTTTTAAATTCCCAAATAAGAAGTTATTGTGGAAGGCTGTTAATCTTCTTAATTTAAAGAAAAAACAAGAAATAAACATTCCTAGTAACTTGCGCAATCCTGATGACATAAATAATTATTTTTTGTCCGTGTTCTCTCCTGTCAATAATTGTCCTAACACAT
Source organism: Leptura quadrifasciata (assembly GCA_963675555.1). Taxonomy (NCBI): domain Eukaryota; kingdom Metazoa; phylum Arthropoda; class Insecta; order Coleoptera; family Cerambycidae; genus Leptura; species Leptura quadrifasciata. The sequence goes on from OY776678.1 coordinate 70,758,692, forward strand.
GTGTTTTGTTTGACAATACACGTCATAATCCGGGTATTTATTTTTCTTTTAAAATGGCAACCATTACTGAAGTTCACGACACGTTATTCAGCTTAAAGTCTTTTGCATATGGCTTTGATGATATCAATGCTAAAATGCTTCAACTATGTTCACCTACGTTAGATAAATATTTGACTCATATATTTAATTGTTGTTTGGAAACAGGTTTCTTTCCAGTAAATTGGAGTACTACTGTTGTTAAACGTCTTCCTAAAACCAGCAATCCGGCCAGTTATAGTAACCTTCGTCCAATTAGTCTAATACCGGCTTTATCAAAAATTTTAGAGAAAATAGTATACAAACAACTGTTGGAATATGTCTTAGCAAATAAAATTATCTCGACTTTACAGTCTGGGTTGAGGAAGGGGTATAGTACTACCACTGTGTTGTCAAATGTTGTAGTTGATATTCTTAGGAGTATGGACGGAGGCAATGCAACGGCTTTGGTATTGCTGGACTTTTCTAAGGCCTTTGACACCCTTGACCATGCTCTTCTCTGTTCAAAGCTCAGTTATTATGGATTAGATAATATCTCTCTTAGCTACTTTAAATCGTATCTTAGTAATCGTCGTCAGACAGTAGTGTTAGATAATGAATATTCCCAGTTTGGGTTTATTACCTCTGGAGTCCCACAGGGCTCAGTGCTTGGGCCGTTGCTTTTTCTCATATACACGGCAGATATTTTTCTGACCGTTACGCATACGAATATTTCAGCTTATGCAGATGACACTCAACTTTCCCTGTCTTTTAATTGTAATGATATTCACTCAGCTAGTACTAAAATTAATATTGACCTGAAATCTATTGCGGATTATTCTAAACAAAATAACTTGAAACTAAACGCAAATAAATGCAATTTTATCTGCTTCTGTCCTAAAAACATGCAGACAAGAGTCCAAGAAGAATTAAATTTAAAAATTGATGATAATCAAATAAATCATGTAAATGTTGCAAAAAATCTTGGCCTTTTTTTGGATACTAAGCTTCGTTTTCGCGATCATATTACTCGTATGGTAAAAAAATGTTATTCTGCATTAAAACTACTTTATTCCAATGTGAGTATAATTAATTTTAAGATAAGAAAGAAACTTATTGAAACGCTTGTATTATCTATCATAAATTACTGCATTACTGTATATTACCCATGTTTAGACAAAATTACTCAATATCGCCTACAAAAAATACAAAACAGTTGTTGCAGATTCATATTTCGATTAAAAAAATTTGATAGTTTCCGAAGGAATTAAACAGCTAGGTTGGTTGAATATTAGTAATACTTTTAAACTCCATATGAGTATATTTGTTCATCGTTTAATTTTTACATCCTCTCCACCCTATTTACGCGACAAATTAATTTACAGAAGAGATATTCATAACGTTAATATAAGATTCCCTAGTACTTTATCTCTCCCTAATTTTCGTTCAGCCATGTTTACTAGATCTTTCACATATAATGCTTGTACTATTTATAATTCACTAAAAAATGAATTTAAAACATATTCAATTAACGGTTTCCGTAAAAAGGTTAAATCCTGCCTTATCGCAAGACAATAATATATGTGTGTCTGCGTACCTATTTACTAACATTTTTGTTTAATTTTTAATTTAATTAGTTTAATTTTTATTGTAAAATGTATATATATCATCTCATTTTTCTCATTCATATTTTTCGTGAATGTAAATTTATAGGGTTAAGTATAAAGTAGCTTTAAGCTAAACTTCGCCCTTTCCATATGTATTGTGTTTTTGTATGTAGAATACTCTGGAAATAAAGACTTTTTATTATTATTATTATAATATACAACACTTGAAAACATATTTTTCCATTAAGGGTCGGTTTATCAGAGCGGGGTTAAGTTAACTTTTATCAGATAGATAGCGTCTATCTAGAAGTTAATCTGTTTATCTATAGTCATAGTGTTGGATAAGATAACCATAACGTGCAAGTAGTTGATAACGAATAACCAAAGGTTATGGAAACGCAAATGGCAAAAACAGATAGATAACTTCATTCATCTTTATTATTGTTTTATTTTATTTATGACTTTCGAAGGCGTCTACTCTGTTATAAATAATGATTGTATCTGATTATTTTAGTGATAATGCTGAATAGTGATGAATTTATTAAGTGAGAGAGAAAATCATGCATGTGAACACGAGGGAGAAGCATAATCGTTTTGTGGAAATGGATGATTATAATAATTTGTAAGATATCGTCTAAAGTTAGGGACGGTTTTATATATTTTGAGATTAAATTGAACATGTTGGTGAAATTCCTTATTATAGCTCTAGTTACACCTTATTTTGTTTCCTAAAATGTTTTTATAATTATTACTTTTTACAGATTAAAAATTTTTTTCTCTACTTTTTAGTCATACTTTGGGGGGGGGGGGGGGTTCCCCAGAGAGCGCTCAGTAAAAATTCGTCTCAACGATTTATTTTGATTTCTCGCTTCCCCATTTTGCAAATTTTTCAATTTCACCCCCACGTCCCTTATGTGCGGATATTTGCAAAAGTAACGGTGGAATACTGTATTGCCATCCAATCTTAGTAACTGTGCAAAATATCATCAATTGATTATATCAGGAAGTGTATTAAATAAAAGACGCAAGATTTGAACATAAACATTGTGCACATTGTGAATTAAAGAAAAGCAAGTAAAAAAGACAGAAATGTTTTGAGAAAGATTGTTTCTTTTATGCATATCATTCAAAATCTCGAAAACTACTAGAGAAATGAACATGATTTTTTTTTATTTCAAAACTGAGATATCAGCGCTTCAACTGACGCTATTAATTTACAATTAGTTTCGCTGGAAAAATTTCATTGAGGCACCTTCTCCCTCACTAGTGAATTTTTCACAAAACGACGAAATTTTTTATTTTATTTTCTGAAATGTGTAAAGTAGTGGTAATTGTTGATTCGTTTTGATGTTAAAGTTTGGCAATATTACCCTCCAAGTTCCATTCTACAGAGAAGTTTTATTTGGTTAGTGAAAGACGTCATTTATTTACGGTGTAAACAAGTACGCCTATTACAAGCTACCGATGTTAAGTTCTGTTATATTTAACGGCATTGGTCCCGTATTCTGTACCGTTTTAATCAGAGTGTAAGCCTTAGAAACTTTCCTAGCGAAACAAAAACTTTTTGGGGCACAGACTCTCGTTTAGTACGTGCAACCCTTCGTGAATTAGGGGTTAAATTGTAAATTTCCGAACACTACGCCATCCGAGTATTTGGAAGATTTCCGTCAGTGTCAAGTATTGTTTCATGTGACAAAGCGCATCATAAACTGCAAATACATTCTTGTTAACTACACTCAATGGTTTTCGGCTTTTTACAAAAAAATAAAATCCCTGGCGCCCAACTTTCTTTTCTAGATACTGATTTTAAAAATTATAATTGTGTGTTAATGTCTGAGTATCTAAATGAGTTGTCACTTAGCTGTACTCCGGATTTTGTTCATGGCTGTAAATTACCTTTTGTTGCTATATAAATTCCATGTATTAGTTTAGTTATTTTGTATGACTTTGATTGCGTATTCGAATACTATATTTTTTAAAGAACTCTTGTTTTTGACATTGATGTATTTTTATGTTCCACGACCTCAGGGTCATGAATCTTATTGTAATATAGGATTAAATTTTACATTGTTTCTCTTTAATCCAGTTTTCCCTCTCCTTCAGCTAGCTAGGGCCGTTTAGTTACAAACGTTCGTAAATAAATTCAGAGTAAAAATACAAGTTGTTTCAACTGTCCGCGTGCGCTGGTTTCACCTCTTATATACCGTGGCGAAGGTACTCGAATTTTCTAGAATCAGCCAGCATTGTTCGTGGCGTTTCTGGCCCTTCCTCGTATATTCTATGCTTCTGTAGTTCGCCAGTTGGCCCAGAGATGGCGCCACCCTACCGGCCGTCAATTAAACAGGTCTCCCTTCACTTTGTACCAAGGCCTAATTATATCTCTCTCCGTGAGAGGGTAGCACATAACCGAACAGTGTTTCAACGTACTCGTTTTTATAACTAAAATTGCAATTTCCAGGTCACCATAATTTCTTAAAATTCGATCCTTTGTCAATTTTAAGTCATTATTTTTTTGGCGCAGCACCCCTACAAAAGAGGTGGAACTCATCACCTAGATAGAGCAAACCCCCGAATAGGGTAGTAAAGTTTCTATCAATGGATAAGAAAAAAAAGAAGTCAACATCTTACTTTTCCAAAATGCCGCATGTGTATTTTCATATTTTCCCGCTACGCCAACGAGCAGAAGACGGCTATAAATATTTTAGGATTAAGTTCCAGTGGTGTCGCAGTAAAAATTTATTAAAAAATATCAACTCCCGACAAAATATGAACAGTACGCCAATGATCCAAGGAGGGTAGCCGGTACTATTCAATCGATATATTATCTCAGATCCATTTTATATTTTCAAGACCTCAACAAATTTGATTTAAGTTTCTCTCAATTGAAAATCACCATTTTATATTAAACCTTGTATTTCATTAAATAATAGATAAATTCTAAAATTGTCTGATCAGTATTGTTTACGAATCATAATCAGGTTTAAAAACATTGATACTTTTAAGGAATTTGAGAATAAATTTTTTTATTGTTCAGTTATATTCATCCCTTAATGAAGGGTATATGTAAATAGTGAAAAAGGGCAAATTAATTATCCCGCCTAAAATTTTAGGATTTACTCAACTAGTCATCATTAGTCCGCAAAGAGAGAACTGGGCCACTACACACACACACATACACTTACAACTCGGTATTAGTAGTGTATTGCTTTCCTGGAGATCTCAATCTGCCTACTCCTCTGAGAATTGTAAGCAATTAAGGCCTTATCACTAGTTTAATACACTGGAAAATTTAATATTTAATCAGAATATTATCGAGATACTCGTCCCTATTTTACCTACCAATTAACGAGGTATAATACACGAAATTAACTTTTTTACATTTTATGTGAAACGGTATTGAATTGAGCAAAAGTGAATGAGATACGATTATTAACTTTAATAAGTAGTCTATTAATAATTGTATTATACGAGAATATCAATCAGTCCATTTCCCCATGAATGTTCCTATAAATAATTGTGGACAATGGCGGTCCCAGAATTTCGACATGGGGAGGCCCATCAAAGATGGTCAGCACAGCTGTATACACGTAGCGCCAGTTGCAAGGGGATTTAATGATTAACGCTTAAATAGTTGGAGACAGGACAATAGTATTAAAAAAAATATTTTGTTTCGTGTATTTGGCACACACTTCTTCAAGTTTAATAGTTACATTGCAACATTTTTAAGCACAACAATTTCATCACTATCAATGTTGAATATCGGTGTTGATGCAATTGTTATGCCAACAAATGTTGCACTATAACTAGAGGGACCACATGTTTTTCCAGAAAAAGAAGTACAATGATTAAAGTAGCTTTTTATCAAAGTTGAAGTTGTAGGGATTGAAAATGCGCCGTAGGCGAAAATTTTTCAAGGTCAAACGGCTTTAAATTAAAAGTTAGAAGTTTTATTTAACATATTATTGTCTGCGAAATGTAGGTCTCGTGGGCGCAAGGCTTAAGAATATAAAAATGCCAAATATATTTGTGTCAGGTAAAAAGACCAAGTATTCTATATTCTAATACAAAACATACAAACATGTTCTTCAATTTGCCCTCGACGTGCCTGTAGCTATAGCACTTGAATCATCACGTTGGTACCAGTCGCACTTTTGGAAACTTAGCATTGTTTTCAAAATTTGCGGTCTGGCTTTTGGAAACTGGAAATTAAATCGATAAAATCTCCTTGTGTGACAAAGTATGTATGGCCGGAACTGCGAATAATGAACTACTCCTGGTACATTTTTTTTACACTTACGTCATACACAGGATAAATTTGAAATTCATCATAATATTTGAACCTATTCAGCACTATGATTCCCAAAAATTCTCCAATAGTTATTAATAATAAACGCCACAGAAATTAGAATTAATATTGGAGAACAGTCACTTAATCACGCACTTGACTCATGAAAACAAAAAACAAACTCCCATAAAATCTCCATTTTTTTTAAATTTATTTTTACTTCATCCAGACTCTCGAGTCAGGCCAGCAATCTTCAGTGCGATAGTGCAAATATTTTCGGAATTCCAGTCGGCAATTTTATCTTCTGCAACGTTGGCTTGCATTAGACCAACTTCATCGAACAGTTCGTCTTCATTCAAAACCAAACCTATGTAGTCCTTAAAAACCTCACTTGAACAAAAAAACTTGATTTCATGAAACTTATCTTCTCAAATTCATACGTTCAAAAACATTCAATTAATTTAAGTTCAAATTCCAGTTTTGCAAAAAATAAATGAAAATTTAAATTTCGAATTTTTTGTATTCCAAGAAAAAGAAGTACATTTAGGTGTACTTAATGAACCTTTTAAGGACAGTAGGCCATTATCCGAAAAGAAAGTACTGTCTAACTAAAATAAGTACATATGGTCACCCTAATTATAACTATTAAGTCATGAAGAATTATGCGCCAAATAGTGTTTCTTTTTTATTGTCCTCTGTCTCCGACAGGACTAATACAGTACTACTTTTATTATGTTCTGTTGAAAGTGAATGTAGGATAGAGAGATCTTAATAATTGGTAATCGGTAAATTTACAAAGTTCACGAGTCCGTTCGTCCCCCCTTAGGACCGCCACTGATTCTGGAACAATCAAATAACACTGCATTTAGCAGAATGTTAGCCAAGATATTCCTGTGAAATAAACCGAAAGAAATTCAGGTCCCGAAGTGCACGCACCTCCTAACATCGACGCCGACGCACTATAACCAATTGCAAGAGTGCCAAGGAGAAGAGTGGGAAGCCCACCCCACAAGGTGGAGTTTCCGCCTACACTTCCGATACGAAGCAATCACCTAAGAGGAAGGGGGAAATTGCGCACTAAAAGCGCCTTCTAAGAACCAAAAGTGGAACAATTAATAGAACAATACAAAGACGCAGTTACACGTGCAATTTTTATAGCAATGAATATTGCTCTACTAGGTTTGGCCGTACTCTCCGAGCAGTTAATTGCTGTAAAAAATGCCCCTGTAGCAGCAGCAAACAGCAAGAGTATTCAAAATTCTCAATCGGAATTGGCTTAACCGGTCTCGTAATTCTCTGAGCTCAGAAGGCTTTCCCTAATTTTGCCTTGCTGGGACTCTCTGGTACTAAATGAAAAACCTGACAAAATTTTAAGAAAACGCTTGTAAAATAATTTTTTTATGACACAAAATTTGAGTTTTGATGTCTAAAAAATGAACTGGGAGCTATATTTTATTAATAGTTTTTTTTATTGAAAATGAAAATACATTATAATGCTTTATATGTAGGTAGTAAATATACCTCTTGCACATTGAAAAAAAGAACATTATTTTTAATAACCTATTATTTGTTAAACATTTAATACATATAAACTCTTTTTTAGGGGCGAGCGTAGGTGTGCGTATTTACTATCTACTTCGATATGCGATGTAAAGCAACGACAGGCGCAGTTAGTACTTGGATGGGTGACCATTCCAACGGAAACCGCGTTCTCGCCTCACAGATCATCCAGCGGCTTGTATATCAGTGTATGCGCGGAAGCTATACAACCTTAGGCGTGGGTTGTATAGGAGATATACCACCATCCTTCGGAGGGGATATAAAGCCGTCGGTCCCTTGTCTATTAAATGTTAGGTAGGTAAAAGATCCCTACTCTTCTTAAGGGAAGAGGTTCGGCAAAATTCCTGGTTGGGGGTAGCTCGTCTACAGGCTTCGGTGTTAGGCCTCAGTAGCGGAAATAGGCCGACGTTAAATAAATGTATAAAAAAAAAACTTTTTTAAACTTAAAATTTTAATTCTGACAAGGTACTATCATAGCCCAAGTGGCGACCGTAGGTTACCCTACGTGTTAAGATGTCAGTACGAAACCAATTTAAATCGATAAAATCTCCTTGTGTGCCAAAGTATATATGGCCGGAACTGCGAATAATGAACTACTTCTGGTACATTTTTTTTTAATACTTACGTCATATACAGGATAAATTTGAAATACATCATAATATTTGAACCTAATCAGCACTATGACTCCCAAAAATTCTTAAATATAGTCATTTGTAAAATATGTGAAAAATAAGGAAGATAAGAAAATTATTCAATTTTGATCTAAAATGTCTACGACGCTCATGGACATGCCACTAAACTTCCTTATTCGTTTGTAGGTTATGTATGCGCTTGGTAGTTGCCAAATCTACGTCATATGGCAACATCGCGAATACTACTTGTAAGCATGAAGCTCTACGTGAGATTTATCAGTCAGTGTTTCCCCTGCGGGACGATTTTATGTTTTTTTTTTTTTTGTTAAAATTTATCTACGGAATTTTGAATTTAAAACACCGCGGATTAATTAATTAAGATATACTGAATTACAGGTTTAAATATTATGGCGTCTTTTCAAATTCACCCTGTATATATTAAAATCAAATTTACTTATGAGACAAATACCTCAGTGGGTTGGTTACGCGTCCAATACTGTACTACGACGTTCTATGATATGATGGATGGTTTAAATCCTAATGGGGTGTCTTTTTAAAAGCTTTTATTTAACTTGGCAATGTTTGTTAGTCTGTTTAGATCAAATCTTGCAATAAAAATTTCGATTAGTTCTAATTAAGCTAGAGCTTTGAAATTTTGCACATTTATATAACTCCGGAGACAATACACTTTAATATTTCCATTAAAAAAAAACAAAATGGCGGCTTCAAGATGGCGGACGACTTTACCGTTTGTGATCCGATTCGACTCAAAATCGATATCTGGGGGTTTTCTAGGTTGCGGATTAAGAATTTTTAGTCAAAATTCAGAAATTCAAAATGGCGGCGCCGTTATGGCAATCTCCTTTACACAGGAAAATCTCGCGACAAGCTTTTATATCATAAAAAATATATATATATAATGTAACAAAATGATGGGTTTGATTCACTTCAAAGTTTATTTTCTATTTTTTAGAGCATTTAAATAAAAGCTTTTTTAAATATTTTTTTATATATAAAATTTATGTAATTTAATGCATGTTAACTGTTACGTTACACCCAGAAAGGGAAACCCACTTAAAGCTACAATTTTCTTTTCACAAGCCTGCCTGCCTTCTTTGGTACAAATTCTCAAGTTTACTTGTTGAATCTGTTTGTTTCAGACCCAAAGCTTTTCTGCTTGGACCATTACTAGATTTTCTTTTCGGAAAGTTTTAGCCAACATAGCACTGTTCAAAGGTCATTCCCTTCGGCAATTATATTTTGAGAAATGCTTAGCTGAGCTTTTTTTGTTATAATCAACTTCTTTTCTCCTCCTTTGATGCCATTTCCTTCTCTTCCAATAATTTTCTCACTTCCAAAAATTTCACATATTTCTGCTTCTATTTGTAAAAGTCTTGATGATATTGGAAAATATCCTTTAAGTACTATCAAGGACGAATTTATTGATAATGTCGCTAATTTTACGCACAGTTGAAAATGGTAAACGGAAACCGATTTTTTAAATGATTTTATGACATTTTAGGATTTTATGACAACTATGACCCCTGAGGCACATTAAAGTCAGATATCAGATAAATTGCTTAAAACACAATAACTTACCTATGTGTAATACCGGGGTTTTACAGATTATTTTGACTAATATATCAAAAATTACTACTCGTAATGGAAATACCTCACATTAAATGAAAACTTGTAAAATTGCAAGGGCGAATAAAATTCTAGAATTACAGTCAATCTAGATTTTGAATGAACTTGCCTGGAAAGATGAAATTTATTAATGAAAGGAATAATTCGGGGTATGTAGAAATTGTGGAAATAGTTATTTGTTTAATTAGGCAGCAAAATGGTAGATTGACTGCCGCGACTGATAATTCCTCAGAACTCAGCCAAGGCAGTCAATCTATTTTGCTGCTGAGTTGAACACATAATTTTTTCGTCAATGATTTAAATATATTCTAAAATAATGAAATTATTACAATTCTCAATCTCTCTATTTTTGTTGTAATAAATTCAATAAAATTTCATTAAAAATCGCAGTTGTTACTAGTTGGTTACCATGGAAACTAAGTGTCACTTTCCTGCCTAGGCAGGGAAAGTGACACTTTGCTGATTGATATTAGTCAGCAAAGTTAGTACTTTGCTGTTAATCGGCGAAAAAATGTTTTGTCTAACACTGCCCTACAGAATATTTTCTTCCTTTAAATTACTTTTTGAGCATCGTTTTTAAATTTTTTGATAAAACTGGGGCAGTAAAAAACTTATTTGTGTTAATTCAGTAGTGGCAAAAAAGCAGAAACTAAAAAAAGACCGACTTTATTATTATATCTCAAATTGTCGTACGCCCATACTTATTATTATTATTTTTGAACATAAGATAACAGGTCAATTAATAAAAAAAAATTAAAAAAAGCTTTATAAAAATGCTCAAAAACATAGAGAATAAACTTTGAAGTAAATCAAACCCATCATTTTTATAACATTATACAATTTTTTTATGGTATAAAAGCTTGTCGCGAGATTTTCCTGTGTAAAGGAGATTGATTGCTCGCGACAAGCTTTTATATCATTAAAAAAAATTATATAATGTAATAAAATGATAATAATGTAATGTAATAATTTGATTTACTTCAAAGATTATTTTCTACTTTTTAGAGCATTTTTTAAAAAATATATATTTCTTAAATTTTATTTTTTACTTTTTAGTCTTTTGATACGCTTAATCCCCAGATATCGATTTTGAGACGAATCGGATCTAAACGATAAAGTCGTCCGCCATCTTGAACTGAATTTTTGACTGGAAATTCGTAATCCGCGACCCCAAAACCCCCAGATATCGATTTTGATCGATTTGAATCTCAATGACAAAAGTTGTCAGCCATATTGGCGCCGCCATTTTTAATTTCTAAATTTTGATCAAGAATTCATAATTGGCGATCTCGAAAACCCCCAGATATCGATTTTGAGTCCAATCTCATCATAAACCGATTCGATCATAAACGATAAAATCGTCCCCCATCTTTTCTTTTCTCATATGAAAATATTAAAGTGTGTTGTCACCGGACTTATACACATGTGCAAAATTTGACCTAAACAAACTAACTAACAAACAAACAAACATTGCAAGTTTAATAAGAGCTTTTAAAAACAATCCGCTGATCTATTTACATCGCAACAACCGACCGTCGACCTCCCGCATCGTTTCGCATCTCACGCGACCCAGTTGCTACAATAGGTCTGTCCATAAAATTTAGTCTTTAATTCGAAATGATAGATTTATCGGTGTTATAAACCTCTACAAAGTTTTTTTAAAAATAGTTATTTACTTTCGGCGTTATTTGTAATAGAAATTATCTCAACGCGTCGAGGTTAGAAAACGCTCCGTTGGCGCGAGTGACGTCACATGCTCGCAATGCGATATACGCTGCTATACTCTGGGTGCTGCTATAGTGATGTAGTTAATTTTGCGATTGTCATGATATTTGTCATAGTCGTATTTATGTGCTTTGAAAGAAAATCGAATATCATAATCACATCTACGTTCGGAAGAGTATGTGAAATTTCTTTCTGGAAACCCTCCCCAGTGGCGGTTTCTCTGAGGAGGCAGAGGAGGCCGGGCCTCCCTACTTCTGATTTGCCTTTACAGTTACTTTACATATTTACATTATTATAAATATAAATATACTTTATGAAACGACAAATTTAAATTAACACAAATATTCCCTAAATCTGCGAATTTAAACTATTATTATTATAACCGGCAACGCTGCACAACTGTAACATTCTATCCATGGTGACTGGTGAGGCAGGCCTCCAAACGCTTCTAACATAGCTTTCGCGTTTAGAATGGTTCAATTTGAAACGTTTGAAGCTACCCATTAAAATCTGCTCTCAAAACCACGTGCCGGAGGCCAAGCTCCGGACCAATAGGAACAAAGATTAATAAACATCTGACTTTTATTTTCCCGCTTCCTGAGTCCAGACAGTCGTATCGTTTACCGTTTAGGTTAATTGAACGTAAATGTGTCTGTGGTGGTTTTCATTTTATTAAGTGCAATAAATTCATTTAAAATTTTTGTTTAAATATTGATAAAACGTCAAAAATGGAATTAAACGTAAGTACAAGCAATAACAATGGTAATGTCAGTATCGGTGAAGTGTTTAAATCTGTAGATGATATTGTAAATTTCCTTTTGAAGAATGTTCATTTTAGTCAATTAACATATGATGACAAGATATTTATAATAAAAACTTTAAAAAGGCCCCAACCTACCATGCAAAATCTCATAGTAACTTCAAAACATAATCGTTCTTTTTGTGTACAATGGTATGATAAATGTGAGTGGTTAACTGGATGTCCAGTACAAAATAAATTATATTGCTGGTATTGTTTACTTTTTTCTAATGACCCAGAGAACACTGTTTGGTCAAAATTAGGATATAATGATTTAAAAAACTTACCCAGATCAATTGAAAGGCATGCTAGGTCAAAAGGACATTTAACTGCTTCAATAAAATTCAAGTTATTTGGCAAACAGAATATTTTAAATTCTATTGATGAAGGGCACAAACAGTCAATTGTAGATCATAATGTAAAGGTTAAAGAAAATAGAGACATCTTAAATAGACTAATTGATACGGTAATTTTTTTATGTTGTCAAGAATTGGCTTTTAGGGGACATGATGAGAATGTGCATTCAGATAATAGAGGAAATTTTCAAGAGCTTATTTCTTTTCTGAGCAGATACGATGGCAAAATGGAACAATTTTTAAACGAAGCTACAGTTTTTTCGGGAACTTCTAAAGCTATTCAAAACGATTTAATTGAATCAATTAGTTGTGTTGTAGTACAAAAAATTGAAAGCGAATTAAATGAAGTACCTTTCTTTTCTTGGCAAGCTGATGAAACCACAGACATCAGCTGCTGTTCACAGTTATCGGTTGTTTTCAGATATGTTATTAAAGGGCAAGTGGTTGAACGATTTGCAGGTTTTTACAATGTTAGTTCAGGTCGAACCGCAAATGATTTATTTAATTTTTTAACAGAAAAATTTGGAAAATACGACTTAAAAAATAAACTTGTTGCTCAGACATATGATGGGGCATCAGTTATGGCTGGTCACTTAAATGGCTTACAGGCAAAAATTAAAACAATGGCCCCTCAGGCACTTTTTACACATTGCTATGCGCATACGTTGAATTTAGTATTGAGTAAAGCCTGCATAGATAGCATCAAAGAATGTAAAATTTTTTTTGCCAACTTGTCTGGATTTTCATCATATTTTTCAAAATCAACTAAAAGAACAGAGGTACTTAATACCATAGGATCTGACCGTTTACCGTCAAATGTGGCAATAAGGTGGAATTTTACATCTAGAGCAGTTTTTACGGTATTCAAAAACAGGGATAAGTTAATAGAAGTTTTGATTATATTTTGACACATGATGATTTCAAACAAGATCAGCCAACTTTAAGAGAAGCTGTTGGCTTAAAAAGACATCTTAAAGATCCTCATTTTCTCTTTCTTTTACATACTTTTAAATTTATCTTTAAACACACCGATGTTGTATTTTCAATTTTACAAAATAAAAGCACAGACATTTCATACGCCAGGAAACGTTTGAATGCATTAACTATTACATTGCAAGATTTTAGAAATAATGAAATTCATTTTAATGATCTTTACAACCAACTGTCTGAAGACTTCCAAAGTGGTGAACCGGCGCCAAAGAAAAGAAAGACAACATTAAATCTTCAAGATTTGAGACTGAATTATAAACAGATTTTCAATGAAATTTTGGATACAATAATTAATCAACTACAGATAAGATTTTCCGATTTAGATAAATTAGAATTTTTCGATTTAATAAGAAAAGATAATTTTCTCTCATATTCAAAAGAATTTCCAAATGATAAATTTGAATCATTATTAAAACAATATAACCTTTTTGATTCAATAGCACTAAAAAATGAATTAACAACTGTATACGCTGACAAAGAATTGTTTCAAAATTGTCAAACCCCTACCGAAATGATTTCATTTATTTATAATAATGACTTAATTTCTTGTCTAACAGAATTTTATAGATTACTTACTTTAGCTGTCACAATTCCTGTTACGTCTGCTTCAGTAGAAAGGAGTTTTTCCGCCCTCAAACGAATCAAATCATTTACTAGAAATACTATTGAGCAAGAAAGATTAAAAAATATTTCTATCATTTCTATCGAAAAACGGCTTGTTAAGGAACTAACACAGAATAATACATTTTATGACGAAGTAATAGATATTTTTGCCAAACAAAAAGATAGACGGATTTCATTAATTTACAAGAACATTTAGACATGTAGTTTTTTTGTTCAATTTCTTTTTTGTTTAAAATTTAAAAAACCACCACAGCAATTATTCTACTTCTGTAGATTGTAAGTATACTACCAAGTATATTTTTATTTGTGTTTTTTTTCAGTTTGTTATTATTTAACTATTTTTAATTTGAGAATATTTTTATTTATGTTATCGTTTCAGAGTTTATTATTTATTTCATATTACTATATAATTGTTTTGATTGTGGTAGCATTTGTGCCATATTATTATTACTATTATTATATTAATAATTAACTCCCTCACCTATTAAAAGCACCCCTACCCCACAATCCCATCCTGGCAAGATATAATTCAGACCTCCACGTTGGTTCTTGCTGGACGGTAGAATTTGTTTTCTACTTTATACTTTGATACTTATCATAAAACAAATTATACTGACTAACATGAAGAGAAAATTACTAATATTTGTGTAATGGTAAAGTTTAAAAGTTCGATATATTCGCAAAATTTTCATCGCGGCGCACATGTGTATACCTCCCGCCCCTCGGAACCACCCAGGCCTATCTATCCCCTGCCTCCCCAGTTTAAAAACTGAGGAACCGCCACTGACCCTCCCCCATATTTGACAACAATAAACAAACTCTATTTGATGTTTTAAATGGTAAAGGCACTGTTCCTTCCGTGAATTCAAACTTTGTTTTAAACGAGAACGACACGGAATAAACCTAACGCAGCGTATAGATGATCTGGCGCCTGCCGAGCCTGCAAACATCTGACGTCATATGCGTTTATCTTATTAAAATAAAGCAAGCAATTTCTATATTCTAGCCGCTGCTGTTGCTCTGATTAACTTTTTTCAACCACAGTTCTAATATTGTTATTATTGGGAATACCTAAAACGGAACGACTCGTTATTCTTGGCGATTTTAATGCTAGGGTAGGGAGAGATGCAGACACCTGGCCGGGCATCATAGGCAAGAACGGTTTGGGCAACATGAACGCTAACGGTCAACTACTCCTAACTAAATGCTCCGAACATGATCTAGTTATAACAAACACCATTTTCCGACAAAAGGATAAATTTAAAGGCACCTGGCGTCACCCCAGATCAGGTCACTGGCATCTACTGGACTATGTTATCGTACGTAGGAAGCATCTCAAGGACGTCCAAATTACAAAGGCGCGCATTGATAGCGAATGTTGGACCGATCATCGTCCTGTTGTCTCTAAAATGAAAATTGGTTATGAGACCCAAACACCGAAGAACTCAAGTAAAACGTAGACTCCGTCTCTGTGTTAGTAAATTGCGTGACCAACAAACCGTCGAACAGCTAAAGCAAAAAGTTCAAGAGAATTTGAGTGCACTAGAAGAAACCAATTCTGTAGATGTCGCTGCTACCTGGACACAAATTAAAGACAGTTTAAAAAGTGCGAGTGAGCAAATTCTTGGCACTGCAGCAAGTAAAAAATAGGAGGACTGGTTCAATGATAATGAAGCTTTTATACAAGAACTTCTTGACCGCAAACATATTGCCTTCCAAAACGCCATCAACCACCCCAACGACTCATCAAAAGCAGAAGCTTTTACCCAATCTAAGTATGAAACGCAACGCGAAATCAGAAGAATAAAGAACGAGTGGTGGGCAAGCAAGGCCAGAGAAATTCAAAGGTACGCCGATTCACACGACTACAGGAATTTCTTTCAAGGAGTAAAAGCAGTGTACGGCCTCAGTCGGAAAAATATGTGCCCTATTAAAGATTTAAATGGAAATCTCCTCAAAGAAGACCAGGAAATAAGAGCCCGATGGAAAGAACACTACTCTAACATTTAACCAGCAAAGTCAAGCCGATCACGATATTATAAATCTTATCCCTCAATATGACACCTTCGAAGACTTAGATAAACCACTAACAACGGAAGAGATCTTAACCGCCATTGGGCAGCTAAAAAATAACAAATCTCCCGGCGCCGACTCACTCCCAGCTGAGATCTTTAAAGCTGTGTCGTCAGAGCTCATACCCTACCTCAAAAAACTGTTTGATGTCGTGTGGGAAAGTGGTCAAGCTCCGCAGGAGTTTCGTGATACACTTTTAATCAACCTCTTCAAAAACAAAGGGAGCGCTGCGGACTGTGGAAATTACAGGGGTATAGCTATAGTATGCGGATGACTGTGCACTTTTAGCCTCTACGCCGGAAGAGCTTCAAGAACTTTTAGATGTGTATGCCCAGAGCTACGATTCCTTGGGACTTAAAATCAACATTGGAAAGACTAAGATTATGTCAACTCCTCATCAAGTGAACCAAATAGACATTACACTTAACGGAAATTCTCTTGAAGTGGTGGATCAGTTCAATTACTTAGGCAACGTTGTTAATGACAAAGCAAACATGGACGGCGAGATTCGCAATAGAATTAACGCAGCATCTAGAGCACTCTGGGGACTTAGAGAGAGTATTTGACAACCACGACCTTGCTTTGTCAACGAAAATAGCTGTCTACAGAGCAGTTGTCATTCTAACACTGCTATACGGATGTGAAAGCTGGGTCACTTACCGTCGTCATGTGAAAGAATTAGAACGTTTTCAGCCAAGACACCTCAGAAGTATGATGAAAATCCGTTGTTTCCATCACATATCAAACGTGGAAGTACTCAGAAGAGCAAACAGCCGTCCAATTGAGGTGCTTATTTCAAGAGCACGCCTAAGATGGGCAGGTCACGTTCATCGTATGCATGATAACCGCCTTCCTAAATGTACACTTTATGGTGAATTGCTAAGCGGTAGAAGAAGGCGTGGCGGTCAACGAAAGAGGTTCAAAGACGCTCTCCATGAAAATCTAAAATCCTGCGGTATTGCAGACGAGCAATGGGAACAACTTGCAGCGGACAGAACCGAATGGCGAGGGGTTGTGGCCAGCTATCAAGGAAATGTTGCTGCAAGAAGGCCGAATCCAAGACCTAACCAGGTCTATGTTTGTCCTGACTGCGGTCGACATGTGCTCTCCCGAATTGGCCTCTATAGCCATAGTCGTGTGCACCGTAGACGAATGGGAATTACAATAGACTACACCTTTTACTTGTTTTTTATTGTACACAATTTATCGACTGTAACATTTTTATACTCGGACTCGAGTAACGGCTAATAATAAAATAATATTGGGTAAATTTTTTTATTTTTCACTACTTTTAATGTAAATTAATTTTTATATGGACAGACCTATTACCCTAACTTGCGTTTTATTGTTTTTTTTTGTTATTGTTTTTTTTTTGTTATCGTTTTTTTAACAACAATATCACAGCAAATGAAATAGCAATAATACAGATATTAAAAAGGCATAAGTATATATTACACTTGGTAGTTATTCTGATGATACAAATTGTAAAAATATGTTAAAAAAAGATGACAATTTTTAACAAAATTATAAGGTAAAACAAACAACATAAGATTTGATTATATTCATTATGCAGAAAGGTACTTAATAAAATTTTATGTTTTCTTATACATAACTTAATATTATTAATAATATGCAGAACACAATATTAGGAAAATCCTGTAAATATCGGAGTATCATCTTCCTTGGAAATCTATATATGAATGGAGAATTTCATCTTTTGATAGACATTTCGAGGACAATAATATAACGTCTGGTCTATTAGCCTTTGCAGACTTGATAATTTGAAAGTCATCACCGAAATGTATCTTTAAATTGTTAATTAACAGTTTCTTTGATAAATTTTCTCCGAGATCTGTATATACAGCCCAGTAACTAGGAGTTTTAAATCGGAATTAATTGTTACCTCGCTAATTGTTTCATAAAAATTAACTTTTTGCTAGTAGAAATTGACTCAAAAAAGTTTACCAAAATTTACCCCCGCGAACCCTTATTAAAAAAACCTCTGAAACGGAAAAATTCAGTTTTTGCTAATATCTCGAAAAATAATGAAAAAAAAGATAGTAACACGTGAAATTTTACAAAAAGGTTATATACAGTATGTCCGCGGATGGGGTTAACAATAGGTGTAATGGCTAAAATTTTTCACATTTCGAGAAAATGTTATTCTTTATAAAAGTTTTTGCTTGATAAAAAAATTGTAATGAAGTTGAGAAAAATTATATTTTTTATAGAGGTTGTTTAAAAATTACAAAAACTTAAAATTCCGCAAGAGTAAACTAGTTTTATTTTTTATTGTTGAACAAAACGCGAAATAAAAAAGTTGTTTCAAATTATATAGTCTATCCAATTCCAAAATTTCATTTGAATATTGCAATATTTCCGAAATAAGTGAGCTTTTAGTAAAATAGTTATAGTTTTTGCTACATTTTCTGTTTAGTCAATTGCATTCGAACAAGGCGAATACATATCAGATAGACAATTCTG
This sequence comes from Leptura quadrifasciata, assembly GCA_963675555.1. NCBI lineage: Eukaryota > Metazoa > Arthropoda > Insecta > Coleoptera > Cerambycidae > Leptura > Leptura quadrifasciata. Next base: position 70,777,489 of record OY776678.1, read on the forward strand.
AATTCATTAAAATAAATGCATATTTGAAGGTTCTGAATATTCCCAGAATAATGAAACTACCATGATTATTTTAGAAACTAATACGCTTGCGGTCATAAAATACGGTGGATAAAAATATGTTTTACTACGACCGGGAGTAAAAATCGATTTCTATGGCATCAAAATTGTGACAGAAGTAAAACATTTACTCCCTAGGGACGAAATAAGACAATAATTTCCCTAGGGGAGTTTTTATCAATTATTTATTATTAAAATATCTGTTGCCATGATACGTTGAATGGAAATATCCCAAAGGCTTCTAAATATTTTTTATTTTTTATAGAGGTTGTTTAAAAATTACAAAAACTTAAAATTCCGCAAGAGTAAACTAGTTTTATTTTTTATTGTTGAACAAAACGCGAAATAAAAAAGTTGTTTCAAATTATATAGTCTATCCAATTCCAAAATTTCATTTGAATATTGCAATATTTCCGAAATAAGTGAGCTTTTAGTAAAATAGTTATAGTTTTTGCTACATTTTCTGTTTAGTCAATTGCATTCGAACAAGGCGAATACATATCAGATAGACAATTCTGAATTCATTAAAATAAATGCATATTTGAAGGTTCTGAATATTCCCAGAATAATGAAACTACCATGATTATTTTAGAAACTAATACGCTTGCGGTCATAAAATACGGTGGATAAAAATATGTTTTACTACGACCGGGAGTAAAAATCGATTTCTATGGCATCAAAATTGTGACAGAAGTAAAACATTTACTCCCTAGGGACGAAATAAGACAATAATTTCCCTAGGGGAGTTTTTATCAATTATTTATTATTAAAATATCTGTTGCCATGATACGTTGAATGGAAATATCCCAAAGGCTTCTAAATATAGTAATTTCGCTCCAATTTATTATAATTCTTTATTTACGAAATAAATGTTTCTACTCCCAATCGTGGAAAAAATAGTATATACACTTCGGGAGAGACCGCCATTTTTCCCTCGATGTATTTGTTGCCCCGGGCCTCAAATTACACCTCAGGAAAAATAAGACGTTTTATATTTCTGACTTTACTAAATATTACAATTCAAAAATTCCTCCTCCAAATTGAACGCATGTTTCCAATCTCTTCCGAATGTTGTGGAAACTACTTCTAACTTTCTCAATGGAAATTGATTGCACAGCTGCCGAAATGCGCTGCTTTAGAATGTCAACGTCGTTGTCTATGGGTTGTCGGTAGGTAATTTGTTTTGGACACCCCCAGAGAAATGTATCCACAATTGTCAAATCTGGACTTCTTGGGGGCCACAAAACTGGACCATTTCGACCAATCCATCGTAGTCCAAATTTTCTATTAAGCCAATTACGTACGACGCAGGCATGATGTGCTGGACATCCATTCTGTTGAAAAAACATTCTATTGTGATATTCCAATGGCGAGTCTTCCAGCTGATCAGAAAAGAAGATATTAAGCATATGCAAATATGAATTACTATTGCACGTATTTTCAAAAAAGTATGGCCCTATTATGCCATGATATGAAATGGCACACCAGACATTAATTTTGTTTATATATTGCCTTCCGGTGGAAATTCTAAATTCGGGGTTAGTCTCACTCCAATACCGAATATGCTGTGAAGTTACAGTCCCATTTGTTGAAAAGGTTGATTCGTCGGAGGACGTGATAAATTTATAAAAATTTGTGTTGCCACTTAAAATTTCATTTCCAACCCATAAACAGAAATCCAGTCGTTTTGCTTCATCTCCCCCTTCTAAGGTATGGTTAAAATGTGGTTTGTATGGAAATATTTTATTTTCTTTCAAAATTTTTTGGATGCAAGTTTTCTTAACCACCTCCAAATGCCGGGCTCGATTTCGTTATGAAAGTTGTGGATTCTCAGCAACAGATGCTAACACTAATGTTGTGGCAGCGTCATTTTGGTCATATGTTTTTTTCATTTTCTTTACGTCTCACACTGAACCAGTTTTTTTAAATTTCTTCACCAATTTATGAACTGCCGTTCTCGAAACATACACATTGGGATATTTCTCACTGAATTTTTCAAGAACGTAACGGTATGAACTTTCACCGTTTCGATAACACTTTACTAAAAAAATTCTTTGCTCGGCAGTTAATATTTATAAAATATTTTTTAATTCAGATATGTCCTGATATGTAGACGTAACTAGGTAACAACGCAACTAACAATCAAATAGAACATTACAAGAATTATGCAGATTGTTCCTAAAATAGGACTCCAAATTTTTATAGGGTACAACCCCTTTATTTGTCGAAATAAAACAAAATTTTTAAATAATCAAAATTTGACAAAAACCGACAAGCATTTTCTTAAAAATTCACTTATTTCGGAAACACTGTAAATTCAAATGAAATTTTGGAATTGGACAGACCATATAATTTGAAACGACTTTCTTATTTCACGTTTTGTTCCAAAATAAAAAATAGAACCAGTTTGCTCTTAGTGGTGAGAGGTAAGTGAAACCTCTCAAATGGTCAATTGCTACTATACACCATAGATGTCTCTATGGGCGTATAGCGACTTGCGATTCTGCAAGTACCTGAGAGCGGCGACCTTTCAGTCCTAGGTGGACTTAACCTACTGTTATAATATATGATTTGCAGGAAACAACTACTCAGCGGGCAAATACCCCGACCTGCATTGAATTACACCTTACAAATCATTAAAGAATAGTAACCAATATCATTTGTCAACTCCCTGACCAGACATAGACCGGTTTCGAACTTATTAGTTCTCATCAGTATGCCATAGGTCATGGAGCAGACAAATGCTCTTGCACAATTTTAAGTTTTTGTAATTTTTAAACAACCTGTATAAAAAATATAATTTTTCTCAACGTCATTACTATTTTTTTATCAAGCAAAAACTGTTATAAATAATATTTTCTCGAAAAGTGAAAAATTTTAGCCATTACACCTATTGTTAACCCCATCCGCGGACATACTGTACATATATAAGTTTTCTTTAATAAATATTTCCTTTAGCATGAGAAATTATTACAGTTCGCTTAATATTTCAAGCGAGTCGCACAGGGAAATGAAGCATTTCTCGACCGCCGCAACATAAAGATAATTTGTACCCATTAAAAACGAAAAAAAAAAAACAAACGTAGCATTTTAAAGAGGAAGAATTCAGCTTTCCAATAGTATACTTACTTTTAATTTTTATTTCTTAATTGCACGTGAAAGTTGGCTTTATCATTTTTTTTCCCATTCTAGGTATTGTAGAGGAAAACGATAAATGAAAACAGTCACAGACGTAGTGGGGAATAGAGAGGATAGTGGCGATGCATAACGCATAGCTGTTTCTATCACATCACGTTTCACGTCTTTTATGTCGCATTAGAATGAGAGAGAAGGTCAGGCTTGTGTTGTTTGCCAACTAGCACGAACGACATGTGAGATATGGTACTTCAGAGGCGGACTTAGTTTACTTTCATATACGGCGGAGTAAGGTGTACGGGTGTAAGTGCAATTAATACACTAGTTTATATTTGTCTTTTTGCTGGTATGTAACTAATTTATTACAAAAATGAGTCGATCGAGCGATTGTGAGTGTGAAAGTGACAGTTATAGTGATTTCAGTGATAAAGAAAATAAAATTCCAAATGAGTTTCAAGGGAGAAAAAAAAACGGCATTTAAGCAGTGACGGGAAACAAATTTGTTTAAATGTGTATAATACTCTTTTACAGCGACAAACTAATGACTTTAACTTGCGTGATTTAGATATATTAAGGGAAACAGAAACTTTAACCCACGTTCCCTATTCCACATTGTACAAACTAGTGAAAACAGTTGTTACCGAAAGAAAGCAACGTTGCGACGCTGGTATATCAAAAATTTTAGATCCATCAATAGCAAAACTTTTAAAAAATGTAATTTATGATGCATATCAGAAAAATGAAATCCCGACTGTTGACGTGGTAGACAGAAAACTAAAGGAAATGGATTGTCCTTTGAAATATACGACAAGAACTTTAAGGAACTGGCTGAAAAAAATTGGATTTAAATTTAAAACAATTAATAAACGCGTGGCGATTATGGAAAGCAGACGAATAGTGGATTGGCGACATTCATATCTAGAGGAGATTAAAAAGTTCAGAAGGGAAAATAGAACAATTTATTACCTAGATGAAACTTGGTATGACACTCACGATACCGTAAAAAAAGGATGGACTGATGGAACTAAGAAATGTCTACCACAGTCATTGCCTCCAAATAAGGGGACTCGATTGGTTATATTACACTGTGGATCAGGTGATGGATGGGTAGATAATGCATTGAAACTATGCGGGAAAAACATGGAAGAGTGTAACGTGGATTATCACAAGAATATGGAGGGAGTAATTTTTGAAAAATGGTTTGAAAATACTCTAATTCCAAAATTAAAGCCAAATAGTGTTATTGTTCTTGACAATGCGAAGTACCATTCAAGAGAATTATATAAAATTCCTAATAAGAGTTCGACTAAATTGGAGTTGCAAAATTTTTTAACGGATCACGACGTATATTATATGGACAGTTATACTAAAGCAGAATTGTTGGAAGTCCTTCATACGAAAACATTTGAGAAGAATTATATTATAGACAGTATAGCTGAAAGATTTGGCCACAAAGTTTTAAGATTACCACCATATTATTGTATTTTCAACCCAATAGAATTGATTTGGGGAAAATTGAAAAAAAAATATCAGAAAAGGAAATACTTTTCCAAAATTCGACAAAAAAGTGATAAGAGTTAATTAAAAATGAAGTGTCCAAAATTACCAAGGAAGATTGGGAAGAGAGAATTGCCAAACTGATTAGAATTGAGGATGATTATTTGAAACTTTGTGAATTTAATAAAAATGGAGAAAATAAATTCATTATAAATTTAGAAGAGGATAGTTCATCATCTGAAAATGAAGAAGAGGGGGAGAACGCACAGGATTCTGAAGAAGAAGTGATTGTGATGACTTGTGATTGAAGAAGTGGTAGTGATATCAAGTTTATTATTTGTGTCCGTTTTTGTGAATGATAGTGATCGTGATATCAAGCTTATTATTTATGTAATTTTTTGTGTTCGAAAGTATTTTAATCTATTTTTATTTATTTGAAGAATTCAATTATATTTAATTTTATTTATTTGGAGAATACATATTTTATTTACGAAAATTTACTATTTCGAGTTTTGTTTTTGTTTTTAGAGGTTTATTGTTATTTTTTAATTTATTTTGAGAATACCTATATATTTTTTTACTGTTACTATTTTAAGTTTTTTTTTGTTTTTAGAGGTTTAGTTTTATTTTTTTGTATAATTTTCTTTATCCTGTACTAATATTCTTTACCCATCCTATCATGGCAAGATATGCTCATACCTCCCCGTGGTTCTTGCTAGGTAGTAACAATTTACTCAAATATTAAGTGAACTAGGATACTGCAACTACTGTATAGTCAGTAGTGTAAATTGTTGCCAGCTAAACTGAGCCCACACAACAAAAGCCAACGCAATTTTCTTATGGAAAAGTGACTTCCGTTAAATTGGTTGAATTTTTGATATGTTGTGTATCCTATCTCTGTATCAAATGCATCAATGTCTCAGATTTGTTTAATAACACCTAAACAGTATAATCGATTGTCTTATCATATCATATGACGTCATAGCAGGTCATGTCGTGTCACAGAACCTCATAGTGGTCACTTTGAATTTTATTGTGATCTGAGCACCTAGAAGTAAGAGAAAAGAATGTTATTTAAATCATGATGTTCTATGACACGATATTACATGCTATGACGTCATATGACGTGACGACGTTTGAGATTATATGATGTAATATTTCAATAAATAAACCATGACAGTTATGAGGTGTTTTCAAACCACTGTGAGACCCTAGAAGCAAAAAAAAGAATACCGATTTAACCCAGACCCATACACCTCAAATAAACGATAATTCTTACTTTAGCAAGCTTTATCTCAAGGCTCTGAAAGTTTGTCAATTTGTGCCAATTGAGACATTTGATCAGAGAGATAGGATACACAACATATCAAAATTTCAACCAATTTAGCGCAAGTCACTTTTCCATAAGAAAATTGCGTGGTCCTTTAAAGGCGTAAACAGACATAGGTACACAATATAGTTAAGTCCGGGCCTGCCTTCTTAGCGTCTCACCTCGCAACCCCCCCCCCCCTCACAATTTCATCTTTCCCGCACTATATATTAAAACATAAATATTAAATAAAATACTATTTTTAAAAAATCCTTGCAGATATAGCTCGTTGATCCCTTGAACTTCAATTAAAGATTAATTTTTATGCTTTAAAGTAACCAGGGTAAAAAAAATTACTTTTAAAACATTGGTATTTTTTTCCATTTTTTAGGAAATATTCACTTGAAAACTTGTCTAAAATGGTCAAAATATGCTTGCGGGTAAAAAAAAATTGTAACGGGAAAAGTAGGATATGTAAATATCATTTTATTTTCAGAAATATTTTTATTTCATTTTTAATGTATGAAAATATTTCTTGGAAAAAACTTACTTTTTTCTATTTGTGTTCCGTATAAGTTGTAGCTAAAAAAAAATATTTTAACATATTATGAAAAGAAAGATAAAAGTGTAAACTTTCGCTTCCGAATATTCATTTCATCGTTTGATGTCCAGGTTTCAAGTGCATAATACTTGAAGTGAAGCAAAATTGACGAAATCCAAGTGGTATAAGTTAACATTCAAGAGCTGGCAATTAAAAAGCAGCAAGCTACTAATCCTCAGGGATGGTTTACACAGTGCCGAGCTGGCATGAGACTTGGGACGGCAAGTTTACTGCATGCCAGCTTCTGTCATCATTTAAACGAATCGTACGAGTTGCTGTCTATTTGAGTTGGTCAACAACTTGTCAGGCGAGTTACTTCAAGAATTTTTGTTTTTACTGGCCACTCGCCTTCCCCCACTATATTGTAGGCCAGTAGCTCGCATCCTACTAGCATCATTTGAACGCAGAGCTCAGTAACTCGCTAGACAGTGGATAGTAATAGCGCATGATATTTATTTTTTATTATGGATGGAATTATTTTTATTTATATATTTTTTATTATGGAACAAGACTGTATTACTTTGCGGATCATAATTTCTCGCCGTTCAGACATAGCTGATTTGCTATAACACACCAGATCTGGGCGGTCAAGACTGCTGAATGACAGCAGCTCTTATCTCGCTGATCCCATGTAAACAGTCGAGTAGCTGACCATTTATTTCATGCCAGTTTCACGGTCAGCTACTGTCTACTGGCTGGTCAGAAACTTGCGCCGTGTAAACGATCCCTCAGTTGAGGCAAGCTATTCAATCTTTTACAGAAGAAAATCAAACATACAGCAATATATTAGAAAACGGCATTACTTGCCTATTAAGTATATACGTGTATCGATATTTATCGATACACATGCTAATACACATGCTTTTCGAAAGCAATCGTAAAAAGAAAAGCGGTAAATCTAGCCAGCATAACACCAACAGTTGATGCCGCAGCCCAACATTTTTATAGGGTGTATTATCAGGTGCAAAACAATGGTTATCTAATGATGTAAATCCGCAAAATTGGGGCTGACAGATGGAGGACATTTTAAATCCAGTTAAAATGAGTAAAAAGCCCGGAGTATTTATTAGATTTGAAGTTTTGTAATAGTAAGGAAGGTTGCGGCAACAGTTGTGGTTGCAAAAGAGCAGTTTATACTGTTCAATTGTTTGTGGATCGTATTTCACCCAAATGTGCTCAAATTTAGCCCCTACCGTCATGACGATGAAGATTGTGCTTTACCGACAGATTGTGTAGTGATTCTGAAAAAGAAGATGTCGAAGATGAAATAAGTTAATTTTAATGCTTTACTCAACTTTTAATAAATGTTTTTTATATAAAAATATGATAATTTATTTATTTACCTACTGTTATATCCTGCTTATTTTTAATACAATTACCTTTTTTAATTTAGAAAATTTATTTAATTATGTTTCGCATATTAGCAAAAAATCTGGATTTTTCCGTTTCAGAGGGTAGTTGCGGATTAAATTACGAAAACTTTTCATTTCTTTCATAAACCTGTTTATTTTATTGATACCTGTCATATTTTACCCATTAACATATAAGAATTTGTTGTTTTATGTAATTTTCGTTATTTTTTCGAGGGGGTGTTTTTTAAATCATTTTTTCAGCTTTAAAGAGAATTAAACTAATTTTTTGTAAAATTTCCCGCTCTTTCACGTGGTCCCATCCTTTTTTTAACACGCTTTTATTAGCTTCTCCTATATGTTTCTTTGTTTGTAACGGAATCTTTGAACGTGATTCTCACCCACTTCAAAATGTCAGATTAAACTGAAACTTTGCACACTTATCAGGGACCGATAACAATACAATAACTTGACAACTTTGTTCTAATGTGCTCACCAGGATCATCAGGATAAAATAAATGACAAATCTATTGTCGATATTTTGCTGGAGGCGCCGTACTTAGTAATATAACGTATTTGCCGTTGTGTAAGCCCTTGTTAAACGCTATTAGCTCCAACTTTAATACATACATTATGATGTAATACTCATTATGTACTACTATCGGATACTCAGCGGTTTCGAAAAGTAGGATGAATGGCGTAACTAAAAAAAGATTATAGTTTAAAAAACTAAAAAAACATGCTTTAATAGCAAAACGAACTAAAAAGTAAAAAATTATGTTTACATATTTTAAATATTTTGTAAAAAGCGTGGGGTGGAATAAAAATATAATAAAAAGCACCTCACGCTTTTTACAATAAAATATTTAAAATATGTAAACATTTTTTACTTTTTAGTTCCATTTTGCTATTATATTAAAGCGTTTTTTAGTTTTTTTAGACTATATTTTTTTTAAAATTGGGCTAGATACAGAATAGTCAGTTTATCAAAACGTTGTATACATTTTTAAGTCCCACCGTCTGCACGGCGGGCAAAGATCGAGAGTCATATATTTTGTGTTTATGTTAAACTTCGATCGCTTGTCTTTTCGAGTACTTATCCATAAATATTATTCTCCCTCTTTATAATACGGTTTTGTTTATTTAAATAAGGCCCAAACAATACTTCACGAAAAATTATTAACACTTTTATATTGTTTGAAATTCATTCCGTTCTCTAACTAGTGTATAGTGTATATTTATATTTTTCTGTGGTTTCTGACCAGTATTAAATTACAACATAGGTAAAGAGCATACTGCTAAAACTTTCATATTATATTCTTTGAATACCAGCTACAAAATAATGGTACCGCATTGCATAGATATATTAGCTGCGGCCCTTAATTTACAAAATATAATCAAACATTGTCTATAAAACACTCCGTGTATTAAATGTAAATGTAACTTGATGCGATATTTATATATTGAATGTTAAGCTCTCACAGTTTTCTAACCCTCTTTTAACTGTCACCGCAACACTTCGGTCAAATTTATATTTTATAAAATAAACACTATGTGGTATTTATATACCACAAAAGAAAACATACAAGCTCTTAAGAGCAATGACTATATTATTTAATCCTATGGAATAGAAACAGTAATCCCAAGAATTACAGGGTGATGCTTAGCTAAACTCGAGAATACTTATGTACATTATTTTTCAGATGAGTTTCCTATGCATTAGTGAGATTCTGTAAACGTTCTGATGTAAGTTAAGAGATGTTTTTAATTTCTTGGCAGCGAAAATGAAATTGATTGATGTGTGTTCTTGGGATTTCGGTCATTAAATTAAAAATTATATTTTCTTACGTTTCGGTAATATTAATTCTCTTCAGAGAACTACAAATTAGATAAATTAAAAATAGAATTTTTTTATGCAACAGTGATTTTTACATTTTGTCCCTCCAGGTCTGGGTTTCGGTGCAACTTACATCAAGTACTGAACTGCCTGCTTTCATTTGTTAGATTTTGTAGCTTGTTTACGTTATGCTTGGTAAGCTTTGATTTATGTGTATACTGATTTGATGTTTCTCCTGAATGAATTGTAACAAATATTACGCTTGAATTTTTTTTAAGTTTATGGCAAGGCGCATAAATAGGTTACATATAGTTTAATAAATTGAAGTATGCTCTTATTAGGTTTTCTATCTATATCAGTGCGATTTTTTATTACGTATCTGTCTTTTAATTTGTGTATTGTTCTTCGCCGTTGTTGCTTTTGGAATCGTTTGGTTACCCCATCGTCGCAGTCTCCTTCTGTGCCATGGGACCACACCATTCGCCTTCCGCAACCGAGCTGGTCAGTTGCATACCTGCTCCAGCTAAAACTTCAAATGCAGCTTCGTTTTCAGTCGATTAAGGCTTTTAAAAAATGATGGAGCGTTCAAGTGGGACAAAATCATCCGGAGGTAAAATACCCTCCCGATCGGATCTCCGGGGGAGGGTGCCCACAGGGACACCTCATCGAATGTCGAAAAAACACCGACAAGTTAAATCCAACAAAACTAATTCTTTCATCTACGGCGCTTGGAATGTTCGTACTTTGAACGACAGCACTCGCACCGATCGGCCTGAAAGAAGAACTGCTCTAATAGATAGAGAACTTCACCGACTCAATGTTGACGTTGCAGCTCTCAGCGAAACTCGATTTTTGGAGGAAGGCTCTCTCACAGAAAAGTACTACACCTTCTATTGGAAAGGTCTTCCCACCAATTCAAGAAGACAACATGGAGTAGGATTTGCCGTTCGGAATCAACTTGTATCCAACTTAACACAAGTACCACAAGGCCTATCCGAGCGTCTAATGCTGCTACGCTATGAGCTATCAGATGGCAACGCGGTAAATCTAATAAGCGCCTACGCTCCCACTCTGGATGCAAGTCACGAAACCAAGGAAAGCTTCTATCAACAGCTGGAAGAAACCCTCTGTAGAATACCTAAAACGGAACGACTCGTTATTCTTGGCGATTTTAACGCTAGAGTAGGGAGAGATGCAGACACCTGGCCAGGCATCATAGGCAAGAACGGTTTGGGCAACATGAACGCTAACGGTCAACTACTTCTAACTAAATGCGCCGAACATGATCTAGTTATAACAAACACCATTTTCCGACAAAAGGATAAATTTAAAGGCACCTGGCGTCACCCCAGATCAGGTCACTGGCATCTACTGGACTATGTTATCGTACGTAGGAAGCATCTCAAGGACGTCCAAATTACAAAGGCGCGCATTGATAGCGAATGTTGGACCGATCATCGTCCTGTTGTCTCTAAAATGAAAATTGTTATGAGACCCAAACACCGAAGAACTCAAGTAAAACGCAGACTCCGTTTCTGTATTAGTAAATTGCGTGACCAACAAACCGTCGAACAGCTAAAGCAAAAAGTTCAAGAGAATTTGAGTGCACTAGAAGAAACCAATTCTGTCGCTGCTACCTGGACACAAATTAAAGACAGTTTAAAAAGTGCGAGTGAGGAAATTCTTGGCACTGCAGCAAGTAAAAAACAGGAGGACTGGTTCAATGATAATGAAGCTTTTATACAAGAACTTCTTGACCGCAAACATACTGCCTTCCAAAACGCTATCAACCACCCCAACGACTCATCAAAAGCAGAAGCTTTCACCCAATCTAAGTATGAAACGCAACGCGAAATCAGAAGAATAAAGAACGAGTGGTGGGCAAGTAAGGCCAGAGAAATTCAAAGGTACGCCGATTCACACGACTACAGGAATTTCTTTCAAGGAGTAAAAGCAGTGTACGGCCCCAGTAGGAAAAATATGTGCCCTATTAAAGATTTAAATGGAAATCTCCTCAAAGAAGACCAGGAAATAAGAGCCCGATGGAAAGAACACTACTCTAGCATTCTTAACCAGCAAAGTCAAGCCGATCACGATATTATAAATCTTATCCCTCAATATGACACCTTCGAAGACTTAGATAAACCACTAACAACGGAAGAGATCTTAACCGCCATTGGGCAGCTAAAAAATAACAAATCTCCCGGCGCCGACTCACTCCCAGCTGAGATCTTTAAAGCTGTGTCGTCAGAGCTCATACCCTACCTCAAAAAACTGTTTGATATCGTGTGGGAAAGTGGTCAAGCTCCGCAGGAGTTTCGTGATACACTTTTAATCAACCTCTTCAAAAACAAAGGGAGCGCTGCGGACTGTGGAAATTACAGGGGTATAGCTCTCCTGGCTGTTGGAGGGAAGATACTCACTAAAGCGATGGCAAATAGGCTAACACCTGTTATGGAAAAGTTACTTCCTGAAACACAGAGTGGCTTTAGACCAAACCGAGGCACATCGGATTTAATCTTCACACTTAAACAGCTTCAAGAAAAAGCACTCGAACATCAAGGAGAAATTCACATGGCCTTCATTGATTTAACCAAGGCGTTTGACTCGGTGGACAGGGAAGTGCTCTGGAAAATTATGTTCCGCTTAGGTATCCCTAGAAAATTTGTGGAAGTATGTCGCAGTCTACATACAAACAACAACGCCCAGGTTATGTATAATAATGAGGCAACCGAACCTTTCCAAACTCTCACTGGAGTTAGGCAGGGATGTGTCCTGGCACCCCTACTCTTTAATTTGTTTACCACTGCTCTAACAATTATTGTTGACAACAAACTGACAGTCAGAGGAATAGGTCTCAGATACCGTTTTGATGGCGGTCTCTTTAACATAGGGCGCTTTAGAGCTTTCACGAAGACACGCACACGATTCATTTGTGATCTCCAGTATGCGGATGACTGTGCACTTTTAGCCTCTACGCCGGAAGAGCTTCAAGAACTTTTAGATGTGTATGCCCAAAGCTATGATTCTTTGGGACTTAAAATCAACATTGGAAAGACTAAGATTATGTCAACTCCTCATCGAGTGAACCAAATAGACATTACACTTAACGGAAATTCTCTTGAAGTGGTGGATCAGTTCAATTACTTAGGCAACGTTGTTAATGACAAAGCAAACATGGACAGCGAGATTCGCAATAGAATTAACGCTGCATCTAGAGCATTCTGGGGACTTAGAGAGAGAGTATTTGACAACCACGACCTTGCTTTGTCAACGAAAATGGCTGTCTACAGAGCAGTTGTCATTCCAACACTGCTATATGGATGTGAAAGCTGGGTCACTTACCGTCGTCATGTGAAAGAATTAGAACGTTTTCAGCAAAGACACCTCAGAAGTATGATGAAAATCCGTTGGTTCCATCACATATCAAACGTGGAAGTACTCAGGAGAGCAAACAGCCTTCCAATTGAGGTGCTTATTTCAAGAGCACGCCTAAGATGGGCAGGTCACGTTCATCGTATGCATGATAACCGCCTTCCTAAATGTACACTTTATGGTGAATTGCTAAGCGGTAGAAGAAAGCGTGGCGGTCAACGAAAGAGGTTCAAAGACGCTCTCCATGAAAGTTTAAAATCCTGCGGTATTGCAGACGAGCAATGGGAACAACTTGCAGCGGACAGAACCGAATGGCGAGAGGTTGTGGCCAGCTATCAAGGAAATGTTGCTGCAAGAAGGCCGAATCCAAGACCTAACCAGGTCTATGTTTGTCCTGATTGCGGTCGACATGTGCTCTCCCGAATTGGCCTCTATAGCCATAGTCGTGTGCACCGTAGATGAATGGGAATTACAATAGACTACACCTTTTACTTGTTTTTTATTGTACGCAATTTATCGACTGTAACATTTCTATACTCGGACTCGAGTAACGGCTAATAATAATAATGTTCTTCGCCGATAGCTTTTGGTTCTTTTTCTAAAGTTTTCACATGTACAGGATGGCCGAAAAATTTTTTTCTATTAAGAACTTTTTAAATTGAATTTTGTCAATTTTTTCAAATGTAGAAATGAAAAACGAACATTTTTTGTAAGTACTTCCCTAGGACTAATTGCAACCAATTTCGTTTTATTGAGCAATAATTATAAAATTCAAAAATAAACTTAAAAAAAAAGAGGTTTCTTCAAATAACTCAGTAGAAAAAATTATAATAAATGTTCCACATGTTGCCCATTTTGATTGACACGCATCTCTATGCGCTTTTGAAATGAGGTTCCGACTGTTCCTAAAACTGCCAGTGTGATAGATGTAAAGGCAGTTATTATTCTTTCCTTCATATTTTGTACTGTTGTTGGTGTGTCTCTATAAACAATTTCCTTCACGTATTCCCATAAAAAGAAATCCATTTTGTAAGATCTGGGGATCTAGCAGGCCATTTAATGGGTCCATTTCTTCCAATCCATTGATGAGGGTAGGTATTATTTAAGTGGTCTCTAACTGCACTTAAATAATGTGGTGAAGCACCGTCTTGCTGAAGCCACATAATATTTCAAATTCTTTCAGGGAGATTTACCAATAATTGTGGCAGATAGTTTCCCAAAAAATGAAGATAAATAGCTTCAGTCAATGTACCACCAAAGAAATGTGCCCCTATTACATGTTCTCCAACAATTCCTCAAGCGAAGAACGCAAATTCGAAATAAAAAATGTTGGCTCCCATTTAACTTTTCAAAGTTGCTCCCCCTGCACAGGGAGATTGGGGGGGGGGGGGTCAACTTTGGTGTCATTGGATACGTTTTTAAAAATATTGAATACGTGTTTTTTTGTTTCCGGTGTAAATCGATTATTTCAAACTTACGCCTTATGTTAATTTTTTGCGATTACAGCGCCATCTGTAGCAAATCCAAAAAATGTTCCAGACGAACCTTACGTAATGTTAGCCGTACAATCAGTTTCTTCAATAATAAATGAGGGTTCCCATTTAATTTTTCAAAGTTGTACCCTCCCCCCCTACAGAGGAGAGTGGGAGTCAATTTTGGTGTCATTGGACAGGTTTTTTTCAAAATTTTAAACATGTGTTGTTTTGTTTTTCGAAAAGATTAGCAGTTTGCGATATACTTGACCGTTCAGGGACTTTTATATGCTATATAACGAAATTTGTAAACACTCTAGAGGGCGCATTTTTTTCTGAACGGATCAAAACGAAATTTGGCAGGCATATACTTTGGATCCATATCTCGGTTAATTTCGAGGATGGGCCAAATCGTCTTCTTCGTTTCAAAATGGCGGCGGTTCAAAGTTTTGAAAAAAAGTCTCAAAATTTTATTTTCAATCAAATATGTACTAACGATACATCGTTGGATACCGCTCACCTAGCCCTACAACTTTTGTCTAAAACATTTTTTTGCTAAAACGCATAGGAAAAATTTAAAAAATGGCGGCTGCTCAGTCTTAAAAAAATCTAAAAATGTTATTTCGAATCAAATATGTACTTGCGATCGTTGAAATCTAGACCTACAACTTTTGTTTAAAATATTTTTTGCTAAAACACATAGAAAAAATTTAAAGAAAAAAGCGTGATTTATTTATATTTTGAAGACTACCTAGGTGCTTATAGTTCATAAATCGATGACAATAAATTGAAGTTGGGCGGTTCTAATAAAGATATACTTAATCACTTATTTACTAAATAATAGAAACCTGAAATAGAAGCAGTGCAAAACAATATAGGATGAAATCTACCTTTCTGACTGGCCCCTGCCATCGGGGTTTTTTATTTACCTTCAGTACCTATTATCTGTAAAAGGGCCGCGCTTTCAAGCTAGCAACTACGCAATACGCTTTTTCCCACGACCATATAAGAAAGTAACAGTTTCCGTACAATCAAGTATCCACGAAAGTTGGCAATATCATTCAGCTGTTATTGTAACAAACGTGTTTGTTATAGATTTAAAATTTTCATTTCACTATTTATCAGGTTCGTTTGATTATTGACAGTTCTAAAATATTTAAAATTGGTTAGCTTTCGTGGCGTTTTTCAAGCGAAGTTGCGTTAAAATCCAATTATTTCTATAAATAGTGAATGAAGATGGTGAAGTGAAAATTTTAAATCTATAACAAACACGTTTGTTGTAATAACAAAACAAATTCCAAATAAATCATACATTGTCAATTCTGATGAG
The DNA here is from genome assembly GCA_963675555.1 of Leptura quadrifasciata. Classification (NCBI taxonomy): domain Eukaryota; kingdom Metazoa; phylum Arthropoda; class Insecta; order Coleoptera; family Cerambycidae; genus Leptura; species Leptura quadrifasciata. The sequence continues at coordinate 70,793,451 of OY776678.1, forward strand.
GGATACAGTTACACATCCAATCATATTTCATAACTGTCTAATAACACCATTACTATAAATTTTGTAAATGACAAAAAAATCAATTAATAAAAATTATTTTAGTAATGACATTTTTTATAGTCGTGGGAAAAATAGTGTACAAAACTCGCAGGAAGTGTCTAACGCACTCGCGCGATTGCCTGCAATAGGCTAACGCCTCGTGCGCAACTTTCCCGCTTGTACGTTTTTTACCACTTTCCGTGCTCGTTATGTAATATACTACTACCTACACTGATAAAAGTACTACTAAAGTTACCGAGTAACTGAACGTTTTAATAAGCAAACTTTCCATAACATGACTTTAAAAATACATTTTCTTCTTAATAATACCGGTTCAAGTAACGTTCAGGTTTTATTTTATCATGTGGTATATTTAAAATAAAGCTGTAAATTTACTTTGGAATTTTAACGGTTTATTTATTTTTTCATGCACAAATTTATTGTTCACCACAAAATTACAACAATGAAAATTCAGTCACCAGTACTGTAAAATAGCTGAACTCGTATATGAATTTTCCGACTCTGAACCCTCCCACACTTCACACAGCACATGTTAATTTTGCATCACCTGATCGCTAATATGGTATTATATCGCGTTGCATTTGTCTGGGTGTAAGATTTTCCTTTGCTTTAACTTTCTTTGTTCTACTGTTTTAGTTTCAGTTGTTATAACCTATCTTTATAATTTTCAGTTTCTAGCCCCCGACTGATAAATTGAAAACAAAGATCTTTATAATTTTTTTTATTCTTAATGATCATTTCAGACAATTTCTATCACCCTATAATTTCTTCAGAGATGCTGACTAAAAATTCATCCATCCAGACAAGGCACGAAAAGCAGAACTTTTAGTGCATAAAAAAATTATAACCTTAACGGAGCACTTGGCTGAATTTAGATATGCAAGATGCAGTGATGGCACACACGTTTTGCTCTTTCCAAGGTGAGAGGTTATTACAAAATAAACAAAAAAATTAACTTTATTTTGTTCCAGATATTCTTGACGAGGATTAGTGGAATATGAAGAGTTTATTTTGTTGTTTATATTTTAAAGTATTGTTCACTTTGTGTCCTATTTTGCATATTAAAAAATTTTGAAAATATTTTCAATTTTTATTTTTGAATATAAAATGGCTAGAAAAATAATGGACTGAAATGTAAACGAGAATTATTAGTAGTGCTCCTGTTAGTTTTTCGTACTCACGTAGTCTCGACAACAAAGAGGCATCCAATTACAGAAAGTGTTGTGGAAAATTATGCTCTAAATGCGCAAAGGTTTTAGTTATAGTTGGGAAGAAACATATAAAGTATATACGATTGGAATTGAAACTGGTCAGTTTTAAAGCACAGGACCGTGCGTACTGAACTTGATATTTTGTCTATATATTTGGCAATGGTATTGAGATTCGAACGGTACTTGAGACCATTTGAAACAGAGGATAATATAATAACGCCCGAAAATGACAAGCATTTCTATTTACCTCCGCCCATGTACAATAAAGAGATGCCGACTGTTTTTGCCGGCTTTTAGTTTTTATACGGTTTCAATTCTAATCGTATATACTTTACGAGACTGTTTACATTTCCATAATTAGCACAAAAAGTTTAACTGAAGCGTGCCGCGTTTTTTGCTTTAGCACCCCGGTCGGCTTGTGGGTATAGCAAAAAACGCGGCACTTTGAGCAGCACGCTTCAGTTTAATTTTTTGTGTTAATTATGGAAACGTAAACAGTCTCGTATTAGTTCCTTCCCAACTATACTATTATTCTTTAAGAGCGCTCCGGATATAAGCCGGAAAGACGGTGCAAATTACTCTCATATAAATCATTATTTTAAAAAACGGCTTTCACCAAAAGACATTAAAAACATGTTACAATGTGGGACGATGAGAGAAAAAAAAGTATATATAAAAAAATTATTTTTTTTTCTTCTATTATCGATTTGCAAAAATAATTTTTATCGTCCCGCATAGGTATCATTAAAACAAACATTTTCCCTTTTGTAGAACTAAAATAAAATTAGCCCTAATGTCCTCAAATGCACAGAGAAATTTAAAAATAAGGTATAATAAATTTGTCCAATGTCATATTCTACTACATCTCTATCTCTCGCCTTCCAAGCGCACCGTACATTCAGCTGCGTCATTTTATTGACGTGAAGTCATTTACAATTAAAATTGGAAGCATGGATGACTAATACACTCCGACCAACTCTTAATATTATTGGGTAATAATTTTGAAAATTAAGTCTAAAAATTACTAGGTAAAATTCAAACTTGTAAAAAATTGCAGAGTAAATTTACAGCATTTATATAATTTATTATTATATATGTATTAATATGTTACAATTGATGGAAATTAATAAAGCAATATTCAGTAATAATATGATAATTTTACACATTAATATTACAAAAGTATGTAAAATAACATAGGGTGCTGAATATTCCAGTACCAACCGTTGGTAAAAAAATTGCCATGTATCCGTACCTGATTTTTTTTACTGTGTATATATTACACATTTATTGTGAAAATCTCAACTTTGCTAAAATGACGTAGGTCTGGGGGCTCTGGGATCTTGGACTATAATAATGTAAGCTTGGCCGATGAAATGTTCCTCAATACATATTTTTTTCCTCGAATATCTGAAATCTTCTATAAATATTTACTGTTGGATTTTGTACAAAAACAATAGGAATGATCCTCTAGCCCCAAGTGATACTGTTCAAAATTCAATAAAACTGAAGTTTTACTTCTTCAGTTATCGTGCTCAAAAGAAACGTGACAGATGGATAGAATTGTTTGAAATTTGTTAATTAAAAATTTGATGACCATAACAATTATGAATTTCTTTCCTACCAACATCAACGGTTTTAAGTATCGCACAATAAATGCAATATAGGTATAGTCCAAGTAAGGGCTTCCTGAGACATAAAAAACGCAACAAAAACTTTACGACTTCATTAAAATACCATTTCTCTTTGTGCTGTCTCGTCCGCAATTGATTCGCTTACCTTTATTGGTTTTTAATTTGCGTCGGGTCCTTTGATGCAGCATGCATAATAATAATGCCGCAAAGTTTTTGTAGCGTTTTATATCGTATCGGGAACTTATTACCTGAACTATACTCTCCTGCGAACAGCATAATAATTATTACCTCTGAACGTAAACATGTTAACCTAAATCGTGTTACTCAGGGAACTTATTGGTCGCATCCCTTAATACACACCCTGTAACGGCGCAAAAATGAACAAAGACAACTCACCTAGAATTTTCTGGCATACCCAACTTGCACCATCCATCAGCAGAGGAAGAACTGGGGCACCAAACGCACTTGCGTCTCGGAATTCCTAGAGATCTCAATCTGCCTACTCCTCTAAGAATTTTAAGCAATTAGGGCCTTATCACTCGAATAATACACTGGAAAATCGAATATTTAACCAGAATATTACCGAGATGCTCGTCCCAGTTTCAGCTACCAATTACCGAGGTATGATGCACGAAATATATTTTTTTTATTTTATGTCCGAAACGGTATTTAATTCGGCGAAAGCGAACGGGACGTGATTTTTGATACTTTAATAAAAGGGTGTGTTAATTTCATTATTTGGGAATTTCAATCGGCTCACTTCCACATGAATGTTTTTGAAATTGCTTAAAGTGGTATCATTAGAATAAAATAGAATATTTTATTAATCCATAAGAGCAATACAGTGTGTTATAACAGGACTAGTCATGTTTACTATCAAAATATTCAAATAATACACCGGATATTTAAAATTTACCAGAATGCTACAAAAGATGAACATGTGAATTAAACTACCCATTAACGTACTCAAACATTTTATTCACGCAAATTAGTGATATTGCATTGAATAAACCGGAAGAGATTCACGTCTCGATGCACGCGCTACACCTTAACGTATTCTAACTACAAGTACTGACTGCAACTACTTAGTGCTTAGGTTCCTCAGACGTTAGGTAGAAAGGTCCCAAGGTCAAGCTTCTGCCAAAGGCGCCGGAGTTCCGAGATACAAAGTAATTGGCGCAGTAAAAAGTCAAGAAAAAGATACTTCCTTTTTGAAAAAAAATTTTTTTGAGGTATAACCAGATGAAACCTTCATGACATCATTAGATAGGTCACTGGACATCCGAAAAGGCCATTTGCGACTTTTCTAACGGTACCGATTTTTTTTAAATATTTCTATTTACCTCCGCCCATGTACAATAAAGAGATGCCGACTGTTTTTGCCGGCTTTTAGTTTTTATACGGTTTCAATTCCAATCGTATATACTTTACGAGACTGTTTACATTTCCATAATTAGCACAAAAAGTTTAACTGAAGCGTGCCGCGTTTTTTGCTTTAGCACCCCGGTCGGCTTGTGGGTATAGCAAAAAACGCGGCACTTTGAGCAGCACGCTTCAGTTTAATTTTTTGTGTTAATTATGGAAACGTAAACAGTCTCGTATTAGTTCCTTCCCAACTATACTATTATTCTTTAAGAGCGCTCCGGATATAAGCCGGAAAGACGGTGCAAATTACTCTCATATAAATCATTATTTTAAAAAACGGCTTTCACCAAAAGACATTAAAAACATGTTACAATGTGGGACGATGAGAGAAAAAAAAGTATATATAAAAAAATTATTTTTTTTTCTTCTATTATCGATTTGCAAAAATAATTTTTATCGTCCCGCATAGGTATCATTAAAACAAACATTTTCCCTTTTGTAGAACTAAAATAAAATTAGCCCTAATGTCCTCAAATGCACAGAGAAATTTAAAAATAAGGTATAATAAATTTGTCCAATGTCATATTCTACTACATCTCTATCTCTCGCCTTCCAAGCGCACCGTACATTCAGCTGCGTCATTTTATTGACGTGAAGTCATTTACAATTAAAATTGGAAGCATGGATGACTAATACACTCCGACCAACTCTTAATATTATTGGGTAATAATTTTGAAAATTAAGTCTAAAAATTACTAGGTAAAATTCAAACTTGTAAAAAATTGCAGAGTAAATTTACAGCATTTATATAATTTATTATTATATATGTATTAATATGTTACAATTGATGGAAATTAATAAAGCAATATTCAGTAATAATATGATAATTTTACACATTAATATTACAAAAGTATGTAAAATAACATAGGGTGCTGAATATTCCAGTACCAACCGTTGGTAAAAAAATTGCCATGTATCCGTACCTGATTTTTTTTACTGTGTATATATTACACATTTATTGTGAAAATCTCAACTTTGCTAAAATGACGTAGGTCTGGGGGCTCTGGGATCTTGGACTATAATAATGTAAGCTTGGCCGATGAAATGTTCCTCAATACATATTTTTTTCCTCGAATATCTGAAATCTTCTATAAATATTTACTGTTGGATTTTGTACAAAAACAATAGGAATGATCCTCTAGCCCCAAGTGATACTGTTCAAAATTCAATAAAACTGAAGTTTTACTTCTTCAGTTATCGTGCTCAAAAGAAACGTGACAGATGGATAGAATTGTTTGAAATTTGTTAATTAAAAATTTGATGACCATAACAATTATGAATTTCTTTCCTACCAACATCAACGGTTTTAAGTATCGCACAATAAATGCAATATAGGTATAGTCCAAGTAAGGGCTTCCTGAGACATAAAAAACGCAACAAAAACTTTACGACTTCATTAAAATACCATTTCTCTTTGTGCTGTCTCGTCCGCAATTGATTCGCTTACCTTTATTGGTTTTTAATTTGCGTCGGGTCCTTTGATGCAGCATGCATAATAATAATGCCGCAAAGTTTTTGTAGCGTTTTATATCGTATCGGGAACTTATTACCTGAATTATACTCTCCTGCGAACAGCATAATAATTATTACCTCTGAACGTAAACATGTTAACCTAAATCGTGTTACTCAGGGAACTTATTGGTCGCATCCCTTAATACACACCCTGTAACGGCGCAAAAATGAACAAAGACAACTCACCTAGAATTTTCTGGCATACCCAACTTGCACCATCCATCAGCAGAGGAAGAACTGGGGCACCAAACGCACTTGCGTCTCGGAATTCCTAGAGATCTCAATCTGCCTACTCCTCTAAGAATTTTAAGCAATTAGGGCCTTATCACTCGAATAATACACTGGAAAATCGAATATTTAACCAGAATATTACCGAGATGCTCGTCCCAGTTTCAGCTACCAATTACCGAGGTATGATGCACGAAATATATTTTTTTTATTTTATGTCCGAAACGGTATTTAATTCGGCGAAAGCGAACGGGACGTGATTTTTGATACTTTAATAAAAGGGTGTGTTAATTTCATTATTTGGGAATTTCAATCGGCTCACTTCCACATGAATGTTTTTGAAATTGCTTAAAGTGGTATCATTAGAATAAAATAGAATATTTTATTAATCCATAAGAGCAATACAGTGTGTTATAACAGGACTAGTCATGTTTACTATCAAAATATTCAAATAATACACCGGATATTTAAAATTTACCAGAATGCTACAAAAGATGAACATGTGAATTAAACTACCCATTAACGTACTCAAACATTTTATTCACGCAAATTAGTGATATTGCATTGAATAAACCGGAAGAGATTCACGTCTCGATGCACGCGCTACACCTTAACGTATTCTAACTACAAGTACTGACTGCAACTACTTAGTGCTTAGGTTCCTCAGACGTTAGGTAGAAAGGTCCCAAGGTCAAGCTTCTGCCAAAGGCGCCGGAGTTCCGAGATACAAAGTAATTGGCGCAGTAAAAAGTCAAGAAAAAGATACTTCCTTTTTGAAAAAAAATTTTTTTGAGGTATAACCAGATGAAACCTTCATGACATCATTAGATAGGTCACTGGACATCCGAAAAGGCCATTTGCGACTTTTCTAACGGTACCGATTTTTTTTAAATATTTCTATTTACCTCCGCCCATGTACAATAAAGAGATGCCGACTGTTTTTGCCGGCTTTTAGTTTTTATACGGTTTCAATTCCAATCGTATATACTTTACGAGACTGTTTACATTTCCATAATTAGCACAAAAAGTTTAACTGAAGCGTGCCGCGTTTTTTGCTTTAGCACCCCGGTCGGCTTGTGGGTATAGCAAAAAACGCGGCACTTTGAGCAGCACGCTTCAGTTTAATTTTTTGTGTTAATTATGGAAACGTAAACAGTCTCGTATTAGTTCCTTCCCAACTATACTATTATTCTTTAAGAGCGCTCCGGATATAAGCCGGAAAGACGGTGCAAATTACTCTCATATAAATCATTATTTTAAAAAACGGCTTTCACCAAAAGACATTAAAAACATGTTACAATGTGGGACGATGAGAGAAAAAAAAGTATATATAAAAAAATTATTTTTTTTTCTTCTATTATCGATTTGCAAAAATAATTTTTATCGTCCCGCATAGGTATCATTAAAACAAACATTTTCCCTTTTGTAGAACTAAAATAAAATTAGCCCTAATGTCCTCAAATGCACAGAGAAATTTAAAAATAAGGTATAATAAATTTGTCCAATGTCATATTCTACTACATCTCTATCTCTCGCCTTCCAAGCGCACCGTACATTCAGCTGCGTCATTTTATTGACGTGAAGTCATTTACAATTAAAATTGGAAGCATGGATGACTAATACACTCCGACCAACTCTTAATATTATTGGGTAATAATTTTGAAAATTAAGTCTAAAAATTACTAGGTAAAATTCAAACTTGTAAAAAATTGCAGAGTAAATTTACAGCATTTATATAATTTATTATTATATATGTATTAATATGTTACAATTGATGGAAATTAATAAAGCAATATTCAGTAATAATATGATAATTTTACACATTAATATTACAAAAGTATGTAAAATAACATAGGGTGCTGAATATTCCAGTACCAACCGTTGGTAAAAAAATTGCCATGTATCCGTACCTGATTTTTTTTACTGTGTATATATTACACATTTATTGTGAAAATCTCAACTTTGCTAAAATGACGTAGGTCTGGGGGCTCTGGGATCTTGGACTATAATAATGTAAGCTTGGCCGATGAAATGTTCCTCAATACATATTTTTTTCCTCGAATATCTGAAATCTTCTATAAATATTTACTGTTGGATTTTGTACAAAAACAATAGGAATGATCCTCTAGCCCCAAGTGATACTGTTCAAAATTCAATAAAACTGAAGTTTTACTTCTTCAGTTATCGTGCTCAAAAGAAACGTGACAGATGGATAGAATTGTTTGAAATTTGTTAATTAAAAATTTGATGACCATAACAATTATGAATTTCTTTCCTACCAACATCAACGGTTTTAAGTATCGCACAATAAATGCAATATAGGTATAGTCCAAGTAAGGGCTTCCTGAGACATAAAAAACGCAACAAAAACTTTACGACTTCATTAAAATACCATTTCTCTTTGTGCTGTCTCGTCCGCAATTGATTCGCTTACCTTTATTGGTTTTTAATTTGCGTCGGGTCCTTTGATGCAGCATGCATAATAATAATGCCGCAAAGTTTTTGTAGCGTTTTATATCGTATCGGGAACTTATTACCTGAACTATACTCTCCTGCGAACAGCATAATAATTATTACCTCTGAACGTAAACATGTTAACCTAAATCGTGTTACTCAGGGAACTTATTGGTCGCATCCCTTAATACACACCCTGTAACGGCGCAAAAATGAACAAAGACAACTCACCTAGAATTTTCTGGCATACCCAACTTGCACCATCCATCAGCAGAGGAAGAACTGGGGCACCAAACGCACTTGCGTCTCGGAATTCCTAGAGATCTCAATCTGCCTACTCCTCTAAGAATTTTAAGCAATTAGGGCCTTATCACTCGAATAATACACTGGAAAATCGAATATTTAACCAGAATATTACCGAGATGCTCGTCCCAGTTTCAGCTACCAATTACCGAGGTATGATGCACGAAATATATTTTTTTTATTTTATGTCCGAAACGGTATTTAATTCGGCGAAAGCGAACGGGACGTGATTTTTGATACTTTAATAAAAGGGTGTGTTAATTTCATTATTTGGGAATTTCAATCGGCTCACTTCCACATGAATGTTTTTGAAATTGCTTAAAGTGGTATCATTAGAATAAAATAGAATATTTTATTAATCCATAAGAGCAATACAGTGTGTTATAACAGGACTAGTCATGTTTACTATCAAAATATTCAAATAATACACCGGATATTTAAAATTTACCAGAATGCTACAAAAGATGAACATGTGAATTAAACTACCCATTAACGTACTCAAACATTTTATTCACGCAAATTAGTGATATTGCATTGAATAAACCGGAAGAGATTCACGTCTCGATGCACGCGCTACACCTTAACGTATTCTAACTACAAGTACTGACTGCAACTACTTAGTGCTTAGGTTCCTCAGACGTTAGGTAGAAAGGTCCCAAGGTCAAGCTTCTGCCAAAGGCGCCGGAGTTCCGAGATACAAAGTAATTGGCGCAGTAAAAAGTCAAGAAAAAGATACTTCCTTTTTGAAAAAAAATTTTTTTGAGGTATAACCAGATGAAACCTTCATGACATCATTAGATAGGTCACTGGACATCCGAAAAGGCCATTTGCGACTTTTCTAACGGTACCGATTTTTTTTAAATATTTCTATTTACCTCCGCCCATGTACAATAAAGAGATGCCGACTGTTTTTGCCGGCTTTTAGTTTTTATACGGTTTCAATTCCAATCGTATATACTTTACGAGACTGTTTACATTTCCATAATTAGCACAAAAAGTTTAACTGAAGCGTGCCGCGTTTTTTGCTTTAGCACCCCGGTCGGCTTGTGGGTATAGCAAAAAACGCGGCACTTTGAGCAGCACGCTTCAGTTTAATTTTTTGTGTTAATTATGGAAACGTAAACAGTCTCGTATTAGTTCCTTCCCAACTATACTATTATTCTTTAAGAGCGCTCCGGATATAAGCCGGAAAGACGGTGCAAATTACTCTCATATAAATCATTATTTTAAAAAACGGCTTTCACCAAAAGACATTAAAAACATGTTACAATGTGGGACGATGAGAGAAAAAAAAGTATATATAAAAAAATTATTTTTTTTTCTTCTATTATCGATTTGCAAAAATAATTTTTATCGTCCCGCATAGGTATCATTAAAACAAACATTTTCCCTTTTGTAGAACTAAAATAAAATTAGCCCTAATGTCCTCAAATGCACAGAGAAATTTAAAAATAAGGTATAATAAATTTGTCCAATGTCATATTCTACTACATCTCTATCTCTCGCCTTCCAAGCGCACCGTACATTCAGCTGCGTCATTTTATTGACGTGAAGTCATTTACAATTAAAATTGGAAGCATGGATGACTAATACACTCCGACCAACTCTTAATATTATTGGGTAATAATTTTGAAAATTAAGTCTAAAAATTACTAGGTAAAATTCAAACTTGTAAAAAATTGCAGAGTAAATTTACAGCATTTATATAATTTATTATTATATATGTATTAATATGTTACAATTGATGGAAATTAATAAAGCAATATTCAGTAATAATATGATAATTTTACACATTAATATTACAAAAGTATGTAAAATAACATAGGGTGCTGAATATTCCAGTACCAACCGTTGGTAAAAAAATTGCCATGTATCCGTACCTGATTTTTTTTACTGTGTATATATTACACATTTATTGTGAAAATCTCAACTTTGCTAAAATGACGTAGGTCTGGGGGCTCTGGGATCTTGGACTATAATAATGTAAGCTTGGCCGATGAAATGTTCCTCAATACATATTTTTTTCCTCGAATATCTGAAATCTTCTATAAATATTTACTGTTGGATTTTGTACAAAAACAATAGGAATGATCCTCTAGCCCCAAGTGATACTGTTCAAAATTCAATAAAACTGAAGTTTTACTTCTTCAGTTATCGTGCTCAAAAGAAACGTGACAGATGGATAGAATTGTTTGAAATTTGTTAATTAAAAATTTGATGACCATAACAATTATGAATTTCTTTCCTACCAACATCAACGGTTTTAAGTATCGCACAATAAATGCAATATAGGTATAGTCCAAGTAAGGGCTTCCTGAGACATAAAAAACGCAACAAAAACTTTACGACTTCATTAAAATACCATTTCTCTTTGTGCTGTCTCGTCCGCAATTGATTCGCTTACCTTTATTGGTTTTTAATTTGCGTCGGGTCCTTTGATGCAGCATGCATAATAATAATGCCGCAAAGTTTTTGTAGCGTTTTATATCGTATCGGGAACTTATTACCTGAATTATACTCTCCTGCGAACAGCATAATAATTATTACCTCTGAACGTAAACATGTTAACCTAAATCGTGTTACTCAGGGAACTTATTGGTCGCATCCCTTAATACACACCCTGTAACGGCGCAAAAATGAACAAAGACAACTCACCTAGAATTTTCTGGCATACCCAACTTGCACCATCCATCAGCAGAGGAAGAACTGGGGCACCAAACGCACTTGCGTCTCGGAATTCCTAGAGATCTCAATCTGCCTACTCCTCTAAGAATTTTAAGCAATTAGGGCCTTATCACTCGAATAATACACTGGAAAATCGAATATTTAACCAGAATATTACCGAGATGCTCGTCCCAGTTTCAGCTACCAATTACCGAGGTATGATGCACGAAATATATTTTTTTTATTTTATGTCCGAAACGGTATTTAATTCGGCGAAAGCGAACGGGACGTGATTTTTGATACTTTAATAAAAGGGTGTGTTAATTTCATTATTTGGGAATTTCAATCGGCTCACTTCCACATGAATGTTTTTGAAATTGCTTAAAGTGGTATCATTAGAATAAAATAGAATATTTTATTAATCCATAAGAGCAATACAGTGTGTTATAACAGGACTAGTCATGTTTACTATCAAAATATTCAAATAATACACCGGATATTTAAAATTTACCAGAATGCTACAAAAGATGAACATGTGAATTAAACTACCCATTAACGTACTCAAACATTTTATTCACGCAAATTAGTGATATTGCATTGAATAAACCGGAAGAGATTCACGTCTCGATGCACGCGCTACACCTTAACGTATTCTAACTACAAGTACTGACTGCAACTACTTAGTGCTTAGGTTCCTCAGACGTTAGGTAGAAAGGTCCCAAGGTCAAGCTTCTGCCAAAGGCGCCGGAGTTCCGAGATACAAAGTAATTGGCGCAGTAAAAAGTCAAGAAAAAGATACTTCCTTTTTGAAAAAAAATTTTTTTGAGGTATAACCAGATGAAACCTTCATGACATCATTAGATAGGTCACTGGACATCCGAAAAGGCCATTTGCGACTTTTCTAACGGTACCGATTTTTTTTAAATAAAAAAAATGTGGAAAGTTTGTGAAAATTAAAGAAACGTACTTTTTAATTACTCACTTCGCCTTATCTTCGAAACCGTATGACATATTTTAATGAACTTTTTTTAGTTTGAAAGCAGACACATAAGCGCAGGCGACTGACTAAAAACTAAAAAAAAAAAAATTATTAGAAAAATAAAAGACAATCTGATAGTTTCGTTTACCTGGTAATGACTTTCATGAATCGAAAGTTTTTAAAATATAAATCAACCTTCTGTGGCAAATAGTTTTGTACCTATCGTCATTTAAAATTATTAATATTTGCGCACGCGATATGCTTGTCGGAGGCGCCATCAAATATCGCACCGTGCCGCCGCGCTTCAATGTGTTTGGAAGGCATTCTTGGGTTTAGGTCCGCTAAGAATAAAAAAATTACTAGGGAATTTTGCGGTTTTTTTTAAGATAGATAATTTCTTTCATATTTTAGTAGAATGCGCAGCGAAATAAGACGAAAAATAATTTATTTTAAACGGCTCTTTTAGTGAAATATGACGTAGCTCGTAGGAAATCATATACTAGTGGACAAAATATGTCCTCTGCTTGTAAATGAGTAACAATACAAATGAAAATGTTCCTTCTTGTTCTAAAACAAGAAATAGTGACACTGTTTTTGCTATACGAAGAATGTGTTTAATTTGCAATTCTTCTAAAGTGAGAAAAAGGCAGATATTAACTTCTATTTAAACCGATAAGTGATTAGGTTTTTATAGGTCTGGTCGATAGCCGAGTGGGTTAAGGCGCGAGGTGGCAATCGCGATTAATCACACGAACATCGCACCACCAGGTTCGGATCCCGGCTCCTGCACTAGCACTGTCGGAGGAAATGGTTGTATGTCCGCGTTTTTTAAATGTGTAACCCCCTTCCGCACAAGCCCTGGCTTCTGGAATTGGGGGTTGTCTAATTTCTGTGGTGTTTATTATTTATTTATTTATTTATTTAATTTTTCTCAAAATTCCTTTCTTTGAGATTTTCATTTATCTGTCAAAATAAAGATAATTACCGATAATTTTTATAGCACTTGTTACACCAATGTTGTAATTGTTATTTTTTTATTTCTTTATAATTTTTAACAAGCGCTATCAAATCAAAATTCAATTTATTTCAAAATTATATTGACACTTAATTATTGTTTTAATACGGTCTTTCCTTCTTTTATCGTAACTTTTCTTCTTCATTGAGATCGCGGTACGGTGCGATTTTGATGGCGTCTCCGATAATCACATCGCGGGCGCGAATATCAATAATTTTAAATGATTATAAGTACAAAACTATTTGCCACAAATTTTCCCAATACTTTTTCTTTAATTCATACGCAGATACCATTCTTCAAATAAAAAAGTTTTTCGATTCATGAAAAAGCCATTACCAGGTAAATGAAACTATCAGATTGTCTTTTATTTTTTCTACTATAAAACAAAGTTTTTATATGATTTTTACGCTGTCCCCTGCGCTTGTGTCTACTTTCAAACTAAAAAAAGTTCATTAAAATATGTCATACGGTTTCGAAGATATGGCGAAGTGAGTAATAAAAAGTACATTTTGTAATTTTCAAATTTTACGTTTTTCGATTTAAAAAAAAAATCGGTACGTTAAAAATGTCGTAAAGGGCCTTTTCGGATGTCCAATGACCTAACTAATGGTGTCATAAAGGTTTCATTTGGTTATACTTTTTTACTCCGCTAAATGATCTGATGAATATGCCCACAAAGGACCGGTTTTACAATGTTAGATTAACTCCAAATTTATCTTAAGTTTAAACTTAAGATTAAACCATGATTTAAACTTTACTTTACAAACGCCTGTTTTATACAGTTGGTACTACTGTTCAACAGGAATTGCATTTGATTCTAAATTTCGACATTTTGACATGACACTTGACATTTCAAGTTATTTTTGTAAAAAATGGAGGGAAATAGAAGAAGGATAAATTCGCTGAACTAATTTTATTAGTGAAATATTTTTAATTATACAAGAGGCAGTTGATTTGTGTAGGCTTCCAAAGTTTCTGGTAACAATAAGTATTAATAATAATTTTCTGTCATCATCAGATTGTAAATAATCACATATTTCGAATATATGCATCAAATATTACACTGAATTTTATTAATTCTGAGGTTATGAACATTCTGACATCTGATAATCCAGAGTTTAAACCATCCCCATCCACCGTTTGAAGTTTAACTTTACTGTGACGCAATTAATCTGCAAACTAAAGACTACAGAGTTTATAAAACAGACTTCTTTTAAGATCTGTAGTTTAATCTGTGCTCTGCAGTTTATTCCGATATTATAAAACCGGCCCTAATAGTCTAATAAAATCCCCAGTAATCCCTCGAGCCAAACTGCCCCAAAACCACCCCTAAAGGTACATTTTTTTATTTTTTTGCGATTTTCTCAAAAACCTTAAACTTTTCTACAAAACTTCAAAATACATTTTTCAAAGAGTATAAAATTCCCTATCCATTGGTATATATATATAGTATAAATTCGAGTAATTACAAAGCCCTCTATAGCCCTTTGAAAATAAATAAAACTTAAATTCTGCAAAATAATTTTTGATTTCGCAAGTTCTGATTAATACTTTAAAACTACAATAACACTACTTGTGTTTTTTTTTTGCATTGGACGTGAAATCCATTAGCCAGTCACTTAATTCTGCAAATAAAATAAAAATAACAAAAATTTAAAAAAAAAGGACGCAAAAATACCAATATGAAACTAACCTAACACGATTTTAACGGAAAATTAATAGATGACCAACACAATGGGGAAAGACAGGGTGACACTCTTCCCGCTCAGGGGCCCATCAGAGCATTAATAATTAGACACATAGGTTAAAGACCACGGATACTACTTGTGTTTAATTGTATTTTTATCATATCTGCGTAATTTATGCAATTCGCAATTATTTTTGTATTAATGTTATTAGCTTATAATTTTAAGCTTGAGAATATCTGGCCAGTTTGCACACAAATCTCCAAATAATAAATAAGTTAAAAATGTTTAAAAAACTGAATAATTTATTAACGAGATACATTATAAAGGGTAAGAAAAATAAAAATAGTCAAAAAAACATTTTCATTAAAAGAGGAATTAAAACTCAAACAAAATTAACTAAAAATCCTCATCTTCAACAAAAGTCACATCTGACGCGACATTACTGCAATATTGTCCCAGACAAAAATAACAACTTGCAGTGCATTTTAAATTAAATTTGCCGCAAATGCAGGACTTGCTGGAGCAATTAAATTTGCATCCACAAAACAAAAATGTCAAAATGAATTCGGATGCAATTTCTTTTGAATTCTTTTGCGGTTGTAGTGCGCCATCCTTTTTCATCCACCCCCAGCCCCCTGGATTTAATTCGTTGCCCATCCATAGCTGTACTTGCAAGTAAATTCTTTTAATATGAAGTTCAGTAACTTCAAATGTAGGTGGCAATGTAGCTAAGTGGTTCAAAATTTTGATGGACAGTTTTGTGACAATATTTACAATACCCTAATTCATTTAAGTTTTCACTTTTGTGATTTCCATACCATTTTAAAATAAAATTTTGGCCTGCTTTTATGCTTTATGGAAAGATTGTTAGAAAGAGCATTATTATTTTTTTTAAATTGTTAATGCCGTTTCTTGCCCTTTTTAAAAAATGCTGACGTATTGCAACCAGTCATAGCACGAACAAATAATATATTTTGACGAATTGATTTATCTAATATATTTTGTAATGTGTACATATTTGTTAGCTTATTTGGCTTACCAGATGTACCGGGTCTCAGCATATAAATATTTTGAGTTGTACAATGCTTTAGAGGCTCTAGAAGGAACACCATAATGTCTGTGTCTTATGCTACAACAATTACGGGATTGTTAGTTTCTATGGCACAGTCCACAGCTGTTTTAGCAGTCATATAATTTGCAGTCTTTACTACTTTCACTGAAATACCGACAATAACAAAATGGGCCTCTAAAAAATTAACGAGCTTATCTTTATTTGAAAAAATTGCTAAAAAATGATCTTGGTTTTGTATCATTGGAACTTCCGAATTTTCTGATTTATTACTACTTGGTGTAGGTAGGTATTGTTTGTGTGATTGTGCTACCAAAGTATCGCCTACCGGTATTTTCGCACTTATTATCTATGGTACTAAAAAATAATTGCCAGTTACATTAGTAACGCAGATATGATAAAAATACAATTAAACACAAGTAGTGTTATTGTAGTTTTATTGATCAGAACTTGCGAAATCGAAAATTATATTGCAGAATTTAAATTTTATTTATTTTCAAAAAGCTATAGAGGGCTTTGCAAATAGTCGAATTTATACTATATATAAATAGAAATAGATAGGGAATTTTATACTCTATGAAAAATGTATCTTAAAGTTTAGAAAAGTTCTAGGTTTTTGAGGAAATCACAAAAAAATAAAAAAATTTACCATTAGGGTGGTTTTGGGGTAGCTTGGCTCGGGGGATCGCTGGGGATTTTTAGGCACATAAAAGTACCCCCTAGGGAAGGCAATCACGCTAAAATCAGCTTGTCCCAAATTTGTTTTAGTTTTAGGTCGATCCATTATTTTTACTGGCCTATAAAGCTAAATTGTGAGAACTATGACTGTCACCAGCGACAGGACAAAAACAATTATTTTGAATTACCCTAGAGGGGTATTTAAAATTGTTGATTTGCGAGTTGCGTTGTCCCTGGTGGCAGTAGTAACTTTCAGAGGGCTTTCTAATTGTGGTTTGTTGGAACTAATTGGTGGTAAATAGTTATAAAAAATATTTAACTCAATGTAAGTTACAGGGGCGTATTAAAATTCAATTTCACAATTCTGGGGGAAACAAAACACTAAAAAATCAACGATTTTCATTTGCACTCTACAGTTCAACTAAATAGGCCGGTAGGTAACTCAAGGGCCTGAGGCGTCGAAATGAAATTATATAAAAATATCGTATCAGATACGAAAAGCAATGCTTAATGAATAAATATTTCTGTGTGATGGGGGACGTGGCAGATTATTTTGGCGAATACCGAGAAATTACTACTTGTAAGTAAAAAAGCTTCCGTTAAATAAAAGCTTACAATTCCATCTACGAATAAAATTCCAAAACTACAGTATGATTGCAGCTGTACTTGAAATGGTAGAAAGAATTCCCTTCGAAATTATTAGTTTTCAATTTTTCGTGATTAAAAAATATTTGGTATCATATAATGATTTCATTTTCGTTTTTTTTTTTTTTTTAATAGAATATCCCAACATTTTCGCTGTTTACGTTCTCATTTATAGCCCAACAAAAATTGCAAATACATCCGATCGGCATGCCGTCTGTGTATCGGTCTGTTTGTATTTGGGCGATATATCTTTCTCAAAAACGGCTCAACGTAGAAAGTTTAAATTTCAGACAGAAGATCTTATATATTATTGAATTTTAGTAACATTGGTGTACACCAAAAAGGCTCTAGAATAGAAATTTCTAAGTATGAAAAATTGTATTAAAAAGGTCTCTTAATTTTTGAAGCAGTGATGGATATAAAAACGTTTAAAAAAATATGTTCCTTGGAATTAAAAAACGTTTCAAATGAAAATTATTCAGCATGAAAAATTTTATCGAAAGGGTTTCTTATAAAAATATCTCGTCGGTGAACCACCGCAGGGAGGGCAAAAAAAAATATTTTTCGTCGAATCAAAAAATGTTTAGTGGAAAATTGCATGATATTACTTGTCACAGCACCAGAAGCGGCTTTAAAGAGAGCAACACAAATTATTTTCCGAATCCCCTCAGTCCTAAAAAAAAACCTGCATAATATAAAAACAGTGTTTCAAATAATTTTTGAATGTGGATATTTGTATTGAAAATTTCTCGTTCTATTACATGTTAAAAAAATCGATTTTTCGCAAAAAACTCGGAAAGTATCAATTTTACTGTAAAATATGTATACGTGAAAATTTTAGGTAACAAAAATCCGCATAATTTCGTTTTTTTTAACTTCGTATGACCTATTGGAGCTAATAAATTTTTTGAAATTTTGACAGTTTTGCGACGCAATGGAAACGCGCGCGTTTTTGGCTAAAATCTCAAAAACGGTCGTTCGAATCGCAAAATGTTTCAAATGAAAGTTGTACAGAATTCGATTACGAACCCATTTCCTTTTATTTTCCATTTCCATTCGTTCAATATTGGCAGAGATATGAATTTTTAAACATCTTTATAGCGCGCTATCAGAACACTTGCTTCATGATAAAATCGATAAAAACTCGAAAACGATAGATCGTACGCATATAGTGCATGCAATGAAAGTTAAAGAAAATCTAATTTTGAATACTTATGATGGTGTATGTACAAAATCGTTCTGATTAACGAATGAATGGAAATAAAACAGAAAAACATAAAAAATTGTTATACTCGTGCATTTTGACAAATAGCTATTTTTTGATTGGCTTTAGGTAATAATGAGACTAAAGGTTTTTTGAAAAGAATTTAAATTATCTGTAAAATGAGCTCCAAGTGACCTTCATACGATGAATGGTTCACGAGTTACAGCTGTTTAAAGCTTAGAGCAAACATTTTTCCTTTACTATAAATTAACACTTTCCTGCAAGAACTGTGCATAACATTTTTTAAAAATTGGTTTTGAGCTATTTTTATTAGTTTACATACATATGAAAGTAATGCAATAGCATAAGTCGTTTGCAAGGTATTATTTCTTTCTTTTTTGTTAGAAAAATTGAAACTATGTTACTTTTTAATTACTTTTTTGCATATCATCGTTTCTTTTGACTTTACGGCAAAATTTCATAACACCTAAGTGAAAGCTTACTAAATATCCTACAAAAAACACTTTTTCGTGTATGATTTTCAATAAGTAGTGACAAGGAATTGACGATTGAAAATGCGGTTGATTTTAGCAAACAGGCAATTTTCGTCAAGTTTGAAGTACAAAAAAATACATTTACTATTTTTTCACTTGTTGAAGTATCAGAAGTTATTCTGTGAGCATTTCTAAGTCGTTTCATTCGCGGCCCATATTTTAAAAAAAAATTATGCACAGTTCTTGCAGGAAAATCTTAATTTATAATAAAAAAGAAATTTTTGCTCATAGCTTTAAATAGCTGCAACTCGTGAACCATTCATCGTATGAAAGTCACTTGGAGTTCATTATTGCCTAAAGCCAATCAAAAAATAACTATTTATCAAAATGCTCTTGAAAATTACAATTTTTCATGTTTTTCCCTTTTATCTCCATTCACACGTTATTCGCAGAAGACATTTCTGTCCTGAATGGTTTTTATTAGAAATATTTTCGATTCACCTAAAAATGGATTTGGACCCCTTCTTGGAACCGCCTCTCTGCTATGACGACAAATTGTAAAATTTTATTTTGATACAATTTTTCGTCCTGAAAATGTTTGCTTGTTTGTGGATGTAGCGGTTTTTGATTTGACAACAATTTTTTTCTCAAACCCTCCCCGAAGTCGAAACAACGAAATTTTTATGAATCGTTGAATTTAAAATACTATAAGTATATGAAACTAGTTATTTATAAAATCTAGTAACAAGTAATATAGATATCTACCTATTTTGCATGTTTCTTTGTTTGAAATGAAAACATTATGGCAAATTAGACTTTATTAACAATACAAACAGGATGTTATAGAAACATGTACAATTATGCACGGGTGTGAAAACAGCCACGATATTTCAGCCACGGTTTTGCGATGTGGCAACACTGCATATCAGACATACCTTTCTTATAAATCGACGCATTCGATATTAATAAATGAAGCAAAAATGCATATTTTCAATGAAATCTGCATATGCGAAAGTAACCATTGGGTCGTCCTTGAACTACTCCCCCATTCAAAAGTCAGTGTCGGGCAGCAACGAGGGGTACAGAAATATCTAAATTTGAAAAAAATATTACTGAATTAGATAATGCCGATGGTTTCCACGCATTAGAAAGTAACTACCGGTTGGTCTTCCAACAACTTTTGTCCCAAAGTCATTGTCGGGTTTTAATAAGGGGTGCAGAAAATTATGTTTTTCAATAATTTATTACTATTAAATAGATCAATGTCGATGAAATCTGCATATGCGAAAGTAACCATTGGGTCGTCCTTGAACTACTCCCGCATACAAAAGTCAGTGTCGGGCAGCAACGAGGGGTACAGAAATATCTAAATTTGAAAAAAATAATAATACTGAATTAGTTAATACCGATGGCTTCTACGCATTAGAAAGTAACTACCGTTTGGTCTTTCAACGACTTTGGTCCCAAAAAGTCATTGTCGGGTTTTAATAAGGGGTACAGAAAATGCCATCGGCATTAACTAATTCAGTATTATTATTTTTTTCCAATTTAGATATTTATGTACCCCTCGTTACTGCCCGACACTGACTTTTGTATGCGACAGTAGTTCAAGGACGACCCAATGGTTACTTTCGCATATGCACACTTCATCGACATTGATCTATTTAATAGCTATAAATTATTGAAAAACATAATTTTCTGTACCCCTTATTAAAACCCGACAATGACTTTTTGGGACAAAAGTCGTTGAAAGGGCAACCGGTAGTTACTTTCTAATGTGTAGAAGCCATCGGTATTAACTAATTCAGTATTATTTTTTTCAAATTCAAATATTTCTGTACCCTTCGTTGCTGCCCGACACTGACTTTTGTATGCGGGAGTAGTTCAAGGACGACCCAATGAGAACATATGCAGATTTCATCGACATTGATCTATTTAATAGTAATAAATTATTGAATATTATAAATTTTTTGAACCCCTGATTACGAGCTGCCAGTGAGTTTCATTTGCTCATGTTACATAAAAACATCGTTTTTGAAAATATGCGTTTTTGCTTCATTTATTAATATCGAGTGCGTCGATTTACAAGAAAGGTATGTCTTATATGCAGTGTTGCCACATCGCAAAACCGTGGCTGAAATTTCGTGGCTGTTTTCACACCCGTCAATTATGCGGGAATTACTGAATAGTAAAAAACATAAAGCAAAGAAAGTAAAACATAAGTAATGTTACCTACCAAAGGTTTACTAGTCCTATAAAATAGGTATGCTTAGTACAGGAAGATGTACTTTTCTATACACCTAACCAAGTACAATTTACAATATTCACAAGTACGGAAAGCAATAAATGCATCACACTCTTGTCCTAAGAATATAACAGTAGGTATCTAGGTAGTTACTACTAAGTTTAACATCATAGGCGAGGAGCCAGTGACACTGAAAGCTCCGTCATAGTGGAATCGAAGAATTTTGATGTGAACTGATAGTTGAAAATTATACGAACAAAATAAGCTTAGTATGTGTAGATTTCAAAAGCCGAAAAAATGTTTAAACAACTTAATTATTATAAAGATGCAATGTTTTACTATTGTCGCGGATATTGATTACTTGCAGTGTACTCGATAGAAAATTTCGTACTTTTTCCGAAAAAAATTACGCATACTACTTTATTTGGCCGGACGGGCTATTTGAAGTTTGTGAAAGGGGATAAAATTTCTTCTATTATCACGTGCAAACTTTTTTTTTATTTTTTTTCGTTTCGATGTGATCTTTAAAAATATCTGGTATGCGAGCCCAAAAACTGCCGGAACTATCCAGCATAGCTTTATTGCATGATCTAGATTCCACATCTATTACAAAAAGTAGTACGTTAAATAAATTTGTTTTGGACGAGGTTTTGAAGTAAAAGTTCTGGTGATCTAACAAAAAATTTAGAAACTATTCCATGCAATTTGCGACACTAAAGAATATTTATTACATATATTTTTAAGCCGACAGAAACCAGTTTTTGATCACCACTTGGAGCCACCTCCGCCACACAGTTAATAATACAACGAGTAACATTTTTCATCCTGAATTTTGATCAAAATATTTTTTTGAACCCTCCCTGAAACTTTGATAAGAAATTTGCAAACTTTTATTGCAATTTGTTATTTTAAACATTTTTTGTTTCAAACGCCCTTTGATTAAACAATTACTTGTTTTTGGGCCCTCCCTGCAGTCGGCCCTGCTACTTTGCCGAGAAATAAAAAAAAACTTATTTAAAGAATGCTTGTATTAAAACAGTTATTCCATGACACACTGTTGTTGTGTCCTTCCTGGCGCCCTGACGAAAACTTGGCAAAAAACCATCTAAGTCCAATTATCTATCCTATTTTTTTTTATCTGAAATATTTTAAGATTTGATAAACTGTCTAAAATCGTCCCTGATGCGCCGATGTCGCCAATATTAAATAGCGTTCTTCCTTAGACCATCCAGGTCTCAAATCTAACATTTCAGATTTCAATGTTGAACTGTCTTCGAGAAAAATGTATCATACACAGACAGACATGTGGATTCGGATATATTTTGAAATGTTTTGCTTCAAAACGGTCACAACAATGATCAAAATCTAGAATTTTGATTTTTTTCACAACACGACGCCAATACTTTAATGAGAGAAAGTAAAAGGCAGGACATTCTCTTTCCAAATACACAATGTGTTCACGGTAAAATGGTATTAGAGAGGTGAAAATGACAAAATGTTTTTGATTTTAAACACAATTTTCTGTATTCTGTTCCTGTTTCACCCAAAATCCATTTCTAGTACCTATGCTTGTACCTTGTATGACTGGTGGTCGAGAGGTGAGCGCACTTGCCTCTCACTCTGGCAAAGGCACCGTCGGGACGAAGACGGCCACCTATACAGGGCACTACAAGAGTCAATAAAAAATAAATTAGCTGCCCACAGGGAGAAGTCTTGGAATGACAAAATCTCGGCTTTGTCACGACAGGACAACTCCCTGTGGCGTTTATCAAAACTTTTAAAAAAACCATTCGTCCAATCACCAACAATAATAAATAATAACATACCATATTTCTCTGACGCAGATAAGGCTAATATTTTCGCACAACAAATACACCAAACGAATACTTCCTTACCGAATAACTCAGAACTACACGATACCATAACCAACACAGTTAACAATCAACCCTTGCATAGTACCATCCCCCTAAATAAAATATCAAAAATATATACGAATCCCTCAGAAATTAAGTCTATTCTCAAAACCTTACCCAACCTTAAATCCCCCGGAGCTGACGGCATTCCCAACCTCCTCCTCAAAAAACTCCCATCCAAAGCGCTGGCGCAACTCACCTATATTATAAATGCAATTTTCAGATTGCAACATTTTCCAGATAAGTGGAAAATAGCCATCATCGTCCCTATCCTGAAGCCAAATAAGCAACCACATGATATAAACAATTACAGGCCCATAGCACTTCTGAATACCATGTCTAAATTAACAGAAAGAATTATATTACTTAGAATTAACAAATTTATAGATAAAAAGAACATATACCCGGCCCAACAATTCGGCTTCAGGAAGGGACACAGCACCACATTAGCAATATCCAAAGTCATACAAGAGTCCCTCATTGGCTTTACTAAAAAGCAATGTACCGCTCTACTGTTGCTGGATATTGAGAAAGCGTACGATACCGTATGGCACAATGGCCTACTATACAAATTATATACAATATTTAGGTTCCCCCAATATCTTACCTGCTTCATTAGAAGCTTCCTATTTCGGAGGAGAATTGTCGTCAGGATAGGCGACTCCTTTTCCGAGATGAGGACAACATCAGCAGGAGTCCCCCAGGGAGCGATACTCTCCCCAACACTGTATAACCTTTTCCTCGCCGATATTCCTACCCTTCCCACTACGACGTCATTACTATACGCCGACGACGCCGTTATCTGCGGACGATCCTTCTACGCGGAAACGGCCGTTCAGAAGATACGGCGTCACATGACTTTACTAACAAAATATAACAGCGACTGGAAAATACGGATTAACGAACAAAAGACTGAGACTATCACGTTACATCGGAAGTTCACCAATGTGACAACTTTCAGTAAGTTAAAAATCAATGATAAACAGATAGAGGAAAGAAGCAGAGTTAAGTATCTGGGGGTGACCCTAGATACAAGGCTCTACTTCGGACCTCATATCACAGCTACCTTACAGCGAACTTACGCCGCATTAAATAAGCTGTATCCATTGGTGAACAGAAGAAGCAGACTTTCGACTGACAACAAATTGACACTTTACAAAGTAATTTTTAGACCTCTACTGACATATGCCTGTGCGGCCTGGAACTCCATTTCAGACGCACAGTGCATGAGACTACAAATATCACAAAATAAACTACTCAAGACTCTTACTCAATACTCTCAGATACACTCCGATTGCGGAGCTGCATGAGAGGGCTAATATACCCCTCATGAGAGATTATATTACAGAATCAGCTCAGAAATTCTTTGAACATAAAATACAGCGATCGGAGTTAACAAGGGACCTGACCAACAGACGCAGACACAATGACCCCCCACATGCTCATAGACTATTACACCAGAGACTCCCCATTTACGACGCACGAGACTAATACAGGATACCCACACATAACTTGCACCTAACAGATAACTGAGACATCCTACACCTATCCCTCCCTTCCCCCCTCACTCTTCAAAAATGTATATATGTAAATAGTCAGAAATTCATCTTAATTTATATTTTAATTCAGAAATTTATTTTGTTTCTTTTTTAAACTTTTAACTTATTATGTACATAATTGACAGAATACCTTTTATTTTACTTTTGAACAAATGATTTATTTAAGTAGGTTTTTTTTTAATAAAAACTATTTCCTACATAAACCGGAATTATAACAAATGGTCACAGGAAAAAAGCATTTAAATAATTGAACTGTACGCAGATGGTCACACACATAAATGTTATAAAATTTTTAAGAAATAACAAACTAAATCGTAATAATTTAAATTTATGAGCATATTGATGTCGGCTTCCACCAGCCAACCTGCAGCTATTGGGATACACCTATATTAGAGCAGGGAAACCAGTCTTTGTATGCACGTGTGCAAGAATGTAAAAAACTAGACTAGGGACAAATCAATTAAATAAAATGAAATGTATTTAAAATAAAATAAAGAATCTTTTAACTGGTAACTGGTAACTTGCCTCTCACTCAAAAGTTCGGAGTTCGATCCGCGGTCGTGCCAGTAGAAAATACTGTGATAGATTTTTTCCACTATACACGGATACTGGGTGCGTGTCCCTTGTCTCTAAATGTGTAGCCCCCTCCCACACAAGGCTCTTCTAGAGCCTTCCGGGATAAAGGGGGTCGTAATTACCTGTGGTGTTATTTATGCTAGAACTGGAGAAGGCTATTAGTGGAGTCAAAGTAGGTTTTCTCACTTCGGAAAAATTCCGGGAAGCGATAACTTTTTACTGTACATTCGTGAGTATGTTACGAACAACATATAAAAAGTTATCAACAAAAGAGTGCCTGCATAATTTTTTATTAAACAAATCAGTTGCAAAATACCAATTTTTTAAAAAATTTCTTAAAATACAAATTTTTATAAAACAAACTATTATCGCCATTTGAAAGAACGGAAAATTTTACATAAAAATGATATGGAAAGTATTATTGTAAAATCAAAACTGTAGGCTGTAGAATTTTTTTGAATGTCCGAACATAGCCACGAACTTCGACCGCCACGAAGGCATACAAGCAGCGCGCGAGAAGCGCGCGGGTTCATGCGCGCTATAATAAATTTGCTATAACTTTTTAACTAATCCATGGAATTGTGCATTCCAAAATTTAAATGAAAGTAGAGGATATTAGGTATTGGATTCTAATAGTTAAACTTGAAAATCCTTGTATCAATATGTATGGCGTGTACATGAAGTTTAACCACAATGAGTTATTCTGCAAAATCCGTTAAAGCTATGCCATTTCTAAAATATTTAAGATAAAGATTTGAAACTTTCACAGTTTACTCTTAAAGTAATAAACAAAAAGATGTATGATGTGACAAAAATCTTAAAAATTTATTTTTTAATATACAGGACTTGTGATATTGGAAAATTTTTAAAAGTACGAAATTTTAATTTTTATGACTAATTTCAACGATCTATTACTTCAGTTTAAAATAAGCTATTAAAACTCTAAAGGTGCGTATTATTAAGCTTGAAATGTGTTCTATCTTAAAAATTAAATATAGGCTCTCTTTTATAAATGTACAAAATAAAAAGTAATATTGCTCCAAAATTAATGAAAATTGAGTTAATAAATCTTTATAATTTCTATTTAAAAAATTTCTAGTTGTCCCACCTAGCATATATTTATAGAAGAACCTTGAAAGAAGTAAATTCCATGTAGAAAATTTTTTTTTATATAAACATACTTTTCACGAAAAATCGAGAAAATGGCGTTTTTACAATAAATTGACGCAATGTTTGTTTTTACAAGATAGTTTTCCTGTTTTAAATAGTAAAAACCTCGGTGAAAACACTGTCAAAATATTGTCTCGGTATATTACCATCACTCAATAAATATATCCGAGAGAGATATATTATAATAGGTCTGTGCAGCTGTAGGTTTGCCGAATGTCGCTGTATGCGTGTACATGTCGTAGTCATATAGTGAAAAACGACTTTTCAGGAAAAACCTAGGCACAGTTCATGTAATGCCGGCAGATAGTGTGAAACACCTCATGTTGCATCATGTGACTAGGCTTTTCATGAAGTGCCTTAAAATTTTAGTATTTTGGTGTAATGAGAAGTTTACAGTATCTGCCGTGACTTAGGCCATCGGCATTTCATGAAATGGCGTGATCTAGTCGTATTTAAAATAAGGTAATTATTAAAATACAAAAGTAAGAGTTTTTTGTTGTTTTTATTTATTGTATTTAACAATGTGCGAAAACTGGACTATTAACCTAAAATATATCTGTAAATAAATACCTAACACCTAACCTCTTTACCTATCACCTAACCTCAATTTAATATTAAATGAATAATCTTACCTCATTTAAATGTTTTTTGTTCCAAGGACGTTTATTAGGCTCCTTCTCGTAATATGTTTTATAGTGTTCATAAAATAAAGATTTTTCTTCCATTATAATTTAGTTAAATTGGAAAAAAAGAATAGTAATGGTACAATTCCAAACTGTTTGTATGTTTATTTTTGACATTACACAATGAGCCTAGCGATGAAGGGCAGATCATGTAAAACACGAATCAGAACATTAAATGACGAAATAGACCAGGCTCTTCATGAACAGCCTAGGCAAATCGTGTAGCATATAGATTTTACACTATAGTCTAGTATACTTTAACTTGGCGTGTGTATGTATGAGTTAATATTTCCGTACGATTTCATTTTCCCTTGTACACAAAGATCCAGAAATATTGTCCACGTAGACAATGTTTCTGGACTATTGCTTTAATTTTGTGTACAATATGGGAGAAAATGAAATCGTACGGAAATGTTAACTCATACATACACACGCCAAGTTAAAGTATACTAGATTATATCTGCCGGCATTACATGAACTGCCTAGGCTTTTCCTGAAAAGCCGTATTTCACTATGTGACTACGAAATATATACAGATATGGGATAATTGTTAAAAAGTAGTGGGCCACGATTTCATAGATTATCTTGTACTGTCAAATATTACAACGTGATCTTTATTTCTTGTTTCGTTTTTAGTTTAGTATTATTTTGCTTGAATAATTAGAACAGTGATAATTATTGTTGACTGATAGGTGTACATGTCTAAGGGCCGGTTTATCAATGCAAGGTTAACTCGTAACCATAGGATAACTGAACAAAACAATAGATATCCATTGTTTCATTTGACGTTTAAAGTGCTAACCCTGTATTGATAAACCGGCCCTAAGGAAGTTATATGAGTGTAAATTACTTTATTGAATTTTAAAATAAATTTATGTTGACATTTTAGGTTACATTCAAATAAAACAATTCCGTACTTTGCAACAAATATTTTCTCTGCAATTAACGTCTAAGGTATTTATTTATTTTCATTGTACCTAAATTATTCTGCAATTATTATGAAACTAGACAATTTTTTTTTTTTCAATTTTTACGGTTTACATATAAAAATATATTTATACCTACATACAGTTGTGAAAAATCTTATTCTCAGAATATTATTGGTAAGTACTGTTATCTATATTTTTTTCATATTGTCCCCGACGGAAATTTTAAAATCATATCTGTATTTAAAAATGTAAATAACTGTTACTATTATTAATAATAGTTATTTACGGTTTTTAATATTTTTTAACAATTTGTTGCAAAGCACATTTACACGAAGAATACGAAAATTATTTATGCCAAAAAAACATTACAAAAATAACTGCAATTAATCGATAAAAGTAAATAAGTGGAAAAAATTGTAAACTACAGAAATTAATATTTATTTTAATTCGTAATCGGTATACTAGAACACCGTAAATAACAGAAAAAAATTGAAATTTTGTGGTAAAAAAAACTTATTAATGAACTATATGTTCAATCGAATGACATTTATTTATAATTTATTTTTTATGAAATATTGTACCAAAAGTCGGCCATATTGAATCAGCCATTTTGATTTTGTAACTTTCAAGATCATATTCTTTTTCACTGATCTCAAAATCACCCATGATATTAATTTAAGCGAAATTTATTTGAAATTCCTCGAGTTAACGTTATTTTTTAGGAAATATTTTACATAGTCGGCCATATTGGGTCAACCATTTTGAATTTTTAATTTTCAGCATTATATTCTTTTTCAGTGACCATAGAATATCAATTTGAATATAATTGCTTTGAAATTCACTGTATTATTACAATTTCACATAAAAAACCTTTTCTTCTGTTTAAACAATTAGCGGGCAAATATAACAGTATAACTTTTTATTTCAAACTATTTCGAGTGTCATCAAAAAGTTTCACGGAAATCCAAACTTCCCGTAATTATTCCGAAACATAGCGCATTTCTGAGCTAACTTGACCACTATAAAAAGCGCTGATAATGAACACGACGGTTAATAAGATTATTGTATTATTACATGAAAATTAAAAACTGACGGCTGTGTAGTTAGCCCCCGTTGAGTGTCTTGAACATGATACAACCTCGCATGACTTGTGATTTTTTCTTTATATGAAATGATTAGCTACGTTTTGCAAAAGTAAGCTGCTTTATTATAATGATATAGGTATAGGTTTTCGGTCGTTGTCCACTTCATAGCGATGGGTTTGCCCCTATTTTTGAAATAAGAATAATTTTAGAAAAATTTGGCCATGGATTGACCTAGAAATAAGATTAAAAACGTTAAAATTTTACAAAAAGTTTTGCCTGGAGTGCCCTGCAATTTTTGAGAAATTTGATTCTGAAATGAGTTAAATTTATTTAAAAAGTTTTTAAAAATAATATAAAGAAATAATTTTTAGGTTAACTGGAAAGTACATTCTTAAAACAATATTTAATTGTGGTTACGTTGCGAAAGCGCTTACTTGGGCTACACTTTAAGTAAAAATTCAGAAAAGTAAAATTTAGTAAAGAAAGAATTTAAATAATGAAATGTTTCAGAACTGGAAATTTCAACTATAATTCACTGATAAAACGAATTTGTCTGTGAAGAACATCTTACCCCAAAAGTTCCTTTCACTTTTTTATTCGGTCACAAATTACTGAAATTTGATTGAATTTATGATTTACGCGAATAAAATGTTTTGATTCAATAATAAAATTAACAGTAACACGAATTAGGACGAGAATATCGTATATTTTAATTTATAAAAGCGAAATATTACACACGACTTGTTGAATCTAGCAGGAAAGAATTACACACAGCAAAAATGCACGGACACGAATGACACGATATTTCACACCTTGACGGCTCGACTAGACTACTTCGTACTTCCTACCCTCGACGGCTGGCGATGAACAGGAAAGCTCGCCGGCGTAGGCGTAATCTGACGCAGCTCAAATGACGTCATTGAATTTGGTTTTCGGAATTTGTCAAAAATTTGGTTGAAATTTTGATACGATTTAAAATTAATCAAATAAAGTGATTTTCTGTAGGTTCCACATTGATCCGGATTTATTTACGGAAGCTGCTAATTTCTTTAGGTGGAACTATTTGTTGGCGTGTAGGCTCCCGCTCGGCGTCCCTAGTTTGGTTGCGTCGTGTTGCCCCCGTCATTTCTTGTGCTCGCTATGTAACACGTGACCAAACAGGTCGGTTTCAGGTGACTTTTTAATTGGATTTTCTTTGTAACAATTTTTCATAATTCCAAATGAAAATTAAATTACATTAAAATTTATTAAACGATCTCCCCCGTTGTCGAGGATGAGGAATACAATGGTGACAATGGTACACCCCAATTAAGCGAAAACTACCCCCTCCCTATTCAGGTTATTCGGGTCTGAGAATGCGAAGGGTTGTCGGATCGAGATTTTTTGCTCAATTTCAATAAATGGAATCCCTGGGGTCGAGCGGAGTGGCTTGTGGTCGACAGTTGTTCGACTTATTGAAACTGAGTTTAAAAATCCCGATCCGACCCGAAAAAAAAGGAAAAGAGGGTGGTTTGGCTAAATTGGGGTGTAAACCATTGTCAGGAATGTAGTTTCTCAGGCTTCAATTTTTTTGCATGGAAAATTTTTTTATTGAACAATTAAGGTGCGAGAAAATAGTTTCTTCGAGTTTTAGAAAAAACTGATTTTAAAAAAGAAGTATTTCTTAAAAGTTGTGCGTCTTGAAAAACCTATAAAAGGAGGCCTATTCATCAAAATCGATTAATTTGCTTATGAGTCATTGCAAAAGAACATGCTAAAATGGCTGTTTTTTTCCATAGGCAGGTTCGACATTTTTGAAAGCTTGCAATGTTTGTCAGTTGGTTTAGGGCAAGCAAATCTTGCAATCAAAATTTCTATTAGTTCTAATTAAGCTAGAGCTTTGAAAGTTTGCACATGTGTATAAGTCCGGTGACAATACACTTTAACAGTTTCATATAAGAAAAAAACAAGATGGCGGCTTCAAGATGGCGGACGATTTAATTGTTTTTGAACCGATTCGGCTCAAAATCGATATCTGGGAGTTTTTGAGATCGCTAATTATGAATTCTTGGTCAAAATTTAGAAATTCAAAATGGTGACGCCAATATGGCGGACGACCTTTGTTATTTATGGTCCAAATCGATCAAAATCGACATCTGGCGGTATTCGGGTTCGCCGATTACGAATTTCTAGTAAAAAATTTAGTTCAAGATAGCGACTTGAAGATGGTGGATGAGTTTATCGTTTATGATCCGATTCGACTCAAAATCGATAACTGGAGGTTTTCGAGATCGTCAATTATGAATTCTTGGTTCTTGGTCAAAATTCAGATATTCAAAATGACGGCGCCAATAAGGCCGACGACGTTTGCCATTTAGATCCAAATCGACCAAAATCGATATCTGGGGGATTTGGGGTCGTGGATTACGAACTTCTAGTAAAAAATTTAAGATGGCGGACGACTTTACCGTTTATGATCCGATTCGTCTCAAAATCGATATCTGGGGATTACAGCATATCAAAAGGCTAAAAAATAAAATAAAAAAATATACTTAAAAAAAAGCTTTTTAAAAAATGCTCTAAAAAGTAGAAAAAAAACTTTTGAAGTAAATCAAACCCATCATTTTGTTACATATTAGTATACAAATTTCAGTAGCTCCAACTCTCATTTCTCCTTCAAATGCCTTGGCCCACAAAATCGCCCGATATAAATTCTCTTTTTAAATGAGAGATTGCATGAAATGTTTGGTATACGCCATAGAAGTTAACAGTAAAAATAATTCACGACGTCGCATAAACACGGTACGTTTGGTGCATCATGGGCCCGGTGTGGTCCGATCTAAATAATATATGTAAGTAATATATATAAATATATATTTCTTTTAATACATTTATTTAACGTCGGCCTATTTCCGCTACTGAGGCCTATCACCGACGCCTGTAAACGAGCTACCCCCAACCAGGAATTTTGCCGAACCTCTTCCCTTAAGAAGAGTAGGGATCTTGTACTTGCCTAACATTTAATAGACAAGGGACCGACGGCTTTACATCCCCTCCGAACATTCCCTATACAACCCTCGCCTAAGGTTGTATAGCATCCGCGCATACACTGATATACAAGCCGCTGGAAGATGTGTGAGGCGAGGACGCGGTCTTCGTTGTGAACACGAATTTGGCCCTCGTTTTTGGAAAATAAAAAATTAGAGCTGAGACCCTTGAGGGCGTTCTTGCACTTTATTTTGTTGTGAGAAGTCTTCTGGTTTGCTTTTTGAGGTGAAGGTTAGGGTCAACGCTACACCCTGTATAGTGGTACTCTGGATCAGCTGAAGCACTGCAGTGACAACCTTATTGTCGTTGAACACTGTTTAATTTAAAATGTTTTTGTTAAGGGTCATGACTGCAACCTGTATATAAAGTCTTCGAAAAAATAACACTTTATTTAAAACGGAACGAACAATTTTTTATTTATGGTTTTCGTTAACAGAGTTTGGAAAGAATTATTTATTTTTACAAAGTTTCTTTTGATTGGTTGAAACTATTCGACAACATAAATTCTGTCAATAGAATTTATTCAAATTGCTTTAGGAAATATTTAATTTGTTATTAAATCTGAGAAATTTCAATGGGGAATATATTTAACTTAGCCGTATCGGCTGGAATAAAATTGTCACTTTGGACGAAATAGAAATATTAAATGTGAAAAGAAAAATAGGGGCACTAAAGGCGATTACTTAAAACTAACTCTTTTTAACCAGGTTTCGGCCTGGGAAGCTAGATCGGAACAGCTAGTCACGAGAAGTTGCTAGGATGGGTGGTTAAGAAAGCCTGTCTAGACGGTGGGTATTTAAATATTAACCGGACCGAAGCACTAGTACACAACTTATTACACTAAAAGAAACTTATTCCACTTTATCACGTCGCGAAAACTAAACTTAGGAGTCACTGCCGAAACTGAACTTAACTTCGGCTCGCGATGCACCAGTATTTATACTAAATCAGAAAGTTTCGTTTTTCTCGCCCCATCGAGTCTTGCGGAGAGCTGGAAAGGCTTGAAATCGCTCCGTGCGGGCAAGGATGAGTCATCGATTGCGACAAGTGCAATACTTGAAAATTTTGGAATTTAAAAATAAATTTTATATGGAAAAATCGGCGATGCAAAGGGGAATTGATTAGAATTTGAATGAAAGTCGGATCTATTGTTGTTTAGAAGTTATTCGAAGTTTTGTGTGTAAAATCTGGCTCGACCCCGTAAGGTATCACGGAGGTCCGATGTTAACAAACTGTAACGCCGTTAAAAGGTTTCCAGTTGGTGCGTACGATATTAAAAAGGTTCAATACGGTTATGAATCGAGTGGAGCGCAGATATAGCATGCGTGTCTGCTATTATACAGGGGTGATCGAAAAAGGGGAAAGTTTATAATAGCAGTTGGATTGGGAAAATTCGGTGAAACGATATTTGGGCTTTTGAGACTCGAGGTACCGAACGTGATTTGATGTATACAGGGGCTGATTGAAAAGTAAAAATGGAAAATTTACGAAAGGGGTTTTTGAACGTGGGGAAACGGACTCGATGGTTAAATTTCAGGTAGTTACATATACGATGGGTGATCAAGAAGTTCGAATTTTTTTGAAAGGAGAATTGCTTATAAAAAAGGGACGTATTGGAGTTCGATGATGAGAATTTGAGTTTGGATGAAGAATTCGGCTAAGTTAAAGAATATACGGGGGCTGTATTTTTGAATTACGTTTTTCTGGTTGAATTGGTTACGGATGAGTGTAAATGAATGTTTGACGTTAGAATTTGATGAATTTGAGTTATTTGTGAATTATCGATGGTTGGCTAATTTTCTCAGATTTTTTTGAGTTGAACTATGGTTTTTTGATGAGATTGGGGTCTGATTGACTTATTTTATATAGTTTGCCAGGTGGCATAAGATTATTTGATTTTTTGGTGTTTTTTGGAATTTTTCTTCTTTTAATTGTGACTTGTAGGGGACATACCCTACAACAGTTGGAACGGTCACCCATCCAAGTACTAACTGCGCCTGTCGTTGCTTTACATCGCATACCGAAGTACGTACATAGTAAAGACGCACCTACGCTCGCCCCTATATTGTCACGTAAGGAGTATTCATATTTTAAGAGAAAACTATAAAACAGCTTTAGTAGGTTACACATTGATACAAATTATTTTTCCAAATCCTAAATTGATATACTTTGCAATAATATTAAACATATAATGAGAACGAGACCTGATATTGAATTATTAAAAACAAACAATAAATACGAACTTGTACTCAATAGGTAACCTGCTAAGTAAGCAACTAGTAAAATTATAAATACGAATTTTATTAACGCGGGCGACAGTCGAATTCTTAAGACAGTCCTACTCTTAATGTGTTAAGAAGTGCGACTCCTTATCCTGACGCATTTCCCCACATCAGTGATGTTGGTAAGAGCCCCATTTGTTACTATTGTTGTTGTGCCTGTTTGTACTGTGACACTGTTTGTTATTATTTTGTTAATAAATTATATTTGTCTTAAACTCGTCTTCTACTTTGACTACCCAATCTCCCTCTCTCCCAAGCCAAGTGGCCGTCAGTCGCGGCTCTCCCGAAAGGGGGGTCGTGACAATATAAATATTAAAAGTAAGTTGTCTATTTATTTGTAAACTCTATAAAAAAATTCCGTCGTTAAGTTTCCAAGTATTTATTCCTGCAGCTGACAAATAAAGTGAAAAGCGAGGAGACTTCAATAGTCGATCGTATTAGTAAACTTTGGTTTTAACTAATAGGAATGACATAAAAAGTTCTAAACAGAAATGTTACACAATTATAAATATTTATCATAAAATGTCACAACGTCGGCCGTGATAATCACATACTATTTCTTGTAGATAAATTTGAATAAATATTATTTATTGTATACTTAAATAAACTAATACAACCATTCGATGCTTCAAAATATTTGTAAGTTTAACATTAAAATTCGTATCACTCATATTCAATACTATTATTTCAAGTATTATTTATTACTGAAAGAATATGCCTTTTTGCTATAAAATAATAAATAATCAAAGATTGTTCTGTTGTACCTAAGTCAACATTTTTTTAAAACGTATCTTCGAGTAGTTATATTTTGTAATTTTTTTATAAATAAACAATACAGAATTCTTCTCAAGTTTGCTTTGTCTGATATCAGATTATTATCATTTAGTAAAAACCTTTAGAATTTAATGCAAAATCTACCTGAATCGACTAAAATAAATACTACTCTCTGTATTTTAAAACATGATAAATATACCCGCATATTATTGTAGGCAAACAATAAATTTATTTTCTGAACGTGTTTCGTAGATATTTCGTATTTTACAACTAAATGGTGGTTCTAGGTATATCCCTAATTACCTAATTGCCATTGGCTATTGATGAAAATAGGCTTAAATTTAATTAATTTCTATATATACATTTATTTAACATCGGCCTATTTCCGCTACTGAGGCCTAACACGGACGCCTGTAGACGAGCTACCCCCAATCAGGAATTTTGCCGAACCTCTGCCCTTAAGAAGAGTAGGGATCTTTTACTTGCCTAACATTTAATAGACAAGGGACCGACGGCTTTACATCCCCTCCGAAGGATGGTATATCTCCTATACAACCCTCGCCTAAGGTTGTATAGCTTCCGCGCATACACTGATATATAAGCCGCTGGAAGATGTGAGAGGCGAGGACGCGGTTTCCGTTGGAATAGACACCCTTCCAAGTACTAACTGCGCCTGTCGTTGCTTTACATCGCATACCGAAGTATGTACATAGTAAAGACGCAGCTACGCTCGCCTCCAATTACTTTCTAAATACTTCATAAAATCAAAATTAACAAATATTGAAATTTCTACTAACAATGCCTATCATATTTTTTACTCTTTCATCGACTCACTCTTGCTTAATTTACGTTCCTTTAATCATTTATTAGAAAAGCATAGATATAAATGAAAAACTAAAAATCCATTAAAACATTCCAAGAAATATCTACTTCTCTCTAGTTACCTGGTCACAAAGATTTTTATTATTTTACTACTCTGCGGCAAAGACAAATAAAACTTTGATTCATTTTTGACTCTTGATTCTACTTTCTCATAATATATAGATAGGAAATTGTTAGTGAAGTCAAATTAGGACTTGAAAAATACGAAATATAAATTGTCTGGTCATGGCAATTTTTTATTTCAACGTTTTGAACCAAGGGGTCAAGCTGAGTCCACATCAGTTCAGTTTTGCAATTTCGGCGTATTATTTATTCAAATAATTAATTGTTTAGAGCGTGTTCTCCATCGGATTTTTAAAAATATCTCGAGATCTATTAGTTCTACGGGACAAGCGGGAAAAATGTAAAGTGTCCGTTATGAGTTGTACAATAAATATGTAATCTTATTAGTCTTATTTAAAAAATATAAAAAAGTAAAACTTGCTTTCCTGTAAGTCGTACTAAAATGTAAAAAATAAAAAAATACTAATGTACAAATGCAAGAAAAGCAAGGCGTGCGCACTTTGTATGATTGTACGCATGAGTGTATGAAATAGGTGGAATCGTTGTATACATAGTTTGGTATAAAAGCTTGTCGCGAACAATCAATCTCCTTTACACAGGAAAATCTCGCGACAAGCTTTCATATCATAAAAAGAATTATATAATGTAACAAAATAATGGGTTTGATTTACTTTAAAGTTTATTTTCTACTTTTTAGAGCATTTTTTAAATAAAATGCTTTTTTTAAATATTTTTTATTTTAACTGAAATCGAAAGATTTTATTATTAAAAAATTATAACAAAAAATTTTAGCGCAAAATTTTAAGACCTACGTTCGCTGTAATCATTTTAAAACCAAGGAGCGGCGCGAGACTAGAAAACGCACCTGTGCGCGAGACTAGAACGCGTGACGTCAGTAGCCACACACACACACACACAAGCTCCGCCGTCGCAGGGATAGTATACGGATTCACGTAAACTATGACCTACGTTTGTGTATTTTATTTATTCGTAATCTCATTTCTGTTCATAATCATAACACTAGCTAGCACAATGCTGCAAGGTTATCAGTGAGCCAATTCGCGAAATTTTGTGCAAATGGTGTACGAGTTATAACGTAAATTTAAATGAACCTCAGAGCAGAGGCGTTAAAGTAATCCGGTAGGTATATTAAGCTATTATACACCTGCATTTTATTTTGTTGTAGCACCAATGGATAGTATTTCTTCGTATTTCTCAGAAAAAATTGGTTCAGCTCTGTTTAATTGTATTAGAAGTTAATAATATTAAAACATAATGCCGGATCGTGACAATTTTTTATACCTAATATATAGGAATAACAAATAGATTACTTATAAAAAATTGAAAGGACTTCTACTTGTAGCCCAGTTGTCAGAGACTAATTTTGATGAAAATTAGAATTAATTGTTACCTCGCTACTTTGTTCATGAAAGGCTAGCTTTTTGCTAGTAGAAAGTGACTAAAAAAAGTTTACCAAAATTTACCTCCGTGAACCCTTATAAACAACCCTCTGATATGCTAATATCTCGAAAAATTATTTAAAAAAACGGATAGCACCACGTGAAAGTGCGGGAAGTTTTACAAAAATATAGTATAAAGTTTTTTTTTAATAAATTGTTCCCTTAGCATGAGAACTTATTACAATTCGCTTAAGCATTTCTCGACCGCCGCTATATAATAAAGACAATTTGTACACATTAAAAACGAAGAAAATTTAGCATTTTAAAAAGGAAGAATTCAGCTTTCCAATGGTATGGTTGCTTTTAATTTTTATAATTTTTGTCTTATAAGTTGCACGTGAAAGTTAAGCTTTATCATTTTTTCCACTCTATATTAAAACATAAATATCAAATAAAATATAATTTTTTAAAAAATCCTTGTAGGTATAGCTTGTCTATACCTTAAACTCCAATCTAAAATTAATTTTTATGCTCTAAAGTATCCAGGGTAAAAAAATTAACTTTTAAATCAATGGCATTTTTTCCATTTTTTAGGGTTAGGAAATTTTCACTTGAAAACTTGTCGAAAACGATAAAAAAAGGCTTGCAATTAAAAAAAATATAATGCCTTTCACAAACTATAAAGATGAATAATATTGCTGATAAATGATTATTATAGTAACTGCATTATTTATATTCAATAAAATAATTTAATGGAAACTACCTACACCATTCCGCGTTGGATTTGTTGAACAGTGAGGTATTTTTTATTTGTTTATCTTATAAAAAATATTTTATTGGCCAAATAGAAGTCCTTCCTATTTTCTGATAAGTAATCTAATTTGTTATTCCTATATATTAGGTATAAAAAATTGTCACGAGCCGGTTTTATGTTTTAATATTATTAACTTCTAATACAATTAAACAGAGCTGAATCTAATTTTTCGGAGGAATACGAAGAAATACTACCCATTGATGCTACAACAAAATAAAATGCAGATGTATAATAGCTTAATATAGGTACTTACCGGACTACTTTAACGCCGCTGCTCTGAGGTTCATTTAAATTTGCGTTATTAGCCAAAAACTCATACACCATTTGCACATCTACATGGGGTAAATTTCGCGAATCGGCTTTCTGATAACCTTGCAGAAAAAGATCACCAATAAATAAAATACACAAACGTAGGTCACAGTTTACGTGAATCCGTATACTATCCCTACGACGGCGGAGCTTGTGTATGGCTACTGCCGTCACGTGGCCTAGTCTCGCTCACAGGTACGTTTTCTAGCCTCGCGCCGATCCTTGGTTTTAAAATGCTTACAGCGAACGTAAATCTTAAAATTTTACGCTCAAATTTTTTGTTGTCTTTTTTTTAATCAAAAAATCTCTCGATTTCAGTTAAAATAAAAAAAATTGCGAAAAATGTCGAACCTATTGTAAATAAGTTTTTAAAGAAAATATACATTCCCTTATTCATATTTAGTCAAGATGACCCGATAAAAAAAATGAAAACACAATTTTTTCCGGCGAAACAAATTTGAAACGCCCGAGACTGATTTTCGCCGTGCTGACTTCCCCCTCCCACACTATCGGAACAACGGTAACAACAATTGCCATATCAACAATTTTTAAATAATCGAGTCGAAATTTTTTGCATTGGATTGTTTGAATATTCCCCTG
Source organism: Leptura quadrifasciata (assembly GCA_963675555.1). Taxonomy (NCBI): domain Eukaryota; kingdom Metazoa; phylum Arthropoda; class Insecta; order Coleoptera; family Cerambycidae; genus Leptura; species Leptura quadrifasciata. The sequence continues at coordinate 70,833,022 of OY776678.1, forward strand.
TAGATTCCAGCTAAAATCATTCCTTAATATTGATGAACAACGCCACAGCGATTTAAAAAAAAAACTTTATCTCAGCTTCTATTGGTCGTAGACTTTTTTTTTAATTCGTAAAAAAGTTTCAGTTATCACATGCTTTTGTCAGCATTTAGATACCATGTATCGCCGAAGAGACATTCTATTTGTTTATAACGAAAAAATTAATGCTAACTTTGACAATTTTTTTTCAACAATTTAAAACCAATACCCATTTGGTTGTTTTTCTCATATTGATAGTACAAATCATAAACTTTAATTTGCGCAACTGTAGATTGCTGTAGAACCGCCATATCGCTGAGAAATAAGCGTTAAAAAAATTCAAAAAGTTATTAACAAATTGATTGTGCAAAAACTGCCTTTTCTATGCTACAAGAGCCTTCTTTTCCTGTGGTGAGAAATATATAAAACATGTTTTCCTATTGTTTATTAACAATTGAAGAAACATCCATTTAAGCATGTTCCTTTGCATTTTGTTAAATTAGGTCTCATTTTATTAAAAACACTTTTTTTCCTAAAATTAACAGTTTTTTTTGAAAACCTTAATTGTTCAATAAAAAATTTCGCCACGCAAAAAAATTGAAGCCTAAGAAACCCTCCATACCTACCATCATTCTGAACATCCTGGATTCGGCTTATACCTAACACTTTTTTTTGTCAAAATGCTAATTAGGCTGGAGTAATTGTAATTTATTAAATCTGCAACACAAGGACACCTATAGCAATGTTAGTGGAAATCGAGTTTAATGGCGTCTCGTCCGATGTACCATTTTAGTTATAGTCGGTATGTTAAAGTTTATTTCATATTTACATCACCTTATTATTATTATTATTATTCCTGTATGTACAGTTTGTATCGTACATCCTCTGTCTATTCCTTTTTAATTACAATGTTATAATCTGTGAACCAGACAAAACTGCTTTCCTTTTGTACTTTACAAAATGCTCAGAGCGAATACATAGCCAGACAGGCAACTCTGCCTAAGCAAGATGTTCGCTCTGGGGGTTTTGCTTTATTTCTTAGCACTACTTTGTATGCACTTTATTTCATATATGTACTTTATATCAATTTCTTTTATATCAATTATTATATTATATTATATCATTTAGATATAAACAAGCTTTATTCCTTGGGCTTACGTACCTACATGGTATTTTTCGCTTTAAATCTCGAGAACTATTAAACACATTAAAATATACAGGGCGTCTTATTAGAATGAGTCACACGTGTTTCCATATTTTTGATCCGCACTGTATAAAATATACATTTGATGGGAATTTTGGTAATTATGAAACAGTACATGTCATTTCAAAAATAATTTTTTTAAAATTTTGTTCTTTCAGCATAAACACATCGATTTTAAAAACTCACTATGTGTTATTGGTGGCTGACCCTGTATATAAGCCCATATTTTTATCACAATATATTATCTGACGTTACAGGAATGATATTCGCGAAAAAAAACATTAATCGAATCCTTCAATTGTCACGAATATATTTTATAAAAATAGCCACTTTTATTAACTTTAACGCCCTGTATCTCAAAAACTAGTCATAGGATTAGATTGGGCCCATGTTACTTTTAATCAGGAGATCGAGATCTAGGGTAGGGTGGCCCACTAGAGTGACACCGTCTACGTTTACCACAATTGATCAAATATTTAGTAACTATACAGGGAAAGGTGTAGCATGTGTACTCGATAATTACATATCTGACCACCGAACAATTCTGTTTGACTTGGGCTTAGAAAAAAGTTCAGATATTGGAAATAAATTTTATATAAAAAGATCATTTAATGATACTGCTATTAGCAACTTTAGAACTTGTATTCAATATGAAGACTAGTCTGACGTTTACCATATTAGTGATATAAACTCTGCATTTGACCGTTTCTTATATACTTTTTTTTATATCATTTTAACGTACATTTTCCGAAACGTAAGTATGACAAAAACAATAAACACGATAAAAATTGGATTAACGATTCTATCAAGGCACCTAGTCTCAAACTAAAAGATTTATTTGTATTAAAAAATACATATCCTGAACTCAAATCAGCGTACCAAATAGAAAAAAAGAAACATAATATTTTAATTAAATCCACAAAAAACTATACTATCAAAATAAAATAAATAATTCCTATAACCCAACCAGATCGGCTTGGAAAGTAGTCGCTGAACTATCAAACAAAGAAAAATATTCTAAAATCATTTCAATAATAAATAATAACGAATTAATTGAAAATCAAAAAGAAGTTGCTAGCGCATTTAATACATATTTCATAAATGCTCCCATTAATATTTTAAAACAAATTCCACAAAATGATAATAATAACAGCAACATAGATACATTTTCTAATAATGTTATACCACAACGAAATACAATTTTCTTAAAACCATATACGGTAACGGAAATGTGTGATTTATTAAATAATAAACTTAAAAATAAGAGGTCTTCGGGATATGACGAAATACCTGTTTTTTTATTAAAAAGAATTTTGGATATACTAGCCCCGCCTTTAGTTTATCTAGTGAATTTATCGTTTTCAAATGGTATATTTCCCGAATGCTTAAAAATTGGTAAAGTTATACCGATACACAAAAAAAAATGATACACAGGTTCTTGAAAATTATAGACCAATAACCATTCCTACAGGATTCTCAAAAATTATTGAGTACTGTTTTTTAAATAGACTTAAGTTTCGTGAATTATAATGATATAATATCAAATAGCCAACACGGTTTTTTGTCCGGTAGGTCAACAATAACGGCAGTTCATTCATTTTATGAAGAAATACTAGAAATAGTTAATTATATTGAGGCGGGCAAGTGCCCTGTTGGGATATTTTGTGATCTCAGCAAGGCATTCGACTGCGTCGATCATGAAAAATTGCTTTCTAAACTTTATACATATGGTATAAGAGGTATATCGTTGAATTGGGTTAGGAGTTTTCTCTCTAAACGAAAACAATATGTCTCGCTAATAAATAATGAAGCTAGTACAGTGGATTCGATTAATTCTGAATATATGGAAATTACCAGAGGCGTGCCGCAGGGATCCATTCTGGGTCCTGTGCTTTTTATGATCTACATGAATGATATTGTTAAATTAACAAATTCAACATGTGTTACACTATATGCTGATGATACATCAATCATTATATCAGAAAAAAATGAAGATTCATTAAAAGCCAAATGTAATATGATACTAGAGAAATTAAGCGAATGGTTTCGCCAGAACTGTCTTCATCTTAATATTGATAAAAGTCTAGCCTTAAGATTTCATAATAGGCAGAAAATTTGTAATAATCTGAGTATGGTAATAGACGACAGACCAATTCCCAATAATAATAAAAATGTCAAATTTTTAGGTCTATATGTGGATGAATGTTTAACTTGGAAAAGTCATTGTGAAAACCTTATCTCCAAATTGAACTCAATTGTGTATCAGTTTAGAAGCATTAAAACTGTACTAAAAATTGATCAATTAAAAAAATAATACTATGCAGAAGTAGACTCACGATTAAGATATGGAATATGCTTCTGGGGTGGATCCACCCTATCATGTAATGTGTTCATAGCGCAAAAACGTGTTATAAGATGCATGGTAGGTTTATCAAATACTGATACCTGTAAAAATGTTTTTAAAGAGCACAGAATCTTGACACATCCAAGTCTTCTCATATATGAATTATGTACATATGTTCATATCAACAAAGATAAATTTGAATCTAATAAAGATGTGCATGGTATTAATACGAGACAAAAAAGTAACTTTCATATACCATTTCATAGTTTGAATATTACATTAAATTCGCCGAACAGTTTAGGACTCAGAGTTTATAATCATTTACCACTAGAGATCAAAAAGTGTAACTCCATGATTCTATTTAAGAAACATTTAAAATTATACTTATTAAATAAAACTTTTTACAAACTAGACGATTATTTTCAGATGTAGTTTTATTTTCTATGTATATGTATATTAATTACCACCAAGATGTATTTATATGTATTTGGTTTTTAGTATGCATATTGTCATTTCACTGTATTTTTTTTTATCTATATACCTATTTACACATTTTTTATATATGTATTTTTCTGTGACCAACATGTTTATATATACTTTGTTTGTTTTACATGTTACGTAATTGTAATTTACCATTTGTCCTGTTCTATCCAATGTTTTTGTAATTGGCACAAAGAATGAATAAAGAATCTAATCTAATCTAATCTAGTAAAAGATATAGTAAAAATTCAGAAGATTTAACCGAGAACCATTTTATATAAGAAAAAGTGCGGTGTCTTTTAGTAAGTTGCTGTCCAGATAGGTATCATAACTTAGAAATTGGTTTTGATTGTGTGAATTTTTGGTAATGATTCATCAAAATTTTTATATTTATCAAAATAATTTTCTCTAATTACAAATAACTCATCTGTTTCTCATAGCTTACTGCAAGATATGAACACATAATTTGAAACGGTTGTACAAAAAGCTTAATATTTATTTTAATGTATATTCAATTTTTAATCGAGAAAAACCAGTTTAAAGCAAATTTATCACTCTATCTGATAAAAAAATAAAACATACAGGGTACTATTTGAAAAATTGGAGTTATAATAAATTGAATTTCCATGAAATGGAAAAATGGAAACAACATTTCTAAAGATAAGCAAATGAACAAAATAGGTCAATTTTACTTTTAATTTGTTGAGAAATGCCCTTTTATTAAAATTCAAAGTCTACTTCAAAATTTTTTAAATTTATTCCTGAATTCCAAAGCCAACTAGAAATAGCAAACAAAGGCCATTTCCAAGGTTATTCTTCATCCGAATTTAAATCTGAAAAAATTTTTTTAAAGCTTTTATTTAAAAAATGCTCTAAAAAGTAGAAAATAAACTTTGAAGTGAATCAAACCCATCATTTTGTTACATTATATAATTTTTTTTAAGATATAAAAGCTTGTCGCGAGATTTTCCTGTGTAAAGGAGATTGTTCGCGACAAGCTTTTATATCATAAAAAAAATTATATAATGTAACACAATGATGGGTATGATTTATTTCAAAGTTTATTTTCTACTTTTTACAGCATTTTTTAAATAAAAGCTTTTTTAAATATTTCTATTTTATTTTTTACTTTTTAGTCTTTTGATATGCTGTAATCCCCAGATATCGATTTTGAGACGAATCGGATCATAGACTGTAAAGTCGTCCGCCATCTTGAACTAAATTTTTTACTAGAAATTCGTAATCCGCGATCCCAAAACCCCCAGATAACGATTTTGATCGATTTGGATCTAAATGACAAAAGTCGTCAGCCATATACGCGCCGCCATTTTGAATTTCCGAATTTTAACTAAGAATTCATAATTGGCGATCTCGAAAACCTCCAGATATCGATTTTGAGTCGAATCGGATCACAAACGATAAAGTCCAACCATTTTGAAGTCGCCATCTTGAACTAAATTTTTGACTAGAAATTCGCAATCGGCGAACCCGAAAACTCCTAGATATCGATTTGGACCATAAATGACAAAATTCGTCCGCCATATTGGCGCCGCCATTTTGAATTTCCGAATTTTGACCAAGAATTCATAATTGGCGATCTCGAAAACCCCCCAGACATCGATTTTCAGTCGAATCGGATCATAAACAATAAAATCGTCTGCCATCTTGAAGCGGCCATCTTGTTTTTTTTTCTTATATGAAAATGTTAAAGCGTATTTAAATTGTCGCAGGACTTATACGCATGTGCAAAATTTCAAAGCTCTGGCTTAATTAGAACTAATCGAAATTTTGATTGCAAGACTTGCCCTAAACCAACTGACAAACATACATTGCAAGTTAAATAAAAGCTTTTAAAAAGCGTTAGAGAGATAAATTACAGCTTTATGAGAAAAGTGACTTAAATATACACGGTGCTATTTAAAATAAGAAAGTTATAGCAATTTCCGGTCATACCGGTCCGATATATATAAACGATTTTCACCCTTTCGGAGGTGTTTATTAGCAGTTAGAGGGGTTAGAGTGGGTTTCCCGTTTCCGTTTGATTTAACCCAAAATTTATTTTCTACTTTTTGTTATAAAATAACAACCACTATTCGTACACTTTATATGCCAGAGACAGAGATAATGCCCCTTGTCCCTTGATAGGATGCGAACGACCGCATTCTATAGAGTTAGCAAGACTGAGGCAATCGCTTTGCACGGAAGAAGGCTTTGACCTGCAACATTGTAACAATAGGAGGATACCGAGCGATATTGTGTTCGAACTCAAGCCGAACATCAAAGTTACTCCAAAAAAGACTCCTCTAAAGTTGTTCCGAAAAGCAAGTTGTCGCCTGTTCGGAGTGTCACTGTCAAGACTTTGTACAAATAATACTTTACCTCCAGTGCTTCTGCCGATGTTAAGAGCGTTATTTCAAAGAGGTCCAAATACACAGGGCATTTTCAGACGTTGCGCCTCGGCCAAAGGTCTCAGAGAGCTGCGAGAGAAGATAGACTCACAAGGTGCTGCAGTTTGTGAAGAAATATCCAATACACCCGCTTTGTTACTGGCAGGTTTGTTCAAGGACTTCCTCCGAAGTTTACCAGAACCACTGCTGGCTGGAAATGCTCAAGAGTGGTTAACTGTATCCAGCACCGGACGTCTAGAACATTTAAGAAGACTTCTAAACCAATTACGAAGGGAGAACCATTTACTTCTAGCTCATGTCATTTGAGTTTTGTATAATATAGCCAAAAGGGCAAGGTTTAACCTTATGTTAGCGGCTAATCTGAGTGTATGCATCGGCCCAAGTTTGCTTTGGGAATCAACGCAAAACGCTCCGCTAAGGACACTTCCTACTTTGATCGAGATGTTGATTAACAATTGCCAGGCGTTTTTTGGTACTCAGGTCGTGTCGTTGTTGGAAGATGTTGCAAATGACAGTGGAGCTGAAGAATCGGACAGTTTACATTCTCTCGGACTATCCCTAGACTCTGTAGAATTAAGCAAAGACCAGAAATCCCTCAGCCGTGATTCGGGCCTCACCATATCCGAAGATGACCGGGAAAGCCCCGGCTTAAACTATCACACTCCTTCTTTCCACCGTTTCGACTGGGTCAGGCAAGCGGCGTGAATGCGATCGTTGGATAACATTTGGATAGAAGAGGACGAGGCATTCTGTGCCTCCAATGAAAGTTTGTGCTCATCGCCAATACCCCCTCGACGGCCATCCCCACTAAGGCATTTACCTCCAATGTACAGACCGGCCCCTCCCCCTCCTCCTACGTATGCAACGGCGAGGTTGTTGTTAGTTACAGACGCTGAGAGTGAAAGTTATGTATGAGGTTGTTTTTCATGAGCTAGTGGATTTTAGAAAAAGTAAATGGTATACGTAAGACCACAGCAAAGAAAAAATTGAATGTATGGTGAGATTGGACCAATCGTATGTTGTAATGATACCGTCAACTCCGGTGCAGAATTCTACATACCAATACTCTGCAAGTTCTTTGTATAACAAGTTTGGGCGATATTAATGTACTTTTGGATAGATTTTCGTCTATCGAGTCAGACCTCTTTCTCCTTTGTCCTAAAAGTATTACTAGTAAGTACCTACCAATATGTGAATCAGTTTTGTTTATTTTATGTCAGAACTGTAAAGGAGATAAGAATCTAGTTATCGAAGGCACTTTTTAGTAAATCATAATTAACAAAAATGTTTTTTTTCTATTCTGGATGGAACTTGGTTAAAATTGTGCCAAAATTTGTCGTTTTTTGTATTTAGTTTTAGTAATTTATGATCTTACATAATTATTTAAATATATAGTCGCCATCTGAGATAGTGTGGTTAAATTTTTATCAAAAAATGCGTTGATTTGACATGAAACCTTCACTTAAATATTTTATCGAAAATATTTTATTATTTTAACTTTCGGTACTGTACAGGTTGTTTAAAATTGCCAACAAATGAAAATATTCTCAGATATTCGTTTATTTTATACAGCTGTTAAAATTTAATTTAAAAAGCAATCAACCATTTCTTATAACACCCTGTATTCTGTGTTTTTCATTTGTCTGTTTCTCCATAGTTTGCAATTTTCATTTATTAATGATTTTAAACAACGCCCCGTATATGTTTAGGTGTAAAACATTTGGAGATAAACAAAATAATTAATTTAAAAATAAACTTCTGTCGCTTTATTTCAATGCGGAAGTGTTTTAATTTTTTTATTTATATTTTGTTTTGTAAAATTATGAGTTACTGCTTACAAAAACTTCATATAAGCAAAAAATGATGAACAGTGTTAAGACAAGTGTATCAAAAGTTTTTTTTAACCTCTCCACAATAAAATTGTGAGAGGTTACTAAAATTGGTTCAAAAACGAAAATTGAGATAACATCAAATCTTTACGTTTTGAGGTCCTAGGAACCCAAAAAAGTGGTTTTTGAAAAATGTCTGTGTGTGTGTATGTGTGTTAGCACGATAGCGCCGAAACTACTGAACGGATTTGAATGAAACTTTGCGTGTGCGTTTCTTTAGTGCCCCAGAAGATCTGAAAAGGTTTTGGTTGAGATCGGATTACTTTAGTTCCATTTTGACGCAACAAGTTGTTTATTTTATAATTACTTTCAATTTGCAATGGAATCATTGAAAAGCAGTTAAAATTCTGATTTCAACGATATATCACACTTCCACCCTTTCGATTTAGTTTCCGTGAAAAAAATTAAAAACAAAGCAAATATGGCATAGATCGCATTTCGCATGACATGATTGATGCGCGTAGCCGTTACGTCGTAAAACTCGTCACATCACGTGTCAATTCACGTGTGAGGGTTTCTTCACTGCTCTAGAAGTAGAGCGGATTACGTTTAGTGCCGTTTTTAAATATATATACAGACAAATCGAAGAATTAAACTACAAATATTCCTCTAAAATCTAGTAAAATTACTGAAATGCTAATGTTTCCTTTAACAAAGACAGTCGCGAGCGATCGGATTGCAATGAGCAAATTTTGACGATTATCATTGTCATCGTTTGTCATCCGATAACGTTGGTGTCATGTCATGTTAATAAGATTGCGACATATTTGTAACTTTTAGTGGATTGTCACAAACTTTAAAGGTAGATGTAACAATATCAATATCATATGCTTTCTGTACCTTCGTTGATGAATTTATTATAGATTATCACTTTACCAAATTTCAGTTTGTTGCTTTACAAATCTGTAGTATTTAGGATAACTAGATTTTCTTAGTCGTTCAAGTGATGTTAAAGTTGTTAATACCCTAATATTATATTACTCAACGAGCGATAATGTAGGTAATAACTCGCACAGATGATTGTAAATTCATTAAGTTGAGAGTTCTTTTAGTGCCCCAGAAGATCTGAAAAGATTTTGGATGAGATCGGATTACGTTTAATGCCGTTTTGTCGCACAATTAAATGCTCTTTTCGGCTTCAAAAATCCACCGAGTGGGGAGGTTCCAGCCGCTTCCAGTAGCCGCCGATTTTTTTTTTCTAAAAATCATAAACATTGCAATGTACTTAAGTAAATAAAATTTACTTCATTAATTATAGGCTTTAAATATGTTACATCGTTAATTTGAGAAATGTTGCGGTAAAGTCTGATTTTGTATATAATTTTATTATTTTTCAATTTTTGTTATTGAAATGCTTGTATATTTATTTCCAGTTTTCTTGGAAAGCCATTTTGTAAAATTTGTACATGTTTTGTAAAATAAAATATTTTGTTTCGATTGTAACGCACAATAATGTCTTGTGCAAGAAAATATTGTTAATGATTTGGATCATTGGGTCCGTTATTTGAAATTTGGGTTGGCGCACAATATAGTTTCTTCAAGAGGGTGTTTGTTTAGTAAATTATTTTTTAACTTGTGATTTTGTACTGTGTTAATTAAAGCTGTTTAGGTATATTATTGTGAATATTTTAATAATTTGTTTATTCCAAATTTTAAGTTACTTTAAAGTGGATAAAGGTAAGAGAACAATTATTTTGCTAGCTTCATAAGAAAATTAAGGTTATGTTACTCATTTTCGTTAATTTGAACTTTATTAATTTTGTTTTTTTACCATTGTAGATGCCCCGACATTGCTGCATACCTGGATGTACGTCCAATTATGCAAGTACTTTAAAAAGTGAATCCGCAAAAAGTACTTTTTCTTTTCCAAAGGACCCAGTGCTGCAAAAATTGTGGCTTACCGCTATACACAGAGAAGACTACTCTATTAGTAAACATTCAGCTGTTTGCAGTTTGCATTTTGAGGACAGCGAAATCACAATCGTTGAACTTTATAAGGATAGTCAGGGTAATACGCACGAGGCTAAATTAACATATCCTCGTTTAATAGAGGATGCAGTTCCTCACATATTTCCCAATCAACCGAAGTATCTTTCTACACCTAAGCCGGCGTCGCGACGTAATCCTGAGGAAAGAAGACAAGATGCGCTGCAAAGGCAAAATAATGACATTGAGGAGTTTCTTACCGATGACATTATATCAAGCTTTGAATATTTTGTGCAAGCTGTTCCAAAAAAATTGTGCCTTAACAAGTGGAATTACAAGTGTGTAGATAGTGTCTTATACTTTTACATTTTAAATATTGACTGTGACAGTGCCGAGTATAATATTGATAGTAATGAAGTTAAAGTAGTTTCCAGTATCAGCGTAAGTGAAAGTTTTAATATCAGTGTTTTTGTAAACAGTCATGAATTGGCTGAAAGTAATTTAGAGTGGATTTTGCCTGACGGTAAGTCGTTAAGTAGGTGGTCGCAAGTAGAAAACATGCTCTCACGGTATACCTTTTCTGTAAATGTAACAGTTAGTACTGATTTGTTTTTAGAAAAAGCCCAAAATAATATACAAAATGCTCTAGTCTCTTTGAACGAGGAACAGATAAATGATGTTGCTCCCACATTAGAATTAATAAAAGATCAAGTTAAGTTATTAACTAAAAAAAGGAAGCAGTACAGTTTGTCTACTTAACTGGTTTCTTTAACTATGTTAAATCAATCTGCCTCAACCTACGATATTTTAAGACAACACCTTACGTTACCTACAAAAAGACATTTACAGTCCATCTCATCTTCCTTAAATGTTTCCCCCGAAGATACCGTAAAAAATCAAAATTATCTTTTACATTTTGTCCTCGACATTAAATGATCGAGAAAAAATTGTATGTCTAATTGTTGATGGGATCTATATTAAGAGTGGTTTTACTTATAAATCTAAAAACATTACACGCTATGCTGCTAATGATGCTTCATTGTTAGCTAAAACAGTGCAGACATTTATGATTGTTTCTCCATTTGGTCATTTTAAAGAAGTTGTCCGTTTAATGCCTGTGGTTGATATAACAGGTGAAGAACTTCAACAAGCTGTTCTTGAAACTATAAACAATGTACAGGAATTTGGGTTTAAAATTATATGCGTTATTACTGATGATAACAGAACCAACCAAAAAATTTTTAAACAGTTTATAAAAACAAATACTTTTATTATAAATCCAAAATACCCAGAGGAAAAAAATTTCTTTATGTTTGATTTTGTTCATATATTTAAAAATATCAGAAATAATTGGATTAATCGTAAAGACTCTCCAAACTTTTATATATCCTGATTTTCAAGATATGACAATTAAAAGAACAGCTTGTTTTGCTGATCTACGTAATTTTTATAATCTTGAGGTCAACCAAGTAACGAAGAGAGCTTTTAAATTGAATTATAAATCAATGTATCCTAATAAGTTTGAAAGACAGAATGTAATGTTAGTTGAAAATGTGTTCCATGATTCAACAATCGCTGCACTCAAATGTTCTGAGGCACATGAAGGTACGTCAAATTTTCTTGAATATATTAAAAATTGGTGGAGCATCGTTAATGTAAAAAGTAAATTTAAAGGCAAAATTAAACGTAACCACTTCTGTACTCCTATAACATCAATCACTGACAATAACATTGAATATTTAAAACAATTTGTTATATGGCTAGAAAAATGGCACTCTGAACCCGACATGGCAGGTCTTACTGTGGATACTTATAAAGCTATAAAACACAGCACATCAGTATTAATTGAATTAATATATTATTGTTTTCCATTATTTAAAGTAGATTATATTCTCCCTGGCAAATTTCAAAGTGACAACTTAGAAAAACGGTTTGGGCGTTATAGAAATTTATCAGGTTGTAGCTACAATGTTTCTTTTAAACAAGCTATTGAATCTGAAAAGAGAATCAGAATTCAAAATTTATTAAAAAATAGTATTATTAATATAAATAACTTAAAGCTTTGTCTTTCTAATAATGAAAGTGGAAAAGATTACAATGAAGATATTACAGAATTTATTTTTATATTCCAATCAAATTATATACAAACCTATAAACTAGATGAATCCACACAACTTTATATTTGTGGTTATATAGCTTATAGTATACACAAAACACAAACCCTTAAATGCTCTAAATGTAAAGCATTAGTTGTTAAAACTGTAGGAAATGATGTCAGCGATGATTATTTTTCTTTTTTGCAAAGAGGAGGTCTCTGTACTGCAACAAATGAAATTAATTATATTTATGTCCACATGTGTGCCATTTTCGATTTTATTTTTCATTCAAAAGAATTGGAATCAAAATTCTTACTAAGGAAAAATCACCAAAACATACTAGCCTCTTGAGCAGTAGCAAGTTTAGAAAATGACCATTATTTAATTGATTTTAGTGGTTTGTGTACTTGTGGTACAACTTTTCGCAAAATATACTGACACTTAGCAATATAATTTTGAATAATTATACAAAAAACTAAAATAATCTTCAGCATAGTTCAGGTATCCTAACAAAAAAAGGAAATTATCTACTTTAAAACCTTAATATTAATTTAGTTATACTTAACTTGATTTTTAGAATGCTCATTTATTGATTTATGCTGCTTTGACACTTAGCAATATAATTTTGAATCAAAATAATCTTTAGCAAAGTTCAGGTATCCTAACAAAAGAAGGAACTATCTACTTTAATACCTTAGTATTAATATAGTTATACTTAACTTGATTTTTACCATGCTCATTTATTGATTTACATACCTATGAAGAGTGAACATTCTACCATTATTTATTTGCAAGTCGTTCATTTCTGGTTAATTAAATTTATTATACAAATTTTGGGCTCTTCATACTTTATTTCCCAAGAAATTCTTAATAAAAGTGCATGAAAGTGAGAGATAGATAGCTGCGTTATAGGACTACCATTGACAGAAGATGCAACGTTGTTATTGTTACTTCATGGCTTGTAAATGTAGGAGGCTGTGGTATAATCATAAGTTGAAAGATATGAAAAGATTTATATTACTTTTTATGGGATACTGTCCATATATATTTTCTACAAAACATAAATATGTAAAATTCCATATATCACTTAATAGCCTAAACATAAATACACAAACACTCAGCCCAGTCAAGTGCCAGGTCAGGTCAAGTCGTAAATTTCCAACGTGCATGCGGTACCTCCAGAATTAGTTTCAACTAACTACAGGGCGATGTGCGATTTCAATTGCAAGTTAACTTGAAATTCTGAATAAAATCGAGACTAGGGTAACTCTACAATGAAGTATGAATTAACTACAAATAACAGTAGTAACGTTAACTTGAAGTTAACCTCAAGCTAAATTGCGAATTAATTAACTCGAAGTTTAATGGTATTGAAAAATTGGACGTTAGACAGTTCAAGTCAGTAAGTAATATATTAAAATTTCTTCCGTAAAGAAAAGGTGCAGAATAAAATAAACGCGAACAGATGTCTTGTTTAAATAGGCAATATATGGTTAAGGTGCCCGTCGGGAAAAATTTTGCTGATACATACTCTCTCCAAACTTCGTGTATGGCTTCATTGGACCTAGTCTGACAGCATTTTCCTCTATCATTTTTTTGTTTTTGGGGCGTTTTCCCGCTAGATTTTCCGAAACATGTCATTTTAACGGCATATAAAAAAATGTATAGATACTGTTATTTTTCCAAGTAGAATAGCGTGAATTGAAACGTGAAAAAATAATTGTCCGACAATAAATGTGGGTCATTGGGCGTGTCCGCTATCTCGAACATGTCGGAAAAACGACTATAAGAAAATTTATTAATAACCAGCTGATTTTCGCTGTATTAATTTATTAAAACATACAAATACAAGTTTTCGTATTGTCTGACGAAAATTATTTTCCGATTTCCCAGTCTGACGCGTCAACGTTGTCGGTTTCATGACAGCAAAAAATTTATTCATAACACTTTTTTACAAATTTTTTTGATTTTTAAATAAGATTTATAATACGATTAAAAAATTGTCTGACGGCGAAATAAAGCCTTTTAGCTGGAAATGTTAAATAAAAGGTTTTTCTATGCTTGGATGTTACGTTCATATGTATATATTGAGGCTATATTAATAAATAACAAGCTGATTTTTTCAATATAGCTTAATAAAAATAAATCCAATCCAATTTTTTAACTGTCTGACAAAAGGTGTTTTCCAGTTTTTCAGTCTGACGCCTGGAAAATACAATTTTTTAATGTTGTAATTTCCTTCAAATTGTCATGATTATCTCATACTAATCATTGCAAAATCATTTTTACAGTGTCAAAAATCATTAAAAAATTGCTTGAACTTCGCGCTTGAAAATATATCGTTTTATACAAGTTCACCTGTGTACATCTGTTTAGTACGCAAGCTCTATAATAGAACATAGGAGTGTGGAACATCTTTCTACACTCCGTATTGTATTCTATAGTAGTATATAGTACACGTGTAGTGGTAGAGAAATGCAACGGTTTATCCGATGCACGTGGTATATAACTTTTTTATAATTTTATTTATTCCCTGCATACTTCATATATTTTTGATGCAAAATTACACACAAATTGAATTCATATATTTACCGAAAATGCATTAATTGTTTTTTCATTTATAAAATGTACTTTGTTATAACTAATATTATAAAGTGTTATCTTATAGCTTGTTTCAAGACCTTTAATTTGGGCCCTGGATGAAAATTTTCGGACTGGTAGTACCGGAGATATAGCGATTTTAAACGTACTAAAAGGCAATTTTTCGCTACTTTTTTCTACAAAAGGTTTTATGTATTTTTCAATATTATCGAACTTAAAACTTGGGTAAGTCAAATTCAGATAGTCTAAAAGAGTTAAAAAAATTCAAAATAAAGATTATAAAATAAGTAAGTTGAAATACCGTATATTTTTTAACCGTCTTCTCGACTAAACGAAATTTCATTTTTTTATCGCCCTAACTTCGACGGCCGCCATTGGAAAACTATGTTTTTTCGTCAGACTCTCCTTATGCCCCACTGTATTTGTCAGACACTTATACCACAAATTAAATACCTATTTTCTGCATATAATTTTCCAATGTCTGAAGGTTATGAATAAATTTTTTGCTGTCATGAAACCGACAACTGACAGTCCCAGTCTGACGCGTCAGACTGGGAAATCGGAAAATAATTTTCGTCAGACAACACGAAAACTTGTTTTTGCATGTTTTAGTAAATTAATACAGCGAAAATCAGCTGGTTATTAATAAATTTTCTTATAGTCGTTTTTCCGACATGTTCGAGATAGCGGACGACCCACATTTATTGTCAGACAATAATTTTTTCACGTTTCAATTCATGTTTTTAAGCTATTCTACTTGGAAAAATAACAGTATCTATAAGTTTTTATATTTGCCGTCAAAATGTATCAGCAAAATTTTTCCCGACAGGCACCTTAACCAATATACAGTATTCACTTGAATTGCTATTATACTAGAATTCATATTGTACCAATTTTAAAATTAATTGCGCCAGATAAGAATAGAGTTAAGTTATCATAGCATAGACTTTTTTAAGTCCCAGCGTCCGTACGGCAAGCAAAGTTCGAGAGAGCCATATATTTAATGTTTATGTTAAAGTTCGGTCGCTTGTCTTTTCGAGTGCTTATCCATAAATATTATTCTCCTTCTTTATACTACAGTTTTGTTTACTTATATAAGACCCAAACGTTACTTGACAAATTAACACTTTTATATTTTTCTGTGGTTTCTGCAAAGGATATTAAATTACAACATAAATACAGAGTATACTAAAACTTTTTTGAGTACCAGCTGCAAAATAGTGCATTGCCTACATATATATTAGCTACGGCTCTTAATTTAGGAAATAAAATCAAACATTGTCTATAAAACACATCATGTATTAAACATAAACGTAATTCGTTACAATGTTTAAATATTGAATGTTGAATAAAAACAAAAAAAGCTTACACACACAGTTTTCTAACCCTCTATTAATTGCCACCACAACACTTTTATTTTCTTGGCAGCGAAAATCGAATTGATTGATGAGCATAGTCTTGAGATTTTGGTCGTTAAATTAAAAATTATTATATTTTCTTAGGTTTCGATATTATTAACCCTCGTCAGAAAACTACAAATTAGATAAATAAACAGTAGAATTTTATTTTATGCAGCAGTGATTTTTACATTTTGTCTTACCAGGTCTGGTTTTGGGTGAAACTTATCTCAAGTACTTTACTGCCTGCTTTCATTTCTATTAGATTTCGTAGTTTGTTTACGTTTTGCTTGATAAGCTTTGGTTTATGTGTATACTGACTGATGTTTTTGTGAGAACTATTACGGGCTTCGAGTTTTTTTGTAAAGTTTATGACAAGGTGCATATTTGCCATGTTATATTTAGTTTAATAAACTGAAGTACGTTTCTGTTAAGTTTTCTTTCTATATCTATCTATATACCGGGTGTTGAAAAGTATGGGAACGGTGGAAAATCTCGAACAGTTTGCATCAAATCGAAAAATAAAAAAATACGTGTCAAAAATGTTTCAAAAAACTATCTACTGATAGCAAAATGACCTCCCCACCCACCACCCTGTGGGATTCTACGGCAAAAAATACGTAAATTTTATTCCTGACATTTTTTTCGATTCTTGCATGGTGTCGCTGTAATCGCAAAAAATGAAAAGAAAACATTACTGTTTCAAGAGTAGCGTCTTGTGCCCATAAAAAAACGTCCAGTTCAAAAATTGATAAACACGTATTTGTTATTTTTACGATATCTATCCAATGACATTGGATTCGACTCCCCCACCCCTACCCAGTGGGTGGGGCGGGGACAACTTTGAAATTTGTAATGAAAATCCCTATTTTTTATAGCGGATTCGGAGTCTACGGCCAAAAATACGTGAATTTTATATCGGGCATTTTTTTCGATTCTCGCAAGGTGTCGCTGCAATCGCAAAAAATTGAGTGGAAACATGAAAGTTTTGAACGTATACTTAAAAAAATACGAAAAGTAAAACTACTAATCTCAGAGTGAATGATTTCCCGAGCTGTTTTGAGAACAGTGATTTTACACGGTCGTGCGGAAATTACAACAATTATTAACATTCTGTAAATTTATTAGCAGCTAGTAATTTTCAATTTACATTTTTTACAGGGCAATAAAAAATTCGATTTAAAAAAAAAACTAACAGCGGTTTTACCTCTTAATTCAGCCACTTCAGGCAAGTTCTTGATCCCAGCCAGTGAAGGCAAGGAGGTAACTCAGCCATTTAAGGCAAGGTGAGGATTTCGGCCAGTTGAGGCAATTAGTTTACAGCTTAACTGCTACACTAGCAGGTGTTAATTTCAAGATTATAGCAGTGTTCAAAATGGTGCCCATTGACTTCATGGCATTGTCCGAGACGAACGTAAAAATTTTCAATAGCATTTCTTATCACTTGAGGTGGTATTTCTGCAAAAATGTTTATTATGCGTTGCCTCAGCTCGTCCAAATCACGAGGTTTAGTGAAATAAACCTTACCCTTCACGTAACCCCAAACAAAATAATCAAGTGACACGAGGTCGGGAGATCTTGCTGGCCATTCAATAGTTCCTCTTCGACCTATCCATCGATTTTCAAAAGTACCATTCAAATAGTCCCTAAGAATATCCCGATAGTGTGGAGGAGCCCCATCTTGCTGGAACCAAACATTATCGAACTCATCACCAGCAATCTCTTGTATTGCGGGAACTATTTGATTTGTCAACATTTCCAGGTATTTTTCTCCATTCAAATTTCCATCTATGGAAAACGGTGCTATGGTTCGATCCCTGAAAACTCCTGCCCAAACATTTAATTTTTGTGGATACTGCGTGTGTGTTTCAAGCATCCAGTGAGGGTTTTCGTCACTCCAATATCTGATATTATGGCGATTAACTTTTCCACCGAGTTCGAAAGTTGTTTCATCTGAGAAGACAAGTAGAGATGACAAAAAATTTGGGTTTTGGTTACTCCTTTCCATCATTAATTCACTAAATTCAAGTCGCCGATCAAAATCATCTTCATTTAAATCTTGGTGAAGGTGAATTTTGTAAGGATGAAATTTCAAAAGTTTCCAATTCTTATGAACTGAAAATGCACTCATATCAAGCTGCTGACTGACTTTTCTGATTGATAACCTTCGATTTTCAACAAATGCCTGTGCCACTTCTATTTGTCGAGCTTCCGATGTCTCAGATTTTGGGGCGATTTTTATTTGTTCTTGTGTCTAGGAATCGTTTGATGGTACGGAACACAGTAGATTTCTAAATTCCCACTTGATCTACACGGAAAGTTTCGTTGAATAAAATCAGAACTTCATTATAGGACCTTTCTTTATCGCCCCACTCTAGCATCATTAAAAGATCTCTCTTCCTTTGTTAAAGTAGCCATTATGCAGAAAAAAACGTGAGAACTAATGAAAAATGAAATAAATTTTTCCGTACAAAAGTGCGCTCCTGCCTCTACAAAAATTGGAAGGAACTGAACGTACTCGTAGAAATTTCACAAAACAAATACTGTTATTAAGAACACTTTAAAAAAAACATTCATAAAAACCAAGATATCACAGATATTGTTTTTTAAACTGAATGTTCTTTTGTCAACACGAGTAGCTAGAGTTTGTAAATATTTGCAAACTTATGGACGCTTAAGGTTTAATTTCAATTTTGTGCGATTGCAGCGACACCTTGCGAGAATCGAAAAAAATGTCCGATATAAAATTCACGTATTTTTGGCCGTAGAATCCGAATCCGCTATAAAAATTAGGGATTTTCATTATAAATTTCAAAGTTGCCCCCGCCCCACACACTGGGTTAGGTGTGGGAGAGTCGAATCCAATATTATTGGATAGATTTCATAAAAATAACAAATACGTGTTTTTCAGTTTTTGAATTGGACGAATTGGTTTTTTTATGGGCAAGAGACGCTACTCTTGAAACAGTAATGTTTTCTTTTAATTTTTTGCGATTACAGCGACACCATGCAAGAATCGAAAAAAATCCGATTCCGCAATAAAAAATAGGGGTTTCCATTTGAAATTTTAAAGTTGCCCCTCTCTCCACCCACAGGGCGGTGGGTGGGGAAGTCACTTTGGTACCAGTAGATAGTTTTTTGAAAAATTTTTGACACGTATTTTTTTATTTTTCGATTTGATGCAAACTGTTCGAGATTTTCCACCATTCCCATACTTTTCTAATACCCGGTATTTTTTATTGCGTTGTTTCGTCTTTTAATTTGTTTATTGTTCTTCGCTGATAGCTTGGTTGATTTTCTAAACTTTTGAAATTTTCAAAGGGAAAGTTATGGTTATTTTCTAAAGTATGTTTAGTTAGTGCGGTCGAAAAAGCACATTTCGTATTTCTCAAGTACTAATTTCACTCCATATTAGTATTTACACTTACAACTAATCATACGCTAGTTATTTTTAATTAAATTAGTAATAAATAAAAAGATAATTAATTGTTTTAAGATTCTATTTTCTAAAAATGACGGAAGAGAAGTGATACATGCAATGTTAAAGCGCCCAAGAGTTCATACAATAAGTATCACGGGTTTCTAAACATGCCATATTTCGGAAAAATGAGATGTTAAACCGATTTAGCTTTTGTGCATATAAATTGGTAGTAAGTCTGGGTCTGAGAAACTGTACTTCCCTATTCGGGCGTTTATGTTTTACTAGGAGGCGACTTTATGCCCTTTTAGGGACGGCACACAAAAAAACAAATGACTGGAATCGATAGAAAACCAATTTCTAAGAAAAACGTCTCACAATTTTTCATGAGAATTAAATAGGTAAAACGACCCGGAAATTGCGATTTTAACTATAAAAAACGGGCACTTCCGAACAGAGCTGGGTAGGATTCGAAAGCGGTATTCGAATACTTTCATATAACAGGATTTCTGATCCTGATTCGTAAGACAAATGAAAAAATTATATAAAATTTTTTTTAAAAAAAAAAGCTTTTATTTAAATGCTCTAAAAAGTAGAAAATAAACTTTGAATTAAATAAATCCATCATTTTGTTACATTATATATTTTTTTATATTTATATATATATAAAAGCTTGTCGTGAGATTTTCCTGTGTAAAAGAGGTTGCTCGCGACAAGCCTTTATATCATAAAAAAAATTATATGACAAAATAATGGGTTTGATTTACTTCAAAATTTATTTTTTACTTTTTAGAGCATTTAAAAAGTTTTTTTAAATATTTTTTTATATAATTTAATTTTTAACATTTCAGTCTTTTGATATGCTGTAATCCCCTGATATCGATATTTGAGACGAATCGGATCATAAACGGTAAAGTCGTCTGCCATCTTGAACTAAATTTTTGACTAGAAATTCCCCCAGATATCGATTTTCATCGACTTGGACCTAAATGACAAAAGTCGTCATCCATATTGGCGTCGCCATTTTGAATTTCTGAATCTTGACTGAAAATTCATAATCGGCGACCTAGAAAATCCCCAGATACCGATTTTGAGTGGAATCGGATCATAAACGATAAAGTCGTCCGCCATTTTGAAGCCGCCATCTTGTTTTTTTTCTTATATGAAAATGTTAAAAGTGTATTGTCACGGAACTTATACGCATGTGCAAAACTTCAAAGCTCTAGCTTAAATTAGAACTAATCGAAATTTTGATTGCAAGATTTTACCTAAAGAAACTAACTAACAAAAAACATTGCAAGTTTCCATCATATCAGAAGCCCATACCATATTTCAGAAGTTGTGACACTTGCGTCAAAAGTGGCAAGGACTAAAATTAAAGATTATTAATCGAGCTTTTCATATATGCATTAGTAAAATGCTTAACTTCTTTACTTGTTTAAAGTACTTGCTTTAGAAAAATCCCACTTTAAACCATTAATAAATTTTCAGGAAAATGTCTATTTTTTTCCTTCGCAAATATCTTAATAAATATTAGTTGGGACAAACCCAATAGAAAAACTTATAAACAGAGGATGAATTTAATATTAATAATACTTTAAAACCGTTATTGGTAGCACAAAATACAATAATGAAAATTATTTTAAAGAAAAATGGGCTATATCCAACAAATTTACTATACACTGATAGAATATGCAATGTTCGTTATTTACCATTTCAACTTGCTGTTTTGTACACAAGCACACAAAAGTTAAACAATATGTTAATCATTATGTCACTCGAAATGGAATATATCAACACTTAAGCATACCAATAAATAGAAAGAACATAAATAAAAAGTTCATAAATATTTAGGACCAAAATTCTATAATCTTCTTGCATTAAATATCAAAATAATAATCAATATTGAAGAAGACCGCCCTGGGGGGCCATCCTATTTTAAAAATAAGTCTTAAATGTGTTTTAAATTCAGGGAAATATCGCTTTTATAACTACAATTAACCAGAAATTATTTAAACATTATATTCTTAATTTCATTTCCAAATTTATGCAAACATTAATTTTACAACAGAAATTATTTTCACAATACCAGATGATAGCCGACTTCAGGGCGCCGTTACGTTTTAACTTATTAGGGTAGAAAGTTGTACATATGTCAAGTACCACTTTAAAATAGCTTGTAACATGGTTATTAATTCTTATCTAAAACTTGGCAGTTTTAAAAACAAGACTAATGCATTAGTAAAACCAGCAAAGCGTCGAGAGTTGTGTATGAAGTGAATAGGGAGACTTTAAGCAGACGTATAAGACGAAGATAGGGCAGGATACCGAAGCCACGTCTCATGTGTCAAATATACAAGCCACGTTCAGCTAATGGGAGAATTGGCACTGTGATTTTGGAACCGCGTTGTTGGAAGAACAGAATAAAAGCCAGGCGATGCTATACCTCCTGGCAGAACTGATAGAGGACGCTTGCCGACGATTAACTACGAGCCCTCTCGGTTTGCCCGGAAGAATACTTATTCCAGTAATAGCAAATTTCATCGAGGATGTTTGTCGTCGATTTTCGAACCCTCTGAATTTGCTAAGAGATACTAATTGCCGGACGCTTGTCGACGATTAAATACTCGAGCCCGCCTTAGTTCTCTAAATACATCCATAAATTCTACGAATAAATCCAGGCTGGCTACTAAAAGATTTGGGCTGCTAGAACATAACTTCGCAATTTACACGACGACAATTTCACCAACATAACTATCTAAGTATCAAACCTATTTACTTATCTGCGTTATTATTTAATATTGACTTTACATTCTGGTTTGGGGGGATAGGGGAAATTGGCTTATTTGTGGTACTAAAGGAATATTAGTTTTTATGAAATACTAGCTTTGATTTTTTATTATAAAGAATATTATATTACCAGTTATTCAGTTATGATTTCATTCACGAATTTAATTCATGAAATTTCACATATTGAATGTTTTGCTAGGAAGATTTACGTTTGCACCCTAACAAGTTTATATTCTAGAACTATATATTTTCAGAGTTTATACAATGACAAGAGACTTTAGCTTCCATTATACTTCAGTTGTTTACTATCAAAGGCTTGCCGTGTGCCTGGATGCACCTGTAAGGTTTCACTAGAATATTTCCAGTCAAACTATTGTGAGATATTTCTCACCTGCGAATGCCTAGTTTTCTATGATTGTTTAATAACGATCCATCAAATTAATAAAGAGTTCTCTGGCTCTAGTACAAACACCGCGATTGTGGGTTTGTACTCAACTACGTTTCTACCTTACAAACTACAAACTGTTCAGGCCAACGGTCAGTACTGGGTCCCCGCACCCTGTATACTTGCTTTTATTTTTAGGGGTATACTTATCGTCGAGTACTGAACCGGGACGTCTTGTCTGTTTGATTTACATCGACTCCCCCTGTTCACGTTGTTGAACAGTCATATACAATTTGGGATTTGCAGTTTGTTTATTCAATTAAGGGAGCTTTCCCCCAACATTCTATGATCTCTTACATGAGTGTCTCATTAGTACTTACATTCTCTAATGCACGAACAGGACATAATTCTGGTCCTCTGTTTTGCAGTAAACTTATTTTATCAGAGCGATTGCTAACACCAAAATTCCAATTACATTTTAATCGGCTATTTGCCGCATCTTTAATTACACCTACAAATAACACGGCCTACGATGGTATTAACTTAGTACTTGTTATTGCATAACCAGCTTTGAAATATGTATAGTATGTCATTACTATAGCGACGTAACCCTTCCTATATAATATTTAGGCAATTGTTTCAAATATTTGGATTGTTTTGATTTCATGTACGGCTATTTGCCGCATCAATTTATATAAAATAAAATGGGTTTTTTTGACTACTTTTTCCCATCAATTATTGTATTTTCTTTCCTTTACCTTTTTTTCATCAAACAAGTAATAAACTAACTAAATGATTTCATTCTAATCAAATAAATTAGAAGACAAACTTCAACTATAAATGTACAGTGCAATCTTGAGTAATAAAACATCACATAAATAACATAAAACATTAACTAGGTTTCTCAAATAATAGACAGTGTATCCAAACTTACAGTGTATTTACAATAACAGAGTGATTAATTTTCTCAGTTACCGTATCAGACAGAAACAAGTAATACCAAACTTTAAATCAAAGAACCTGGGGTAATTATAAAGGGTTACTACACACACACAACGTAATTAAAGTCCTAACCACATAAAACTAGACGATCACATAAATGGCCAATTTGTTTATTTATCTTGACATAAAATTGAGATAATTAACTACTGGGTAGGAATTAATAAGTTCTTTTCACTGGTTCACGAGACCAGGATTTTTGTTTATAATTAATCGAGGGGGGGGTGGGGGTGTTTCAATATTAAAAAATTCAAGGGTGTCTGTGAAGTGTATGTTGTACTAACATAATTATAATTCATTTGCTCAAATTTTGTAAAAAGTTAAAAGCGCTTTATCACAAGTTTGTGTATAATATATAAAAAACCTGTCGTTTTCAGTATCTAAATCATAATCTTCATTATTTACTTTTTGAACCTAAACATTTTAAACACATGGTACTGTCGTGAGCAGAAAAAAATAGGACAACTTTTTTTTCTAATGTAAATCTGTCTCTATTTGAATATGTAATAAGTAGCCGAAATAAAACGGATACCACTTTTAATTTATTTTTACACACCGAATTTTTGTCAATATTATAACTCAGTGCAATTTGTCTCATTGACCATCCATCTTCTGCTTTAGCAATAACTCCAGATTTAACTAAATCGCTTATATGAGGCTATTAGTTTTTTGCACACTTGCAATAAATTATGACAACTAACTGACAATGTCACAAAAATTAAAGTTAGATGTACACAACTAGATTTTAGCAAAATACCGTTATAAGACTTGTCCTATATTTTTTTTGCTCACGACCGTACATACGGACAGTTATGGTCTCATAATTAGGTACCTAAAATAGTTTCTTAGCTTTATCTGATGTATACTACTTATTCTGTGATTTTGGCGTATATCGTATTAGACCGGGAGATGGTGATAGTTGATTGTCTCCGATTTCTTACAGCATGCCTTTTGGAGGAATGAAAGTGTACCTACCCTGTGACAATTAGGAAAAGCGGGTACTAGTCCGCTGCACGCTTTCCGATCATATGGAAAATCGCATTTCCATTAAAGAGAAATTTAAGTGTTTTTCTCTGATATTAAACCGCTTGTCCTTTTATTAAGAGAAAGTTAAAACAAATTTAATGTCTTAGTAATTATAGGTATGCGATTCGCAGGGTCTCAAAGGGCTCGAAATGACGCGCGAACTTATAATAAAAAAATATAATTGTCCGTGTTCTCGTGCTGCATGCCGATGAAAAGAATTAAATTTTGAAAGTCCTGCGAAAATTTCAAACGATTTTGCGTGATCTAAAACAACAGCAAAATGAAGTTAAATACAAATTTTATAGTGTGAAATGTCCTTAAAATTCAAATGGCATGCATGCCGAAGAAGCCCATTACCTCATAAATAATAAGAAAGGTTGCAAAAAATTTGTTTGTGAATTTATTTTGCATTTCACAATAATGTTGTTTTAAGCTAAAATAAAAAATTGCACGCATATTGCTTTAAACCAACATTGAAAAAATGTGGAAAGAGCACGAAAGAATTAATTGAGTCGATATAAAATGTACCAGAAAGGTTTCGTGATATCATTCAGCATGCCATTTCTTATTTAATAATAAACTACACTACAGATGAGGAATCTGATTATAATAATAATGATGATGGCAAAACATGATCCTTAACTGCATAGTGTCATTTTTTACCTTAAAATAATAAAATAAATATATTATTTAACTACGCTATTTTGCTAATAATAGTAGTCAACATCACAGTTTCCCTACTTCATTTTTGGAGACTTTTTTCAAATTTTTCCAATGTTGGAATCTGAAAATCATGCATGCTATTTTTTATTTCAGCGAAGGATACTTTTTTTTTTCAGAAAAGTAATTAAAAATGGAAAAGTAATTAAAACTGAGGCATTGCAGATTTTATTTGATTTTTTCCAAAATACGCGCTTCTTTAAAATGTTTCTCAATGTTTAGGATATAGCGATCGACATGACATTTTCTTGTTAAGCCCAAAAAAATTATATATTATTAAATAAGAAATGGATGGCAAGCTGAATGATATCACAGAACTTTTTAGTACACTGAAAATGCGACAAAAATATTTTAATTTTTTTTTTTTAAGGTACAACCACATGGGACCTTCACAGAATAATAGATTAGATCCTTGGCCATCTGAAAAGACCAAATACAACATTTTTTACGAGGTCCAACTTTATTTATTATGGAAAATGTCATAAATCTGTCAAAATTAATTTTTCCTACTCTTTTACACATCCACACTATACACTATATCTCCGGAACCAATTGAGATAATCAAGATTTTTTTTAGTCATAAAGGAAACGTGAGCGGAGGTCACTAAATTAATTTAGCCTTTATGAAAAACCTAGTTTTTTTGTAAAATTAGGTAAAACTTTTTTCTTGCATCGCTTTTTTCAATAAGCGAAAAACTTTTTTGTTTTAAGGAATTTTGCCATATTGTGTGCTTATGAAATGAAGCAAACACATCAAGAAAGTTTATGAAAAAAAAACGCAGTACTCTACGTCTTATACGTTTCAAGTTATTGTTATTTGAAGTTAAGTGTCTGCGGACTGAAAAAGCGACAAAAATGTTTCAAAAAATTTTTTTAAGGTACAACAACCTTATGGGACCTTCACAGAATAATAGATTAGGAACTTGGCCATCTGAAATGGTCATCAATTACAACATTTTTTTATGAAAAATGTCATAAAACTGTCAAAATTAATTCTTCCTACTTTTCTGGTTCTGGTCGATAGCCGAGTGGGTTAAGGCACGAGGTGGCAATCGCGATTAATCACACGGACATCGCACTACCGGGTTCGAATCCTAGTTCCGGTACTGGCATTGTCGGAGGAAATGGTTGTGTCCGCGTTTTTTCAATGTGTAACCCCCTTGATTACGCTAGCTCAGGGATACTAATAGATAAGTGGACTGTATTACCAAATATTGCAAATTATAACTAAATAATAAATCATGTGTCGAAAACTTACCACAGTTGTTGTTGTGTCCCTCGTATATGATGATATAAGGATAGGAAAGGTGGAACAGGAAATAGTTTCCGACACAGAAAACAAAACTAAAATTTCTTAATTCGCGAGATAAATTATGCAATGTAATTCACTTCACTCAACAATAATTCTATCTTTTTAAACCAAACTGCGGGAGCCACTATCAATCTAACAACAATCCTACGCGACAGTAAGTCTCGCCCGCTTCTCCCTACCCATATTACAAAAAACTATGTTTTTTTGTCCCTTTTTTTTTAATGTTTCCATTTGAAATTAAACTGTTCTATAAAAAATAAAAAGGCGCGTCACCACCCCTTATGCACAAGCCCTGGCTTCTGGAATTGGGGTTGTCCAATTTTTGTGATGTTTATTCATTTATTATTTATTTTACACATCCCACACGGTATCTCCGGAACCAATTGAGATAATCAAGATTTTTTTTTTTAGTCGATAAAGGAAACGTGAGCGGAGGTCACTGAATAAATTTAGTCTTTATGAAAAATCAGTTTTTTTGTAAAATTAAGTAAAACTTTAACGTTTATTTTTCTTGCAGCACATTTTTCAGTAAGCGAAAAACTTTTTTGTTTTAAGGAATTTTGCCAGATTGTATGCTTATGAAATGAAGCTAACACATCGTGTTACTCAGGGAACTTATTGGTCTCATCCCTTAATGCACACCCTGTATATGTAAACAGCGAAAAAGAACAAAGACAAATTAACTCACCTAGAATTTCCAGGATTACTCATCTTGCACCATCCGTCAGCAGCGGAAGAACTGGGGCACCAGACAGTCTAGGCACCACAAACACACGCACACACTTGCGACTCGGAATTAATAACGTATTGCTTTCTTAGAGATCTCAATCTGCCTACTCCTCTAAGAATTTTAAGCAATTAGGGCCTTATCACTCGAATAATATACTGGAAAATCTAATATTTAACCAGAATATTACCAAGATGCTCGTCCCAGTTTCAGCTACCAATTACCGAGGTATAATGCACGAATTGAAAATTATTATTTTTTGCCCGAAACAGTATTTAATTCGGCGGAAGTGAACGAGAAGTGATTATTGATATTTTAATAATAGTCCAAGATATGGCCGCTGATTCCTGCAGTTATCTGTTTTTTTAGGGAAACTTAATTCAAATGAATCATTAATAGCAATGTAACATATTACTTACTACCGGGTAGTCTATAAAAGTTAGCCGCAATTACCTTTAATTAAATTTATTGTAATTAATGTATTCTAACGAATTCCAATTATACGTTTTACGTATATACGTATTTACGTTATACGTTAAGTAAATTAAACGTCATTTGATAGAGATATGCGGTAACAGCGTTATTAAGTAAAATTTTTGCGATATGTGGTAGTCCTATAATTCGGAGTATTTAATAAATCTTTAAATCTTATGTTAGCAGTGTAATAATGTCTTTCTAAAATTTAATTTGTTTTTAAAGTACCTAGGTGTATCTGATTTTAATATGAAGCATATCTGTCTATTGCTATATAGTCACATCATCAGCTAAGAAACTTTCATAGGTCTGCGTATCATCAGCATATGCATGCTTTATAATATTAATCGAGTTTAAAATATCAGTTGTATAAAGGATACAGAAAAGCGGACCTAAAATAGTATCTAAGTGACAAGGTTCAGAAAATTTGTCGTGTATTTTGACACGCTTCGTACCACCAGTCAGATAAGATCTTACAAGATTTTCACAAATTTCATTGAACCCGTAATATTTTAATTTTGCACATAGTAAAAGATGATTTATTGTGTCGAATGCTTTTGAATAATCGAGTAGTAGCATAGCTATTACCTTTTGATTCTCACATGCAGTTATGATATGAGCCAAGGCAGACATTGTACTATGACCTTGTCTCAATCCAGATTGACACTTGGATATTTTATTTTCTATTAAAAATGTGAAAATTTGTTAAAACATCTTTTTCTAAAATTTTGGATATTGAGGGCAAGATTACTAACTAGTCTCAAATCAGAAATTGTAAGGAGCTATTGATTTTAGGTAAGGGTAAAAACTAAAGCCTCCTTCCACAAATTGGGAAAATAACCACGTTCGATACAACAGTTAATGATATATGTTATATACTTATCTATAAAATGTAATACACTATTTTAGCATTGAGGCACTAATTACATCACTACCCCGAGCATTAGACTTTAAACTGCGCATTATTGTGTTAATTTGTTGAATACTAGCTAGTTCAAATTCAATGTTAGCACTATTATATCTATTGGAGTTCTTTGTTGTCATCGTTCAGAACAAAAAATGAGGAAAATTACTTATATACTTCGTCAGGATTTGCTAAATTTTCAGGAATTTCTCTAGAAGGTTTGCTCTGAATATTCAATTTTTTACAGTTCTAAAAGTTTCTTTAGCATTATTATTCATATGAATACTGGTTAAATATGTTTTATTCTCATTCCCAATAGCTGTTAAAGTTAAATTACGTAATGATTTATAGTTTGACCCATCCGAATCTAGGTTAGAAGTTTTATATTTATTTAATGCTTTCTCCCTCTCACGATCATTATTTTAACAGTATCTGTAAGCCGAGGAGCTCTGCCCTTTGTTACACGAACTGTCCTCAGTGGAGCATACTTATTGAAAATTTCAATAATAAAATTTGATAGGAGTCGTATTTTATATTCAATATTATTTTCGTATAAAATCAAATCCCAAGGTAGTGATTGTAAATCATTGTCAAAATCTTGATATTTAAGTCCCTAAATGTAACATATTTCGGTTTACACTTTGCCACCAATAATGATAACTCAACCCTTGCTGTACCAACTATATCTTTACAATTTAAAAATATTGGCTCCAATAAACTGCTGCAGTATTGTGTAGTTCTGGTAGGCTCGTTAATAATTTGTTCTAATTCATATGCATCTAAAGCATTTGTGATTGGGTTTGTAAAATTTAAGAAATTTACGTTTAAGTCACCTACACAGATCCTTTTACGAAAGGATGGTGTAAAAAATGAAAACATATTATCCAACTGGTCAACACAGCTTGTCAAATCACTTAAAAAAATGTTTCTTAAAATGTTTTCTTAACCGCCTCTCAAGTTACCGAAGTAACCCCCTGGAAGATCTCAAGGATCTTGTGCTAGGCAAAAAGAGACGAGGCCCTACAGTTTAATGTGGACTCCGAACCACTCTTGGGGCAATTTTTTTAATGAAAAATTGTTTCGCCTTGCGGGAATCGAACCCACTTCGCTAGGCTACTCAGTTTGCTAGCCAGTCGCTTTAACACACTGAAGTATCATTCCCAAGAAGGTCTATAACAAACATAAGTACAATATTGCCCTTATTAATTTTTAAATTGACCAGAATATATTCCAGATTAACGTTTTCAGGTAAGTTAGTAGAAATTAAGTTACACTGTACTTTATTATTCATTTATCCTATTCCACCACCTCTAGTAGCTTGATCATGCCTAAAAAACTTATATCCTCTGATGGCCAATATCTACCGGCAACCACGTTTAGGAAACTGCAGTTACATCCAACTTTTCATCTTTAATTAAAGTGACCAATCATTTAAAACCTGTGAAAAGTGAACGAACGTTTAAATGTGCAATCTTAATAGTTTGCATACCTAATTTGCATGGTGAAATATTTATGTAAATGCATTTATTAAAAGTAAGCTAATTATTATAAAAATGATGCAAATAATGAAAAAAAAAATATGATTGCTAGCTCTTAGCCAGCGGCAACCTCTAAATTGCCAGGTGTAACAGGTACGTTATTGATAATTACTTATTTACACTCATAGTGTTTTTCCAGAAAATTTTATACTAAATTGAAGTTTAAATTTTGCTGTACACGACAGTGCATGTGGCGCAGTAAAAAAGTCAAGTAAAAGACGCTTCCTTCTTGAAAAAAAATTTTGTAGAGTTATAACCAGATGAAACCTTCATGACATCCTTAGATAGGTCACTGGACATCGGAAAAGGCCATTTACGACTTTTTTTTAACTGTACCGATTTTTTTTGCATTAAAAAAATGTGTAAAATTTGTAAAAATTAAAAAATGTACTTTTTATTACTCATTTCGTCATATCTTCGAAAGCGTATGACATATAGACCAGGGCCAATCCTGTTTAAGGCAATAAAAATTCCTAGCAGTATACGAATGATCGGAAAATGTAGTTAATGGTGTAAATAATTAAGGAAAAATCGTCCAGACTGAGTAAGAGTTCTGGAAGGGGGGGTTGGGGTGGTAATATATATGTTTTTAGGGGTTGGTACCCGTTTTTTGCGATTTGCGGCTAAACTATGCATTCTATCGAAAAATATTGAATGTAAAAGTTGTAGATAATAAAAAAATCTAAAACTTTCTTATTGGACATTATTGACCATAACCTCAAAATTATCGAGAAAAATGCAAAAAACCGATTTTTCGGTTTTTAATTTATAACTATCCAATTTTTTTTACATTTTCATGAAAATCGGTGAAAATGTTCTTTTTTGTGTTTCAAACAAGCCCAAATTTTTTCAAAACGAAATATTTAATTTTCGATGTTCTATAAAGAAATCAAAAAAAAGACCTAATTTTCAATCGAAAAATTTGGTTAGCAAATTTTCGATTAATGAACTTTACTAGTGCTCATTGTTTTCATTGAAATCTCAACTTTAATATAGAATTAAAATATAATATTGTTTATATACAAAAATATCGTTAAAAAAGCGATAAACCGAAAAAACTACTTTTTAAAAATTTAGTTTCCGGTGAAAATCATGAATTTCTTTTTCTTTATTGTAAATAAACGTTTACATTCATATAAAGAGTTAATTCTCATACAATACTATATACAAGTAATGTACATGTACCTAACTATTCTCGGCTTTCAAAGTCCCGAAAACATTATTTAAACTGCAATTAAATAGGTAAAAATTCAAAAAACACAAAGGCTGTGAACTGAAAAAATTTGTTAATTGTTTCTTGTGATTCGTAAGTGTTTACAAATTAAAAGTAAAATAATTTTATTGAAATTTTTTTTTCTTCGTGGGCAATTCTTCATCGCCAGAATCGATCAAACTTTCGATTTCTTCACGTTCATATTCTATATCTTCAATTTCTTGGAGTTCTTCTGGATTGTCCAGTTCAGTATCATTATTTTTATTATTATTTATTAGACAGTGGGTACTGTCTTCGTCTTCGATGTCCTCGAGATTACAATTTTTTTCGTACAACGATTTTCACAATTTGTGCACTTTAAGCCATGCTTGCGACACCCACATTTGTTATTACCGCATCCTGTTTCGCAGCTGCAGCAGATAATTTTCAATAAATTTTCGGGAATTAATTCTTGCTCTGTAAATATTTACATCCCCAATCTGTAGCTGTTCATTGATTATCAAGCCAATTTTGTATTTGAAAATACACCCTGTAACAATGTTGCTTAGCTGCCCCTTCAGTTGGAGGTAATTTTTTCAAATGAAATGAGGATTTAGCAGTAGCCGTTCGGTAGAGTTCAAATCTTAAATCGTGTAGAGATGTATATATATTTTTACTTTTGTAAATAGAAGCTATTATTTTTAATCCATTTTCGGTAATCGTTTGTTTGTCTGCATTTGTATTGTAAAAAATTTCTGCAAGATTAGGTAAATGTTTATTGGCCAATAATGATTTTATAATTGTTTTTTTCCTTTCCCAGCAAAACTGGAAGTTGTATCGCAGCCAGAAAAACAATGCAAATATGCTGCTACAATATGTTTATGTGATTTATGTTTAAAACTATTAGAGGTGTAATAAGTATCATTAATTTTTCCTGCATCAGGTTTGTGGAAATAGATATTCAATTCATGTAAACTGAATTGATTTAAAAGAACTAAACGATCTGTCTTGACCAACAACTACTACTATTTTATCGGAGTTTTTTGCTACTTCAAGGGATGTATTGATAATTCGGAAATCTGCATCTTCTTCGGCTTGTTAGCAGACAAAATTGTTTAACATTCCCATTGCAGTTTAAACAATATTTTCGAGACTTTGAAAGCCGAGAATAGTTAGGTACATGTAAATTACTTGTATAACATAGTGTTGTATGAGAATTAACGCTTTTTATGAATGTAAACGTTTATTTACAATAAAGAAAAAGAAATTCATGATTTTCACCGAAAACTCGATTTTTAAAAAGTCGTTTTTTCGGTTTTTCGCTTTTTTAACGACATTTTTGTATATAAACAATATTATATATTAATTCTATATTAAAGTTGAGATTTCAACGAAAAAAATGAGTAGTAAAGTTCATTAATCGAAAATTTGCTAATCAAATTTTTCGATTGAAAATTAGGTCTATTTTTTTATTTTCTTCATAAAACATCGAAAATTAAATATTTCGCTTTGAAAAAATTTGGGCTTGTTTGAAACACAAAAACCGATTTTCATGAAAATATAAACATTTTTGCGATAGTTATAATTTAAAGACCGAAAAAACGGTTTTTTGCATTTTTCTCGATAATTTTGAGGTTATGGTCAATAATGATCAATCAGAAAGTTTTAGATTTTTTCATTATCTACAACTTTTACATTTAACCTTTTTAGATAGGATGCATAGTTTAGCCGCAAATCGCAAAAACGAGTACCAACCCCTAAAAACGTATATATTACCACCCCAACCCCCCTTCCAGAACTTTTACTCAGCCTGGACGATTTTTCCTTAATTATTTACACCATTAACTACATTTTCCGACCATTCGTATACTGCTAAGAATTTATCGTCTATTACGATATTTTAAACGGTTTGGCCCTGGTCTAATATTTTAATGAACTTTTTTAGTTTGAAAGCAGACACATAAGCGCAGGTGACAGCCTAAAAATTATATAATTTTTTTTTATTAGGAAAATAAAAGACAATCTGATAGTTTCGTTTACATGGTAATGACTTTTTCATGAATTGAAAAACTGTTTTATTTAAAGGATTTTTGCCATGGTATTTGCGTAAGAATTAAAGAAAAAATATTGGAAAAGTTTTTAAAACACAAATCAACCATCTGTGGCAAATAGTTTCATACTTATCGTCATTTAATTATTTTTTTTAAATTTCTGCAGTTCTATGCAAAACTTTTATTTCATTTTCAAAAACATAATTTAGGTTCATATCAGAAATTGTTTCAGTATAACTGGACGGATCTGAATTCTCATTGTCTTTTATTTTTTCTAATATTTTTTTTTATATATAATTCTTAGGCTGTCACCTGCGCTTATATGTCTGCTTTCAAACTAAAAAAAGTTCATTAAAACATGTCATACGGTTTCGAAGATATGACGAAGTGAGTAATAAAAAGTACGTTTTTTTTTAATTTTCACAAATTTTACCCAGTTTTTGATTTTCAAAAAATTGGTACAGTTAAAAAAGTCGTAAATGACCTTTTCGGATGTCCAGTGACCTATCTAATGATGTCATGAAGGTCTCATCTGGTTATACCTCAAAAAAAAATTTTGACACAATTTTATATTTGTTTTCGCTCCGCTGTTAAATGCCTGTTAAAAAATGGCCGGAAGTAGTGGTTGCCATGATTTGAATGAAAGGAAATTAATTATGAAATTAATAAGACGCGATTATTCAGATAATAAAATCATATTTTTAGATTTTAATTAATCGAAAACAATGTATTTATTTTATGTGGCATTAAAATACTTAAAGCATGCTTGTTTTATAATACTACTAAACGACACTCATTAAATAAATAAAAAGACTTCTTGTAAAATTGGCAATGTACAATAAAGTTTTTATTTATACTATAACAATAATAATTCAAGTACAAAAAAGGTCTTTGGTTTCTCTTGATGAAAACATCTATTTCATCAAACCGTGGTCTCAGAACAGATAAAAGGACTTCGACATTCTCGGAACATTTAATAGTCGATTTTTTCAACAGAACATGATTTCTTCTTTATCGGGAAACATTCCCATTATGCTCAAAAATCATTACGTCACAGGTAATAAATAAAAAAACATTACTTTAACTACGTCATATTGGGTTCTTGTTTATAATGCTAAGCAGCGCACGCATTCCCTCTCTCACGCTCACGCTCATTTACAGCGAGAGTAATTAATTCAAATCATGGCTAACACTACTTGCGGCCAATTTTTTACAGGCAACTATGTATTATCGTGTACAGCAAAAATTAAACTTCAATTTAGTATAAAATTTTCTTGAAAAACACTATGACCGTAAATAATAATTAACAATACCTGTTTACACCGGCACACTTAAAAGTGTTTACTTCATCCAAAAAACTTGGTTAAATTTTTGATCGACATATAACTTCCTTCAACTCAAATACATTTAATCCGTTTGATTGAAACAGTTTTGTCTACACAAAACGAAAATTTTCTCAAAACATTTCTTTCAATTAATTAAAAGCGTTTTAGTTAAGACAAATTTCATTTTAGGTTTAAGAAACAATTGACTTAATATGAAACATTTTTATATATTTTATTTAAATATGTTTTCTTCACTGACACTTTTATAATTATTGTCATGAAATGAAAACTTTTTATATTAAAGAAACAATACTCTTACTCCAAAAATTAACATTTTATCGTAAATTTATTTTTCTTTGAACCACACATTCTGTTGATAAATACAAATTTGTTTAATGCTATAGAAATGTTTGGTTGATTCAAAACAAACACCTTGAAACTAACAAAATATTGTTTTGAATGGACGCGCGATTCCCGATTTCACCCTTCCTTCGTGCGCCATTAATTATACTGTCGACCGACATAGCTATAGTTCAAATAAGAATATCTCGAGACATAAAAAACGCTACAAAAATTTTACGACCTCATTAAAATACCGGCACTCTTTGTAGTGCTGTTCGCAAATTGACTCGCTTACCTTTATAGGTTTCTAATGTGCGTCGGGAATGTTTAATGTCAGGCTTGGCGCCATGGCCCGCGGCGATATGATTATATCGTAAAGTTTTTGTTGCGTTTTTTATTTACTGGAATGTATTTACTTCAACTAGCGCCATGGCCCGCGATAATAATAATGTCGTAAAGTTTTTGTTACGTTTTTTATATCGGGAACAAAAGTTCCAAGTAAAAACTTGAACTATACAAACTGGTACTCTTATGTGAGATGCAAGGAAAAGTTTGTAAAATTGTGCATCGAAGTGTTTTACTTTTATCTTCATTTCTAATGGAAGTTTTTCTAAAAAAGTGTGGGTTGGAGTAGTTTCTTCCAATATTTATTGGTAAGTAAGTACAACTTGCCTGGGTGCTCTCCATTTAACAACATAAGTCGACTTAATTGCGAAGCACCCAATAAAATTGCAACTTTTGGCAATAGGAGTCAAGTTGTGTTGATGATCCAAGAGCTGGCTGCATAAAACCTGGCCGATCGAGCAGATTGAGATGTTTTTAAAATGTTAGTACTCATGGAGACCATAAGAAAAATCATTGTGTGCCTGGGCAGAACTTATGCACAAATTTTTTGTGTGCTCTCACCGGAACATTTTTCGTACAGCAACCATACCATTGGAGTAACAGCTTGAAATTACTCTTAAAATATAGTATTTACAGTGTTAAAAAAATACATAAGTTTTGCGCCTCGTTAAATGTTGTGCTAATGCCTTGGCACAAAACTTAACAATAATTATTGCAGAATAATAATTATTATTTCTGCTCGTTTAGTAATTTGGTCTTTTATAACGCATCGGTAATCATTATTATAATATGCAACGCCCCGCCAATTGTAAATTCCACGCTGTGTTCTTCCTAGATTCGGTGCTTTGGTTTAGATATTTGCACATTTACCAGTAACTTTATATATAAATTTTGGTATTATTATTAAATTGAATTATTTTTATGTTGTTTGCGCTCCCTCCCAATCGTGATCGAGTTGGGAGATTGAAGCTTGATAAAATTTGGGCCATATCCTTGAAAAAAATATGGGATTTTAAAGACAAAAAATTTTCGGCGAATTGCATAAATCCCCCTCCTTAAAAAACTACAGAAAAAACAGTACTTCGTCCGATTTTGTAAATGACAGCGTTAAAGAAAGTGCTGTGATAAAATTTTAAAACGTTAGACAGCTACCTGGCTACATCAGCATGTGTTCAAGTGATTTGGATGTCATCCTTATGGGCCCAATATTTAAAAAATATTTCGGCTGCTTGTTTTATAGCTTGTTAAACCCGACATCAGGGGCTGGAACTCTAGCAACAATTATTAGTCTTATATTTATTGTCCCTAATTATGGAATCAAATGGTTTATAGTCTGTGAATATTTGCAGGGTATACTATAATGTCATAAACTTTACATTATATGGCTTTATAAGTGCACAGTGACAGTTGTTTTGTTTAGTATTTGTTTGAGGTATTGATACACACAAGAACATTTCAAATTCCAGATGTAGGACACCGATGTTTTCAGCAAACGTGCTTAAAAAAATGACCATTTTTAAGACTTCTCTAATTTATTTCAAGGGACTCTAGGCTAGGCCGAAAATAATAAACGATATTTTCATTTTCGCGCATAGTGTAAAAACCAATAATAAATCTTATAACGCAAACAAAATCCCAAGTTCTTTTTAGTTTTTGAATAAACGCGAATCGAAAGTGTCTTATTAAGAGTTTTTCCCAAAAGTGTACTTGGTAAGTATTCATAATTTTTAATTGATAATGTGGATAATAGATCTGTCGTTTACATAAATCAGGCAGTTTAATTAAAAATAATTTGTAAATAGAGCTTTTTTATTTTTTACAAAGAAAGGAGGGTTATTAACTTACTTGGTAAGCTAAGGTTTTATAGTACCTACCTAGTAAATTTAAGAGATAGATATAAAAATCTAAGAATAAAAGTGTAACATATTTTGCTGACAATATGCGCCAAGCAGTAAACAAATATACAGTGTGTCCCAGTTTATGTGTTACACTTGATATTCCCTGTAATTTTTTAGATACATTTTTGGTTGAAAATCCAGTCTGACTTAGTTTTTTCTATGAAATCCGATGCCGTTTAAACATGGACAATAATAAAAGTTATGGCTGAAAAATCGATTTTTAAAAATAACTGAATGGTGTACGTTTGCATAATTTTAACTATATACTATAAAAGGGAAGTAAAACTATACAGGTAAAATTTTAAATACTTGTTGATGCTTACATAAGGACCCAAGAATTTACGAGAAAATTTGGAATTCTGATTTTATATCATGTCTCTTTTCTCAAAAATATTTTACCAAAATTGGAAATTTTGACTGAAACAATAGAAACGCCTAACTTAAAATGTATTAAACTGCATTAATATCATTAAAACAACTTAATAGAATTTAAATGCGGTTGGTGCTGACTATAAAAATTTAGATAATCTGATTGAAAGTGCCATTGTTTTCGCAAAAAATTAGGTATTGAGAAGCGCTATGAGTCAAGCAAGAACATCAAATTTAGCTTTGCCTATAATCGAGAAAAATACATTATGCAGCATAAACATGGAAGAGGTAATAAAAATTTTCCTGTCAGCCAAAACACGAAGACATCCATTTAAAAAAAAATGAATACATTATTGTTTACCCTGTTTTTAGCTTATAAATAAATATTTATAATCAGTAAAATGCTCTGATGTCTTCCAAAAATATCGAATAGAGTTCTCCCCTTCCTCCCCAAAAAAAAACTAATGTGTGTTACTGCGGGCCCCTAGTGTTCGAATTTGCACCGAACCCTTAAGTCCTTAAAAGCGCGCCTGGCCAGACAGCGTCCCGTCCCCATGTATCTTTTTTTAATAATAATCCCTTTATTATCCATAACAACCAGTACATAAATAGTACAAAATGACATCGGATTCCTCATTAGAAAGAATACAATCAGCTAAAATACAGTAAAGTAGTGGACATGGAAGAAGAGAAAAATAATAATATAACAAAATAATATTAATATTATAAATAAATAACACAAATTCAACAAAATATTGAAAATTACGTCACATGTTTAATTAAAATTACAAAAGTTTGATAAAATTATAAATGGATAAAACAGTTTAAGATAAAAAGACCATAATATATGTATAAATATGTGTTATAATGGTATACTTATTTAACAATATTAGAGCTCTCTCAGTAGCATAGTAAAAAGTATAGGACAATACTATTAACAATACCTAAACGGTCGTTTCCAAAATTTACCTACGCGCAGCAACGGGTGTGAAATTATCCACATCCACATTTTCAAGTAGGACTATAATCGATAAGTCGTGGGTACAGAGAATATTTCTTATTTTGGAAACAGTCCCTCTAATTACCCTCGTGTTTTAATTAAAAGACAGATTAGGAACAGAAAAAATACATCGGGAAATAATAATAATAATAATAACAGCACAGGTAATTACGACCCCCTTTATTCCGGAAGGCTCTAGGAGAGCCTTGTGTGGGAGGGGGCTACACATTTAGAGACAAGGGACACACACCCAATATCCGTGTAAAGTGAAAAAATCCCTCTCACAGTATTTTCCACTGCCACGGCCGGGGATCGAACCCGGAACTTTTAGGTGAGAGGCAAGTGCGCTCACCTCTCGACCACCAGTCATTATATATATCAATACATGCCAGGTGCTGCGGCAGGGTGCAGAGGAGGGTGGAATATTTATAAAAAATTATTCATTTTAGTAATCCCTGTCGAGTCTTAATTCTAACGCGGTTTTATTAAGAACAACGAAATACATGAGAAAAATGCATTGAAATCATTTTCCAACCCGTCTAAGAGGGTGAGATAGAGGTTGAAATATTTTAAAAATTCATTATTTTAGCAACAATTACTGTCGAATTTTAATTTTAACGGGATGTATTAACGACAATGAAATACATCAGAAAGATGTTTTGAAATAATTTTCCGCCCGTCTAGGATGGTCAGATAGGGGATGAAATATTTTAAAAATTCATTATTTTAGCAACAATTACTGTCGAGTTTCAATTTTAACGGGGATTCATTAAGAACAATTATATACATCAGAAAAATGTATTGAAATCATTTTCCAGTTCGTCTAGAAGACGGGCTGGAAAATCATTTAAATACATTTTCTGATTTGTTTCGTTGTTCATAATGAAACTACGTTGAATTTAAAACTCGACCGTATTTACTTCTATCATTAATTTTTAAAATATTTCAACCCCTATCTCACCCTCCTGGATGGGCTGGAAAATGATTTCAACACATTTTTCTGATGTATTTCAATTTCCTTAATAAATCTCCGTTAAAATTAAAACTCGACAAGAATTGAGTAAAATAATAAATGTTTAAAATATTTCATCCCCTATCTCACTTTTCTAGACGGGCTGGAAAATGATTTCAATACATTTTTCTGATGTAGTTCACTGTCCTTAATGAATCCCCGTTAAAATTAAAACTCGACAGTTATTATTACTGAAATAATAATTTTTTAAAATATTTCAACCCCTATCTCACCCTCTTAGACGGGCTGGAAAATGATTTCAATACATTTTTCTGATGTATTTGATTGTTCTTAATGAATCCCCGTTAAAATTAAAACCCGACAGGGATTGGGTAAAATAATGTTTAAAATATTTCATCCCCCATCTCACTCTTCTAAACGGCCTGGAAAATGATTTCAATACATTTTTCTTATGTATTTCATTGTTCTTAATGAATCCCCGTTAAAATTAAAACTCGACAGTAAATGTTAAGTACTCAAATAATAAATTTTTAAATATTTCAACCCCTATCTCATTCTCCGAGACGGGCTGGAAAATTATTTCAATATATTTTCCTGATGTATTTCGTACTACTAAAATTAATATTTTTTTACAAATATTCCACCTTCCTCTGCACCCTAACCCAGCATGTATTGATATATATTTCCTGATGTAATTTTCCTGTTCCTAATCTGTCTTTTAATTAAAACACGAGGGTAATTAGAGAAACTGTTTTCAAAATAAGAAATATTCTCTATACCCACGACTTTATCGATTATAGTCAGTCCTACTACTTGAAAATGTGGATGTGGATAACTTCACACCCGTCGCGCAACATACCTGTGAAGGACACCTATACTGATAGTATAGGTACAGTAATGAACAAAAAATAAATAAAAAAAAGTTTCGTGCCAAGGCATTAGTACGAGATTTAACGAGGCATAAAAACATATATTAATTACACTGTAAATACTGCATTTTAAGAGTGATTTCAAGCCGTTACTCCATTGGTATGGTTGCTGTACGAAAAATGTTCCAGACACCACATAAAAAATTTGTGCGCAAGTTCAGCAGAGTGCCCAGGCACACAATAATTTTTCTTATGGTCTCTATGAGTACTAACATTTTAAAAACATTTCATTCTGTTACTCGATCGGCCAGGTTTTTTGCAGCCAGCTCTCGCTCTATGACTTGTGTCGGTAAATAAAGTACCCATTATAATTTGACTATGTAATATAGATTTCCTGATATAACTTATGTCTACACAATTTAATTTAGTTAGGCTTATAGCTCAATTCTCTAAAATGTGAAATTTAATTAGCTAAAGTTCAGTTTTTAATTTGTCGTTTCGGTTTTAATTTAGTTGGGTACCTACCCACATATCTATATTTTACCTATTATTTTTGTACAAGGTTTATGGTTGGTTTAGTCAACAGATATAGTATTAACTAAAAAGTTTTAGCTGTAAATTAAAATATAATTTTAAAATAAATGTATCGTTTATACAGAAAATTCAGTTCTAAGAATCTACCAATGAAAATCGTATTTCCTATACACATGCACACCGAAGAAACTACAGTTATTTTGACACTTTATACTGTTAATTTTGGAATTATTATAGTTATTAAAATATAATTCCTTCTATATACACATCATAGAGGTATGTACATTTACTCCAATAAACTGGAAAACAAAAGAATGTAATGCTGATATGGTGCATGCCAAAATTATTTTGAATAATATATTTTTATCCAGATAAATGAATTCAATGGAGCACTAATTGTGTATAGTCCTTCAACTGCTAATCTGATAACGTCAACACCAACCACTTCATTTACTATTTCTTCACCATCAACTAATTTAAGACTTTACTTTCAGGATCGAGCTACTAAGTTATTGCAGAAGAACATCGAGAAATTGCATTTATTGGAACAGAAAAAATAAAGTTTTATAATAATATTCATTTGTTTACAAACCCTCACCCCTAGCAAATACCGCCTATAGATGAATTACATTTGTTTTCACCAAATAAGGCCATTTATTGAGGTTATTATAAATTCTATCGAAATAAAAAAATTATTGTTGTTGGCAAAGAAATATTTCATTAATTTCAAATTATTTGACTCTTGGATTTAAGAAATCTGGATTTTATTTTAAACAAAATCATTTTTTGATTGCAAAATAATTTGTTATTTCAAAAGATAGCTGCTTTTCTGATCCATGCAAGAAAATATACCGTTATTTCAAACATTTAAGCAATTTCTGATAAGTAACAATTTAATTAACTTAAAACTTCCATTTTCTTAATATAATTGATATTTATTCAAATCAAATAGAATATATCAATACTTTTAAATATTCTTTATACAAACAAACATTTTGTTGCGTATATATAGACATTTTTTATTTGGTATTAATAATTTTTTGTTGCCCCAAATATTTTTGTGTGTGTGGCAACCTAAAGGTTGCGGCTGATTGAGAGCTGGCAACCACTTTTTTTTTTCATTATTCGCATCAGTTTCTATCAAATGACGTTTAATTCACTTAAAAAACATGTAATTGGAATTCGTTAGAATAAATTAATCACAATAAATTTAATTAAAGATAATTGCGGCTAATTTTTTATAGGTTACCCGGCAGGGATATATTACATTGCCATTAATCATATATTTGAATTAAGTTTCGCTAAAAAAAATAGATACCTGCAGGAATCAGCGGCTGGGACTATAAGTGGGTCCGTTAATTTCGTTACTTGGGAATCTCAATCGGCGCACCTCCCCGTGAATGTTTTTGTAATTAGTTAAAGCGGTATCATTCAAATAACACACCAGAAATTTGGAAAAACGATACACAAGATGAAAGGTCAATTAGAATACCCATTACAAAAGTATTTAATTCGCGCAAATTAGTGATAAATAGACCGGAAGTGATTCACGTCGCGAAGTACACGCACTATTTGACTCCAACACTTCTGACTGAAACTTTGAAGAGTGGAAAGTTTGGCAAGATCAAGCTTCCTCTGAAGTCGCGAGTTGCAAATTCTCGTAGAGGGGTATTCAAAATTCTTGTTCCAGATTGGCTTAAACGACTAGCGTCTAACCACTGTCAAGTCACTCCTGCAAAAAAAATATGTTAATAAAATTAACGATACGAATTCTATACAGTCATACAAGGGCGGATACAGGGGCTCCCTTGGGGGGGGGGGCACTTGCACAAACCTAGTAAAAAAATGGTGTAAAAAACTCGTTAAAATATTAAGAATATATATATTTATAGCAGGTTATTGTTTTCGTTTTCTATGCCAAAATGTTCCGTCTTGCGGGTAGATATTTTTACATTGTTTTAAATCTATACTTCCTCACAGTAGATGTTTATTTGGCATGCCTATACATATTTGAAGACAAATTGACTAAATAGGCACTTATTATGAGTATTATGACTACAGTAAACAGCAACAATATTGTAGATTTGGTTATGCTTGCGCCGTTTGCGGATACATAAGCTGGGTGACTTCGACAAAGCGGCGCCGCCGGACCGGACGTTTCAGATTTTCGCACATCACAAGGGTAGCTCAACCCACACCGCCCCCGCCCCCCCCTCATGAATCCGTGCCTGCACTCATAGAATAGTTATTAATGTCCTATAAGTCTGTTATTTTACAATAACCACCCTATTTTGAGAGACCTTTATTAATGTCAATAAAAATATCAAACAAATGTTATACTTCATACCAACTATTTTGTAACATAAAAAGTGCAATTGTCAAAGTGGCCCGAGAACGTAGAATTTTCGTACGATCGAGTACTGGCATTGTCGAGGTTTTAAGATAATCTCAGTGGTAGATTCTCTCAATGTAGTATGCGTGGTAGTCTTCACGCCGGCCACCAGCGAAGCATTCGTCAATTTGGAACATTC
Organism: Leptura quadrifasciata; assembly: GCA_963675555.1. Classification (NCBI taxonomy): domain Eukaryota; kingdom Metazoa; phylum Arthropoda; class Insecta; order Coleoptera; family Cerambycidae; genus Leptura; species Leptura quadrifasciata. The sequence goes on from OY776678.1 coordinate 70,877,104, forward strand.
ACTATTATCTACATATCCCTGTGCCACCGATGAACTCTTCCAGCCTCCTAGTCTCATTAAACTTTCTGAATTACCTCCTCCATCAGAGTGAAGTGTTGTAGCTGTGCGCCTTAGACAATGACCTGTATATGCCTTAGCATCAGGTAAATCTAAATACGTCGCAATTCTAGAAGGTATACTCCCGAAGGTATTTTTACTCACAGGCTGAAATGTATATCGTTTATTACGATAAGCCAAAAAAATCTATTATGAGACGCTTGATACACAGGCAGTCGAGAATATCTCACTCAATATCGCTCGTACAAAAAAAAATATTTTTACGAAAATTGTGCCAATTTATATAACCTACAAAATGGTTTAAAGACATTTGAAACCCATAGCCTACTTTAAGAGTTATGGCGGAAAATATCGAAAATGCGGAAAACGTCTAGGCCAAATATCTCGTTATTTGAAGATATGAGAAAAATTCTAAGGCGAAAACTTTTTGCAAAACAAAGTGTTTCAACGAGGTTTTATCTAATTTTTTTCAAAACCGCTATATTTTGAGATTTACTCTTCAGGCTGTTAAAAAAATTATTTTGAAACGGGAGGGAAAAGGCGCCATTAAATAGAGTATTTTCCTCCCTTTTCAACGATATACCACATGCCATATTTATTCATTGGTACTACGTTAGTAATTATAAAAACATTTTCTTAAAACCAATAAATTTTTTTTAACAAGCATTATACTTGCCGTGGAGAAGTATGATTAAATAAAACGATAAAATAATTCAATAAGTTGTTCAAATCTTTGCTATAATAAAACATTAACACAATTAAAAAGAATAAAGTAAATTTAGGTAACAAAAACAAAATAATAATCAAAAAAGCAACATGGAGTAATTATGGAAAGAGTATTCGCAGTTATGCCAATGTATAGCGGTCCTCCTCCATAAAAGTGTCACTCCTTGCTCAGAAAGTTAAAATGTCTTTACCAATTAATTTAAGTATAATATCCATTTGTTTGCATTTCATGATTTCACTATTATTTCAATTATTTTAATATAGTTGGCTATGAACAAACTTAACAATTTAATTTTTTGACAGATCATCTCAGTTAATACTTAAACTCTCACTCAATCACACTCGTTTAAGAATTTAGAATATCCAAAAATGATTTTCACTCACATTGATCATTATAATATGTTCGTTACATATTGCCAATGCAATTTTAACTCTGGATTAGCTCAAGTAGAATATAGAAACAGATTTCCACAAGCACTACAACCGAATGAAACTGTTCAGAAAATTAACTACGAAACTGAAAAATAATGGTTCATTTTTAAAGAAGAAGACAAGGTTGAACAGTGTTACTGATAATGTAAATAAGGTAAACCGAGTTATTAATTATGTAAGAAATAAAAATACAGAAAATTTGGAAACATCATTAAGAGAAATTCAAATTGCTTGTCATATAAATAAAACAAGTGCTAGAAAATTTTAAAGAAAACCGGTTACCAAAAAAGTTCACAATTTACAAGCGGGGGACAAAGCAAGGAGGACGACTTTTTGTAGGTGGCTGTTGGAAAAGAAGCGTGCCGATCCATTAATACGTAGTAAAATACTTTGGTCCGACGAGGCAAATTTGTCCAATAATGGATTTTTTAATCGCAATATTCATTACAAATGGACTTCTGAAAATACACACTGGCATAGACCGACTGGATTTCAAAATCTTTTTCAATAAATGTGTGGATAGGTTTTTAGGCACCAGTTTAATAGGTCCTTATTTTTATGATGGTCACCTCAGTGGTCAAAGGTACCTAAAGTTTTTGAGAAATGAATTTAATGAATTCTTAGATGACCTACCTTTAGAGAATCGACACAATATTTTCAAGACGATGGAGCTCCTCCCCACAATTCCCAGATTTGCCTAGACTATTTAGACGAAATTTTGCCTCAACATTGGATAGGTACCAATGGATTTATTCGATGCCCCCCTCGTTCTCCAGATATAACCCCAATGGATTTTTTTATGGGGGTATATTTTAATATATCTTATCTTTAGATAAGATGTTTTCAACGACACTGCAAAATGTAGAGGACCTAAAAGCTCGAATTCAACAGGCATGTATTACAGCTACCCCCGAAATGCTGAGTAATGTTTTAAATGCAGTGCCTCGCCGCGCTCGATTGTGCATAAGAAATCGCGGTGGACACTTTGAACATTTGATATGATATCTTAAAAATTATTTGAGGATTAGATAAATATTAATGTTCTGTGCGCTATATCCTTTTTATTAATTTGTTTTTGTTACCTGAACTTATTTTATTCTTCTTAATTGTGTTAATGATTTATTATAGCAAAGATTTGAACAACTTATTGAATTATTTTATCGTTTTATTTAATCATACTTCTCCACGGCAAGTATAATGCTTGTTTGAAAAAAAATTATTGGTTTTAAAAAAATGTTTTTATAATTACTAACGTAGTACCAATGAATAAATATGGCAGGTGATCTATCGTTGAAAAAAGAGAAAAATACTCTGTTTAATGGCGCCATTTCCCGCACGTTTCAAAATAATTTTTTTAACAGCCTGAAGAGTAAATCTCAAAATACAGCGGTTTCGAAAAAAATTAGATAAAATCTCGTTGAAACACTGTTTTGCAAAAAAATTTCGCCTTAGAATTTTTCTCGTTATCTCTTCAAATAACACAGATATTTGGCCTAAACGTTTTCCGCATTTTCAATATTTTCCGCCATTACTCATAAAGTAGGCCATGGATTTCAAATGTCTTTAAACCATTTTGTAGGTTATATAAATCGGCACAATTTTCGTAAAAATATTTTTTTTTGTACGACCGATATTAAGTGAGATATTCTCGAGGGCCCTGATAAAATGGACAGCCTGTATATATGTATATATATATATTTTTTGAGGTAATGAAAAAAGTATACGCTGAATCTTGAATTGTTTCTTCATTAATATATTTATGTTTCCATCTTTCTTCACTTTTGTTGTTGTCAGCTATATATTAATAATCCAAGAAAATTCAATTGTTCTATATTTATTTAATTATTAAGATCTCGCTACCCTACATTTACTTTCAACAGATCACAATAAAATATGCCCAGTAGTAGTATTAGTCCTTTCACAGACAGGACAATAAAAAAGAAATACACTATTTTGCTGACATTTCGGTTATTTGGCACATACTTCTACAGGGTTTAATAGTTATTATAATTAGGATGACCATATGTACTTATTTTGGTTAGACAGTACTTTCTTTTCGGGTAGTGTCCTACTGTCCTCAAAAGGATCATTAAGTACATTTAAATGTACTTCTTTTTCTTGAGATACAAAAAATTCGGAATTTAAATTTTCATTTACTTTTTGCAAAACTGGAGTTCGAATTTAAATGAACCGAATGTTTTTGTACGTGAGGATTTGAGAAGATAAGTTTCATGAAATCATGTTTTTTTTGTTCGTGTGAGGCTTTTAGGACTACATAAGCCTGGTATTGAATAACTGTTCGGCGAAGTTGGTCTATTGCAAGCCAACGTTATGTAGAAGATAAAATTGCCGTCTGGAATTCCGAAAATATTTGCACTATCGCACTGAAGATCGCTGGCCTGATTCGAGAATCTGGGTAAAGTCAAAATAAATTTAAAAAATTTATGGGAGTTTATTTTTTGTTTTCATGAGACAAATGCGCGGATTCTCTTCTTCTTATAATAATTATTGAAGTTCACAAAAATCGTAAATGAAGATATGCACACTAGAGGCTGTGATGCAAGTTCTCACGAACGATTTTGGCCAAACTTTCTTTAATAAATTACCTGATGAGATCAAATTCTTACATTTGAAAAGTTTTGAAACATAAGGTGAAACAGTTTTTACTAAAAAGAGCTTACTATGATATGTTTGAATGTTTTAACCTTTTAACTATTTAATATCTTTAAAATGGTATTGAATTTCACTAATTATGATTAATATTATCCAAATGTCTATAGTTGTAGTGCTAAATTTTATGTTACTGTTATATACATATTTTTATGATGATTTTGTAAATGGAAGTGGCGAATGCATACAATTTTATTGTTTTAACAGAATGAACTATCTATCAATGAGAGTTGCAGCGAAATGTTCCAGTTTCCAAAAGCCATACCGCAAATTTTTAAAGCAATAATAAATAAATAATAATAAATACACCACAGGTAATGACGACCCCCTTTATCCCGGAAGGCTCTAGAAGAGCCTTGTGTGGGAGGGGGCTACACAATTAGAGACAAGGGACACACACCCAATATTCGTGTAGTGAAAAAATCCCTCTCACAGTATTTTCCACTGCCACGACCGGGGATCGAACCCGGAACTTTTTGGTGAGAGGCAAGTGCGCTCGCCACTCGACCATCAGTCATACGCTAAGTTTCCAAAAGTGCGACTGGTACCAATGTGACGATTCAAGTGCTGTAATTGCAGGCACGTCGAGGGCAAATTGAAAACAATATTTGTTATATTTTGTATTTTATATCTTTAAGTTTTGTGCCCACGAGACCTACATTTCGAAGACAATATTATTTTAAATAAAACTTCTAATTTTTAATTTAAGGCCGTTTGACCTTGAAAAACTTAAGATTTTCGCCTGCGGCGCATATTTAAACCCAACAACCTCAGCTTTGATAAAAGCTACTTTCATCATTGTACTTTTTCTGGAAAAAATATGGTCACCTTAGTTATAATGCAACATCAGTAGACATAACAATTTCATCAACATCAATCCTCAACATTAATAATGATGAAATTGTTGTACCTAAAGATGTTGCATTATAACTATTAAACCTTGAAGAAGTGTGTGCCAAATACACGAAACGCCGACAAAACAATTCATTTTTTTATTGTCCTGTTTCTGACTATTAATCGTTAAATCCCCTTGCAGCTGGCGCTGCGTGTACACAGCAGTGCTGCCCATTTACGAACACACCCCCCCCCCCCCATGTCGAAATTCTGGGACCGCCACTGCAGTTTGTTAAGTTCTCCTTTTAACATTGGTAGCCAGGTTGTACAAATATCTACAGAACAATTCGATACGCATTTATCTCCATTTAATAAAATTATTGCTGATTATTTAATTTTTCTTCTTTTGTTATCTGCTTCTTTTGTTAAAATTTTTGCCGGGTCCCAGTTTATTCTATGTCCGTTTTCCCAAGCATGTTCACAAATCTTTGATTTCTGAATTTCATTCTTTCTAATGTAATTCTTGTGCTCATCCAACCTCACACTGAAAGGTCTGGATGACTCACCCACATAACATTTATCACATTCGCACAGGATATTGTAAATACAGTTTTTTGAATTCTGCTCCCGGTTTATCGGTATTTTGTTAAAACAGATCTCAAAGTATTCCCCGTTTGAAATACCATCCTAATATCAAATTTGTCACCTATACGGCGTAGCTTTTCCGATAGTCCGTATACATAAGGAATTGTTGCTATATAATGACGTTCAGATGTTTGTCGTACCTGATAGTCCCTATTTTCAACATTTAGAAAACTCTATCAACAAAGGCTTCAGGGTATTGATTTTGTACTAGACTACTAGAACCTCTTTGATATTTTTTTTCTCGTTATTTAATACAACATTTACAACACCCCTTTTAACATTTATTGATTGATTGATTGGAGTTAAAATTTAGAAATCTATTAGTATGTGTTGGTTTTCTATAAACACTTGTTTCAATTGTATTATTTACCCTATTAAAACATCTAAAAACGGTAGTTCATTCCTACTTTCTACTTCTAATGTGAATTTAATAGACGGTTCCTTACTATTTATATTTTCTAAAAAAATATCTAGTAAATCAACGCCATGAGGCCAAATTGCCAAGTCGTCTACATATCTCCACCAGAAAACCGATTTAAATAGAAAAACATGTTTCATATACTTCTTACCACAGAAACAAAAGGCTCTTATAGCATAGAAAAGGCACGCGAAATCGGGAGCCATATGGTCTAATAGTTTTTGCACAATCAATTTATTAATAACTTTTTGACTTTTTTTTAACCCTTATTTCTCAGCGATATGGCGGTTCTACAGCAATCTGCGTATGGGCAAATTCAAAAGTTCATGATTATACTATAAATATAAAAAAAGAACCAAATGAAATATTAGTTTTAAATTTATGCAAACAATAATCAAAGTGGGCATTAATTTGTTCGTTATAAACAAATAGAATATCTCTTCGGCGATGCATGGTATCTAAATGCTGACAAAAGCATCTGATAGCTGACATTTTTTCAGGAATTCAAAAAAAAGTCTACGACCAATAGAAGCTGAGATGTTTTTTTTTTAATCGCTGTGGCGTTGTTTACTAATATTAAGGAATGATTTTAGCTGGAATCTATAGAGGAATACTCAAAGAATCCAATGCAAAAATTTTCGACTCGATTATTTAAAAATTGTTGATCAGGCAATTGTTTAAAGTTGCCGTTGCTCCGATAGGCAATGTGGGAGCGATGGAGAGGGAAGTCAGCCACGCACGGCCGAAAACTGCTCTCGGGCGCTTCAAATTCGTTTCGCCGGAAAATTTTGTTTTTTCTCGACAAATATTGAACCTAGAACCTTCAGTTTTTTTTTTAATTGGGATATCTCGGCGAAATATGAATAATGGAATGTATATTTACTTTAAAAAATTAATTTTACACTTAGTAATTTAACGAAATTTTCGTGTATTACATAAATAAATAATTAAACAAAGGAACGATATTTTTAAGATACTCAGTGATTTTAAACGACAGATATTGATAGTATAAATCATGAACTTTAATTTGCGCACCCACAGATTTGCTGTAAGAACCTCCATATCGCTGATGGGAAATGAGCGTTAAAAAAGTCAAAAAGTGCAAAAACTATTCAACCATATGGCTCCCGATTTCGCGTGCCTTTTCTATGCTAGAAGGGCTTTCTTTTCCTGTGGCAAGAAGTATATGAAACATATTTTTCCATTGTTTATTAACAATTGAAAAAACAGCCTTTTTGGCATGTTTTTTGCAATAAGTCATAAACAAGTTAACCGATTTTGATGAAGTAGGTCTCGTTTTGTAGGTTTTTTCTCGAAAAAAAAAACACTTTATCGCACCATAATTGTGCAATAAAAAATTTTGCCACGCAAAAAAATTGAAACCTAAGAAACTCTACATTCCTACCATTATTGTACCTGGAAACATTTTTTTTTCTTGTCAAAATGCTAATTCGACTGGAATAGAGGTATTTAAATCAAATGTTAAATTTTTCACGAACCATGGCATTTGCGCAAAAACTGTCAAACAAATCAAATTAATTAAGCTTTCAAATAGTTCTGTGTATCATTCTTTTATCATAGAAAACGAAATTATAACCAAAGCAAAGCGTGTCTTCGCAATTTTTAAATAGAAATGTCGCTTGTAATTAGTCAGTCCCACAAGTTGTCATAAAAACGTTACCGTTTGTCAATTTTGCTGCCCTTTTACAGTACTAGTAAAATAAAGTACTTTTATTATTTACAAAAGTAGTTATACAACTACAAATGACGTTTTGCTTCATATATACCCAAGTATATCCAAATTTGTTTACATAAAACAAATCCTTTTGTCAAGAAACAAAAACAAACTTAAAATCGCTTAAAAGCCGGCAGTTATCACGAAAATAATTATTCCCCGGTTTACTGAAGTTTTCATAAAACCCCACTGAACATTCTATGATACTGTTCGCAGTTATTTTTGCAAAATAAGTTAATGTTTTAGAGGTAACTAACTATTATTATTATATTTGTAATCCTAGTCATTTCCTAACGATATATGCTTGGCTGATGATACGTTCCTCAGCACATGTATATATTTTTTTAATGTTTGGAAAATTTTATTTATATATATTTGCTGATCGATTTCGTTCAAAAACAATAAGGGTGTTTCCATAGCCCTAAATTATATGCATTTTTTCTCTAGGAATAATAACTCTGGTCTAAAAAAGTTATATAAAAAATATTTTTAAAAAAAGTTTTTATTTAAAAAAATACTCTAAAAAGTAGAAAATAAACTCTGAAGTAAATCACACCCTTTATTTTGTTACATTATATAATTTTTTTATGATATAAACGCTTGTCGCAAGATTTTTCTGTGGAAAGGAGATTGCACGCGACAAGCTTTTATATCATAAAAAAATTATATAATGTAACAAAATAATGGGTTTGATGTACTTCAAAGTTATCGATATCGATAACAGATATCGATTTGGATCTAAATGTCAAAAGTCGTCCGTCATATTAGCGCCGCCATTTTGAATTTCTAAATTTTGAACAAGAATTCATAATCGGCGATCTCGAAAACCCCCAGATATCGATTTTCAGTCGAATCGGATCATAAACGATAAAGTCGTCCGCCATTTTGTTTTTTTCTTACATGAAAATGTTAAAGTTAACAAAATATATAAGCCAACACAAAGTGGACAAATTATTACAAAAATAATAAAAGTGTAGTAAAGTAAAAATATATCTACTGCGACAGTCCAGTATTCCACTATTTCCTGTGAAAGGAAATCGATTCATTGCCACCAATCAAGGAGCACAATGTGCGTTTCCAAATCAATTGAAAATAATGTCCTATAATTTCCGGCATACTACGTCTTCAATCGGAAAACGCAGAATAAAATCTGATTGCAATAAGCCCCCAACAGGCAGATTTCCAGTGCAGTGCTGTTGTGAATCGCCAGCCGCAGACTACTTTCGAGCTTGTTAGCTCTCATCAGTGCGACATAAACAAATGCACATCACTTCACTGGCCTTCTATAGCCATCAAATTACAGACACGAGAGAATAGCTCCATCTGGTGACGACTTATTGCACTCAAAGTGTAGTAAAGTAACTTAATTGCAATAAGTCGTCACCAGATGGAGCTGTTCGCAAGTAGCGGACACCCCGTGTCTGTAACTTGATGACTATAGAAGGCCAGTGAAGTGATTCATTTGCCTATGTCGCACTGAGAGCTGACAAGTTCGAAACTAGTCTGCGGCTGGCGATGCATAACAGCACTGCACTGGAAATCTGCCTGCTGGGGGCTTATTGCAATCAGATTTTATTTTGCGTTTTCCGATTGAAGACGTTTTATGTCGAAAGTTATAGGACATTATTTTCAATTGATTTGGAAACGCACATTGTGCACCTTGATTAGTGACAAGGAATCAATTTTCTTTCATAGGAAATAGTGAAATACTGGACTGTCGTAGTAGGTATATTTTTATTTTACTACACTTTTATTATTTTTGTAAATGTTAAAGTGTATTGTCACCGGACTTATATACGTGCATAATTTCAAAGCTCTAGCTTAATTACAACTAATCGAAATTTCGATTGCAAGATTTGACCTAAACCAACTGGCAAATATTGCAAGTTTAATAAAAGCTTTTAATTAAAAAATGCACGGTAATACTAAAGGAGAACGGAAACCTCGAATTTTTGCGTGATTTTTTCAGGATACCCTATTTTGGGGTCGTAGAACACGAATCCGAAATTAGTTTTGCGTGCATACGAACCGTTTCTCAAAAAAAAAAATGTTTCTTATGACACCCACTTTTTCATGCACTAATTTATATACCAACAGCACTTGTATATCGTCTTTTTCCTTATTAAGATCACACTATGGCCTTTATAGAACAATAAACCCTTCACTTATGGCAGAAAACTCACTTACTTTTACATAAAAATAAAAAGATAGTTTGTAAAACATCACAAAACAGCTACTCAAAACTATACAACATACAACTGTCAACCCGATGCGCATGCATTTACAAAGTTGTGTCTAAAGTACCGACATCGACCAATGAGGCGATTTTTCACGTTTTCAATGTTAAATTAATATTCCTTGTGAAAGCGGTATGGGTCATTCTATAGAACACCCCCCTCTTCTGCCGAAAAAATATAAATACTAAATGACGCGGATTTCGAAACGTCGACCGGCCGTGAACGTGTCTTGATTTATGTTTATAAATAATGCTTTAACGCCATCTGCCCCAGATTTAATAAGGTGCTAAGTACTATTATATATCCCTTGCCCTTCAACACACGTTCGCGCCCATCGACGCTTCGAAAGTGTCTTGAAGGGCAAGGGATATATAATAGTACTTAGCATCTTATTAAATCTGGGGCAGACGGCGTTGACTATTATTTATAAACATACATATCCCTTGCCCTTCAAGGCGAGAATGTGTGTACTTAACGCCGTCTGCCCCAGATTTAATAAGGTGCCAAGTACTATATTATATATCCCTTGCCCTTCAAGAAACTTTCGAAGCGTCGACGCGCCAATATCCATTGGCTTGATGACGGTCTCGATAACTAGGGCCGAGTAGGACTACTACTCTTTGCTCCTAGATTATCTCTGTAGACCTGGACCGGCCTTCGTGATAGGTGGGCCCGCTTACTTCTACCAGACCCAGCCCGCAAATGCGAGATGTGTCGTGGTATTTTCTGCGGACCTCCCCTGGTCCTGGCTCTTCAACCTCGCTGGCAGAGGTCTCTTCTGGCGCTCTTCTTGTCTTGATATTTTCTTTCTTCGCCAGCTTGTCACCCCCGTGGGTGGTCATCGGTCTAGTTGGGTTTTAGGAAGTTTTGGCTGGGATTGACTGCCGGTACGTAGGACACAGTAAAGGTGTGTCCTACCCCGGATCATCGGAAAGGTAAGGATATGAGCTGTGTAGCTCGGGAGTGTGGAGACCCTAAGTGCTTTTTTAGCACTTTCGGACTCCACGGAGCAGGTAGGACAACGGGCGTTGGACGGTATGTTGTCCGACGCCCGCAAGGAGGTTGGGTTTGGGTAGAAAAACGTCATGTCTCTGGTAGTGGTGATCTGTCCTGGGGTATCTGAAACAGATCGGTTAGCGGGAAATATAAGTTATACTCACCCGTTGTCCAGAAGCTGTACCCTCGGCCGTTTGTGCCTCGGGGCGTCGGCAGGGTCGTAATCAGTGGCCTGTCTGATTAGTGGGTTCCCGTGCTCCTCTGCTTGGGCGTACAGCTTCTTCGCTCGTTCCCGGATGACTTCAGTGACCGTGGTGTACTCCAGGTCTCTGACGATGTCTGCGTTTCTCACGTACCATGGTGCGTCGACCGCCGTCCTGAGGGCGATGTTTTCCACTGCCTGGATTTTCTTCATGTAGGACTTTGCCTGGTAACCCCACGCTACCGAGGCGTACGTCAGCTGCGGCCTGATGAGGGTTTTGATAAGCGTGAGCTTATTCCTCAGGTTGAGACGGCTACCGTTTCCCATCATCGGGTAGATGAGGGCTCTTGTGCGCCGCGCCTTGGCTGTAATAGCGTCCGTGTTCTGTCTCCACGTTAGGCTTTTGTCCATGACCACACCAAGGTATTTGACGGTGTCGTGCCATTGGATGTCCTCGCCGTTCATGGAGACGTGTCCTGTGGGAATTTCTTTCCGCACTCGTCTGAAGAGTATGGCTTGGCTTTTGTCGGCGTTGACGGCGACTTTCCACTTCGTGCACCATTCTTCCAGGAGTGTGGCCATTTCCTGGAGTTTTCTGGTTGCGTCCCTGGCTTTCCAGGATCTGGCAATTATTGCTGTGTCGTCTGCATACAGGGCCAGGGCTGTGTGGTCGGTCCTGGGGAGGTCTGAGGTGTAGATAGCGAACAGGTGCGGTGACAGCACCGAACCTTGCGGGACTCCAGCCTCCACGGTCCTGTAAGTGGAGAGTTGGTCCGAGATTTTGACCCTTAGCTGTCTGCGGAGCAGGTAGGACCTCACTAGTTTGACGAGTTCGATGGGGTAACCCATACTCATCATTTTAGCGAAGCGTCGACGGGCGCGAACGTGTCTTGAAGGACAAGGGATATATGTATGTTTATAAATAATACTCAGCGCTGTCTGCCCCAGATTTAATAAGGTGCTAAGTACTATTATATATCCCTTGCCCTTCAAGACACGTTCGCGCCCGTCGACGTTTCGAAAGTTTCTTGAAGGGCAAGGGATATATAATAATAATATAATACTTACCATCCATTCAATTATTATTATTAGCCGAGAAGAGCCTAACACTATGATTTTCTCAAATTATATTTTAACTTTATGACATGTTATTGGATCTGGTAAAGTTTAAGTACCTCCGATTTGAACAATTTTCTATTTTTTTTTTTCTTTAACGTGTTGTACTGTTCATATTATTTCCAAATCTTACTAGAAAATTGTTAAAATCGGAGGTACTTGAACTTTACCAGACCCGTCGTGCCTTTAGACACCAAACCTTACACATGCGCAAACAACGCATGCAAATATATGTAATCAAATGACAGATGGAGGTTCAACTAATACAGTTTCTGTGAATAAAATTCTGATTTTTATACAAAAGAAAGTGAATTTTCTGCCATAAGTGAAGGGTTTATTGTTCTATAAAGGACATAGTGCGATCTTAATAAGGAAAAAGACCATATACAAGTGCTGTTGGTGTATAAATTAGTGCATGGAAAAGTGCGTCATAAGAAAAATTTTCAAAATTTTTTTTTTTGAGAAACGGTTCGTATGCACGCAAAACTAATTTCAGATTCGTGTTCTACGGCCCCAAAATAGGGTATCCTGAAAAGATCGCGCAAAAATTCGAGGTTTCCGTTCTCCTTTAGTATTACCAAATGCACAATCAATGCAATATTTTCTCGTGCGTCGGTACAGTAATAACGTAAACTCCCCGAGTAAACCTTAATGAGGCAAGGAAGGCTAACTTATGTCAACTTAAATTTTACCACTCAGGAAACTTATTGGTCGGTTTGGTCCATCCCTGAAGGTGAGAATATCCAAGAGAGAGGTCCGATAGGAAATATTTACTGTTTTTGACCATAACTTTTTATTCTAAAACACATATTGCAAACAAACTATACGACTACTTAAGTAGAACTATAACAAGAGTAGTGTTATGAATTTTCACTCAATAATTTCAAACATATGCGAAATAGTTAAATTAAATTTTAGGACATACCAAAATTGACATAATTTTTAAAATTAAATTTAGCTATTTTGCAAACAACTGAAATTATTGATTGAAAATTCATATCACTACACCTGCCATAGTACTACTTAGTTAGTCCTATACTTTTTTTTACCAATATATGTAAGTAATCAAAAAAAAGTTACGGGCAAAAATAATAAATATTTCCTTATCGGATCTCCCTCTCTTGGATATGCCCACCTTAATACACACCCTGTACATGTAAGTAGCGCAAAACAAAGGCAAATTATCTTGCCTAGCATAAACATGTTAACCTAAATCATGTTAATCAGGGAACTTATTAGTCTCATCCCTTAATACACACCCTGTATATGTAAACAGCCCAAAAAAGAACAAAGTCAAACTAACTCACCTAGAATTTCCTGGCTTACCCAACATGCACCAGCAGCTGAAGAACACTTGCACATTTGCGACTCGGAATTAGTAGCGTATTGCTTTCCTAGAGATCTCCATCTGCCTACTCCTCTAAGAATTTTAAGCAATTAGGGCCTTATCACTCGAATAATACACTGGAAAATTCAATATTTAACCAGAATATTACCGAGATGCTCGTCCCAATTTCAGCTACCAATTACCGAGATATAATGCACGAAATGAACATTTTTATTTTTTACGCGAAACAGTATTTAAATTCGCGAAAGTAAATGCGATTCCATCGTTAATACTTTAATAATCTATTAATTCAAAAACTTGAGATTGTCAATCGGCCTGAATTTGTTTGCAATTAATTAAAGCCATAGCATTCAAATAACCTACCGGAAAATTTTGTAAAATATTACACAAGATGAACGTGTGAATTAAACTACCCATTAGGCACCCAAGCAAATTAATGATATTGAATTGAATAAACCGGAAGGGATTCACGTCTCAAAACACGCGCTGCACTAACGTATGCTACTGCAAGTACACAACTGCTCAGGTCGTTCGGAAGTCAGGTAGAAAGATTGCAAGGTCAAGCTTCCGCCAAAGTCCGGAGTTCCGATACGAAGGTAAAGATCTAATGAAAATGCGCACTACAGATAAATTCTGAGAACTAAGACTGTCGCTCGCGACAGGACAATTTAAGTTAATGCAGAGACATAGGTATATTATATGGTTAATACAAAACAATTATTTTGAATGACCCTAGACTTAAACAGTGTGTCGCTGGTGGCAGTAGTAATTTTCAAAAAGCTTTTTAATTGTACCTTGTTGGGACTCATTAGTGGTAAATATTTATTAAAAAGATTCAGTTTAATGTAAATTAAAGGGGCGTATTAAAATTCAATTTCACAATTCTGGGAAAAAACAAATAGGTAACTAATAGTCCCGGAGCCTGTGACACTGAAAGCCCCGTCATAGCGGAATCAAAATTTTTTATGTGAATTGATACGAACAAAATAAGCTTAGTACGTGTAGATTTAAAAAACCGCAAAAATGTTAAAAAAAATAATTATTATAAAAATGCAATAATGTTTTACTGTCATCGCCGATATTGATTATTTGTAGTGTATTTGATAAACAGTTTCGTACTTTCAGAAAAAAATTACGCAAACCAGTTTATTTGACCGGACGGGTCTGGCATACGAAGCATGTGAAAGGAGATAAAATAATTGTTTTTTTTTTTTCGGCTTTTTAAATCTACGCATACCAAGTTTATTTTGTTAGTATAATTTTTAACTATCAATTCACATAAAAAAATTGTTGATTCCGCTATGACGGAGCTTTCAGTGTCACTGGCTCCTTGCGTATAAGAAATCAACGATTTTCATTTGCACTGTACAGTTCCACTAAATTGGTCGGTTAGCTTACGGGGCTGAGACGCTGTTTTGGGAAATACCGCGGGAACAGGACAATTAGCCAAGAAAAAAATTCGTGGGCAGGCCCGCAGAAATAACAGAGCAACCGTGTACACGTGTTTCGGACTTTTTAGTCCTCATCAGCACGATGTAGCTAAGTTGAAAGGATAGGCCCAACTTAGGAAAAACGACACAAATGGAAACCACTGACAGGAAGCCAGTTGCACATTTGTGACTGCAGTTGGAAGACCTTGAGGTTTCTAGGCAACAACCAACATTGCCACTGGCAACTGGCTTCCTGTCAGTGGTTTCCATTTGTGTCGTTTTTCCTAAGTTGTGCCTATCCTTTCAACTTAGCTACACCGTGCTGATGAGGACCAAAAAGTCCGAAACACGTGTACACCATTGCTCTGTCATTTCTGCGGGCCTGCCCACGAATTTTCTTCTTGGCTAATTGTCCTGTTCCCGCGATAACACCTTTCCTTTTTATTTTACCTTGGGCTATGGAGCTCCACGCAGGCGGCTTACAGTTTGCCTCCATGGCAATGTTGGTTGTTGCCTTGAAATTTCAAGGTCTTCCAACTGCAGTTACAAATGTGCAACTGGCTTCCTGTCAGTGGTTTCCATTTGTGTCGTTTTTCCTAAGTTGTGCCTATCCTTTCAACTTAGCTACACCGTGCTGATGAGGACCAAAAAGTCCGAAACACGTGTACACCGTTGCTCTGTCATTTCTGCGGGCCTGCCCACGAATTTTTTTCTTGGCTATATATATATTTTTTTTTTTTCGTCTTCTGGCTTTGGTTGTCTCCATTCAGCCACGATATTTATTATTATATATACTTCTTAATCTAACCTACTTGCAATCACTAACCTGATACAAAACCCAATGACAGAGACATTATTTACTACTTAGGGATTGTAGACAGGGTCACACGTTTCACGTCAAGGTGCCCTTCATGACGTCTTCCTTTAAAATTCAACACAGAATAGGCAACGGTAAGAAGGGTATGAAACGACAAAGGATAAAACAGAGGAAAACACGACTACACCTATATTCTGACACGACACAACCTGATGTATTCCCAAAATATTTCTTTAAATGTTTGATTTCTTATTACTGTATATAATAGTGACGTACTATTTAATGGTAGAGGAATGCCATTCTCCACCAGTTTCTTTGCCAGGAAATTTATGGCTGTAATATTATTCGTGCACTGGAATAGCCAGTGATTGATATCTCCAATTTCTCCATTACATTCACATAACGGGCTATCAACAATTTTCATTTTATATAATAGAGATTTGAAGGCACCATGACCAACCAAGCACCGAACATACGTTACGAACATTTGTCTGTTATACGGAAATTCCTTATAAGTTGGTTTAGAAGGGAGGCGGTTATATACTTTACAGTATTGATAGTTATGTGTTTGGGCCATCTGGAGCCATTCTTCTTCCCATTTTTTCCTCATGTCCATTTTAGCGTTGGTAATTAGATCATAATATGGCAAGTACTCAATTGCCGGTCCTTTAGCCGTTTTAGCTACTAGGTCAACAGTTTCATTTCCAACTATTCCAGAGTGTCCCTTAACCCAAATAAAAACAACTTCTTTGTTTAATATTTTTAACTCTATAACTTTATCCAAAATGTTAGTTATTACTTTATACTTCATAATATGTTTGGTCGGGTTTGAAATGGCAGCTAGCACAGATTGAGAGTCTGACATAACAAGAATTGTCTCGAAGGAGTTACAATTTTCTATTGCCCAATCTAGTCCTTTATCAATTGCCAAGGATTCAGCCGTAAATATGGAACAATTTTGATTTAACTTATATCTAAAGGATATTCCGATGTTCTTAATGAGAAAGGCACAACCAACAGCATTCCTAGACTTAGATCCATCAGTGAATATTTTATGGGAATTGGAGTATTTAGATGTGACTTCTTGGAGCAGTTGGTTGTTACTTGTCGCATTTTCATATTTAGGGAAGATAACTTTGGGTTTGCAGAGCAAAACATCATAACCAGTCTGAAAGAATGGAAGAGTCTCTTCTTCGGTTATAGAACTGTGAAGTGGAGGCTCATTACATTCAGCCAATAGAGCACAGGTAGGTGTCGATTTAAAAGATCCTAGTACAATTCGTAGAGCCTTATACTGTAATCTATCCAATTTAATGAGCCTTGAGTGTGTAGCGGAATCATAGAATATGCTACCATAATCCAGTATAGATCTAACATAAGATCTATAGAAAAGAAGAGCGATTTTGGGATCGGCGCCCCAATTTCGTTTGCAAGTAACTTTTAAGATATTGAGACTTTTCTCTGCCTTAATCAGACATTCGGATATATGCGCATTCCAATTTAATTTGGTGTCTAAGTTAACCCCCAAATATTTATAATATGGTAGGACCGGTATTATAATATTTGCCAAGCACAAATTAGATATTTTGGGTAGTCTGTGTCTAGTGTAAATAACGACAGCAGATTTATTAGCCGATATGTCAAGACCTAGGTTAAGGAAAAAGTTCGTGGAACAGTACATTGCATAATTTAAATCTACAATGCCTTGAGCATAACTTTTATTGGTCCCATAAATACAAAAATCGTCAGCATATTGTAAAACGCTAATTCTATTGTCCATAATTTTATGAAAATCTTGGGTATATATATTAAAAAGGAGGGGGCTAAGAACAGATCCCTGCGGTATCCCAATGTCCACCATTCGGGGGCCTATTATCCCATTAGTAGTTCTTACAAAAACTGTACGATTAAAGAAAAGATTTGTGATGTTTGTGGCAATGTTCAACGGAATTTTTAGGGTTAATAGTTTTTCATGCAGCAGGCGAAGATTTACATGATCGTAGGCAGCTGAAATGTCAAGATAAAGAGCCATCAAATAGTCGTTTTTTGAGAAGTTCAACTGTATATCTGTTACCAATTGCGAAATACACTCAGTTGTACCTTTTCCTCTTCGAAACCCATACTGACATTCAGGAATTAATTTGTATTTTTCCAACCGCCATTCAAGTCGGTATTTGATAATTCTCTCTAGAGTTTTGAGGATGCATGACATAAGAGCAATAGGCCTAAATTCCTCCCCGTCAGTTGATTTAGGTATTGGTATAATTACAGAATTTTTGAGGGCATCACAGTTATGGCCTTTTATTAGGATATTGTTAAAAATTTCACAAAGAAATAGTTTTGCACTCCGCGGAAGATATTTAATCATTATGTAGTTAATGCCATCTAACCCAGGGGCTGTATTTGTATTACTTTTAATATTGGCTTCTAGTTCTTCTATACTAATTTTAGTATTAAAAAAATGTGGTTCTATGTTACCCAAAGTAAGAGGTGGCAAGGACGCATTATCAGGAGCCAGTTTGTTTAAGAACTTTTCCATGGAATCTGGGTCGCTGAGCGGGTTTGCGTTATGGAATCCCTGAATTTTATTCACCCGTTTCCAAATTTCGGTAGTGTTCGATTGCCTTGTTAGTTTAGAGCAGTAATCTTTCCAACTATCCCTAGCTTTCTTTTTAAATTCCCGTTTGCATAAGGCATCCAGGCGTTTATATTCCATAAAATTGGCATTAGTCATATTATTTTTATACGTTTTGAGGGCACTTTTTCGTTGAAGAGAAAGGTTTGTACATGAACTGTCCCACCAAGGGGGTGATTTTGGTTTATTTGGCATGAAAGGCTTTTTTTTTCCTGCATGTAGTATTAGCTGAATCAGTTATGGCTGTAACTAAGTAATTAATCATATCATTTGTAGTCGAGAAATTCGGAATTGACTCAAAACGTTGACCTATAAGCATTTCGAACATATCCCAGTTAACTTCTTCAGTAGACCATTTGGAAATAGGATATACCATGGACGAACTTATTATACTGTTAGGGAAAGCAATTTTTATAGGATAATGATCAGATCCGTAGGTGTCTGTAAGCACCTCCCAAGTAAATGAGTTTGTTAAATCGGAGGAAATGATTGTAATGTCCACCACAGAATTAGTAATGTTGGGAGATGTCAGCCTGGTAGCCATACCGTTATTGGCAATAGTCAAATGAGAAAAGTGATCCAATGCATCAACAAGAACATTACCTGCTTCGTTATTTATCGAGGAGCCCCAAAGACCATGGTGCGAATTAAAGTCGCCCCCAATGACGCACCGGTTATGTGTTATTTGATTAAATATATTAACACAATCTGTGACGGTAGCTCTTATGTTAGGAGATCGATAGACAGAAACAACAGACACATTTCTTTTGTCTATTGTAATATTGATCCCACATATTTCTATTTTCTCATTGAAGTTGTTGTTGAATCGTATAACTTTATAAGGAATATCTTGGGAGATAAGAATAGCAACGCCTCCTTTTCCATTTTGTCTATCTTTTCTAATCAGATTATAGCCTTTGAATTTTATGTTATAATTTGGTTTGTACCAAGTTTCGCTAATTAAACCGATATCAAATTTTTCTTCGACTATTAATTGCTTTAGCGAAATATTATTGGAGAATGCCGATCTGGCATTCCATTGTAAAATTTTAAGTTCTGACGTGAATGTTAAGTAAATATATTATTAACAATATTATTTAAAGAAGATTCCAGATGCAAGTCGTCGATAGAAAACGAGGAAGATGATGGGACCATTTTACCGATAATTTCTAATAAGAAGTTCACCACACTAGAACAAAGTTTATTTTTTAACAATACTAAATTTATGTTTTGAGAATTTTCATCTTTATTTTTGTAGCTAGCACTATTAAATACTGTGCCACCACAAAAAGGTGTGCTATATTCTCTCTGAATCGGTTGAAAATGAGGTGTTGTGTCTTGCGCTTTTCTCTTTTTGGGAGGGTTGGTAGGTTGTGATTGACTAATTGTTAGTGGTTGAGAGAAAATACTAGTTTTGGATTTATTTGGTTGAGTAAGTGGGGGAAATTCAAAATTACAATCAATTAAGGGGGCAAAACGATTCTTTTTTACAATACTGGTATATGCTGGATTGTCAATTATACTTTCTGCTTCTTTAAAAGATAAATTGTGAAGCGCCATTGCTTCCTTAGTTTTTTTTTGTTTCTTATATTCTGGACATTCTTTAAATGTCGACTGATGACTATTGTTTTTACAAAAAATACAATATGGACTACAATCTACACATATTTCTCCATTATCAGAGCCGCATGTTTTGCATCTTTTTTTCCCCTTACATTGAGAATGTGTATGCCCATATCGTAAACAATTATGGCATTGCATAACAGGTTGAACGTATGTGTCCACAGTACACCTCACTTTATTTATGTATATATATTGAGGGATTTTTACACCCGAAAAAGTAACGATAATCATTTGTCGTGGAATACGTTTAACCTGCTCTCCCTCTGATACAATTCTGTGTAACCTTTGGACCTTGTTAATGGTAGTATCACATTTAATGGTTTTAAGTAGTACCTCTTCTGAAAGGGAAGTATCTACAAATCGTACAATTCCTTTCTTTTCAGTAAGATAGTTGGGAATATATGCAATGAGATCATTTCTTTCAAAGAAAGGATCAGATATCAATTTATTTGCTACATTTCCAGCATCTACAACAACCTTAATTCGATTTCTACCTACGCCACTGATCTCAAGAATATGTTTTTCATATTCCGAAAGTTCGCTTAATTTTTCACCCAGTTTCATGGGATGTAATCGACCTAAATTAAGTGTTTTGTGTTCTACAAATATAAAGTAAGGACCTTTATCAGTGTTTTTAAATTTATTATTTATATTAAATCTTGTCTGGTTATTCGATATATTAATTTCTGATGTGTCCATAGTTTTTGTATGCAAAAACGTTTGACCTTGTTGATTATTTCTTTGAGCATTGCTTAAACTACTATTAGAAGTGTCACTGTTCCATGTTTTTTCGTTTGGGGTAATTAAATTACTATCTTCTACATAAATTATATTTTCCGTAAGAATATTTCTATTTGTCTGCGTAGGAGGTTTCCCTCCTGGATCTATTCCACCCGGCATCGTTGGCTTTCGAAGCCGGTGGGTTGTGGCCTGCTACATGCACTATACAGTAGTAAAAATTGTACTTACAGATAGTGAAGAATAAAAAAAACACCACACACTAATATACTTATCTGTTATGATATGAATAACAAATTCAAGATTTGAGCAAATTAAGTAATATACTATAAATCGATTTAGGTACAGTAGCTTATAGGCTCTGCAATTACACTGTCCGCACTTTAAGAGGATACGAACCGAAGTGGGCTATATATATATATATATATTGTTATTATACATGATTTGCAGGAAACAACTACTCAGCGGGCAAATACCCCGACCTGCATTGAATTATACCTTACAAATCATGAAAGATTGGTAGCCAATGTCATTTGTCAATTCCCCGACCAGACATAGACCGGTTTCGAACTTATTAGTTCTCATCAGTATGCCATAGGTCATGGAACAGACAAATGACAGTGGCCAACCTGTTAGTTTTATACAAACTTAAGTAAATGGTGTACCGGTGAGAGGTAAGTCAATACCCTCATGTGGTCAAATGCTACTATACACCAGACATCATAGATGTCTCCATGGTGTATAGCGACTTGCTATTTTGCAAGTACCGAGAGCGGTGACCTTTAGCCCTTGGTGGACTTAACCCATATACTGTTATTATACATGATTTGCAGGAAACAACTACTCAGCGGGCAAATACCCCGACCTGCATTGAATTATACCTTACAAATCATGAAAGATTGGTAGCCAATGTATATATATATATATATATATATATATATATAACATAATATTTCAGTCGCAAGCTTCTCTATAAAATCCTTATTTTACTATAAGGAATGACCAGACTGCAACCAACAGCTACTCTCCGGGCTATGTGCCCTGCCGAGCGCTGAATTACAAGTTACAAGCCTGGCGCGTTAAGTATAATAATCGCATATTACCAACAAAACGTTAATGCTTCGATTACAACAAACACCAGCCGAAAGACTGATCCTACTTAAAGGAGCTCTCGTACCAGTCGTCCCATACCACTTGCAGACTTTCGAGCTGTTGGCTCTCGTCAGTGCAAGGTAAGCATGTGACGAACGACACGAGGATCATCCCTTGACTATTTGGTACAAATCTCGGTATCTTTACGACAGCGACATATAAAATAGTAAGCAGGCGCCATCTAGCGGTCCAGTGTCTGTTGCAATCGAAAAATAAATAGCCTGACTGGGCTTAGCACAGTTCAAGTGTGCTTCTAGAGGGCAGAAATATTAAAACATAAAATTTCAGTCGCAAGCTCCTCTATAAAATCTTTATTTTACTATAAGGAATGTAACCAGGCTGCAACATCAACAGCTACTCTCCGGGCTATGTGCCCCGCCGAGCGTTGAATTACAAGTTACAATATGTTGGCTCTCGTCAGTGCAATAGGCATGTGACGAACGACACGAGGATCCCTTGACTATTTGGTACATCTCGGTATCTTTACAATAGCGACATGTAAAATAGTAAGCAGGCGCCATCTAGCGCGCCAATATCCATTGGCTTGATGACGGTCTCGATAACTAGGGCCGAGTAGGACTACTACTCTTTGCTCCTAGATTATCTCTGTAGACCTGGACCGGCCTTCGTGATAGGTGGGCCCGCTTACTTCTACCAGACCCAGCCCGCAAATGCGAGATGTGTCGTGGTATTTTCTGCGGACCTCCCCTGGTCCTGGCTCTTCAACCTCGCTGGCAGAGGTCTCTTCTGGCGCTCTTCTTGTCTTGATATTTTCTTTCTTCGCCAGCTTGTCACCCCGTGGGTAGTCATCGGTCTAGTTGGGTTTTAGGAAGTTTTGGCTGGGATTGACTGCCGGTACGTAGGACACAGTAAAGGTGTGTCCTACCCCGGATCATCGGAAAGGTAAGGATATGAGCTGTGTAGCTCGGGAGTGTGGAGACCCTAAGTGCTTTTTTAGCACTTTCGGACTCCACGGAGCAGGTAGGACAACGGGCGTTGGACGGTATGTTGTCCGACGCCCGCAAGGAGGTTGGGTTTGGGTAGAAAAACGTCATGTCTCTGGTAGTGGTGGTCCGTCCTGGGGTATCTGAAACAGATCGGTTAGCGGGAAATATAAGTTATACTCACCCGTTGTCCAGAAGCTGTACCCTCGGCCGTTTGTGCCTCGGGGCGTCGGCAGGGTCGTAATCAGTGGCCTGTCTGATTAGCGGGTTCCCGTGCTCCTCTGCTTGGGCGTACAGCTTCTTCGCTCGTTCCCGGATGACTTCAGTGACCGTGGTGTACTCCAGGTCTGACGATGTCTGCGTTTCTCACGTACCATGGTGCGTCGACCGCCGTCCTGAGGGCGATGTTTTCCACTGCCTGGATTTTCTTCATGTAGGACTTTGCCTGGTAACCCCACGCTACCGAGACGTACGTCAGCTGCGGCCTGATGAGGGTTTTGATAAGCGTGAGCTTATTCCTCAGGTTGAGACGGCTACCATTTCCCATCATCGGGTAGATGAGGGCTCTTGTGCGCCGCGCCTTGGCTGTAATAGCGTCCGTGTTCTGTCTCCACGTTAGGCTTTTGTCCATGACCACGCCAAGGTATTTGACGGTGTCGTGCCATTGGATGTCCTCGCCGTTCATGGAGACGTGTCCTGTGGGAATTTCTTTCCGCACTCGTCTGAAGAGTATGGCTTGGCTTTTGTCGGCGTTGACGGCGACTTTCCACTTCGTGCACCATTCTTCCAGGAGTATGGCCATTTCCTGGAGTTTTCTGGTTGCGTTCCTAGCTTTCCAGGATCTGGCAATTATTGCTGTGTCGTCTGCATACAGGGCCAGGGCTGTGTGGTCGGTCCTGGGGAGGTCTGAGGTGTAGATAGCGAACAGGTGCGGTGACAGCACCGAACCTTGCGGGACTCCCGCCTCCATGGTCCTGTAAGTGGAGAGTTGGTCCGAGATTTTGACCCTTAGCTGTCTGCGGTGCAGGTAGGACCAAGCCATCTAGCGGTCCAGTGTCTGTTGCAATCGAAATTTTGATTTTAATGCTATACTAACCTATACGCTTTTATAATAATTAAAATGTTCTATCTCCGTTATTTTAAAGCTATAAAATATATTTAAAAAAAGTTCCGTTTATTTATTGATGCCCTACAACTTTTAATTAAAACATATTTTCATAGACCCTACAATTTTCTTTTTAATCATATAAATAGAATTCTCCAAAATTTTAATTTTCAGTTTAAGTCAGTTTTTTACCACACACATAAAGTTTAGTAAAATGTGTAAAATATATGTTAGCCACATTCTTTGGCTTTAATTATCTGTTTAGAAGATTAAAATCGACAAATAAGTAAGGCAAGTAAAAAAATATTTTTTCCGTCTACGCGCGCGTGTAATTATTTTTAACATGATGGCTAACGCTCAATTCGGATTCTTCGGGACTTTCAGTATGTTATTGTACGTATCATAGGCTACATATTCTGAAAAATTCAGCTCGGCACCTAAAATGTCTAGGTCCAAACAGATTGAGCCGCGACTATATGGGCTGAAGGCCGGCGCGAAGTTAGCTAGCAGGTAAAAATAATTCATTGCACGTATGAACTATATTATTTGGAACACTTGTTATTCCATCGTAATGTTTACAAATTTCTTTCCTAGATTTCCACAAACTAATGCGCGCTTTAAAAGGTTCGTTCACTGTAGACAAGGTGGATACCAGCACCTTTCGGATACGTAAAATTTAATCTTTTTTATGACATTTAGAGGTATTTTCAATCCCGGACATTCTGTCCTTAACAATCAGGAAGGTTTTCGTTAGTAATAGAAGAAGGGTGGGCATCCCTTCAATACTATTTAAATTTTAACATCCTTCATTTTTATTTTAACATATTAGTTCAAATATCGTTCTTTTTTATCTATACGTTAAACTTAACATGCTAAATAATTGTAAATTAATGTTACATTGTATGTGCTCTATCTATAAAATAAAAATTGTCTTCAAAATACTGAATATTGGCTGTTAAAATATTTTTGTTGAGTAATTTCAAGATACATAAAAAATGATGACATTTTGAGGTTACGTGAAAGGATCGTTTGTGTTAAGTCTGTGTTAGGAAACTAGCATTTAAAACTCAAAAGTCAAAAGACGCATTTGTATTATACCTACATTTGCCTTCTATTATGTCTTTCAATAAATAAATGAATTAATCCATCAAATGACATTTTTATATATCTTAAAACTTCTATACTATAATGTAATCTTAAAATTTTTATTTAACAACCAAATTTATTAGGATGGTAAAATTTTAGCATAAAAATTGGTTATGGAGTAATCAAAACGATTTATTTGAACTAACAAGTTAAAATTAAAATAAAGGATGTTAAAATTTAAATATATACCAGAGGTCCGATATTAATAACCCCGGCGCCTCCGGCAAAATGTCGATAATAGATTAGTCATATTGTTTTATTATTATTTTATCCTGATGATCCTGGTGAGGACATCAGGACAAATTTGTCAAATTATTGTATTGTCGTCGATCCTTGATAAGTACCTATGCAAAGTTTCAGTTTAATCTGACGTTTTGAAGTGGGCGAGAATCAGGTTCAAAGATTCAAAAAGTTACATACTTGCATAATACAAACAAACATACAGGTGAAGCTAATACAAAGCGTGTAGAAAGTGATTTGAAATTCATAGCCTACTTTGTGAGATATATTACAAAAACCTGAGAAATAGGAAAACCACAAACGGTTTAGCTTCCTTATTTGAGGAGATACGAAAAAGGTTAAAGGGATGAAAGTTGACGGCAAAAACAATAATAATAATAATGTGTATAAAAAAATTAGAAAAACGCAGTTGGTTTTGACATACGCACTTGTGCAAAAATGAAAAGAATAAATCCCAAAGTAGGCCATGACACCATTAATTTCGTTTATTTTTACTCTTTCCAACGATATAAAACATGTCAAAAAATTTTAACTGATAGGGTCAATATTTAATATTTTACAAAAACCACAATTCATATAATTGAATCGTAAAAATCAGCTATGCCATAATAGCAAAAATTTACTTTATAATAATTATAATCCAGTGATTATTTATTACAATTTAATACAAACAAACAAATACCTAATAAATAAGAATACAAGTACAAAATGAACATCCAATAAAAAAAAAATATTTTTTTTAAACTTGCTTTTTTGTAAAAAGTCGTACTAAAAAGTAAATAATAAAAAAATACAAATGTACGAATGCAAGAAAAGCAAGGCGTGCGCACTTTGTTATGATCGTACGCATGATTGCATGAAAGGGGTGGAATCGTTATATATACATAGTGCCTTCAGTAATGCGTACAAAAAGATGATGCAAATACTTATATATATATATATATATATATATATACAAAGTGCGCACGCCTTGCTTCTCTTGCATTCGTACATTAGTATTTTTTTTTATTTTTTACTTTGTAGTACGACTTTTTACAAAAAGGCAAGTTTAAAAAAATATATATTTCCTGACTTTTAGTCATACTTTGGAGGGGGGGGGGGATTTACTCCCTGTAGAGATAGCTAAAAAAATTCGTCTCTTAACAATTTGTCTTGATTTCTCGCTCCTTCGTTTTGCAGATTTTTCAATATTCACCCCCAGGCCTCCTATATACGGATATTTGTATAAGTAACGGTAGAATACTGTATTGTCATCCGATCTTAGTTACTGTGCAAAATTTCATCAATTGATTATATCAGGAGGAGTAGTTTGAAATACCTTGTCTTTAATGTAACCCCAGACGAAAAAATCCAAGGGAGTAATATCTGGTGGTCGAGCTGGCCATAGAATGGATTCATAGGTGCCTATTTAGCTATCTGGCATAACTTGATTTAAATAATTTGTACATATTACAGCAGTGTGAGGTGGAGCTCCATCTTGTTGAAAATATGAATAATTTAATATTTCTGCCACTGTTAATTCGTAAAGCAAATCTTGAAATTCGTTTTGCAGGAAATAAAGTATCTTACGAGGGGTTAATTTGCCATCATAAAAATAAGGTCCATATACTTTAGTCCCTAAAAGACTCATCCAAACATTCATAGAAAATCTTTCTCGGAAAAGCAGTCTCTCGGCATCAATGTGTATCTTCTCGTGTCCACTTATAATGCATATTTGTATTGAAAAATCCATTATTAGAAAAATTTGATTCGTCCGAACAAAGAATTTTGCTACTAATCAGCGGGCCATTCCTTTTTTTTTTATTTTTAACAACCATCTACAAAATCTTACTCTCCTCGGCTCATCTCCCTCATTTAAATGTTGAACTTTCTTCATTTTGTAGCATCGAAATCCGCTTTTACACGCTTTATATTAGCTTTACCTGAATGTTTGTGTGTAAACTTTTTCAATTTTTGAACGTTATTCTCAACCACTTCAAAACGTCAGATTAAACTGAAACTTTGCACAATTATCAAGGACCGAGGACAATACAATAATTTGACAATTTTGTCCTAATGTCCGCGTCAGAATCATCAGGATAAAATAATTTTAAAAAAATTACTAATCTACTGTCGATATTTTGGCGAAGGCGCCGCAGTTAATAATATAAATTTGCCCTTGTATAAATAAGTGCTTGTTAAACGCCAGTACCAACTTTAATACATACATTATGATGCAATATTAATTATGTGCTACTAGCGGATACTCAGCGGTTTCGAAAAGCAGGCTGAAAGGCGAGACTAAAAAAAATTATAATTAAAAAAACAGGCTTTAATAGCAAAACGTACTAAAAAGTAAAAAATAATGTTTACATATTTTAAATATTTTATTGTAAAAAGCGTGGGGCGCAATAAAAATATAGTAAAAAGCACCCCACGCTTTTTACAATAAAATATTTGAAATATGTAAACATTATTTTTACTTTTTACTTCGTTTTGCTATTAAAGCGTGTTTATTAGTTTTTTAAAGTAAATTTTTTTTAATAGCTACTTATGATACGAGTGTGAAAAATGCATGTTTAAGGCACGCGTATGAGACATTTCGATTGTGTTAGAAAAAAATATTTTTCTTGCACCGGCTTTTTTTATGCGACAGTTTCTCTGAATTTGTCTCAAAGAGGTTTCTTCATTTTGGTTAACATAATCCAACAATCTGCTTTTCTTACATTATCTGCAACATGCCGCCCCCACCTTACTACTTTTTTTGGAAATGAGCCGTGCGTTTTCGGATTTTGAACTAACTTCCTAAACATAGTTCGTTTTAGCTGCGGACCATCATCCCCATAAACCGTGACTGTCATCTCAGCGTCAAAATTGAACTGACAATAAATGCTAATCATATCGAATTTGTTATTATTGGTGTACACCAATCAAATTTGTTAATAACTGTATACATTGTTTTTCATTAATCATGGCATAGCTGATTTTGACGATTCAATGATATTAATTGTGGTATTCCTAAAATATTAAATATTGACACTATCAGTTAAAGTTTTTGTGGCATGTTTTATATCGTTGGAAAGAGAAAAAATAAGCGGAATTAATGGTGTTATGGCCTACTTTGAGATTTGTTCTTTTCATTTTTGCACAAGAATGTATGTCAAAGCCAACTGCGTTTTTCGAATTTTTTTGACACACATTATTATTCTCATTGTCTTTGCTGTCAACTTTCATCCCTTTAACTTTTTTAGTATCTCCTCAAATAAGGAAATTATAACCCTTTGTGGTTTTCCTATTTCTCAGGTTTTTGTAATATATCTCGCAAAGTAGGCTATGGATTTCAAATCATTTTTTATTGAAATATAACTCCAGAAAAATAGGATAACTATTTCTAAAACTTTATTCTTCTACAATTGATATTAAGCTAGATATTTGGTGTGGCCCTCGTAAAATAGACAGACGGTACCTATATTCTTTTCATTTACTTCTAGTTCCTATCGTCCTATATTCCACCCGGCACCGACAAGCAAATCACTGTCAAGTTATAATATCTACTAATATCTATTCAGTACCGTCGCGTTAGCTCTAAACCGCGATCACTAACAATCATTGTTCACCGTTGTTATGATTCAAGGATGGTTAACTATAAAGGATTGCTCATCTCCATAAGAGTAACGTTGCCCATTTCCCCACTCCGTTTGGCCCTTTAGTGACGTATTAAGCGGTGTATTTCTCGGTGCGGCGGTAGTTGATTGCGCCATGGGCTCTACGGCTACGGTTAGGTATACGCCATATTTGTGTTTGGTTTCTTTCTCCTTTTATGTGTTTTGAAGGTGTTTTTTGTAATTTGGTTATTATCAACTTATTAACAGGAAATATTTTTGAATACGTTCAATTATCATATTTGTATTTGTTTATGTGAACTATTTGTGAATTTTGAACTTCTTCGTGAATTATATTTCTAACCCAATTGTTTTTTTGTAAGTATGTCAACAGATTTTACAAGTATTTTTTTCATTTTAATTTTTTAATTTAAAGTAACGAAGATGCCTGGACATCAATGTGCTGTAGCAACTTGTAAAAATAACAGTTTAGCTTTTAAAAAAGCGGGCGTTACGGATATCATTTTCCACTGTTTAATTCCCTGTTGCAAATGATATTGTATCTAGTACCATTCAGAAAGAATGGATTCGTCGATGTAAAAAGGCAGATACGTTTAATTTAAAAAATGCTCGTGTTTGCTCTAATCATTTTGACAAACATGCTTATGAACGTGACCTTCAAAATGAGCTTTTAGGTAAAAATGTTACATTTGATTGAAATTAGATAAGTATTATTTATTTTCTCTCTCTAGGCCTACCTTTACGCCGAAAATTAAAAAAAACTGCAGTTCCAACAATAATTCTTCATTCATTCATTCATAATTCTTTTTTTATATCACAGATAGACAAACCACCGAATAATATGCTTCCTAGTATTTTAAAAAAAAAATTCTGTTGAAGTTAAAGATGAAATTAATTATATATTTTGGCTGAGAATTTAAAACCATGGAACGCTCTATCTGTGCCGAGTGACATCAGTCGTACCTGGTGACATCACGCTATTACTGTTAAACTGTTGAAACGTCTAAAAGGAATGCTATGGCTACAGATTAGTACCAGAAGCATGTGATGAAATTATTATCCATCATATTAATCAATAATTAATATCCAAATTAAGAATAACAACGTAAATTAACAAATTCGGGGCAAATTAGTGACGTCAGTCAATATCATAACGTTTTCAGTCACGTGGTTTTGTTTACATAAAATTTCGAATTGAAAAGTCGAATATTTACGAAATAAATATTTTTAATGAATTTCTGTTATTATAATATCAACTTATATAACGCATATTACGAAAAAATAATAAATTTAGGCATTTTTAAAATTCATGCATCTTGCTCATTCAAAGGCCAAAGGCTGCAAAGTAATATCCATTAAGTTATACAACAAATTTCCCTTTTATAATAAAAAAACAAATGTAATTCACCTATTTAAAAGAGAAGTGAAATTTTACTTTTACTTAAATAGGTATTCCTTTTATTCAGTTGATGAGTACTTAGGTACTAATCTTTTCATCGATGCCAGCTCATCTTGATATTTTCTTTTCCCTATTTTAAAGTATTTATGCCTCCTAAAACATTATATATTGTTAGTCTTTCATTGTTTGTTTTTTACTTATTAAGTTTTGTATTTATAAGTTGTATTATACATATTGAATTTGACTTATTTTATCTACCTTTTCTGAATATATTCTAATACCTATTCAAGTCTATAGAAATAAAGTTTTATTATTATTATATGCAGTATTAAAACTATATCTTTATTTTAAAAAATATATGTGTTTTATTCTTTTTTCCATAGGTACCTGTACATAACTATTCACTAGTTTCAAAAATAAGTTTTCAAACAAATAAAAAAAATTGTTATTCATTGTACATAATATATACATTTATATATGAGAACTGTTATATGTTATTTATAAAAAATATCGAGAGCTACTTAGCTAAAAAAAAATAAATAAATAAAACAGCATCCCACAAAATATATCTATTTTAAAAAGGACCGCTGGTGCAAGCCGCAAGCAGACGGAGCCCTTTGCCGACGTCACAGCCGACAAATCGCGTGTGACCTTGGGGGAATAAATCGCTGTAGGTAAGCTATCATTTGTAGTTAACCATCCTTGGTTATGATTGGAGTTCAACCGGAACTTTTCAACATTTTCTTGTTTATTAGCAGGACCAATGTGCTTATTTTAAAACGGCGCCAAATTTTAAATGTTCTGAATTACATTAAATTTTAAATTGGTTTAACAATTTTATGCATGGTTGAAAGTGGTAATAGAAACAGGTTTTCTTTATGATTTTTATGATAGAGAATGATTTTATGACAATTTTAGGACATTTTGCGTATTTTATGACATTTCAAGATTTTATGGTAAGTACGACCCCTGAAATCACACTTTAATTTTTTTTACTCCGTTTCATAATAGTAAAGGGTAGTGGTAGTACTGAGGGTGGCCGATGCCAAAAAAAAAAATTGAGACCTTGACTTTTCGTACATGCCCAAACTTGCAATTTTGTGGATTTTTACCTGCTTGCTTTGCCTATTTACCCCATTTACCTCCGAACCCTTCAACCGAATTAGATCAAAATATAATTTAGTTCCAGATTTTGTTAACAGGACTTCGGAGTGTATGCGTCATAGTTTAAATTGTAAATAGACTTCACGTCAACAAAATTGCTACTTAGATACAACCCTCATGCGTTGCTCGTATATAGTCGAGGCAAGAATTCAAGCGATGCACGTCACGAGCGATCTCATTAAAGAAATTTTAATACTAACATAATTTTTAATCATTAATTACGTTAAATGGAGTAATTCTTGACACCCAGTTATTAAGCTTTTTTCAGAAATAGCTACAGTTTAATGGAGCTTCATGATTCTTAGCAATATTGTCTTATTTATAGAATCGACCTGTGACGTGCATCGCTTGAATTCTTGCCTCGACTATACTTGATCTTCCGTTTTAAATAAGTCACAGGCGTGCAATACTTTATAGAATATGTATTAATGCATATTTTAGTTGAATTATCATCATTGATTTAACATAGAAGTAAATTAAATAAAGCAATTAAATAATTAGTAAAATTAGTATTTTTATTGTTAGCGTTAAACGGGCGAGATATACATACTTAATACTTTTCTTTAACAGTTTTGCTACCATAAATACTTAAAAATAAATGAAAAATAAAGATAGAATAGGGTTGTATATAGGGTGTCCACTTTTTTAATGGGATTGTATTAATTAATAATTTCTAAACTGTAAGAGGTATGAGGTTAGTTAAAGAGAAAAGTTGTGAAATATAAATAAAGTTTGTTAAAACGGATTTTGAGATTTGAAAAATGTTGAGAAATTTCAGAGAACATTGCGATATTTAATTTTCTCAAATGATACAGATGATTTAGAAATAAATCTGTAAATAAAATTTGAATGGAATTCGGTTGCTTCTTTACAAATCTCATATTTACATTTGTATTATTTCAACGCTAGACGTCGTGACGCCCAACCAACTATGGTTTTCCTTATTAACGGCTATTTTTTTTTTAAGAAAACTGAATTGGCAGCATATTATTTAATACATAATATTATTATAATAGGGGAGTATATACAGGGTGGGGCAATAGTCCGTCGGGCTTCGGTTTCTCGAGGTCTACGATAGCTGGAAATTTAAAGAAAAATACAAGTAGATTAGTTAAAAAATCTAAAATCGAAAATTATTTTCCAATATACAGGGCGAGTCAAGACGAAAGGCTTTTTAAAATGGAATGCTATATATCATCAGTACATTATTTGAGCCTCTTTCTAAACTCTATTCATTTCTATATTATTATTGAGTATCTCCCAATCACTTGGATGTAATGAATTTTTTTGTTGAAATAATGCCATCTGCAGATAATAATAATATCTGCATATTGAAAATATCAACAGTCACAATTATGGGATTTAAGAAAAACTTATGTGAATTCTAGTTACGAGACATCTAATTAATGTTTTTGAATCATTTTTACTTCCTAAATATGTACGATTTTCACTATTTTCAGAATATTTCTGAGAATACAGAAGATTTTTCAAATCTGCAAACTACATCTTAACGAGCTTTAAAATGTACAACTTAATTCTAATTTAATCGACTTTCTACCTTTTGAAGTTCTGGAATGCTTGGTCGTGAAATCCTGGAGGGAGTTGGAACCTTTGGTGTGAGACTGCTTCTGACGTAAGTTTCAGAAACACCAAAACACTTAAACACTACACTCGAATATACTACTCGACACGCGTTTCGCCAACCATCTGGAGATACAATCCCATTGAAAAAGTGAACCCTCTGTATAATAATATGAATAATATAGGTAAACTGGTAAAAAATATTGAATAAAGGTAAAGTAGATATTTTTTCCGATCTATATAGCATGGATCTACCAACTCCGCTAGAATTTTGTTTATCCAAAAATTATCATTTTCATTTTATTATTTTGGAACTCATTATCACTAACTAGAGAACTGGTTCTGCTAATATCAATATTTGGTGGTAAATTGGATGAAACTCCAGTGCATGGTTTTGTTTCCTCTCGTTTTTTGTTAAATAAAGACCTATAATCAATAAATCTGAGAATTAAAAAATAGTTCAGCTTAAGCGAAAAAATAAATATAATATTATAAATAATAGTGATTGACTAAAATTAGCAGGTTATTCTGAAACACCCCGTATATTATAGAGCAATATTATTGTAGGGTTGAAATAGATATTTTTCATTAATTTTCAACAGAAATATAAATCAAAGTATTTCTTAAAATTTGTCCCACGTTTTTTACTTTTAGAGATCAGAAAGCATTAATAATATGAAGTAATTGATTCAAAGGGTTTTAATTCTTTTAGTTGAGATCACTGCAAAAATAATTTGATTAGATTATTTCTGTTAATAATAAAAAGTATTTTTAATTATGCCTTTTAATTTTGTAAAACTTAATTAACCGTAAACCGTAATTTAACCATCCTTCGAACAGAATCAACATACACTTTTAACAACTACCTATATAAACTAAGTACGCTAGCTAAAAACTACGAAAGGGTCACATAAAACGAAAGAACTTCGAGCGTGTATTCCTATACGCACAAATAATTAAAAACTACAAATATCACACGAGTACAAAATTTACTACTATAATACACACTGGAATCCACAGATAGATAGATGTAATGTAACTATTGCAACAGGAAACAAAAAAGATCCGTTTTATTGCTTTATTGAACAGGCGGCGGATCCCTAAAATAATCCTACTTTCAAAGTAGTACGGGGGCCATGAACCTTCCCGTGGCCCTTTGAGGTCGCGACTAGTAAATAGGTGTTTTCGACGTATTTTTTCATGCTGAATCCAAATATGCAACTCAATTTTACGGAATCATGCAAGAAAAATTGTTATTAACATTTTAATTGTTTATAATATAAGGCTATAACTGCAAAGTTAACAATGGAAGGGAGAGTTTTCAAATTTTTTATGATTTCTGATACACAAACAAAGAAAACTATTTTTGAAAAATTAAAATCGACTGATTAGAACCGGAGATATTGCACATTTATTATTAACAAATTGCATAATTACGATTTTTCCGCACTATTTCACTCATAACTCGGCTCCTATTCAACGTAGAAAGTTCTACAGGTCTCATTTGAAAGCTAAAGCTTCAAGCTTTAAAATCTTTTGTAGTGAAATATCCCACCATGCTCTTGGAAGATTTTACAAGTGATGAAAGCCTGAAATTTTTGCGGAAAAATGATAAGTAATTTGTTTATACGCATTTTGAGGAAAGTTAATCTATAAATATCAGCAATTGAGTTATACATTATTATTGTACATCTCAAAACGATCATTTTTTGACTTGCTGAATGTATTTTGATTGATTTTTCGCCGAGTAATATTAATTTGTAGTTGAAGCGCTTTCGCGCGCAATGCGCACACTGAGTACGCGTTACATGTAGCGACTACCGTTTTATTCCTGGCTTTACTTAATAAATAATTTTTGAAATATTTACATTAATAAATAATTTGTAAATGAAATTTTTTCTAAAGTGTAATAATGAAAAAAACGTTAATTCATTCTCTCCTACTATGACTTTCTAGGCGAGGTAATTGTTTATTATTATTATTAATTTTTGAAATATAATACATCACTTGCATCAATACTTGCTAGTAAAGATTGCGTGAATTTTTCAATATCGCCCTATCAATTTTCAGCATTTTTGAATACATCAAAACATTTTTTAGATGTAATAATAATTACTCCTTCACTATTTAGTTCTTTCAGATGAAACAATTCACATTGATTTGAGAAGAGGAGAGGAATATTTAGTGGAAGTTATGAAAAAAAATGCAGGCTGTAAAACATTTGATGAATTAAGATTTAAAATATATTCCCATTCCAGTAAACACCTCATCGAGCAGTTACCACCCACATCTGCTACCATTAAATTACATATTTTAAGATGTTTATATATAACCTTTGTACAGACTAACATATTATCGGTTAACATTAGCCTTGTAAATCCAGAAAAATTCGGATGGATCAAGGAACAAGATTTACTTTTGCCCCAAAAAATGCATGATTTGTTGCCCCCGATGAGTGAACTTGTACCAAATTGTACATGTAAGATGTGCACAACTAAATGGTGTCGCTGTAAAAAGCTAATTTATCCTGCTGCATGTTTTGCACATGCAAAAAAGACAATATATGCAAAAACAGTCAATAAACAGTTAGTATAAGTAGAAAATGAATTAACTTTTTTTCATTATTACACTTTGCAAAAAATTGTGTATTTGTTTATTATTATTTACAAATTATTTATTAATGTAAATATTTCAAAAATTATTTATTAAGTAAAGCCAGGAATAAAACGGTAGTCGCTACATTAAGGCGTACTCAGTGTGTGCATTGCGCGCGAAAGCGCTTCAACTACAAATTAATATTACTCGGCGAAAAATCAATCAAAATACATTCAGCAAGTCAAAAAATGTTAGTTTTGAGATGTACAATAATAATGTATAACTCAATTGCTGATATTTATAGACTAACTTTCCCCAAAATGGGTATAAACAAGTTACTTATCTTTTTTCCGCAAAAATTTCAGGTTTTCATCACTTGTAAAATTTTTCAAGAGCATGGTGGGATATTTCACTACAAAAGATTTTGAAGCTTGAGGCTTTAGCTTTAAAATGAGACCTGGTAGAACTTTCTACGTTGAATAGGAGCCGAGTTATGAGTGAAATAGTGCGGAAAAATCGTAATTATGCAATTTGTTAATAATAAATGTGCAATATCTCCGGTTCTAATCAGCCGATTTTAATTTTTCAAAAAGAGTTTTCGTTGTTTTTGTATCAGAAATCATAAAAAATTTGAAAATTCTCCCTTCCGTTGTTAACTTTGGACTTATAGCCTTATAAACAATTAAAATGTTAATAGCAATTTTTCTTGCATGATTCCGTAAAATTGAGTTGCATATTTGGATTCAGCATGAAAAAATACGTCGAAAACACCTATTTACTCGTCGCGACCTCAAAGGGCCATGGGAAGGTTCATGGCCCCCGTACTAAAGCGGGCGCCTATGACACAGCCGAATGAAGGTGTGCTTAGAAAAAGAGAGGTAGATGAAATAGAATATGAGATTGTACAGATTTATTATGCATAATTTTTAAATCTATATCATTTTTTGAGGGCTAATTTTATTTTAGTTCTACAAAAGAGAAAATGTTTATTTTAATAATACCTATGCGGGATGATACAAATTATTTTTGCAAATCGAAAATAGAAGAAAAAAATTATATTTTTTTATATAACTTTTTTTTCTCTCATCATCCCACATTGTAACATGTTTTTAATTTCTATTAGTGAAAGCCGTTTTTTAAAATAATGATTTATATGAGAGTAATCGAAGCGTCTTGCCGGCTTATATCCTATATAATTTGAAAGAATTACGGAAATTAACCGACGAAATTCTGAACTACATTACGATTTAAAAAAAAACAAGTTTTTCGGCATTATTCTTGTGTTTTATCTTTTGTATCATCCTGTGGACCCCTCTAAAATTATATATATTTGGAATCAGCTGTCAATGGATAATCGATATAAATTTATATTTATATTAGAACGAGTTACACGTGTTTCCATATTTTTGACTCTCACTGTATAATATAATACAATTGAGAATTTAGCTTATTATGAAATAGTACATTTCATTTCAAAAATACTTTTCTCAAAATTTTGTTGTTTCAGCATAAACACATCGATTTTAAAAATTCACTTCGTGGCTCGCCCTGTATATAAGCGCATATTTTTATCACAATATATTATCTGACGTTACAGGAATGATATTCGCGAAAAAAAAAATTAATCGAATCCTTCAATTGTCACGAATATATTTTATAAAAATAGCCACTTTTTAACTTTAACACACTGTATCTGAAAAACTAGTCATATGATTAGATTGGGCCCATGTTACATTTAATCAGGAGATCGAGATTTATAACATACTAAAAGTTTTCAGAAAATTTAACCGAGTACCATTTTCTACCGGATGTAACAGGATCTCCTTTACTTTTGAAAATAAACATTGAAATTTAGGATATACTACAGACATACATTTTTCCACTTCCAGTTTAGCCGTGTAATGGCTACAAAAATCGAAATCCCGTTAAAACACTAAATTGCGTGATTTATGAGCAAATAAAATTCACTGGGGCAAAACTCAATTTTTTCAAATGGAACCATATCGGTACCGTGGTACCATTTATTAGTACTATTAATAAGGAATTTATTCATATGTCGTATTAAATTATGCGATACATACAAACACAATTACAGCTAAAAGAAAATACAATTTTGTTCTAATTAAATGTTAAAAGTAACTAAGTTGGCTTTGAAAATAATGAAATATTTAGCGTGTCAAACATTTGTTGGTTTAACAGTGTTTTAACCTCTCCACAATAAAATTGTGAGAGGTTACTAAAATTGGTTCAAAAACGAAAATTGAGATAACATCAAATTTTTACGTTTTGAGGTCCTAGGAACCCAAAAAAGTGGTTTTTGAAAAATGTATGTGTATGTGTGTTAGCACGATAGCGCCGAAACTACTGAACAGATTTGAATGAAACTTTGCGTGCGCGTTTCTTTAGTGCCCCAGAAGATCTGAAAAGGTTTTGGTTGAAATCGGATTACGTTTAGTGTCATTTTGACGCAACAAGTTGTTTATTTTATAATTACTTTCAATTTACAATGTAACCATTAAAAAGCAGTTAAAACTCTGATTTCAACGATATATCACACTTCCACCCTTTCGATTTGGTTTCCGTGAAAAAAATTAAAAACAAAGCAAATAATGGCATAGATCGCATTTCGCATGACATGATCGATGCGCGTAGCCGTTATGTCGCGAAACTCGTCACATCACGTGTCAATTTACGTGTGAGGGTTTCTTTACTGCTCTAGAAATAGAGGGGATTAGGTTTAGTGTCGTTTTTAAATATATATACAGACAAATCGAAGAATTAAACTACAAATATTCCTCTAAAATCTAGTAAAATTACTGAAATGCTAATGTTTCATTTAACAAAGACAGCCGCGAGCGATCGGATTGCAATGAGCAAATTTTGACGATTGTCATTGTCATCGTTTGTCATCCGATAACGTTGGTGTCATGTTAATAAGATTTCGACATATTTGTAACTTTTAGTGGATTGTCACAAACTTTAAAGGTAAATGTAACAATATCAATATCATATGCTTTCTGTACCTTCGTTGGTGAATTTATTATAGATTATCACTTTACCAATTTTGAGTTTGTTGCTTTACAAATCTGTAGTATTTAGGATAACTAGACTTTCTTAGTCGTTCAAGTGATGTTAAAGTTGTTAATATCCTAATAGTATATTATTCAACGAGCGATAATGTAGGTAATAACTCGCATAGATGATTGTAAATTCATTAAGTTGAGGGTTTTTTTAGTGCCCCAGAAGTTCTGAAAAGGTTTTGGATGAGATTGGATTACGTTTAGTACCGTTTCGTCACACAATTTAATGCTCTTTTCGGCTTTAAAGATCCACCGAGTGGGGAGGTTCCAGCCGTTTCCAGTAGCTGCCGATTTTTATTATTTAAAAATTGTTTAAATTCTTGTTAATTGTGTTCAAAATGCCGCAAATTTATACAAAAGATAAAAAAGTCGGCATGTTAATTATTTATGGGGAATGTAAAAACAATGTAGTTGCGGCTACCGACCTTTATTCCCAACGATATCCCGATAGACAATGTCCAACGAAAAATTATTTTAAACGTATTGAAAACCAATTCCGATGAGAGCCCAACAATGATCCCCAAGAAAACTTCATTATCGACGAAGGAACGGAAATTAATGTTTTGGCTCGAATAGAAGTTGATAAGACTTTATTTAAGACAAGTTAGGTTTGAATTGGACATCAGTCACCAAACACCAAACAGTAAGCCGAATTTTGCACAAATACCACTATAAATCTCTATAAATTAAATACCAATTCCACCAACATTTATACGAAAATTATTGCGAACGTAGGATGGAATATTGCAATTGGATTTTGTATAATAACGTGCAGTCAAACAATGATTTTTTGGGACTGACTTTATTTTCGGACGAGTCTAGGTTTACAAATTTAGGATTATTTAACCGACAAAATACAAAATTTATTAGGGAAGGGTAACTTTCAAGTGCGGTTCGGTTTCAATGTTTGGCTTGGGATAATCGGTAGTAGAATCAATGGTCCAATAATATTTGAAGGACCTCTGACTGGTGCCAGATACTTGAGATTCATGGAAAATTATGAGATTGAGGACATTTTAGATGAGTTACCTTTAGATTTAGGACAGGGAATGTATTTCCAACAAGATGGCGCTCCTCCCCATAATTCAACGATAGTAATTTCGACGAATGGTCCTGCTAAGTGGCCTCCAAAGTCACCCGATTTAACGCCTCTTGATTTCTTTGTTTGGGGTCATTTAAAAAATATTGTATATGCAAGTGCCGTTACAACCCGTGAAGACCTGGAGCTACGAGTAAGACGAGTAATTAATAAATAGCATAACGGCCCAGCAATTAGCGAACATTCTTCGAGAAACAGCTATGCGAGTTCAGAAGTGCATTGACGTTAATGGACAGCATTTTGAACAACTGTTGTAAGGTTTTGGGTTAATTTTTTGTATTAAAAAACCACCTTATGTGTAATAAGGTAATTAGAACAAAATTGTATTTTCTTATTTTCTTTTAGCTATAATTTTATTTGTATTTATCGCACATTTTAATACGACATATGACTAAATTCCTTATTAATAGTACTAATAAATAAATAATAAATTTTGCCCCAAAAACAATTTTGGTGAAATTTATTTGCTCATAAATCACGTAATTTAGTGTTCGGAATCGGAACCGTCATGGCACACTTAAATGGAAAACTAAAAATTATATTATGAATTACGAAGAATTCAAAAATGCAATATATAAGGTGTTCCATTTAAAAATTGAAAGTTAGTGTCACTTCCGGCGAAACAGGAAGGGGAAAAAATCAATTGTATGTCAAAAATGTTGTATGTAGTATATCCCAAATTTAAATCAATTATCTTCAAAACTAAAGGAGAAAAGGGAGGCGGGGTATACCATGATCCTGTTACACCCGGTATAAGAAAAAGTGCGGGGTCCTTTCAAGTCAATTTCGTAAACGGTTTCAGAGTAAACGTGCGCACAAAAAAAATACAGACAGACAGATGTTTCATGACATTTTAAGCCTATTTCAACAAAAAAAATTATAATTTTGCGTTACTATACTTCCACTGGACGTGGAAATAAAACAATGTAAACGTCTGTCTAACCACCATGGGGTTATAAAAATGAATTATAATTTGTGACGGTCTATGAATTTTGCTAACCACCACAAGGAACCGTATCAACATTAATCATCTTGTTCCAAAAGTAAATATGAGCCATATTTTGACAATACAATAATTAATTTCTTATAGTTACAAACTGAATCGACGATGAGCTTACTAAATTATTAGCAGAAGTGGAAGAAAAAAAAATTATAATTATGGTAATGTTATATGTAAATTCGTGCTGAATTTACAGATTGAAAATGTTCAGTCAAATTCATCCTTAAACGAACATCCTATATATACAGGGTTACTGGTAATTCGATACATTCCTTTGGAGATGTGATGGGGCATGAGCTAAGGAGTAAATCTAGCCCTAACATACATTATGCAAAACTCAATACAATCTTTTTGTTTTTCTCAAAAAAGTAGATCTTAATGTCTTAAAAGTTAATTTCCGAAAAATCTACTTGACATTTTTAATTTTTTTTTTACTGGATTACTAGTCCAATATTACAGATATCCGTTTGGAATGAAAAATATCCGGAAACATTTCGATCATGTGAACATTTAAAATAAAAACTTGTAAATTTTTTTTTTAAATCAGTTATGAAATTTACCTATTAGGTTTTTTCAAAAAAATATTAATGTAGCACGCGTACAAATTATTATAAAAACTTCCTTATTTCAATAGCTATCTAACTAGGTAGAAATGTTTAATGTAGCCTTGATAGTTCTAATAAAAAATTAGTAAAGATAATGCTGGTGGCGGAATTTATTAAACGACTAATCGTTCATTTTCATTTAAGTCGGTCAGTCCTTGACTTTGACGTTTGTGCATATATGTCATTAACTGACATTCTTATCTCCGTGTCCCTTAAGTTTGTTGGTCTTGTTAAATTAGTTATCGAAGATTTTGATTTTGCTCGTAGTTGATGTTATTGTATTTTCTGTGCCATGGCCGCGTATGCCAACGCAGAATACGCTGATATCTTGTTTGTCTATGGATACTGTGGCGGGAACGCTGCTGAAGCTCGCCGAGAATATGGTCTTTGGTACCCTAACCAATTTACAATTTAAAAATCTTTATTTATTATAGATACATGTCATTTTTGATATTTTGTTTATGCCATTTATTTCAGTGTACAATCAATTAATTATAAACCCAGCGCGTTACATTATGCACAAGGCAAATGCACGAGACGGGGGGCTGGTAACATGCCAAATAGCCTAATAATACCAAATTAAATTAATAAATTACATTGTTCTCCAAAGATTAAACAAATTAATAAAATTTCTACCTAAGGGTTTTTGACAAATGGAAAACAAAATGATATTCTCTCTATTATATAGAATTAGTTGTAGGTACCGCCGCTTACCAAATGCACGTGTATTCAGTACGGCATATCGAAATATCGCTGAAACTGGCTCCGTGAAATGTAGAAGAAGTGACACTGGTGCTCCTCCCGTTTATGAACCAGATGATGAGGAAGAAATATTGAGGTAGTTTGAGGAAGACCCAACTATTTCAACTAATAAAGTCGCAAGACTAACCGGAGCGTCACAATGGAAAGTTTGGTCTACGATACGTAGAGTTGGATGTCATCCTTACCACTATACCCCTGTCCAAGGCTTGGAGGAAGGTGATCCTGGAAGGAGATTGGAATTCTGCCACTTTATGTTAAATTCAGATGCAGAAAGTGCAAATTTTTTAACAAGTATTTTATGAACGGACGAGTCGAAATTTAATCGCGAGGGTATAACAAATTTCCACAACCTACATTATTGGGCAGAGGAAAATCGCAAGTTAACACGTGAAACTAGTTTCCAAATGAAGTTTTCTATTAATGTGTGGATGGGAGTCATTGGCCACTATTTAATAGGGCCACACTTTCTTCCTCAAAATTTAAACGGGGAGATCTATGAAAATTTTTTAAGAAATGATCTGGCGGTGATTTTAGAAGATGTTCCTCTTGCCGTCAGACAGCGAATGATGTTTCAGAACGACGGTTGTCCAGCACATTATCGGCTGACAGTACGACAGTTACTTGATCAACGTTTTCCTAACCGTTGGATTGGAAGAGCAGGCCCAATACCTTCGCCAGCGCGAAGCCCTGACTTAACACCCCTTGATTATTACGTATGGGGTCATATGAAGGAGATGGTCTATGCCACACCAGTCAATACTATAGAAAACCTTAGACAAAGGATAGTCGATGCTGCCCAACACATAAGGCATAATCTGACAACCAGAGTAACAAGGACGGAAATAAGAAGACGCTGTCGTGTCTGTATACGGAATAGGGGCTCCCATTTTGAGCAAGACATATAAAAAATAAAGTACAACTTTGAAATTAATGAAGAATTAAACTCTACTTTTAAAATGTTTTTACTGTTTATCTAAAAACAAAATTCGTACTACTTGTGTTATTTTTACTAGTATTTTCTTAGAACTATTAAGGGTACATTGAACATTTGTACCTTGTTAGATAGCTATTGAAATAAGGCAGTTTTTATAATTATTTATACGCGTGTTACGTTAATATTTTTTTGAAAAAACCTAATAGGTAAATTTCATAGCTGATTTAAAAAAAAATTTTTAAAGTTTTTATTTCAGATGTTCACATGATCGAAATGTTTCCAGATATTTTTCATTCCAAACGGATATCTATAATATTGGACAAGTAATCCAGTAAAAAAAAATTTTAAAATGTCAAATAGATTTTTCGAAAATTAACTTTTAGGACAT
Source organism: Leptura quadrifasciata (assembly GCA_963675555.1). NCBI lineage: Eukaryota > Metazoa > Arthropoda > Insecta > Coleoptera > Cerambycidae > Leptura > Leptura quadrifasciata. Next base: position 70,920,559 of record OY776678.1, read on the forward strand.
TAAGATCTACTTTTGAGAAAAACAAAAAAAAATAAATATCTCAAAAACTATTGAGTTTTGCATAATATATGTTATTGCTAAATTTACTTCTTAGATCATGCCCCATCACATCTCCAAAGGAATGTATCGAATTACCAGTAACCCCTAAAATATAATAGCACAAAAAATCTCACCTTGAATTTCTGTATTTACCCAACTTGCGCCATTCATCAAGAACTAAAAGGCACCACACACATTTGCGACTCGGAATTGGTAACGTATTGCTTTCTTAGAGATCTCAATCTGCCTACTTCTCTAAGAATTTTAAGCAATTAGGGACTTATCACTCGAATAATATACTGGAAAATTTAATATTTAACCAGAATATTATCAAGATGCTCGTCCCAATTTCAGCTACCAATTACCGAGGTATAATGCACGAAATGAAAATTTGTAATTTTTTGACCGAAACAGTATTTAATTTGGCGAAAACGAAATGTGATTGTCGATGCTTTTAAAAAGTATCTAACCTGTTAATTTCATTATATGGAAATCTCAATCGGCTTACTCTCCCATGAATGTGTTTGCAATTAGTTAAGTAGTGTAATTCAAATAATACAAGAGAAAATCCAACAGAATGAACGTATGAAATAAACTATCCATCACCGAAGGTATTTATTTCGCGAAAATTAATGATTCTGATTTGGATAATTGAATGAAACGGGAATGAAGTCGCGCCCCGAAACGCATAACTGGTAACAACCACACCGTACCTGCACTACCTGCAACTGCATGAGTGAACGTGATAGGCCGCAAGGTCAAACTTCCGCCAACGTCTCGAGTTCCGATCGGAAGGAATGATTTAAGAAGGGGAAAACGCGTAGAAAGGCGTGCTCTTGAGAATGACTGTCGCCAGCCCAGCGACAGCAGACAATTATTTAAAATTCCCCTAAAGGGTAATCAAAATTCTTGAGCGAGATCGACTTAGTTCTTAAGGAAGGCTCCCCCCTAAATCTGACTAGCTAGGAATCTCTGGTACTAAATATTTATTATCAGATTTAATCTAAGGTTACATTATACGGGGGCGTATTAAAATTCAGTTTCACATTATTAACAAAAATTAGTAAATGAAAAACCAACGTCTTTCATTTGAACACTAGAATACTACAGGTTCAACAAATAAGTCAGTAAAACCGCCCGCCACGGTTGGACAATCTGCTTTAAGGAAATGCTTGCAAAATTGTTTTTTTTTTTAGGAATATATATCAAAAAGTCAGATATCAGGCAAACTGCTTAAAAAATAATAATTTATGTGTAATTGCGGGGTTTGACAGATTATTTTGGTTAATATCTTGAAAATTTATACTAGTGGAGTCAAATTAGCTCAGAAATGCGCTGTTTCGGAATAATTACGGGAAGCTTGGATTTCCGTGAAACTTTTTGATAGACACTTGAAATAGTTTAAAATAAAAAGTTATGCTGTTATATTTGCCCGCTAATTGTTTATTAATTGTTTAAACAAACGAAAAACGTGTTTTATGTGAAATTGTAATAACACAATGAATTTCAAAGTAATTATATTCAACTTGATATTCCAGGGGTTTTTGAGGTCACTGAAACAGAATATTGAAACACCCCCACCCCCCCTCGATTAATTATAAACAAAAATCCTGGTCACGACACCAGTGAAACATCTCAACCCCAGGGGTGTTAATTATAAATAGAAATCCTTAATCGTGAAGCAATCAAGAACTTATTAATTCCTACCCAGTAATTATTTATCTCAATCTTATGTCAAGATAAATAAACAAATTGGCCATTTACGTGATCGTCTAGTTTTATGTGGTTAGGACCTTAATTACGTTGTGTGTGTGTAGTAACCCTTTATAATTACCCCAGGTTCTTTGATTTAAAGTTTGGTATTACTTGTTTCTGTCTGATACTGTAACTGAGAAAATTAATCACTCTGTTATTGTAAATACACTGTCTATTTGGATACACTGTCTATTATTGGAGAAACCTAGTTAATGTTTTATGTTATTTATGTGATGTTTTATTACTCAAGATTGCACTGTACATTTATAGTTGAAGTTTGTTTTCTAATTTATTTGATTAGACTGAAATCATTTATTTAGTTTATTACTTGTGTGATGAAAAAGGTAATGGTAAAAGAAAATACAATAATTGATGGGAAAAAGTAGTCAAAAAACCCATTTTTATTTTATATAAATTGATGCGGCAAATAGCCGTACATGAAATCAAAACAATCCAAATATTTGAGACAATTGCCTAAATATTATATAGGAAGGATTACGTCGCTATAGTAATGACATACTATACATATTTCAAAGCTGGTTATGCAATAACAAGTACTAAGTTAATACCATCGTAGGCCGTGTTATTTGTAGGTGTAATTAAAGATGCGGCAAATAGCCGATTAAAATGTAATTGGAACTTTGGTGTTAGCAATCGCGCTGATAAAATAAGTTTACTGCAAAACAGAGGACCAGAATTATGTCCTGTTCGTGCATTAGAGAATGTAAGTAATAACGAAACACTCATGTAAGAGATCATAGAATGTTGGGGGAAAGCTCCCTTAATTGAATAAACAAACTGCAAATCCCAAATTGTATATGATTGTTCAACAACGTGAACAGGAGGAGTCGATGTAAATCAAACAGACAAGACGTCCCGGTTCAGTACTCGACGATAAGTATACCCCTAAAAATAAAAGCAAGTATACAGGGTGCGGGAACCCAGTACTGACCGTTGGCCTGAACAGTTTGTAAGGTAGAAACGTAGTTGAGTACAAACCCACAATCGCGGTGTTTGTACTAGAGCCAGAGAACTCTTTATCAATTTGATGGATCGTCATTAAACAACCATAGAAAACTAGGCATTCGCAGGTGAGAAATATCTCACAATAGTTTGACTGGAAACGTTCCAGTGAAACCTTACAGGTGAATCCAGGCACACGGCAAGCCCTTGATAGTAAACAACTGAAGTAAATGGAAGCTAAAGTCCCTTGTCATTGCACAAACTCTGAAAATACATAGTTCCAGAATATAAACTTGTTAGGGTGCAAACGTAAATCTTCCTAGCAAAACATTCAGTATGTGAAATTTCATGAATTAAATTCGTGAATGAAATCATAACTGAATAACTGGTAATATAATATTCTTTATAATAAAAACTCAAAGCTAGTATTTCATAAAAAAAAACTAATATTCCTTTAGTACCACAAATAAGCCAATTTCCCCTATCCCCCCCAAACCAGAATGTAAAGTCAATATTAAATAATAACGCAGAGAAGTAAATAGGTTTGATACTTAGATAGTTATGTTGGTGAAATTGTCGTCGTGTAAATTGCGAAGTTATGTTCTAGCAGCCCAAATCTTTTAGTAGCCAGCCTGGATTTATTCGTAGAATTTATGGATGTATTTAGAGAACTAAGGCGGGCTCGAGTTTTAATCGTCGACAAGCATCCTGCAATTAGTTCTCTAATTAGCAAATTCAGAGGGTTCGAAAATCGACGACAAACATCCTCGATGAAATTTGCTATTACTGGAATAAGTATTCTTCCGGGCAAACCGAGAGGGCTCGTAGTTAATCGTCGGCAAGCGTCCTCTATCAGTTCTGCCAGGAGGTATAGCATCGCCTGGCTTTTATTCTGTTCTTCCAACAACGCGGTTCCAAAATCACAGTGCCAATTCTCCCATTAGCTGAACGTTGCTTGTATATTTGACACATGAGACGTGGCTCCGGTATCCTGCCCTATCTTCGTCTTATACGTTTGCTTAAAGTCTCCCTATTCACTTCATACACAACTCTCGACGCTTTGCTGGTTTTGCTAATGCATTAGTCTTGTTTTTAAAACTGCCAAGTTTTAGATAAGAATTAATAACCATGTTACAAGCTATTTTAAAGTGGCACTTGACATATGTACAACTTTCTACCCTAATAAGTTAAAACGTAACGGCGCCCTGAAGTCGGCTATCATCTGGTATTGTGAAAATAATTTCTGTTGTAAAATTAATGTTTGCGTAAATTTGGAAATGAAATTAAGAATGTAATGTTTAAATAATTTCTGGTTAATTGTAGTTATAAAAGCGATATTTCCCTGAATTTAAAACAAATTTAAGACTTATTTTTAAAATAGGACGCCCCCCAGGGCGGCCTCTTCAATATAATGCTGGAAAATAAAAATTCAAAATGGCTGATCCAATATGGCCGACTGCATTTGAATTTCAAATAAATTTCAAATAAATTTCGCTCAAATTAATATTAAGTGTGATTTTGAGGTCCCTCAAAAAGAATATGATTTTGAGAATAAGAAAATCGAAATGGCTGATTCAATATGGCCAATTTTTGGTACAATATGTCATAAAAAATGAATTTTAAATAAATGTCGTTCGATTGAACATATAGTTCATTAATAAGTTTTTTGCCATGAAATTTCAATTTTTTCTCAGTTATTTACAGTATTTTCGTATATCAATTACTAATTAAAATAAATATTAATTTCTGAAGTAAATAGTTTTTTCCAGTTATTTACAACTTTTATCGATTAATTTCCAGCTTAATAAAACGCACTTTTAAAGTTTTAATAACATATTTTAAACTGGAGTAATAGATCGTTGAAATTAGTCATAAAAATTAAAATTTTGTACTTTTTCAAATTTTCCAATTTTTTAAGTCAATTTCAAGTGTATATTAAAAAATAAATTTTTATAAATGTTTTCACATCATACATCTTGTTTATCACCTTAAGAGTAAACTGTGAAAGTTTGAAATCTTTTATCTTAAAAATTTTGGAAATTACTAATTAAAATAAATATTAATTTCTGTAAGTTACAGTTTTTTCCAGTTATTTACAACTTTTATCGATTAATTTCAGTTATTTTTGTAATGTTTTTTCATAAACAATTTTCGTATCCCTCGTGAAATTGTGCTTTGCGACAAATTATTAAAATTTATTAAAAACCGTAAATAACTGTTATTAATAATAATAATAATAACAGTTATTTATATTTTAAAATACAGATATTTACATTTTAAAATTTTCGTCGGGGACAATATGAAAAAAATATAGATAACAGTACTTACCAATAATGTTCTGAGAATAAAATTTTTCACAACTGTATGTATAAATATATTTTTATATGTAAATCGTAAACATTTAACCAAATTATTTTAACATAATTTCATAATAATTGTAAAAAAATATACAATGAAAATAAATAAATAAATAAATACCTTACATGTTAATTGCAAAGAAAATATTTATATGTACTGTAAAGTACGAAATTGTTTTATTTGAATGTAACCTAAAATATCAACATAAATTTATTTTAAAATTCAATAACAGTTATTTGTGTAACTAGTGCAAAAAGTGTATATTTGTTGCATGAACCATGAAGTTTGCAGCTCTCGATTTCGTCTTGAGCTGCAATCATGCTAAGTGCAACAAGTAGGTATACTTTTTGCACATGTTGCACACAACATTTTTTTTACGATCGAATTATATATTCTTTTTAATTTTTATTGAACAGTGCATTACATATTAACACAAAAAATATTATATTACTAACCTTAGAATAGTTCTATTGACAAATATGAAAAACTTAAACCAACGATACTTTCATTAAACTAGTTATTTACTTTCTTGAGTTAATTTTAATTTTAATATCGCAGTTAGAGCAATTTGCTATGGTAACTGATGAACAACATTCATTTCTGGCAATTCTTTTGAATTTTGATTTCGTTTTCACTTGTTAGTATAGTTATTTACCACGTTCATACGTATATACAAATTACAAGAAAAAATGTTACATTTCGGATCAAATTCGTATCAATAGAATATCAAGGTACTTTTTACACTAATGAAATTAGTCATAAAAATTGAAATTTGGTACTTTTTCAAACTTTACAATTTTTCAAGTCATGTATATAAAAAAATAAATTTTTAAGATTTTTTTCGTATACACCTTTTTGTTTATTACTTTAAGAGTAAACTGTGAAAGTTTCAAATGTTTATCTATCAAATAAATGGGGGTCCATAAAATTGTAATTTAGGGCATGTACGAAGAGTCAAGGTCTCAAAATTTTTGTTGGCATCAGCCACCCACTATTATGAAAGGGAGTACAAAAAATTAAAATGTGATTTAGTGTGTATACAAGAACGAAACCTCTCAAAAAAATTTTCTGGCGTTAGCTACTATTGATATTAAAATTTGTGCGTGTTCCTTATTCTGATCATTTTCTAATAATGTAAGCTTTAGTTTGACCCATGAAATGTTCCTCAATACATATATATATATTTTTTTTCCGAATGTCTCAAAACTTATATTTAGTATTTACTGTTGGATTTTGTTCAAAAACAATAGGAGTATTTTGTAGCACTAAATGATACTATTCAAATTTCAGTAAAACCGAACTTATTTCTTCAGTTACCATGCTCAAAAGAAACGTGACAGATGGACACAATTTTTGGAAAGTTTGATAAGAATTTGAGAGCCATAACAATTACGAATTTCTTCTCTACCGGCAATTTTAACGGTTTTAAGAATCGCACAATAAATGCATTATATGCGAACAACATAATTAGGTACCTCTGAACGTAAACATGTTAACTTAAATCATGTTAATCAGGGAACTTCTTAGTCTCATCCCTTAATACACACCCTGTATATGTAAACAGCGCCAAAAAGAACAAAGACAAATTAACTCACCTAGAATTTCCAGGATTACTCATCTTGCACCATCCATCAGCAGCGGAAGAACTGGGGCACCAAACACACTTGCGTCTCGGAATTAGTAGCGTATTGCTTTCCTAGAGATCTCAATCTGCCTACTCCTCTAAAAATTTTAAGCAATTAGGGCCTTATCACTCGAATAATACACTGGAAAATCTAATATTTAACCAGAATATTACCGAGATGCTCGTCCCAATTTCAGCTACCAATTACCAAGATATAATGCACGAAATGAATATTTTTATTTTTTACGAGAAACGGTATTTGATTGGGCGAAAGTAAATGAGATTCCATTGTTAATACTTTAATAGTCTGTTAATTCCAAAACTTGGAAATCCCAATCGATCTACTATCTACCCCATGAATGTTTATGCAATTAATTAAAATAGTATACCATTCAAATAACATACCGAAAAATTATAAATTTAGGAAAACGTTACATAAGATGAACGTGTGCATTAAACTACCCATTAGGCAAGGATTATTAATAGTCCTTGGCCATTAAGTATTTTATTCGCGCAAATGAGTGATATTAAATTGAATAAACCGGAACGGATTCACGTCTCAAAGCACGCACAACACCTTAATATCTTCTGACTGCAAGTGCTGCAACTGCTCAAGAGTCAGGTAGAAAGGTCGCAAGGTCAAGCTCCCGCCAAAGTCCGGAGTTCCGAAACTAATGAAAATGCGCACTAAAGATAAATTCTGAGAACTACGACTGTCGCCCGCCAGCGACCGGACAGGCTAATACAAAACAATTATTTTGAATTACCCCAGAGGCGTATTCAAAATTGTTGATGTGAATTGGTTTGAACGGTGTGTCGCTGGTGGCAGCAGTAATTTACAGAACGCTTTCTAAATTGTGGCTTTTTGGTTCTTATTGATGGTAAATATTTATTAAAAAGATTTAATCTAATGTAAGTTAAAGGTGCGTATGAAAATTCCATTTCACCGTTCTAGGAAAAAAAAACAAATAGATAACTAAAAAATTAACGACTTTCATTTGCACTCTATACAGTTCAACTAAATAGGTCGGTAGCTCACGGGCCTGAGAAGCCGTTTTGGGAAATATCTTGCAAAAGATTTTTTTACGAATATTATAAAAAAATATCGCGTGATGCCAAAAACAATGCTTAAAGAGTAAAATATTTCTGTGTTATGGCGCAAATGGCAGATTATTTTACCGAATATCTTGAAAAATACTACCTACTTGTAAGTAAAAAAACTTCCGTTAAATAAAAGCTTACTAAATTCCATGCACAAATAAAATTCAAAAACTATAATATGCCATACAAAAACACGATTATCAGAAAAAAGTAGTTAAGTTATTATTGGTTTTCAATTTTGCGTGATTAAAAAAATATTTTAAATCATACACTCATTTCGTTTCATTTTCGTTTTTTTTTTTTTTTAATAGAATATTCCAACTTTTTTCTGTAAAACTAATTAAAACTTGAACATTTACTTTCCTTCCAGCACTTTTTACAGTAAGCGAAAAACTTTTTTATTTTTAAGAATTTTGTCATATCGTGTGTATGAAATAAAGCTTAAACCTCAAGGAAGTTTTTTTAAAAAAACCAGTTCTCTACGACTTAATAGCTTTCGAAATTTTGTTATTTAAAGCTGAGTTTTTCGATCTTAGATGCGCCCACCGCGTCGCTACACAAGTGTGTGGACTATTCAATACAAGTATCTTATATTGCCAGTTGGAAACAAATTTTTCTTTGTGTAATGTGAATGCGAATGAGTAATATTTATTATTATTGAGTTTTTACATATTATTTAGTGCTTTACAATGGAATGTTTATTTTGTGGACAAATTTTGAAGGAAAATGACAAATTAGTGACACAAAATCAAAATCCTATATTGCAAGGATTAAAAACAATTATACATTTGCGCCCAAAAGATTTTGCAACATAATGAAAACATTTTAAGTGGAAAAGTCAAAGTGAAATTTCATATAGCCTGCAGACAAACCTATATTAGTTTGCAGAATCCTAAAAATGTTTCCCTATTCGGTGAAATTGAAAATGCGTCACCGTCTTCGTTAAGATGCAATAAAAAGATATTCAATATTGGGCTAATGTGCATAATATGTAATAAATTAGGAAAGTAAGGCAAAAAGCCTTTAATATATGTGCAAACAGGTATAGTCGGGTGTATATTTACTGGGCAATCAAAAAACGCAACAAAAACTTTATGACCTCATTAAATACCGTTATTCTCTTTGCTAGCTCGCCAGCAAATTGAATCTTTTTAGGTTTGATAAGACCATGCCGAATGGTTCACCGGCGTTAATAATTAGCTCGTAAAGTTTTTGTTGCGATATTTGACTGCCCAGTAAATATACACCGGACTTACAAGTAATTAATGTACATTTTTAGTTTATGAGGTTGTTGAAGCGTATTTTAGTTTCTTATTTGAATAGGTCATTTTACGTAATATACAGGCTGTCCATTGTATCAGGGTCCTCGAGAATATCTCATATCGGTCGTACAAAAAAAAATATTTTTACGAAAATTGTGCCGATTTATGTAACCTACAAAATGGTTTAAAGACATTTGAAATCCATGGCCTACTTTAAGAGTTGTGGCGGAAAATATCGAAAATGCGGAAAACGTCTAGGCCAAATATCTCCTTTATTTGAAGAGATACGAGAAAAATTCTAAGGCGAAATTTTTTTGCAAAACAGAGTGCTTCAACGAGGTCTTATCTAATTTTTTTCAAAACCGCTGTATTTTGAGATTTACTCTTCAGGCTGTTAAAAAAATTATTTTGAAACGGGTGGGAAATGGCGCCATTAAATAGAGTATTTTCCTCCCTTTTCAACGATATATCACATGCCATATTTATTCATTGGTACTACGTTAGTAATTATAAAAACATTTCTTTAAAACCTATAAATTTTTTTTAACAAGCATTATACTTGCCATTAAGAAGTATGATTAAATAAAACGATAAAATAATCCAATAAGTTGTTCAAATCTTTGCTATAATAAAACATTAACACAATTAAGAAGAATAAAGTAAATTCAGGAAAAGGGAAGAAAATACTCTATTTAATGGCGCCATTTCCCGCCCGTTTCAAAATATTTTTTTTAACAGCCTGAAGAGTAAATCTCAAAATACAGCGGTTTCAAAAAAAAATTAGATAAAACCTCGTTGAAACACTCTGTTTTGCAAAAAATTTTCGCCTTAGAATTTTTCTCGTATCTCTTCAAATAACGGAGATATTTGGCCTAGACGTTTTCCGCATTTTCGATATTTTCCGCCATAATTCTTAAAGTAGGCCATGGATTTCAAATGTCTTTAAACCATTTTGTAGGTTACAAAAATCGGCACAATTTTCGTAAAAATGCTTTTTTTTGTACGACCGATATTAAGTGAGATATTCTCGAGGGCACTGATAAAATGGACAGCCTGTATATAGTACGACTTTTCTCTGGATACGTTATTTATTTCTCTACTTCTTTGCCACCTTATTCAGTTCAGTCGATACATTGTTGACAACTGGCGGGTGCATTTTTATCTTACGGAATCCCTTTGACATGCGCGGAGCCGACGTTTTATTTGTTAAAAAATATAGGACTTATTTAATAAAAGAGAGAAATCGAGTTAAGTCTGCAGAAAAAATCTCACTGTGATTACGTTTTTTTATATTTATAGTGATGAATTCTTTACTGAAAATACTGAATAATATTATTTGACATCACACATCACTATTTAAGCAAAAAAACTTTTTACCTCATGATTTTTTTTTTAATTAAAGCGCATGATGATTTGATATCTTCTAATTTGCTAAATTCTTTTTAATAATAATGTATAGCGCTATTATTAAAATTTTTGTTCTTATTTAGGGACTGGAAAAATCACGTACTCTAAAATAATCGAAGCTGCCCAAAAGCGGCAAGATATTGACATAGTTTGTAAATTAATCGTTTACGAAGATCTCTTTGCCTATGATGCTAAATATCACAAAAGCTGTTATTGTCGGTGTACATAGCAAACGAAATATCACTTTAAAGAAAAAAATTAAAGCGTTTAAAACCACAAAAAGTTATTTTCCTTCTCCAGGTGATATAAACCAAGGAGAGTTGGATAATCAAGTTCTTAATGCACCTGCTAAAATTTGTATCATGGTATTTTAAAATAAATAATTATCTCGTATTTTTTAAATTCAAATATTAAGTTTTAATGTATAAATATAATGGATTTTAAATAATGTGCAAGGTAAATAATGATAAGTAAAACCTTCTAAGTGCTTATGAAAATAAAATTTATATTAAAGATATGTCATATTTTACTTATGCACCCACAACACGCACACACTGATTAAAGCACGGTAGAACCGGGCGAGCGAGGCTTCATGAAGTGTCCTGCCCGCAGAAACAACAACTTGAAACGTATAAGACGTAAAGTAGTGCGTTTTTTTTTCAAAAACTTCCTTAATGCGTTAGCTTCGTTTTCACAATATGGCAAAACTCCTTAAAACAAAAAAGTTTTTCGCTTACTGAAAAAAAGTGCTGCAAGAAACATAAACTTAAAGTTTTACCTGATTTTATACAAAAAGAGGTTTTCCATAAAGACTAAATTAATTCAGTGACCTCTGCTCACGTTTTCTTTATCGACTAAAAAAAAAATCTTGATTATCTCAATTGGTTCCGGAGATATCGCGAAGGATGTGTGAAAAAGTAGGAAAAATTAATTTTGACAAATTTATGACATATTTCTCAATAAAAAAATTGGATCTGCCAAAAAATGTTGTAATTGGCCATTTCAGATCAGAATCTATTATTCTGTGAAGGTCCCATGTGGTTGTACCTTAAAAAAAAATTTGAAACGTTTTTGTCACTTTTTCAGTCGACTATTTCTCAAAAACGGCTCAACGTAGAAAATTTAAATTTTAGCCATAAGATCTCAGAGATCTAGATTATTGATTTTTTTTAGTAATATTGGTATACCACGGACGGCTCCAGAATACCTAGGCCAAAAAACAATTTATTGTCATATCAAGAAATGTTTAAAATAAAAATGTCTAAATATGAAAAAGTGTATTGAAACGGTCCGTCTCAATTTTTGAACCAGGGATGGCTACAAAGAGGGCTAAAAAAATATTTTTTTGACACCTATTTCCGAAAGTGATATTCTCTGTTGTTTGTCAGTGTATTTTCTACTAGCGAAAATAGACGTTTGTTTCCCCTTCAGTCGGTTTCCAATAGCAACGGGAGACAATATATATTTAAAGTATATACGATTGGAATTGAAACCGTATATAAACTAAAAGCCCGCAAAAACAGTCGGCATCTCTTTATTGTACATGGGTGGAGGTAAATAGAAATGCTTGTCATAACAAAATGATAAGATTTTCGGGCATTATTATATTATCCTCTGTTTCAAATGGTCTCCAGAAAGCCATGGTAAATTAGTAAATAATTAAAATATACAGTAGTAAATATTTATAAATATGAACAGTAACTAACTAAACTCCTACGCTTGATATTATAATAGGTATTTATGCGCTGCACTGGCACATAGACAGCACGATATTAGACTTCCACGTTCCAAGATAAAGAAACGATTTACGAGTTTTTTTGTGCTAGTAGGCCTGTCCGTTTTATTACTTTTAAACCAGTGCAGTCGTAGATGGTTCATTCAGGCTGATTACATTGCCAGTCTCGGACTCGCCTGCACAGTTTCAACTACCGTTCGAATCTCAATACCATTGCCAAATATATAGGACAAAATATCAAGTTCAGTACGCACGGTCCTGTGCTTTAAAACTGACCAGTTTCAATTCCAATCGTATATACTTTACTCCCGTTGCTATTAGAGACGGGATCCAATATTACCATGAAACGAAATAAATATTATAATCAATTTGCTCATAGGGTCGACGATTTGTATTTTTTACTGGCAAATGAAAAATAAGTCAAGATGACATCATCATTTATTTTTTTGACGTTGCTGGTTGTCATCCCTTTTTTTGAACGTATTATATTAGTTTTCATATTTAAATCTCGATTTTGCTGGAAGAAGATTTAGTGTGGCAATTCTTGCTTCTTCTACAATAGCTTCAGGAATTTCACAGTCACTATCCGAACTCGTTTTCTTTTTCGTTATGCATTAAATCGCGTTGCAATAATAATTTTGCAGTAAACAATTTTGTTTGACTATTACTTGCTACCATAAAAACTGGAAAGATTTACTAGCCTGCTCATGGTTTTTATATTTAAATATTTTTGATTTCAGCAAAATGTAAGAAATACAGCTTTATCATAAACAACATGTGTGAACGAGTATGTGAAGGTGTCAAAAAATCATATGTTCGACTCGAGTAAAGTATCACTTTCCTCCCTAGGTAAATAAAAATAACTATTTCGTCGAATTAAAAAATGTTTCAGATGAAAATTATTTAGCATGACAAATACCATTGCAAAGGTTTTTTGTAAATATCTAGTCGGTGAACCAGGGAAGACCACAGAGAGGACAAAAAAAAGATTTTTCGTCGAATTAAGAAATGTTTAGCAAATTGCACCGCATTACTTATCACAGCACCAGGGGAGACTTCAAGGAGAGCAACAGACATTTTTTGTCGAATTCCCTCAACACCAAAAAACCCTACATAATATAAAAACAATGTTTCAAATAATTTTTGAATATGGATTTGTATTGAAAATTTTTCAGCAGATTACATGCTGTCAAGGAAAATTAATTAGAACTATGACAGGTGTAGTGGTATGAATTTTCACTCAATAATTTCAATTATTTGCAAAATTAGATAATTTAAAACTGCAAGATATGAAGATTGGCACTATTTTTTAATTTAAATTAACTAATTTAGCAAACAACTGAGACTACTGTACTATGTATCTTAAAAATGTTATGGCTAAAAATAATAAATATTTCCTCATCGGATCTCTCTCTCTCTTAGATATGCCCAAATTAAATCAAATTTCTAACGAACCACGCAAACGCAAAAATTGCCAACAAATCAATTTAATTAAAATTAACCATCAATTAAGATTTCAAATAGATCTGTGTTCCATTTTTTATGATAGAAAACAGAGCTATAGCCAAAGCAATTTGTGGCCTCATAATGTTTTAATAAAAATGTCACCATTTTGTTGTTGTAATTAGCTACTGAGTCAAATTATTCAATGTTCCCTTTCAGCTTAACTAATAATGTGTTATTTATAAGGAGTGTTAGCTGTCACATGAGCTGCCACAAAAATTTCACTGTTTTTCAATTATGTAGCCCCTGTACAATACTTGTAAAATAAAGTTACTTTATGTTCCTAGCATAATGTGATACTTTATAATAATAAATTATATTGAGTACTGCATTATAAAATAGTTCTGGCGAAGAGCCCAAGCTACACACACAATTGCACAGATATAGTTGAAGTAATCAATTTCCAGCACATAAAAAACGCAACAAAAACTTTACGACCTCGTCAAAATACCATCACTCTTTGTGCTGCCTCGCCCGCAATTGACATGCGTCGGCTCGTTTGATGACAGGCATGCCGCATATGGCCCGCGGCGATAATAATTATGTCGTAAAGTTAATGTTGCGTTTTTTGAGTGCAGAGAAGTCCTTACTTGGACTAGGTATACCTATATTTTCCTCGGAAGTCTGAAAACTTTTGTCAAGTTTTAAGTTGGATTTTGTTCAAAAACAATAGGAATATTCTACTAGCCCTAAATTATACCGTTCAAATTTAAATATAATCGAATTTATTTATTAAGAATTGCACAATAAACGCAATATACTCTCCTGCAAACAGCACAATAATTACCTCCGAACGTAAATACCCTGTATATGTAAACAGTGCAAAAAGAACGAAGATAAATTAACTCACCTAGAATTTCCAGGCTTACCCAACTTGCACCTTCCATTATCGGCAGCCTGGTTCTTCAGACACCAGGCCAGGTACCCACATGCACACTTGCTACTCGAAATTAGTAGCGTATTGCTTTCCTAGTGAGACGGCCCTAATGGCCCCTTTTAATTACAAATGAAATCCTGGTTATCACGGCACCGGTGAAACGCCCCCTACCCCTCCCCGTTAATTACTAATAAAATCCTGGTCACGTGAACCAATGAAAACATATTTAATCCCACCCAGTAGTTATTTATCTCAATTTTATGTTAAGACAAATAAACAAATTGGCCATTTACGTGATCGTCTAGTTTTACAAAGTAGGACCCAAATTACGTTGTGTTTGTGGTAACCCTTTATGTTTACCCCAAGTTCTTTGATATAAAGTTTGGCATTACTTATTTCTTTCTGATACTATATACCTGATAAAATTAATCACTCTGTTATTTTAAATACCCTGTAAGTTTGAACACCCTGTTTATGAGTTGAGAAACCTCGTTAATCATTTAGGTTATTTAGTTGTTATTTTGTTATTCAAGATTAAACGTGGATTTATGTGTAAGGTTTGTTTAGGTATTTAGTTGATTGAAATTAACCCATTATCAGATATTTAATTTATTACTTGTATTACCAGGACGGTAAGTTGAATGGAAAGACAGAAATCGTGTTTATACATATATTCAGATGTTTTTTTAGCAAAATGCAAGAAAAAACTATTGGACATTTTGTTACTTTTATGTTGCTATTTTGTACCACTAAAATTAGTTTTGTACCTCGAACCATTTTCGAGAAAACTAAAAACTGCTAACATTAATCTAACGTTAGCAGTAACCGCGATATCCCGGTAGCTATTAACGCTAAAGTAAAAATTAGAATGTCAGAATTTGTTACTTTCAAAGTGCTTTCAGATGTCAAGGTGTATTTTTGATTAGACCAATTTATAGCCAAAAACTTTCCAGTCAATATCTGAAGAACTTTATAGGTGTAATAATAAAACCATATTCAGCAAAATACAGAAAAAAATCATTGGACATTGGACATGTTGGTACGTTCTCTTTGTTATTTTATACCACCAAAATTAATTTTGTAGCTCGAACCATTCGACTTGTAGGAATATTGTGTAATTTTTAGTACATTTATTACAAATTTATGCCAGCAAAATGAATTCTATTACCATTGCCGGTAAATAATGGCAAACCAACAACCCAGAATCAATCTAAACCTACGCCAGCGATTTGCATCTTCTAAACTAAATGAGGTATTACCAAATCACCAAAATTTATGACAAAAAATTACATTCGACCCATTATAATCAAAATACCATCTAGTCTATGGCTCAAAACTTATTAAAAATAATTTTGTGTTTAAAAATTCTTAATAGAAATTACAAAATATATTTTCATTTTTCACACCAGGTGTAAAATTAATCCCTACTTTCCATGGGTATCACTATATAAACGATAGTTTTAAACAGTTTATAATTAAATTCATATAAAAGATTATTTCTATCTAGTATTATATCCCATGCAAGACAATGGAGTAGGAAAACTGGATAGTGTTGTAAAGAGAAATAGGTAAGTAACAAAATTAGTCACAAGCAAGAACAGGAAAATAACAAAATTGTATCAAATTCTTTAATATTGTATTTCATTAATCCATCACTATTTAGTCTTCAGAAAATAGACATTTAGTTTAGTTCAATCAACTGACATAGTATTTGGTCACATTAGCCAACCACAATTTAATACATAAATAAATACTTTTTTATTTCTTCATTAAAATGTATTAACAACGCATCAATCAATTTTCCATTATTTGTTACCTATTTAGCATATAATAAGCTCAGAGGTAAATAGTGTGCAATAAATAATTCGCCCTACTTGTTCTCAGTAAATATGGGTCTACTATGCGACGTGTATAGGTTTAAAAAAAACAAGTTTTAACAGAGTCCGCTTTTTGTGAATCTTACCTAATATAAATTAACTTTTATATTCATAGAACTCACAATATCAACAAAATTACTGAATTAATGACTTTTAAACTTATTTATTTCTTTTTCATTTTATTCAATTAAAAAGAATAATAAATTGCAACAATTCCCGGTCCAAATTTTCCCACCCTCACCCCTACCCTGAGATAAATTAATGTGTGCTTGTGTTTACACAAAACTTAATACTTAAATAAATACCTGTAATTAGTCAGTTATTGTTAGTTTTTTGAATTTTGTTCATATGAAATACCAAATACCCAAGAAATGAATAGACAGTGCCGTTTGTCATGTTTACGACAATGTTTCTGTGCAGTAAATTATACACACTATTTCAACATCTGGTGGCTATTGTGTTAGATCGACTGGAATTTTTGAGAATGGTCGAAGTTTTTACATTTATTGACATAACACGTTTAAAAAGCCGACGTTGCATTTGACTTTATTTCTTTATTATTTACGTTAGAGTTGTCCCAATAATACCCATGTGCCACAGATTAATGACGTTCCAGAAAAAAATTATTGACTATGTTGTATGTAAAAAACTTTGAAACATTTATAAAATATGGTTGTAATTAATATTAGTAGTTGTTATTACCTTATAAGGTTATTCTTATTTTCATTTTGTATGTAACTATTTTTTTTTTTTTTTATACATTTATTTAACGTCGGCCTATTTCCGCTACTGAGGCCTAACAACGACGCTTGTAGACGAGCTACCCCCAACCAGGAATTTTGCCGAACCTCCTCCCTTAAGAAGAGTAGGAATCTTTTACTTGCCTAACATTTAATAGACAAGGGACCGACGGCTTTACATCCCCTCCGAAGGATGGTATATCTCCTATACAACCCTCGCCTAAGGTTGTATAGCTTCCGCGCGTACACTGATATACAAGCCGCTGGAAGATGTGTGAGGCGAGAACGCGGTTACCGTTGGAATGGTCACCAATCCAAGTACTAACTGCGCCTGTCGTTGCTTTACATCGCATACCGAAGTATGTACATAGTAAAGACGCACCTACGCTCGCCCCGGTATGTAACTATATTAGATATAATTGTCTTGTAAATAGCTATTCTTTGCTAATAAATACGTATTATTATTATTATGCATATTCTACTTTTTAAACCTTAACATATAGCACACCGAAAACATAAAAGAAATAAAACATTTCACAAAATCAAATATGGTGTTGAAATATTTTTACCTGAAAATTTGTTATTTATCTAATTCTTATCAAATATAAGTGGGACTACATATTGTATTAATATATATTTAAATAAATTGTCATATATTTTAAGCATTTTTATTTATTGCTTGTACAATTAAGAAAATTCTATAACTTCACGTACCACCCTTATCTATCATATTACCAGCTTTGCCTTGCTACAGTATACAGAGGTGAACTTAAAAATGTAATTCATTCTCTGGAACCTGACTACATAAGTATAATTTTTTGAGTATATCAAATATTTCAGTCAAAAATAAACAAACAAGGAAATTATTATATGGGGTAAAATTCTTTCGATTTTCGTTTCTACGCAAAAAGCAATATATTTACCCATTCGACCCTGCCTTTGATTTTTATATCTGTTATATATTTTCACTCTGCTATAATTGTAATAATTTTTATCATGGTTATTTTAAATTATAGAGAGTAAAAATTGACGATATTTATACCTGCATTAAATTTGGTCTTTTTTATTACTTCTAGCAAACTGCACTTGTATTTGTGAATTTAAATTTATTAGATCTATTCTTGTGTTTGAGACATTTAATCAATTGGTATCATTTATTTAATTTCTGTTTTACTAACGAGCAAAATCGCGGTGAGGTTTCCGAAAGATATTAATTTCCCGGTAAAATTAAACTCCACTGTTACAGCAGTACAAAAATAGGTCTCGTTTTAACAATTTTATGCCTAACAATAAATGGTTTATTACCTCAGATGTTGGAGAATGTATAGGCAAAAACAATTTTTTTTATTATTAATTCCTTTATTAACTTGTAATGTAGATATTCAGAATCTAATACATTCACAATCAAATAATATAAAGTTATATATAATAATTGTAACTAATTGATTAAAGTCATATTTAGTTATATTATGCGTTAATAAGGTAAATAAAAAAACTATTTGAAAACTCGATTTTATAATTTTAGTAAATAAAATTTAATAAAACTGCTGTTTAAATGACGTTCTTAAATTTAGATTATCGTTAGCAGTGTTTTATGGAAACGGGTCAAGTTACAAAATTAAATTTGTGGAAACCTACAAAAAGCAACAAAAAAATACAATGTACAACAGTTTTGCATTTTGCAAAAAGATATCGCGATTACTTTAACTATTCAAGTTAACATTAGCAATTAGCAAGAATTAATTTGAGGTGAAACAACAGTAGTAGCAACAAAAAATGAACAATAGTACATTTGATTGCGCGACAATTAATAATAGATTGTCAGTCGCATGCGCCGATGATTAAGTTACAGAATAAGTTATGTAGAACGAATAGGGAGATCTGTGTAAAAATATTTTCCTCAGTTAGTAATGCAAACTCAATTATAATTCTTTTGTTTATATAATTTACTAGGTAAAACCAAAATTACATTAAAATACATATTTATATGTATTTATTTTGTATAGAATTTGAATTGTAAAGTTAAATGCTTATTTACATCATTTGTTTGGCAAATGGAATAATACACTATACGCCGTGCAAAACATACAAAACTTCTTCTGAAAAAGTACAAACATTTTTAAATGTATGTAAGGCTGTTTGTATTTCATACAAAATTATAACCAGGTGTTTGACATTGCTTTTAACAGGAAAATTTATGGTGCCAAATTTAATATTTGATATATTAGGAATGTGATAACATCGTAACCATTGATTGAAAATCATTTCCTCTGTTAACAACTTTTGCGTAACTTAAACTATCAATACATTGTTCATATTTTCTCTTTCCAATGCATACACAAAAGACATCTGCATGCTGTACAATATTAATGGTTATTTATACCATGTGGATAAAAAACAAAGAGTGAGGGACTCCATTGATTTTTTTTTTGTATTTCGCTGAATGTGGTTTTATTATTACACCGTTAAAGTTCTTTACATATTGACTAGAATATTTTTGGCAAAAAACTTTGAATGTAACGAATTCTGACTTTATAGTTTTTACTTTAGCGTTAATAGCTACCTGCATATCGCGGTTACTGCTAACATTAAATTAACGTTAGCAGTTTTCAGTTTTCTCGAAAATGATTCGAGCTACAAAATTAATTTTGGTGCTACAAAATAACAACGAAAAAGTACCAACATGTCCAATGATTTTTTCTGTATTTTGCTGAATGTAGTTTTATTATTACACCTTTAAAGTTCTTCAGATATTGACTGGAAAGTTTTTGGCTAAAAATTGGTCTAATCAAAAATACACCTTGACATCTAAAGCACTTTGAAAGTAACAAATTCTGACACTAACAATGGTTCGAGCTACAAAATTAATTTTAGTGGTACAAAATAGCAACATAAAAGTAACAAAATGTCCAATAGTTTTTTTTGTATTTTGCTGAATGTGGTTTTATTATTATACCTTTAAAGTTCTTCAAATATTGACTGAAAAATTTTTGACTAAAATTGGTCTAATCAAAAGTACATCATTGGCATCTGAAAGTATTTTGAAAGTAACAAATTCTGACACCAGAATTTTTATTTTAGCATTAATAGCTACTGAGATATCGCGGTCATTGCTAACGTTAGATTAACGTTAGCAGCTTTCAGTTTTCTCGAAAATGGCTCAAGGTACAAAATTAATTTTAGTGGTACAAAATAGCAACATAAAAGTAACAAAATGTCCAATAGTTTTTTTTGCATTTTGCTAAAAGTGGTTTGCTAACATTATATACGTGATGGCTAGTCCATATACTTACCGTCACCCTCAATACAATCTGACGCAAGCCAAGACTCTATTTTGGATCTGGATACTTTCCATTTTTAATTTGTATATTTCTCTATAAAATAAAGTTTACAAAAAATTCCACTAACCTTAAGCATATCACCAATTTTTCCTCAGCACTGATACATCTTCTCATATTTGTGTCTTCTTGAGTCAAGTCTCTCTTTAATCTATTTAATAGGTCATCAAAAGTAGAGGTAGACATCCGAAAATAATTAAAAAATTTAATTTCATCTCTCCTCAATTGACACATAAGAGTCCGGAAAGACCCCAAATTAAATCTATCTCTGACAATAGGATGTTCCCAATATCTCCTAATTATTCGTCTTTTACGGTGTTTACGATACCAATACATAACAAGAAACATATTTACATCCATTATGCAAAAGCCAATCAACAACTAACTGTCAAAAAATTGTGTGCGCCTACGTTTCTTGAAGAAACGTACGCGGGCAAAACTATATCGTGTGAACACTCAATACGGTTCGGCGAAAATACCTTTTCGATTAAATTGCCGTGCCGTATGTACCGTGTGAACGTGCTGTTAGATCGGATTTAATTCTCTTGTACGTCCTGATAGAATCTCTGGTGGTTGGGCTTTGATTTCTCCTAGGTGGTAGCTCTCCGGGCAGGTCAAGAAAAATGACCCTACTTCGCGGTTTCAGCTTCGCTTTTATATGCACGCTACCCTATGTAAATATGTAGGTGCGAAAGAGAAGGACTCTGGCGTTTGGAGACGCATCGGCGCGCCAATATCCATTGGCTGGATGTCGGTCTCGATAACTAGGGCCGAGTAGGACTACTACTCTTTGCTCCTAGATTATCTCTGTAGACCTGGACCGGCCTTCGTGATAGGTGGGCCCGCTTACTTCTACCAGACCCAGCTCGCAAATGCGAGATGTGTCGTGGTATTTTCTGCGGACCTCCCCTGGTCCTGGCTGTTGAACCTCGCTGGCTGAGGTCTCTTCTGGCGCTCTTCTTGTCTTGATATTTTCTTTCTTCGCCAGCTTGTCACCCCCGGGGGTAGTCATCGGTCGAGTTGGGTTTAGGAAGTTTTGGCTGGGACTGACTGCCGGTACGTAGGACATCAATTGATATCCTACCCCGGATCATCGGAAAGGTAAGGATATGAGCTGTGTAGCTCGGGAGTGTGGAGACCCTAAGTGCTCATTTTAGCACTTTCGGACTCCACGGAGCAGGTGGGACAACGGGCGTTGGACGGTATGTTGTCCGACGCCCGCAAGGAGGTTGGGTTAGGGTAGAAAAACGTCATGTCTCTAGTAGTGGTGGTCCGTCCTGGGATATCTGAAACAGATCGGTTAGCGGGAAATATAAGTTATACTCACCCGTTGTCCAGTAGCTGTACCCTCGGCCGTTTATGCCTCGGGGCGTCGGCAGGGTCATAATCAGTGGCCTGTCTGATCAGCGGGTTCCCATGCTCCTCGGCTTGGGAGTACAGCTTCTTCGCTCGTTCCCGGATGACTTCAGTGACCGTGGTGTACTCCAGGTCTCTGACGATATCTGCGGTTCTCACGTACCATGGGGCGTCGACTGCCGTCCTGAGGGCGATGTTTTCCACTGCCTGGATTTTCTTCATGTAGGACTTTGCCTGGTAGCCCCACGCTACCGAGGCGTACGTCAGCTGAGGCCTGATGAGGGTCTTGATAAGCGTGAGCTTATTCCTCAAGTTGAGACGGCTCCCGTTTCCCATCATCGGGTAGATGAGGGCTCTCGTGCGCCGGGCCTTGGCTGTGATAGCGTCCGTGTTCTGTCTCCACGTTAGGCTTCTGTCCATGACCACGCCAAGGTACTTGACGGTGTCGTGCCATTGGATGTCCTCGCCGTTCATGGAGACGTGTCCTGTGGGAATTTCTTTCCGCACTCGTCTGAAGAGAATGGCTTGGCTTTTGTCGGCGTTGACGGCGACTTTCCACTTCGTGCACCATTCTTCCAGGAGTGTGGCCGTTTCCTGGAGTTTTGTGGTTGCGTTCCTGGCTTTCCAGGATCTGGCAATTATTGCTGTGTCATCTGCATACAGGGCCAGGGCTGTGTGGTCGGTCCTGGGGAGGTCTGAGGTGTAGATAGCGAACAGGTGCGGTGACAGCACCGAACCTTGCGGGACTCCCGCCTCTACGGTCCTGTAAGTGGAGAGTTGATCCGAGATTTTCACCCTTAGCTGTCTGCGATGCAGGTAGGACCTCACTAGTTTGACGAGTTCGATGGGGTAACCCATACTCATCATTTTAGCTAGGAGGCCGTCGTGCCAGACCCTGTCGAACGCTTTGGCAACGTCTAGGAACAGCGCCGCGGTGACTTGCCGCTGGTTGAACCCCTTAGTAATCTCCTCGGTGAGGCGAAGTACTTGGAGTTCGGTGGAATGTCCTGTTCGGTACGCAAACTGTTCATCCGGGATGATATTCAGCTCTTCTGTCTTTTCTGTAAGCCTCTTCAAGATGACCCGTTCTGCAACCTTGCTCATGGCTGGAAGGAGGCTGATGGGCCTGTAAGAAGACGGGAAAATTAGTTCTTTCCCTGGTTTAGGGATCATAATGACGTCGGCCTTTTTCCACCTGGCTGGAAAATGCCGTAACCTTAACATCGCGTTCACGATGTTGACTAGCGCCGCTACTCCTTTCCTGGGTAGTTTTTTGAGAGCGATGTTTCCTATCTTGTCACATCCCGGAGCCTTTCTCGGTTTTAGGCTCCTAAGGATTTCCTTGACTTCCTCGGGGGTAGTCGGGCGGATGTGGTCGTCATCAGGCAGGCGGTGGATCCTACGTACTCTGCGCTCGACGTCGTCCACCCAGTCCTCGTCCTCGTCATCGAGCTCGTTCTCTCTACACTGCAGTTCTAGACTGTCGGCAAACGCCTCGGCTTTTTCCTGGTTAGTGTAGACGATCCCTCGCTCTCCGTGAATCGAGCGCATAGGCTTCCTCCGGTTTCGCAGGGCACGTTGGGTATTCCACATGCTTCTGTCCTGTGGATCGAGTGACTCAAGGTGGCGTTGCCACCCCTCCTGGCGGTGTTCTTGGAGGGCGGCTTTCACTCTTCGGCTGAGGACGTTATACTCCCTTCTGTCGGCGGGGAGCCTCGTCCTCTGAGCCCGTCTCTTGGCACTTCTTCTGTCCCTTATCAGCTGCCTGGTGACCTCTGGTAGGTTCGCCATCGGTGCTGGGTGTCTTCTTACTTCTGTTTCTGTCGTGCTGGCCCTTATTGCTCCCAGGATTTGCTCCTCTAGGGTAATGACGGCCCTCTCAACGTCCTCCACGGTTTCTAGTTTGGGAATTTGTGCGATGTACTGCTGCAAGTGCAGCCTGTACGATTCCCAGTCCGTTCGTCGCTTCGTGAAGGTAGCGTTGTCATCACCCGCCTGTCCTCCTAGAGTTAGGAAGATCGGGTTGTGTTCGGTAGATCCCTCCGTTCTGGTAGTGATCTCCGCTTCGAAGGTCATCTCCTTTAGGATGGCTATGTCCAGTACGTGACGCATCGGCGGGGCTACTTGAGAATGGCATTTGTTAAATTTTAGTTACGGGCTCCCATGATTAATAAAGTTTATTATGGCTCTTAACTTCTATAACATCTGTTTATAAATTCAACGAACTAGCCTAGCCTAACGCTGCTTTTAAGACTTTTTAAACTTATTAATTTCTGTACAAAATAAAATTATTTGACTTTAAACTGAAATATTATGCAAATGCCTATTTAAAATTGATAATGGCTTTTTAACTTTAAATTCCTTGTGATTATGCCGTAAGAAAAAAAAAATGATTACTGATAAAATAAAAGTAATTAAATTTTGATAATAAAGTAACAAAATAATTTGAAAACGGCCTACCCTATGCGGGCCGTCTTACTAGAGATCTCAATCTGTCTACTCTAAGAATTTTAAGCAATTAGGGCCTTATCACTTGAATAATAAATACACTGGAAAAACCAAGATTTAACCAGAATATTACCAAGATGCTCGTCCCCGTTTCAGCTACCAATTACCGAGGTATAATGCACGAAACGGACATTTTTATTTTTTGCCCGAAACTGTATTTAATTCGGCTAAAGTATGTGAGACGTGATTGTTGAAACTGTAATAAGTGGTCTGTTAATTTCATCATTTGGGAATCTCAATCGGCTCACTTCCCCAAGAATGCTTTTGTTATTATCAGTAAAAGCGATATCATTCAAATAACACACCGGAAATTCAAAATTTAACAGTGCTATACAAGATGAACGTGTGAATTAAACTACCTACCCATTACAGAAATATTTTTTTGCGCAAATTAGTGATAAACAGACCGAAAGTGATGGACGTCGCGAAATACAACCTTTTAGCACCAACACTATAATTCTCTGACTGCAACTGCAACCTGCAACAGTGGAAAGTTTGGCAAGATCAAGCTTCCGTTAAGTCGCGAGTTTCGGATTCTCCTAGACAGGTATTCAAAATTCTTCGTTCGGATTGGCTTAAGCGACTAGCGTATCGCCCCTGTCAAGTTCCTGTGCATGGCGCGCGCATACACAATGAAGTGGGCGGGAAATAATGTGGCAGCGGCTCTGTTAGTTCATGAACGTGAACGCACGTCGCACATAGATATTTTAATAATTATTATATTATTATGCTATAAAACTTTATTAATTATACAATTGTTTCATTGTACCTTAGCTCACTAGTGAGCTTTTATGTGCATACCACATACTAATTAATAAATATTTATTTTATATTCTCAGGTAGTACTGTCAAACGAGTATTTATGAAACTAGCAACTTTTTTAAATTTTCCTCTTAAAATTTGTTCAGTTGGCATTTCTGAAATATTTGACAATTACATGTTGTGTGGAAATCGTTTATCTTTCAATGGGGTGGATTGAGTTTCAATGGAAATAAACTGTAAGTACTGTAATAAAATACTTTAAAAACCGCTGTTTTAAATTTTTTATAAGTAGAATAGAATAGAATAGAATCGTTTATCTGACTACTTTATGTAAAAAAGTACATTTGTAGAAAGTCTAGAAAATAACAGTGTATATAAACAAACACTGAGGTTCACAAAAAATAAAACATGACAGTGTATAAATAAAATACATGGAGCTGCATCCTAATGAACAGAAGCAAGATGTGCCTTGACACAGGAATACATAACAATAATGAAGTCATAAAAAATAGATAAATATAAAATATTGGGTCAGTAACGTGGCGAGCGAGGTCATAAATCCAGTAGGCTGATGGGACAGTAATAATTTTGAAACAGAAAACAGATTTAGTTACATTGGATGGGTAGAATTTAGAAATTCATCTATTGTATAGAAACAGTGCTGTAACATGTAGTTTTTTATATTTTTTTTAAATTGGTGGTCATTTAAAGATTTAATGTGTGACGGTAGTTTATTATAAAGCTTTAAGTTTAACGAGTTCTTTTGAGTCTTGGACAGTTTAAAGCAAGAAGCTCTTAATAGATTTGCATTCCTAGTACTATAATTGTGTAAATTTGATTGATTTGTGTAATGATTATTATTTTTGTGAATTTCAAGCAAAACAGAATAAATATAAAGTAATGGTAGGTAGGGACATAACATACAAAGTGTCTATTCTGAATCGTGTAAACGGTTCATGTTATACATTTGCTCCCGTGTGACAAATATTTACTTACAAATTCAGCTGGATTTTTTAGCATAATGGTTTATTCCTGATTATTTTATAATCTATAAAAAATTGAAAAAAAAAATTTTTTTTACAAAGTAATGTGAAACAACAATGCCGCGAAAACACATCCAGTCCTGGTTAGCGCATTTAGAAGAAATTGTTCTTTGGATAGATTAGAAAATGCTTTAGAAGCTGTTATTGTTGTTGGAGCGTCTTTTGGCCAAGCTGCAGAACAGTATGGAGGACCAAAATGTACAATTTCGAGAAAATATCGAGCAATGATATCGGACAAATTAGAAAAACCTCCAGTTTTGCGCACTTTAGAGGAAAAGAAAATCGTAGAAGCACTTACAACTGCCTCAAGCTTTGGTTATCCGTTTAATAGGCAAAACTTAAAGAAATCCGGTCAGGGACATTCTTTAGGTTTAGAACATTTGCTTTTTTTTTCTTTAAATCAAAGAAAAATATTTTCTTTTATACGTTTGGGTTTAACATTATTATTTCTAAGTTTTAAATATTTTTCAGTTATTCATTTGGAAGCAAAACTTTTGTTTCTAATGTTCGTATGATGTTCTGGGTATTTTATATTATATTAAGTATTTTTAAGTGTAGATGTTTTTGACAATTCCTATTTGCCTTTTCACTTGCTTGGGACAGTAATAATAGTGTTCTCCGTTTAAAGTGAAACAATAAACATATTATACGAAAGTACCGGGTGTTCATTTAATCATCTCCTAGAATCACCAGTAAAATGTGAGATTATTAAAAAAAAGTTTACATGTTTCATATAACCTCCTAGGAAAGTGTATACGAAACGTTTTGCTCGATTAAAGCGAATTTCAATGTTATTAAAATATTGTTTCATATAATCCACGTACCCCGGCTTATATGAAACGACAAAAATGAGAGAGAGAAAATAGTAAATATAAAAAATAAAAGTTAATTGTATTGGTAATGATTCTACAGTGGTGTCTTTCATAATACCCGAAACAGTTTTTACAAACACGTTGTAAAGTAGATATGCAATTTGAAGAAATCGTTTCATAAATACCCGTTTGACGATAACTATTCTGCACTATAAAATTAACCAAAATACTTTTTAGCATATTCACTACAAAATATACTTTTCAAATATTCATTAATGAATTAAATAAGCCATAAAACTAAATCAATAAACAAATTCTACATTCTTTCCAAGTTAAATTTTATCATTTATATTTCACAGTTTGTAACCGCGTTAAGACAAACTTCAAGTCTACCTTTATAGGAATATTGTTGAACAAGTATTTATAAATTATGTAAATTGTTCACAATTAATACATAATTCACTCACTGACATTCAATCAGTCAACGAACAACTACCTGATGCATTTCCTCCACTATGGACTGGTAAGACCTTTTTATTTTATATTATATTTTTTAACTTTTTCTTTTGTGGACTTGTTTGATATTTAATTTTTAATAAAACGTTGGTTATATTAATTTTAAAACATTATTTTACTTATAAAATTTAACCTCCCCGTGCCAAGCTCCCCTATATCGATAACCACAGAACTAAAAAAATATATTAACAAAATAGTGCGTCAAAGTCCAATATCGGCGTTATTAGAAGACTTTAGAAAATTATTTTTTATGGAAGTGGTATAGTGTTAAAAAGGCGGACATTTTAAAAATATTTTGAAATATACAAGGTGACACGCTAAAGCGGAATTTTCTAGGTTATTATTATTTTTTTTTTAATGGAACACCCTACATATTTTTACATTTATGAATTCATCGTAAAATTACCTTTCCAACGACCTTTAGGTTTTTGTTTTTGACATGGCGTTGCCGAGTTATTCGAAAAAATATGAAAATTTTGGTCGGAACAAGGTTTTAAAAATTAATTCGCTGTGTGTATTACTATTAATTAAGAAGATTTATTTTGCAATTATGTAGACAAGGG
Source organism: Leptura quadrifasciata (assembly GCA_963675555.1). NCBI lineage: Eukaryota > Metazoa > Arthropoda > Insecta > Coleoptera > Cerambycidae > Leptura > Leptura quadrifasciata. Next base: position 70,948,698 of record OY776678.1, read on the forward strand.
ATGTATACTTTATACGAGGATAATTGGAACTGGTCAGTGTTAAAGCACAGGGCCGTGCGCACTGAACTTGATATTTTGTCCTATATATTTAGCAATGGTCCCGAGATTCGAATGGTAGTTGAAACTGTGCAGACGAGTCCGAGACTGGCAATGTAATCAGCCTGAATGAACCATCTACGACTGCATTGGTTTAAAGACAATAAAACGGACAGGCCTACTAGCATAAAAAAAAACTCGTAAATCGCTTCTCAATAGTCAAAGGTGGACTTTTGCTATGCTGTTAATGTGCCAATGCAGTGCGTGCGACCTGTTATAATATCAAGCGTAGGAGTTTAGTTAGTTATTGTTCATATTTATAAATATTTACTACTATATAAAAGGTAAAATATTTTAATTATTTACTAATTTACCATGGCTTTCTAGAGACTATTTGAAACAGAGGATAATATAATAACGCCCGAAAATCTTATTATTTTCTTATGACAAGCATTTCTATTTACCTCCGCCCATGTACAATAAAGAGATGCCGACTGTTTTTGCCGGCTTTTAGTTTTTATACGGTTTCAATTAAATTCGTTTACACTTTACCACAACGACACAATCACCAAATATTGATTATAATTATACAGGGTGTATTTTATACTAGCGCTAATTCAGGACATTTCAAAGTGAATTTTCTCAAAAGGAACACTCTGTATATTATTGGTTTTTTGAATTGGCACGTTAATTCTCTACGATTTTTGTGAATAACCTAAAATTGATATTTGCAAAGATATTTTTACTTTTTATTAAAGTAAGTAAGTAGTAGTATTCAATTTTTTTCTGGGTACGTCTTGGTTGCCTCAGTAGTATTTTTTCACAGTTTAATTAAATCACATTTGAGTCTATCTTAAAAATTGATAAATAATCGTTTAATATTACAGAAAAGTTGACATAAATAATAAGACCAGAAGATACGGTATTACGTAATACAAAAATTGGCACTATTTTAAAAATTCAAAAAAATCATTTTGAACCTAATTTAACAAATTAAATAATACCTAGGGTTTATAGGAACTGTTCAAAGTGGCCTCCGAGTACGTCTATGCATTTTTGTAGACGATTTTCTAATGATCTATAGACATTTCTTAAAATATCTACAGCAATTTCCTGAAAAACCTCTCTTATTCTTTCTTTCATATTTCCTTTTGTAGTTATAGGAGCTTTGTACACTTGCTCCTTAACATACCCTCACAAAAAGAAGTTTTATTTCGTTCAAATCAAGGCTTCTGGCAGGCCAACTATGGAGTCCTCCTCTTCCTATCCAACCACTTGGAAAAGCGTCGTTTAACTGTTCATGAATAGTTGCAATAGGTGTTCCATCATGGAGGTACCACATTATCTCCCTAATATCCCTGGGGACATCCTCTAGTAATTCTTCCAAGCTGCCTTGCAAAAATTCCAAACATATTTGACCAATCACACGTCCATTAAAAAAATGTGGTTCTATCCCATAATCCCCAACAATTCTCCCCAAAATATTTAACGACAATCTTGTTTGGCCATTTGTTCGTGAGACGTAAGGATTGGTTGTGTCGTAATAATAAAAATTATGACGATTAACATGTCCATTTTTATGAAACGTTGCTTCAACGGCAAACAAAACAAAGTCAAAAAAAATTCTTTGTTTCCCTACTTTTTGTTTTGTCCATTGACAAAATTGTATTCGTGAGGACCAATCACGCTCAAAAGTAGGACTGTTTCGTTTTCTTCTTTTACTACATTTTTTGTTCGTTCCTTTTTCTCATATTCCAATTTCCCCGTATTGTCAAATCGTTCCATCAACCTCTCAAGTGGTTTTTTAGAGGGATGTCCTCTCGGATATCGCATCTTATAAATTCGAGTTGATAGCAAACAATTTTTATCACTCGCACCCAGAACATAAACCATATCGAATTCATTACTGGAAAGTGCGAATTTTAAACTAATTTATAACTTAAAATAAGTATAAATACTTTGGCACAATAGTTAATAACTAAACGTCAATAAGATAACTTTCAATTATTCTCACTTTATATCAAAATCAAGGCTACTAGATCAGTTCGAAATGAAAAGTATTATAATTTAACGGTTTTTAATGAAAAAGTAAAAATATCTCTGGAAATATCGATTTTAAATATAGGATATTATTCACAAAAATCGTAGAGAATTAAAGGGCCAATTCAAAAATACAATAATATACAGAGTATTCCATTTGAAAAAATTGAGAAAATTCATTTTGAAATGTCCTGAATTAGCGCTAGTATAAAATACACCCTGCATAATTATAATTAATATTTGGTGGCTGTGTGGTTATAGTACATCCCTTCCCTTCCTGGCATAGATTACCGTTAATCTAGCATTGTTATTAATATTATTTGTACAGAATGTCCGATATAGTGATAGATCTCTAAGAAGTGCATCTAAAACAGTACCGACATCGGCTTGGTACATTTGCGCATGTACCTCAGCATGCACAATAATGTACATTTTCAAAGGGTATCCGGTATTGCCAGCTCTACCATTTTCGCAGTAGATTTACTGAATCTTGATATACTACTATACTATATTTATGTCATATTCTGCTGAAAATAGACGCTCAATTGATATTAAATGTTACTTATATCTCAAAGTGTCAAATTAACCTCGAAATTAACACTTAATTAGTTATTTTGTATTTACATCTTACAGCGTCGAGTATAATGTACACAATAATGTATAAGACATGTTTTTTAAACGGTTTTAATATCGACAAAAATGTTAACAGCGTTATACACCGCTTCAACAGGATACAATTATTAAATGACATCTCCTGTGAACTTTGTAAGTATAGCCAAATAGTTATAGTGATCAAATAGAATCCAAATCACCAACCAAGGTTGATTCTGTCATGTTGGCACTATCGTTGGGAATACCAGTTTGTGGGGATGAATAGTTAAAACCAATCATTAAAGACATAATCATAGGAGACAAATAAAAAAAGGATGAAGTCTCAGATGAAGAGAAACAGGAAAAGACAGACGAAGGGGACACTACAAAGGATTACTTAGAAACACGAATTATCTGTAATGTTCTAGGTTATATTGAATGCTGGATTGAATTCTAAGGACATATTATTTTTTAAGGTAGGACCTCGAGCACATCAGGATGGCATGGGTATAGAAGAATTTGATGAAAGTCTTTTAAAGGAAATAAATTCATCCGGAGGTAGCCTAAGTTTAAAAGATTTTTCTGGCCAAAAGTACAAAAAGCAGGCGTTATTAAAAATCCAGTTAAGTACTGGAAAAGAAATGCTTGTAAAAAAATCTTCTCTTATCAGGTTCTTAAATAATGAAAAAGGGCACTTAAGTAGTGACAGACAACTTCGCGTTCGAGAAGTACTTTCATCGAAATTTAATACTACAAAGAAGAATACTCGGAAGAATATTAGGGAGAAAAAACAAACAACGAAAACTGAACAATTGTTGCTGTCTGAAGAATCCGCAGAATCGTCCTCGGAATCCGAGTCAGAATCATATTTGGAAGAACAACTTGTTTTAGATGACACTGACGAGGTATCTTCAGAATGCGAAGATAGTGACACTGGGCCAGATAGTGCAGAGGACGACCTTAAACCTCAAGAAATACTGCCACAGCGATATTATGCAGTTTTCTATGATGACGACTGGTATTTATGACGTAGTATTAGTTTAAAACAAAACAATATACAATTGCAATTTTTAAAACGAAATTTAGAACCGAGTTTACAACACTTTATTTGGCCAAAAAAGACGATATAGATGAAGTTGTGAATGAATTTGTGCTATATGGTCCAATAGCATTAATTGGAAATGGACCTTTTGAAATCAAAAGATCTCAACTTTTACAAATTAATAAACTATACCAAAAATATAAGGAGTCGTCTCATGAGTCGTAGTTGATATAAAATGAGATACGATCTGAGTTATAAAATTAAAAATTATGTTTTTATTATTTTATGATTTTATTATGTTGTTTTTATTAGTTGCTATTGATTTTAAGTTTTCATGATATACTATGTACACATAATAGGCTAATATACCGTATAGATATGAAATTAATTTTTTTTTCGCTTCCAGTTACCTTTTCCTTATGTTTATACTTTTCTTGAGGGCGCATGTTTCTGAGTTTGTTTTCTTAATCTTGCAACAGTAACGTTTTCTTTTATTTCATTTTTAAAACAATAGAATAATTTATATATGTATACCTGGTTGAGTCGTGGGATAGCTATGCTAAACTCCGCCAGGACTTAAATATAAATAAAGACGATTTATTATTATTATATACCGACATAATGCTTAAGACTGTTTTAGTTTATTCCGAGGTTTATTCCTTTACACAACGATACCATTGCCTTTGTTGCATATTATTTCAAATTATATGTTTTTCCTATCTAGAATAATTGCACAAATTGATCAAATTTGTCTATAGATCTGATTCTGTTGAAATAAATCTGGCTACAACTGTGGTACAATCAAAATAGTTAAGACAAAATTACCGAAAATTAGGGATTATATTTTTAAGTCTCAGAAAGTACAAAAAATTACAAAGAAATAAGGAATTACCATAAGATAGGTGAAGTAATTTCGGAATTACCAATAAATATGTCGGAAATTTAAAATTATCATAAAATACAAAATTACTGTTAAATATTGGGTAATTTAATTAGGTGTACAAAATTTTCCGAAGTGGCACACCCCTCGTTCTCTACCCTAAAGGTCCTATACATTTTTTTCGTACGCCTAAACGTTTTAGGGATATGACGCGAAATAAGTGGTTTCTTTTTTTTTTTAATATTTTAGTTATATTGGACAACACAGAATTGTTGGGACGTTCGAACACGGTTGGGAAAAGACACTGATCTTGAGCAGTGGGGCTGGATTAGGAAGAATGATATTTTGCTGTCAGTACCAACGCACTTACCACCAGGACCAGACATATTGTTAAATTAAATTTTTTGCAACTGTACGAAGGGTTGTGCAGGAAAATGTAGCCGTAGGAAAGTAGGACTGAATTGTTCAACAGCTTGTGGACATTTTCACGGTCACTCCTGTTTGAATACCGCGCCTATAATTGCTTGAATGAGGAAGTGGACGACGTAGAATCTTATCAGAATGAAAGTAATGACAACGATTTGTCATTGGACAATAACGTTTCAGATACCGAAGAAGTCGCAAATATTGACTAATTTAAGATCCGGCTCCTGGAAAAACCATGTAAAAAAAAGCGTACCGAGCATTCTACCTCTAAGGTAGTGCGGAAATGAATAAATTTTTTGCCTTATTCACTGTAAATAAATGTAAATAAAATGTATAAAACATTCTAGTGGAGAATAAAGATCACTGAGCTCTATAACAACAATATTTGATATTCATTCTGAGACATAGAAAGCAAGATAATTGCGAAATATGTGGCGCAAAAGAGGTTTGGCGGAACTAAACCCACTTTTCACTTACTCCGCGTCGTATCTCCAAAATGTTTAGGCGTACGAAATTTTTTTATAGAATTAAGGTAGAGAATTTACAGATTTACAACTTTTATAATAGATGTTTTTCCCGTTTGGGACATAAAAACTGAGTTAATCACGAATCCGCGAGCTTCCGAAGCGATTTTCACTAATTCCTCCACGTGTATCGTGGCGTAACTACCAAGTGTTATTCAGGACGTCCAAATAAACACAATAAAAAAAAAATATTCGTAGAGCACGAATTTAGCACATAGGTCAATTTTACAGTTAAGACGCCTGGAGTATATTATTTATTTGGATTAGAAGCTTTCATATTAAAATTAAATTCGTCTTTATATACAGGCTATCCATTTTATCATGACCCTTGAGAATATGTCACTTAATATCGGTCGTACCAAAAAAAATATTTTTACAAAAATTGTGCCGATTTATATAATCTACAAAATGGTTTAAAGACATTTGAAATCCATAGCCTACTTTAAGAGTTATGGCGGAAAACATCGAAAATGCGGAAAACGTCTAGGTATCTCCGTTATTTGAAGAGATACGAGAAAAATTCTAAGGCGAAATTTTTTTTGCAAAACAGAGTGTTTCAACGAGGTTTTATCTAATCTTTTTCAAAACCGCTGTATTTTGAAATTTACTCTTCAGGCTGTTAAAAAAATTATTTTGAAACAAGTGGGAAATGGCGCCATTAAATAGATATATATAATGTTAGCAAACCACTTTTAGCAAAATGCAAAAAAAACTATTGGACATTTTGTTACTTTTATGTTGCTATTTTGTACCACTAAAATTAATTTTGTACCTTGAGCCATTTTCGAGAAAACTAAAAACTGCTAACGTTAGCAATGACCGCGATATCTCAGTAGCTATTAATGCTAAAATAAAAATTCTGGTGTCAGAATTTGTTACTTTCAAAATGCTTTCAGATGCCAATGATGTAATTTTGATTAGACCAATTTTTACCCAAAAATTTTTCAGTCAATATTTAAAGAACTTTAAAGATGTAAGATTAAAACCACATTCAGCAAAATACAGAAAAAATTATTGGACATTTTGTTACTATTATGTTGCTATTTTGTACCACTAAAATTAATTTTGTAGCTCGAACCATTTTCGAGAAAACTAAAAACTGCTAACGTTAATCTAACGTTAGCAATGACCACGATATCTCAGTAGCTATTAATGCTAAAATAAAAATTCTGGTGTTAGAATTTGTTACTTTCAAAATGCTTTCAGATGCCAATGATGTATTTTTGATTAGACCAATTTTAGTCAAAAATTTTTCAGTCAATATTTAAAGAACTTTAAAGGTATAATAATAAAACCACATTCAGCAAAATACAAAAAAAAAACTATTTGACATTTTGTTACTATTATGTTGCTATTTTGTACCACTAAAATTAATTTTGTAGCTCGAACCATTTTCGAGAAAACTAATAACCGCGATGTCTCAATAGCTATTAACGCTAAAATAAAAATTCTGGTGTCAGAATTTGTTACTTCCAAATGCTTTCAGATGCCAATGATGTATTTTTGATTAGACCACTTTTTACCCAAAAATTTTTCAGTCAATATTTAAGGAACTTTAAATGTGTAAGATTAAAATCACATTCAGCAAAATAGAGAAAAAATTATTGGACATGTTGGTCCTTTCTTATTGTTATTTTGTAGCACCAAAATTAATTTTGTAGCTTGAATCATTTTCGAGAAAACTGAAAACTGCTAACGTTAATTTAACGTTAGCAGTAATTGCGATAACCCGATAGCTATTAACGCTATAGTAAAAATTATAATGTCAGAATTCGTTACTTTCAAAGTGCTTTCATATGCCAGTGATGTATTTTTGATTAGACCAATATTTACCCAAAAAAATAATAAAACTACATTCAGCAAAATACAGAAAAAATCATTGGACATGTTGGTACTTTCTCGTTGTTATTTTGTAGCACCAAAATTAATTTTGTAGCTCGTTAATTTAATGTTAGCAGTAACCGCGATATCCAGGTAGCTATTAACGCTAAAGTAAAAATTATAGTCAGAATTCGTTATATTCAAAGTGCTTTCGGATATCAAGGCTGTATTTTTGATTAGACCAATTTTTGCCAAAAATATTCTAGTCAATATATAAAGAACTTTAACGGTGTAATAATAAAACCACATTCAGCAAAATACAAAAAAAAAATCAATGGAGTCTCTCACTCTTTGTTTTTTATCTACATGGTATAAATAACCATTAATATTATACAGCATGCATTGTGTATACATTGGAAAGAGAAAATATGAACAATGTATTAATAGTTTAAGTTACGCAAAAGTTGTTAACAGAGGAAATGATTTTCAATCAATGGTTACGATGTTATAACATTCCTAATATATCAAATATTAAATTTGGCACCATAAATTTTCCTGTTAAAAGCAATGTCAAACACCTGGTTGTAATTTTATATGAAATACAAACAGCCTTACATACATTTAAAAATGTTTGTACTTTTTCAGAAGAAGTTATGTATGTTTTACACGGCGTATAGTGTATCATTCTTATTGCCAAACAAATGATGTAAATAAGCATTTAACTTTACAATTCAAATTCTATACAAAATAAATACATATAAATATGTATTTTAATGTAATTTTGGTTTTACCTAGTAAATTATATAAACAAAAGAATTATAATTGAGTTTGCATTACTAACTGAGGAAAATAATTTTACACAGATCCCCTTAGTCGTTCTACATAACTTATTCTGTAACTTAATCATCGGCGCATGCGGCTGACAATCTATGACAATTTATTATTAATTGCCGCGCGATCAAGTGTACTATTGTTCATTTTTTAAATTTTTTGTTGCTACTACTGTTGTTTCACCTCAAATTAATTCTTGCTAATTGCTAATGTTAACTTGAATAGTTAAAGTAATCGCGATATCTTTTTGCAAAATGCAAAACTGTTGTACATTGTATTTTTGTTGCTGTTTTGTGGGTTTCCTCAAGTTTAATTTTGTAACTTGACCCGTTTCCATAAAACACTGTTAACGATAATCTAAAGTTAAGAACGTCATTTAAACAGCAGTTTTATTAAATTTTATTTACTAAGATTATAAAATCGAGTTTTCAAATAGTTTTTTTATTTACCTTATTAACGCATAATATAACTAAATATTACTTTAATCAATTAGTTACAATTATTATATATAACTTTATATTATTTGATTGTGAATGTATTAGATTCTGAATATCTACAAGTTAATAAAACAATAATAAAATAAGAAAAATAAAAAAAAAATAGTTTTTGCCTATACATTCTCCAACATCTGAGGTAATAAACCATTTATTGTTAGGCATAAAATTGTTAAAGCGAGACCTATTTTTGTACTGCTGTAAAAGTGGCGTGTAATTTTACCGGGAAATTAATATCTTTCGGAAACCTCACCGCGATTTTGCTCGTTAGTAAAACAGAAATGAAATAAATGATACCAATTGACTAAATGTCTCAAATAGAAGAATAGATCTAATAAATTTAAATTCACAAATACAAGTGCAGTTTGCTACAAGTAATAAAAAATGCAGGTATAAATATCGTCAATTTTTACGCTCTATAATTTAAAATAACCATGATAAAAATTATTATAATTATAGCAGAGTGAAAATATATAACAGATATAAAAATCAAAGGCAGAGTCGAATGGGTAAATATATTGCTTTATGCGTAGAAACGGAATATTATAAATTGGGTGGAAGGTAAAATTAATCGAAAGAATTTTACCCAATATAATAATTTCCTTGTTTGTTTATTTTTGACTGAAATATTTAATATACTCAAAAAATTATACCTATGTAGTCAGGTTCCAGAGAATGAATTACATTTTTAAGTTCACCTCTGTATATCCATTACTGTAGCAAGGCAAAGCTGGTAATAGGATAGATAAGGGTGGTACGTGAAGTTATAGAATTTTCTTAATTGTACAAGCAGTAAATAAAAATGCTAGAGATATATGACAATTTATTTAAATATATATTAATACGATATGTAGTCCCACTTATATTTGATTATTATTATTAGCCGTTACTCGAGTCCGAGTATAAAAATGTTACAGTCGATAGATTGTGTACAATAAAAAACAAGTAAAAGGTGTAGTCTATTGTAATTCCCATTCATCTACGGTGCACACGACTATGGCTATAGAGGCCAATTCGGGAGAGCACATGTCGACCGCAGTCAGGACAAACGTAGACCTAGTTAGGTCTTGGATTCAGCCTTCTTGCAGCAACATTTCCTTGATAGCTGGCCACAACCCCTCGCCATTCGGTTCTGTCCGCTGCAAGTTGTTCCCATTTCTCGTCTGCAATACCGCAGGATTTTAGATTTTCATGGAGAGCGTCTTTGAACCTCTTTCGTTGACCGCCACGTCTTCTTCTACCGCTTAGCAATTCACCATAAAGTGTACATTTAGGAAGGCGGTTATCATGCTTACGATGAACGTGACCTGCCCATCTTAGGCGTGCTCTTGAAATAAGCACCTCAATTGGAAGGCTGTTTGCTCTCCTGAGTACTTCCACGTTTGATATGTGATGGAACCAACGGATTTTCATCATACTTCTGAGGTGTCTTTGCTGAAAATGTTCTAATTCTTTCACATGACGACGGTAAGTGACCCAGCTTTCACATCCATATAGCAGTGTTGGAATGACAACTGCTCTGTAGACAGCCATTTTCGTTGACAAAGCAAGGTCGTGGTTGTCAAATACTCTCTCTCTAAGTCCCCAGAGTGCTCTAGATGCAGCGTTAATTCTATTGCGAATCTCGCTGTCCATGTTTGCTTTGTCATTAACAACGGTGCCTAAGTAATTGAACTGATCCACCACTTCAAGAGAATTTCCGTTAAGTGTAATGTCTATTTGGTTCACTTGATGAGGAGTTGACATAATCTTAGTCTTTCCAATGTTGATTTTAAGTCCCAAGGAATCATAGCTCTGGGCATACATATATTTATATTATATACATATATAACATATATACTTATATTTGGGAAGAATTAGATAAATAACAAATTTTCAGGTAAAAATATTTCAACACCATATTTGATTTTGTGAAATGTTTTATTTCTTTTATGTTTTCGGTGTGCTATATGTTAAGGATTAAAAAGTAGAATATGCATAATAATAATAATACGTATTTATTAGCAAAGAATAGCTAATATAGACAATTATATCTAATATACATACGAAATGAAAATAAGAATAACCTTATAAGATAACAACAACTACTAATATTAATTACAGCCATATTTTATAAATGTTTCAAAGTTTTTTTACATACAACATAGTCAATAATTTTTTTCTGGAACGTCATTAATCTGTTGCACATGGGTATTATTGGGGCAACTCTAACGTAAATAATAAAGAAATAAAGTCAAATGCAACGTCGGCTTTTTAAACGTGTTATGTCAATAAATGTAAAAACTTCGACCATTCTCAAAAATTCCAGTCGTTGATCTAACACAATAGCCACCAGATGTTGAAATAGTGTGTAAATTGATTTACTGCACAGAAACATTGTCGTAAACATGACAAACGGCATTGTCTATTCATTTCTTGAGTATTTGGTATTTCATATTAAATTTTGTGCAAACACAAGCACACATTAATTTATCTCAGGGTAGGGGGTGAGGGTGAGAAAATTTGGAGCGGGAATTGTTGCAATTTATTATTCTTTTTAATTGAATAAAATGAAAAAGAAGTAAATAAGTTCAAAAAGTCATTGATTCATTAATTTTCTTGATATTGTGAGTTCTATGAATATCAAAGTTAATTTATATTACGGTAAGATTCACAAAAAGCAGACTCTGTTAAAACTTGTGTTTTTTTAAACCGATACACGTCGCATAGTAGACCCACATTTATTGAGAACAAGTAGGGCGAAAAATTTATTGAAGTTATTTACCTCTGAACTTATTATATGCTAAATAGGTAACAAATAATGGAAAATTGATTGATGCGTTGTTAATACATTTTAATGAAGAAATAATAAAGTATTTATTTATGTATTAAATTGTGGTTGGCTAATGTAACCAAATACTATGTCAGTTAATATAAACTAAACTAAATGTCTATTTTCTGAAGACTAAATAGTGGTGAGTTAATGAAATACAATATTAAACAATTTGATACAATTTTGTTCTTTTCCTGTTTTTGCTTGTGACTAATTTTGTTACTTACCTATTTTTCTTTAAAACACTTTATTCAGTTTTCCTACTCCATTGTCTTGCATGGGATATAATGGTAGATAGAAATAATCTTTTATATGAATTTAATCATAAACTGTTTAAAACTATCGTTTATATAGTGATACCCATGGAAAGTAGGGGTTAATTTTACACCCGGTGTGAAAAATGAAAATATATTTTGTAATTTCTATTAAGAATTTTCAAACACAAAATTATTTTTAATAAGTTTTGAGCCATAGACTAGATGGTACTTTGATTATAAGGGGTCGAATGTAATTTTTTGTCATAAATTTTGGTGATTTGGTAACATCTCATTTAGTTTAGAAGATGCAAATCGCTGGCGTAGGTTTAGATTGATTCTGGGTTGTTGGTTTCCCATTATTTACCGGCAATGGTAATAAAATTTATTTTGCTGGCATAAATTTGTAATAAATGTACTAAAAATTACGCAATATTCTTTTAAGTCGTATGCTGTAATAGCTGATGTAGCTTCAAAATACTACCCTATTATAGTAACCATAATTTTTACTATAATGCATTAATGGACACTGAATTAGCAACGAGAAAGTACCCACATGTCCAATGATTTTTCTGTATTTTGCTGAATGTGGTTTTATTATTACACCTTTAAAGTTGTTCAGATATTGACTGGAAAGTTTTTGGATAAAAATTGGTCTAATCAAAAATACACCCTTGATATTTGAACGCACTTTGAAAGTAACAAATTCTGACATTATAATTTTTACTTTAGTGTTAATAGCTACCGAGATATCACTGTTACTGCTAACGTTAGCAGTTTTTAGTTTTCTCGATAATGGTTCGAGCTACAAAATTAATTTTGGTGGTATCAAATAACAAAGAGAACGTACCAACATGTCCAATGATATTTTCTGTATTTTGCTGAATGTGGTTTTATTATTACACTGTTAAAGTTCTTCAGATATTGACTGGAAAGTTTTTGGCTAAAAATTGGTCTAATCAAAAATACACTTTGACATCTGAAAGCACTTTGAAAGTAACAAATTCTGACACTATAATTTTTACTTTAACGTTAATAGCTACCGGGATATCGCGATTACTGCGAACGTTAGATTAATGTTAGCAGTTTTTAGTTTTCTCGAAAATGGTTCGAGCTACAAAATTAATTTTAGTGGTACAAAATAGCAACATAAAAGTAACAAAATGTCCAATAGTTTTTTTTGTATTTTGCTGAATGTGGTTTTATTATTATACGTTTAAATTTCTTTAAATATTGACTGATTTTTTTTTTACTAAAATTGGTCTAATCAAAAATACATCATTGGCATCTGAAAGTATTTTGAAAGCAACAAATTCTGACACCAGAATTTTTATTTTAGCATTAATAGCTACTGAGATATCGCGGTCATTGCTAACGTTAAATTAACGTTAGCAGTTTTCAGTTTTCTCGAAAATGGCTCAAGGTACAAAATTAATTTTAGTGGTATAAAATAGCAACATAAAAGTAACAAAATGTCCAATAGTTTTTTTTGCATTTTGCTAAAAGTGGTTTGCTAACATTATATACGTATTAAATAGAGTACTTTCCTCCCTTTTCAACGATATATCACATGCCATATTTATTCATTGGTACTACGTTAGTAATTATAAAAATATTTTTTTAAAACCAATAACTTTTTTTTAACAAGCATTATACTTGCCGTGGAGAAGTATGATTAAATAAAACGATAAAATAATTCAATAAGTTGTTGAAATCTTTGCTATAATAAAACATTAACACAGTTAAGAAGAATAAAGTAAATTCAGGTAACCATCCAAGTGACGGACTCGACTGAAATATTTATTTTATTTTCAGTTCTACATAGTGGATATTCTAGTCCCTACATATTACACGTTTTATAGTAGAATTAGTTTTGGAATACATCCAAGTTCAAACCATGTTGGTTTCTACTGTCTTTCTTCAAATTTATTACATCAAAAGTTAAATATTCTGTAAAAATTTTATTTTATTAATCCGCATCGCGAGTTTTGTTAAAACTTTCTTTACCCTAATTTTTTATTATTCCGCACGAAAGGGGAACATTCTCCTTTATTTTATCCGCCAGAGTACACCAGCTGTACTCGGTTGTTTGTCCGTCAATGTCAATACGAAAAAATATGTCTGAATACACAAAATTAATAATTAGGATGTAAAATGAAAACTCGTTGCTGTGTACCAAAGTGCTCTAACACAGTAGGACATTTATTTCCTAAAAATGACCGTTTCCGACAACTATATGATAAATCTGGTGTTTTAAAATTGTAATCTATATCTTCATCTTCAAGTGTACTAACTAAAATATTGTCATAATTGATTAATCTAGAATAAAAGAGAATTTATAAACAAAAAAATTCAAGAAGTTCATAAATGTAATTATATACCTTTCAACCAAATCAGCTTTCTTTCCATGAACCCTATAGCACCTCTTTTTCTCAGCTCCGCTTTTAAAGTTTTAAACGCTTTAATGACCAACTACCGTAATCTTTTTTATCAATTTGGCTCATTTCTACGAATAAGAGATTAGGAAACTCTCAGAAATCGGGAAATTTAAACGATTTAAAGGTTATATATGATACAAGTTGAGAAAGACATTAAACCGAGTACGCATGACGTCATCTATTGGATATATTAGGAACTGGCTAGGATTATTCCTCATTTTTTAAGATCAATTTAGCTGATTTCTACGAATAAGAGATTGGGAAGCTCTCAGAAATCAGGAAATTTAAAAAATTTAAAAGTTAAAACATAATATTTTTAGTCGCAAACTCCTCTATAAAATCCTTATTTTTCTATAAGGAACGTAACCAGACCACAGAAAACCTATAACAGAATGGACTTTCATAGCCTTCCCGCCAATATTGAATTTTTCTAAGACCGCCATCTTTTTGGTGGTATTATTGTTAACCTATAAATCTTTTACTGTATTTTGAGTTATTGTTATCGTCACTGTGTTTGTGGTAGCGTAGAGTTGGAAGTTTGTTTACTTAATAATTATTCATTATTGTGTTGGGTGTTTTATGATGGGTGGAAAGGGGGGAACAGTGTGTCGTTCGCGGCTGCCCAAGCAGAACAACAAATAGAGACATTGCGCTGTTTAGATTCCCAAAGGATGCTGCGCGGTTGATTATAAAATACGATTTTTAAATATTTTATGTAATTTCTTGTTGTTTATAGATGTAATGTATGGCTAATAGCTTGTAACCGTGAGGTTCTAGCTGATAAGGACTCAAATCATTTATACAATAACTTTAGACTGTGTGCACTCCATTTCGAAGACAACAGGTTTTTGGACAGTCATTCCTATAATTAATTGTATGTGCATAAAACCTTCTAATAAGCCTTTAATTTTGGTGTAAATTTATAATTTATTATTGTTAAGTTACAGGTGTAAATTTTTGTTGCATCAATAAATATAATTATGGGACATTTAAATTTCCCGCTTGATACCACCAAAAATATGGCCGAAGGTCACCCCAATTTGCCAATGAAACATCAAACGTTCCGCCGAAAGTGTCTCTTCTGGTATAGGTCTTCTGTGACCAGACTGCAACCAACAGCTACTCTCCGGGCTATGTGCCCCGCCGAGCGCTGAATTACAAGATACAAGTCTGGCGCGTTAAGTGTAATAATTGCATATTACCGTCAAAACGCTAATACTTCGATTGCCATTGCAACAAACACCAGCCGAAAGACTGATCCTACTTAAAGGAGCTCTCATGCCAGCCGTCACATACCACTTGCAGACTGCAGTTTCGAGCTGTTGGCTCTCGTCAGTGCAAGGTAGGCATGTGACGACCGGCACGAGGATCCTTTGACTATTTGGTACATCCCGGTATTTTTACAATAGCGACATGTAAAATAGTCAGCAGGCGCCATCTAGCGGTCCAGTGTCTGTTGCAATCGAAAAATAAATAGCCTGACTAGGCTTAGCATAGAACAAATGTGCTTTTAGAGGGCGGAATATTAAAACATAATTTTTTTAGTCGCAAACTCCTCTATAAAATCCTTATTTTTCTATAAGGAACGTAACCAGACTGCAACCAACAGCTACTCTCCGGGCTATGTGCCCCGCCGAACGCTGAATTACAAGTTACAAGTCTGGCGCGTTAAGTGTAAGAATTGCATATTACCATCAAAACGCTAATGCTTCGATTGCAACTAAATTCGATTACTTCTTGATGACCCCTCATATACTTCAACTTACCAAAAAACTCACCATTCAACTCCACTTCATTCTTGTATCCGTTTCAATTTGTAATCTTATTACTTTTTGGCAACCCTCTGTATACACCAAACCACGTTCCCTACCTCGAGTCTTCATATTTAATTTAGTTTCATCAAATTCCAGCGCTTCGATTAATATTTCAAATTTAATTACTTTTCAATCACCCCTCGTACGTACAATTACATACAGTAACATTTTTTAAGTATATTTTAAAAGCAACCTAAGACAGAATTTCTGTTGTTGATTAGTTTTCAACTTCAAGAAGAAACTTGTAAAATAAAATAAATTCTTCTCCAACTCTTTTCAATATCCTTGAATAAATAATTTTGTATTGTCCTTTAAACCATAGTGTTTAATTTCAAGAAAAATAATACACAGGGTGTAGCCGTTGACCCTGCAATAGCTGTAAAAGTCAGATCCTAATTTAAACCAAGTGATAAAAAAATAGTGCAAAATACAATATACAGGGTGTAGCAATTGACCCTATCAAGCACTTCCAGAAATCAAACCCTGAGACTCTACAAATCGAAAATTAAGTGCACGGAAGGTTCCTGGAGTCTCTACCAAGCTCAAAGGCTCTAAGCTATGTCGACCATTTTTTATTTCCCCGAATTAGTGGCCTTATCCGTGTTCACAACGAAGACCGCGTCCTCGCCTCACACATCTTCCAGCGGCTTGTATATCAGTATATGCGCGGAAACTATACAACCTTAGGCGAGAGTTGTATACCATCCTTCGGAGGGGATGTAAAGCCGTAGGTCCCTTGTTTATTAAATGTTAGGCAAGTAAAAGATCCCTACTCTTCTTAAGAGAAGAGGTTCAGAATTCCTGGTTGGGGGTAGCTCGTCTACAGGCGTCGATGTTAGGCCTCAGTAGCGGAAATAGGCTGACGTTAAATAAATGTATAAAAAAAAAATTGTCAATAGGAGAGCAATGGATTCTCAGAAGCATCGATGATGATGATGATGACATCGAGGACATCAACCAACCAGGACCATCAAAAAAGGGGAAACAATAATAGTACAATTGCGTGGCAAGCGTCATTTACATCTAAGATCGCGAAGTTGCGGATTAGGCCTATCGGGGATACCACAATAAAAAAACGCGCCATTTACTCTATCTCAAGGTGGTGTAGAAATGAATACTTTGAACTCACAAAATTAATATAACTATGTAATAAATAGCGAGTAACACTTGAAAAAATCACAAAAATAGGGTTTTACTATATTCCCGCCACTATAACTCGTTACATATTAGACTTACAAAAAAACTGTACACAGTACTGTACAAAAAATTCGAGGAATTGTGATTTGTGTCAACTTAGCAGAACAACTTTGAAGAATTAAAAAAACTATAGGCCTATTATTTGCCGCTAATTAATTGTGAAAGTAACAATTTTACCGTTGCTAATTTTTTAAAAAAAAATTTTTTTTTAAATTTAAAAAAAAATAAAAAATTAGATAGTAAAACCAAAAAAGGGAATTAAATTTGACTGTTGCTTCAGAAATTTTCTATTCCCGCTTTTGTAATTAATCATGATATTTTCGAATTTGTCTTGCGAATTTTGCAATTTTTTATTAAGAATTTTTAATTTGTTCCTCCGAAACTCCGCAGAACAGCCATTAAGCTCGTTTGAAAATGGGTTTTGACGACTCGGTTTTCGTTCAAGAATTTACCGTACGTACCCCTTTCTATAATTAATCGTGTCGTTATAGAATTTGCCGTGATGTCTTTACAATTTATTTTGACATTTTTTTATTTGTTTTCTCTGGAAGTCAGCAGAACAGCCATTAAGCTCGTTTGATAATGGCTTTTGGGGCTCAATATTCCTTCAGAAATTTACCGATCCCGTTCTTTAATTAATCGTCCCGTGATAATTTTGCAATTTTTTATGCAATTATTTCATTTTTCTTTCCCCGAAATTCAATAGAAAGACCATTAATCTCGTTTGAAAATGGCTTTTGAGAGTCAGTTTTCTTCACCCTAGTTACAATTGACGTTTTAAAATTTCCCCAAGTATGTACTTTTAAAATTTTTTAAGACTATTTCTAGTTTTTCTAGTATCGCTTAACATTTTTTTTACTCTGCATGTTATTCAGTTTTGTCATAATTTGTTTCTAATTTCACGATGTTTCGCCTGTCTCATTAATGTTCTTCCTTTAAAAATCTTTAATTTAATACTCGAGCCTGTTACAGAGACTTTGATTACCATTTTTCTCTCGTGTTTATATGTTTTCTTTCGTAACTTTCAATTCTGAATTAGTTGTTAGTTAATTTTAAAAATTGATTTTTTTGGTTTTACCGCCTTAAATTTTTATTTTTTTAAATTTCATTTTCACCATTCGTTTACGACTAAAAAACAGCAAATTCTGAGCTACTTACTTTTAATGAAAATAAATTTTTGGTAGATGTTCTGCTAACTTCCATGTGAAGTTAGCAGAACACCCGAAAAAACGGTAAAATTGTTACTTTCACGATTAATTAGCGGCTAATTAGCGATAAATAATAGGCCCATAGTTTTTTAAATTCTAATTAAATTGTTCTGCTAAGTTCACACAAATGGAATTGTGTCTTCTTTAACTTTGTTCAAGACATTTTCGTCGTTAGATCAACAGCTAGGTAGTTACTTTCAAAAAACCGATTTTTTGTACATTCTATTTATTCAAGATGGCGGCTCGAGCGATCCCCCAAGGTCGTAAACTTGGATTTTTTTGTCATGGTCCAGACCTTAACAACATATTTGAAAGTCATTACTACCCCACGTTTCGTAAGGCAAAGGCTTTTCTTGAGCCCTATTGACTGGATTAATTGTGGAGAACGTTCTTTTCTACTAATTAACAATAATTAATAACTCAAAGACCATTCGAACACATTTATTTGAACTACATAAAATAATAAATCCTGTAATAAACATATATGAAAGTAATAATAATAATAGTTACTATACAGTCCTAGAATGTGAAACACTTACTTGAGGCCTGTGCTGGTAAACACCAATCATCAGTTGTGTGTTCGCATGTGACTAAATAAACCAATTTGAGACGAAATCACTCGTCCACATTCTGTACATTCAAATTGCCCTCTTTCAGATCGTTGCGGTGCGCTTATCTGAGAATACCGGGGCGGACTTATCTGAAAACGTTGTGGTTTTTGTGTCCTAAAATGTGTTTGTTGGTGACTATATAACCCTATCTGTGACGAAATCACTCGTCCGCATTCTGTACATTCAAACTGCTCTCTTTGAGATCGCCGCGGTGCGCTTGTCTGAGAACTCCGTGGCGGGCTTATCTGAGAAGGTGGTGGTTTTTGTGTCCTGTAATGTGTTTGTTGGTGACTGTATAACCCTATCCGTGACGAAATCACTCGTCCGCATTCTGTACATTCAAACTGCTCTCTTTCAGATCGCTGCGGTGCGCTTGTCTGAGAACGCTGAGGTGGGCTTATCTGAGAACGCTTTTCTGATAATGGTGTGGTAGGTTTATCTAAACGCTGTGATGGGCTTATCTGAGAACGATGTGGTGGGCTTATCTGAGAAGGTTGTGGTTTTTGTGTCCTATAATGTGTTTGCTGGTGACTGTATAGCCCAATCCGCGACGATATTACTCGCCCACATTCAGGGCATTCAAATGTCTCTTTTGAGTTGTTCGGAGATTGCTGTACTGTTTGTATTATGTGGTATATTTGCTGATGAATTGCTAAATCTATTTGCAGCGGAAACACTTTTGTACATTGGCAACATTTAAATTGCTCTCTTGGGCTACTCTGAGATTGCACAAATTGATTGGTAACTATCCCACTTGGACAACTTAGTAGCGACTCAGCACAACTATTTACAATCTGATTCCAGCTTTGCGGAACTCCTATATTTTTCGACTTTATTTTTCGTAGTTCATCTTTGTCATGTCTGATCGGTCCGCCTGTGAATAATAAAAAAAAACTGCTGTAATAATGAGCCGGAGTAGTTAAGCGAAAGGGGCAAGTCATAAATATCTCACAGCACGATCAATATACTGCACCGATTGGCTTGTAACGGATCCAGCACAATGTAGTATCTATTTTGAGTTGTTTTTATTAATGGCTAAATTTTTATTCAAAAATTAAACACAAGGTTCTTGAGGAAATACGAAAATTTTACTTCGTGCAATTGCAGAGGATTTTTCCGTCGCCCTGTATCGAAAGTTCTGTTTGTTAACATGTCTGGAAATATATTAAAGTGAGCTTCATCTGACATTAGCAAGCAATCAACGATATTCGTGTTTTCAACAAATAGCTCTTCGAAACGTTCACAAAACTTAACGCGTGTTCCCAAATTTTGAGGCAGAAGTTTTTGTACGACTTGAATTTTGTAGGGATGGAAGTGTAAGTCTTTCAAAATGCGGCGAAATATTGAATGCTAATCGCATTGCAGATCGTTTAGGATTTTCAAGTGTGCGTGCAGAGCGAGTTCATCCTTTTGGTTTTTCTCTGGCACACGAAGCTGTACTGCTAAACTTGTGTACCCACTTTTTAATCATTATTCGACTAAAAACTGGACCTCGTGGCTTTAAATGAAAGTGATGACGAAATAAGCGCTGGGCGATTACAAGAGAACAGATATTTTTTAAATAAGCTTCAACCGCAAAAGAAAGTTAAATATTTGACCAACGCCAACGCTCTATATTCACAGCTAAACTGACATTTCTCGCAAACGCTTTGACAACTGTCAAATTTCCATTTCTCGCGAAAGCATGGCGATTTGATTTAAATTTATACCTCATTATATTATGACGTGAATTAACTTTAAAAATGGATACTTCATTCTGCCAGACCCGTTAATATACTTTACACGCGAGCCGATGGATCGCATTGGAAATTATCGCTGACCATACGACTGCAGCAGCAAAGTTAATTTTGTCATTCTTCTACATGTTTGTTTTCTACCGCCTGTCTATTTTACGAGGGCCACACCAAATATTTCGCTTAATATCTATTGTAGGATTTTTTTTTTTTTTTTGGCTTTCGGTCGAAGACCATACAGCCAGTCACGAAATATCTAATTGAGAGTCACATAAGGTTAAATTAATTTATTAAATATACTTGATTGATAATGATACCAAACAGTATGAGAAAATATCCTATACCTAATTCTAACCTAAAAACGAAGAAGAAAAAAAAAGGAAAATAAATTGAAGACAACAAAAAGGGATACAACAGGGACACACGCTTCCCGTCCTGGGGTCTGTCAGGACATTTAAAAATAGACAATACAGGGAGGACCACGGTTGACAGGGGAAAAACAACAGAGGGAAAAACATACGGTAGCCAAACATAACCTAAAGCTTAATACATGTTTCTTTTACGAAATCAAAAATATACGTATAAACTTTACGAGATCCTAAGGACAATAAGAAGAGCATATTAAAGCCAATATATTGCAGTTTTACATAATATTAGTGATTAATGTATTAGAGGCATTTTGATATTTCACACATCCAAAAAATATATGGTCGAGATCTGCTATGATGTTGCATTGATCACAATTTGGTGAGGTATATATACCAATTTTGTAAAGGTGTGCGGGATAACAGGCGTGACCAAATTTTAATCTAATAAGAGACGTTACATATTTTCTCGATGCTTGAAGGTCTTCATGCCAAAGTTTGTTAGGTATACTGGAATGAATCATTGTGTACCTGGTAATTGTAGAAGAATAAAGTTTTAGAAACAGTTACCTCATTTTTTATGCGCTATATTTCAGTAAAAAGAAATTTGAAATCCGTAGCCTACTTTGTGATATATATTGCAAAAACCTGAAAAATAGGAAAACCACAAACGGTTATAGCTTCCTTATTTGAGGATACGAAAAAATTGAAAGGGATGAAAGTAATGGAGTAAAAATAGCCCAAAATAAGGCGATAGAGAAAATTTTACATGGAGTAACGCGAATAAAGAATAAGTTCGTTTTGGTGGAACTAAGAATACCCTGAGTTTTCCGGTTTGAGTAGGTGGGGGAACCCTTTTTTTTTCGCGAAAAAGGGTAAATTGGTCATTTTTAAGGGTGGTTTTAATTTATTTTGGACCTATTAAAATGCTAGTTAAAAAACGAACACGGGACCCTTTTATTGTAGATGATCAAGGATCCTTCAGTTCAAATTTCATGAAAATCGGCTCCCGCCTCCCACGATACGTATACCTGAAAAAAGGTCAAAAATTGAATTACGGCTAACTTGGTCAAAATTAAACCGAATTTGATGAAATTTTAGACGAAACTAACCTATATAATCAGTAGCTTGCCAAATTTTAGCAAAAAATATCCAACAGTTTGGCTGCAATTCCATTTTTAGTCCAAATTCCACAAAATTTTCAAAACTTTCCCCAATTTGCCCAAATTGTCGAACGAAAAATTTTTTTTCACCAAAATGAAAGTACTCTTATGTACTTTCACGTGATGTAACTAAAAACTTACTTTTTTTTTAATTTAGCCAATTTTTTGTCATTTTTGGTATATACATGCGCGCGGAGATTTCCCGTAATTTTCGGTATTATACGTATGTGCACACAAGTATATGTGTAATATTCATTATAATTTTTTTTTTATTAATAATACAAAGTGATTGTGAGCAGGTGTTAAATATTTAGATAAAAAAACTGTCGAAGGTAAGATATAATTTTTTTTTCGAAAATTCACTTGATTTTTATTAGACTTTTTACATACAGGCTGTCCATTTTATCAGGGAACTCGAGAATATCTCACTTAATATCGGTCGTACAAAAAAAATTAGTTTTACGAAAATTGTGCCGATTTATATAACCTACAAAATGGTTTAAAGACATTTGAAATCCATGGCCTACTTTAAGAGTTATATGGCAGAAAATATCGAAAATGCGGAAAACGTCTAGGCCAAATATCTCCGTTATTTGAAGAGATACGAGAAAAATTCTAAGGCGAAATTTTTTGCAAAACAGAATGTTTCAACGAGGTTTTATCTAATTTTTATCTTTATTTTTATCTGTATTTTGAGATTTACTATTCAGGCTGTTAAAAAAATTATTTTGAAACGGGCGGGAAATGACGCCATTAAATAGAGTATTTTCCTCCCTTTTCAACGATATATCACATGCCATATTTATTCATCGGTACTACGTTAGTAATTATAAAAACATTTTTTTAAAACCAATAATTTTTTTAAACAAGCATTATACTTGCCGTGGAGAGGTATCATTAAATAAAACGATAAAATAATTCAATGAGTTGTTCAAATCTTTGCTATAATAAAACATTAACACAATTAAGAAGAATAAAGTAAATTCAGGCAACAAAAACAAAATAATAATCAAGAAAGCAACATGGAGCAATTATGGAAAGAGTATTCACAATTATGCCAATGTATAGAGGTCCTCCATAAAAGCGTCACTCCTTGCTCAGAAAGTTAAAATGTCTTTGCCAATTAATTTAAGTATAATATCCACTTGTTTTTATTTCATGATTTCATTATTATTTCAATTATTTTAAAATAGTTGGCTATGAACAAACTTGACAATTTAATTTTTTGACAGATCATCTCAGTTAATACTTAAACTCTCACTCAATCAGAATTTAGAATTTTCAGAAATGATTTTCGCACATTGATCGTTATAATATGTTCGTTACATATTGCCAGTGCAATTTTAACTCTGGATTTGCTCAAGTAGAATATAGAAACAGATTTCCACAAGCACTACAGCCGAATAAAACTCTGTTCAGAAAATTAGCTACGAAACTAAAAAATAATGGTTCATTTTTAAAGAAGAAGACAAGGTTGAACAGTGTTACTGATAATGTAAATAAGGTAAACCGAGTTATTAATTATGTAAGAAATAAAACTACAGAAAATTTGGAAACATCATTAAGAGAAATTCAAATTATTTGTCATTTAAATAAAACAAGTGCTAGAAAAATTTTAAAGAAAAATGGTTGGTTACCGGTGTTATAAAGCCAAAAAAGTTCACAAACAAGGAGGACGACTTTTTGTAGGTGGCTGTTGGAAAAGAAACGTGCCGCTCCATTAATTGTAGTAAAATACTTTTGGTCCGACCGACGAGGCAAATTTTTCCAATAATGGATTTTTTTAATCGCAATATTCATTAAAAATGGACTTCTGAAAATACACATTGGCATAGACCGACTGGGCTTCAAAATCGTTTTTCAATAAATGTGTGGATAGGTATTTTAAGCACCAATTTATTTAATAGGTCCTTATTTTTATGATGGTCACCTCAGTGGTCAAAGGTATCTAAACTTTTTTAGAAATGAATTTAATGAATTCTTGGATGACCTACCTTTAGAGAATCGACACAACTTTCAATATTTTCAACAAGATGGAGCTCCTCCCCACAATTCCCAGATTTGCCTAGATTATTTAGACAAAATTTTCCCTCACCATTGGATAGGTACCAATGGATTTATTCGATGGCCCCCTCGTTCTCCAGATATAACCCCAATGGATTTTTTATATGGGGTATATTAAAGATAAGGTGTTTTCGACGACACCGCAAAATGTAGAGGACCTAAAAGCTCGAATTCAACAGGCATGTATTACAGTTACCATCGAAATGCTGAGTAATGTTTTAAATGCAGTGCCGCGCCGCGCTGGATTGTGCATAAGAAATCGCGGTGGACACTTTGAACACTTGATATGATATCTTAAAAATTATTTTGAGGATTAGATAAATATTAATGTTCTGTGTGCTATATTATTTTTATTATTAATTTGTTTTGTTACCTGAATTTACTTTATTCTTCTTAATTGTGTTAATGTTTTATTATAGCAAAGATTTGAACAACTTATTGAATTATTTCTTCATGGCAAATATAATTAAATGTTAAAAAAAATTGAATGAATAAAAATGGCATGTGATATATCGTTGAAAAGGGAGGAAAATATTCTATTTAATGGCGCCATTAGCTTGAGCAATTAGAAATTAGTCGTGATGTTTATGATATTGAAGAATTCGAAGATGGTAATTATGAAGAAGATGTTTGTACTTCAGAAAATATCTCAGATGTATACGATTTTAGCGATGACGGGGGTGAAGAAATATTCCAAACTCCAGTTACCGTTTCGGAAGTAGACACTTCTTGTAGTAGCACATCTAGTACAACTATTAGAAAAAGAAATCATGAATAAAATAAAATAATAATCAATATAAGCTCAGTGTGTTAAAGCGACTGGCTAGCAAACTGAGTTGCCTAGCGAAGTGGGTTCGATTCCCGCAAGGCGAAACAATTTTTCATTAAAAAAATTGCCCCAAGAATGGTTCGGAGTCCACATTAAACTGTAGGGCCTCGTCTCTCTTTGCCTAGCACAAGATCATTGAGATCTTCCAGGGGGTTACTTCGGTAACTTGAGAGGCGGTTAAGAAAACATATTTTTTTTTAAGTTGAATAAAAGTCAAATGAATTTTCGAAGAAAAAAAAATATATATCCTACTTTCGAGTTTTTTTTTATATAAATATTTAAAACTTGCTCACAATCATTTTTCATAATATTGAAATTTTGATAATGAATAATTATACGTATACTTGTGCGCGCATACGTATAATACCGAAAATAACAGGAAATCGTCGTGCGCATGTATATAGTCGAGGCAAGAATTCAAGCGATGCGCGTCACAGATCTATTCTATAAATAAGACAATACTGCTAAGAATCATGAAGCCCCATTAAACTGTACCTATTTCTGAAAAAAGCTTAATAACTGGGTGTCAAGAATTACTCTTTTTAAACTAATTAATGATTAAAAATTATGTTAGTATTAAAATTTCTTTAATGAGATCACTCGTGACGTGCATCACTTGAATTATTGCCTCGACTATATACCAAAAATGACAAAAAATCGGCTAAATTAAAAATTTATTTTTTAGTTACATCACATGAAAGTACGTAAGAATACCTTCATTTTACGTTAGTCAGCCGTAATTCAATTTTTGACGTTTTTTTCAGTATATTTATATACATATCTCGGGAGGCGGTGAACCGATTTTCACGAAATTTGAACTGAAGGTCCTTGATCATCTACAATTAAAAAAGTCCCGTGCTCGGTTTTTAACTACATTTTAAAGGGTCCAAAATAAATTAAAACTGAAAAACCACCCTTAAAAATTACCGATTTACCCCTTCTTCGCGAAAAAAAAGGGTTCCCCCTCCTACTCGAACCGGAAAACTCTACTCTGACTTTCATGGCTTTTAAAAACACTCGCTTCGCTCGTATTTTTAAACTAGCCATTCGTGCAATAAAGAATGGCTTTTTACACTTATCTTAAATAACTATTATTGCAAGAAAGCGTGGGGTACTTTTTACTATATTTTTATTCCACCCTCGTTTTTTTACAATAAAATATTCTTTAAACATTATCTTTTCCTTTTTAGTTCGGTTTGCTATTAAAGCGTGTTTTTTTAGTTTTTTTAAACTACAATTTTTTTTCGCCAATCTCCTATTTGTTTTTGTGTTTTAGTTTCATTTTTCATTGTTGTTCCCACGAGTAATGGACAATTAAACGGTCAACCGTCCCAGAGGTCCGATATTAATAACCCCGGCGCCTCCGGCAAAATGTCGACAATAGATTAGTAATTTTTTTTTAAACATTTTTTTCATTTTCACTTTTTCATGCTAAGTGTCAATATATAGACGGGAATACTATTTTGCTTCTAAAATACAACCTGCATTTCTTTGAGTTATCTTTAAGATATCTAGTAGCTTTTAAAGAGTAGTTATGCCTATTTGACTGGTTTTTCCCATATTCGGCATTTTTATAATTATTTGTAACTAATAAAAAGGCATCCATCTTGACAGTCGACTTACGACTGTATGTGTTTTCTTTATTTACAACGATTTTCTTAATAATGCAAATGAAAACGATTTATTTAATGTATACATGGTATTTATATAGTGAATCAAAAGTGTTTCTTGAACAAAATATATGAAAAAAAATTTGTATTTTTTATATTTTATTTTAAAATGGGTTTTTTAAGGGGCTTTAATTACATATGCGTAGTTCATTCGTTTATACAGTAAAATTACCAATGCAATATAATTTGAGCTTTAAGTATTGCCGAAAGATTTATACTAATGTTATGATTTTGGGTAAGTTGTAATACATAGTATAGACCGCAAACTTAAAACCATCGGCTAAAACATTCCACGATCAGTTCTAATGTGGAAATGTGTTCATGACCGGTAATTCACTGACCATTAACCATTAAAAAGTCTAATGGTTAATGGTAATTCACTGAAATATAACCATAGAGATATTAGTTGTAATTGAATCAATATTTCTAAACAGCTACGCCATGGCTCTATCATATTTTGGTCATACGTATTGAGTCTTTAACTACAATCAGTGGCGTCCTGGCTAGGTCCGCGAATGCGGACTGGGCCCTAGATTTTTTGGGCCCCCCACCGATCAATAAAACATGACAATAATTTACCCTTATTTGTTTCTTCAACATCGTCCATAATTTGTCTATACCTTTTACCGAATCAGTAACTTACTGAATTTAAAAGGCAACAATGCTGTTGCTTGCTGTCTATGCTCAATACTATAGTCTAGTATACTTTAACTTGGCGTGTGTATGTATGAGTTAATATTTCCGTACGATTTCATTTTCTCTTGTACACAAAGATCCAGAAATATTGTCCACGTAGACAATGTTTCTGGACTATTGCTTTAACTTTGTGTGCAATATGGGAGAAAATGAGATCGTACGGAAATATTAACTCATACATACACACGCCAAGTTAAGGTATACTAGACTATATGTTAAAGTGCAAGTGGGGGAGGATGCTGACATGGCACGTATAGGGAACGTAACGAATTGCTGAATTTCATCTTAAAATTAGTTTTCTTATTGTCAACAAACTACAGTGTTCATTTGTTGCTCATACAAGATAAGTAATTTATGGAGAAAATGTTGGAAAATGAAAAACTGCGGAAACTTAGTAACTAAGAGAAACTAGATGGAACAAAAGCTGCATTACAAGCTATATTTCATTCATCTGTTGAGGATATAAATTACAAAATGGTTGAATTTTTATACTTCATTCGATTGGGTTTAATGGAGAAGCTTATGGCGAAACAGCGGCAGAAGCTAGGAATTTATTAGAGAAATGGAGTAAATTTGATTGACAAATAATTAAAACCTGATTGAGATCTTCAATATTTCAAGAACTATTAGAACCACTGCTCTTGATTAGTATAGAAAATGATAAAATTCCTCCTGTTGTGGAAATTATTGACAGCTTTGCCCGCTCGTCTAATGAGTTGAAGAAAATATTGCTTATGTAGTCAGCGAACTACCGAACTAGTTAATCATTATTATTACTTATATTACCGTTTTCTGTGATTTAAAACTCGAATGTGATTTACATTTTGTTTTATAATATGAATTTTTATTTTGCTCTTTCTTTAAATTTTTAATGTTTTGTATTATTAATTTGTTAATTTTTTAATTCAAAGAATTATGTTTATTTTTTTAAACAAATATTTTTTTAAATCTATGCAAACTGTTTCAATTTTCTCAGTAATATGACATTTTTAAAAAATAAACAATAAATGGGAGGATTGAATGTCCAGGACATAACAACGAAATAATTATACTCATCTTTCTTTCCTCATCTGTCTGGAAAACTTACAGCAGACGATGCCACGAAAAATATCATGTTTGCATTTTAAACTACTTCACTCAAAAAGGACCCCCTTAAGCCCAAATCGCGGACTAACTAAAATTTGGCAGGACGCCACGGACTACAACGACGTTTTTGTTATCTAAGCATTATTCCCGATTTTGGTAGTGACAATGTTTTCAAAAGGTCTTTAAAGTCGATCATGGAAGGTCATTAAAGCCAAAGGATTTTTTTGTAGTCATGAAAATGTCAACATCCCCAATACTCCAGTCAAATTAGCATTTTGACAAAACAAAAAATGTTTCTAGGCTTAAGCCGACTCCAGGATGTTCAGAATGATGGTAGGAATGTAGAATTTCTTAGGCTCCATTTTTTTTGTGTGGAAAATTTTTTTTTTGAACAATTATTAAGGTGCGAGAAAATGTTTTTTTCAAGTTCAAAAGAGAACTATTGATTTTAGAAAAAAAAGTGTTTCTTAAAACATGTGCGGCTTGAAAAAACAACAAAATGAGACCTATTTTATTAAAATTGGTTAAAATGTTTATGAGTTATTGCAAAAAAACAAGCTAAAATGGCTGTTTTTTAAATTGTTAATAAACGATAGAAAAGCATGTTTCATATATTTGTTACTACAGGAAAAGAAAGCCCTTATCGCATCGAAAAGGCACGCGAAATCGGGAGCCGTATGGTCGAATAGTTTTTGCACGATCAATTTGTGAATAACTTTTTGACTTTTCTAACGCTTATTTCTCAGCGGTATGGCGGTTCTGCAGCAATCTGCGGTTTGTACTGTAAAGATCTGCTGTTTAAAATTCACTGAGTAAATTAAAAATATCGTTCATTGCTGAAGTATTTATTATTTATGAAATATACGAAAATGCGAATTTTTGTTAAATTACTAAGTGTAAAAATATTTTTTTAAAGAAAACGTACATTCAATGGAATGGTTCTAGGTTCAATATTTGCCGAGTAAATGCAAATTTTTCCGGTGAAACAAATTTGAAACTGAATAACGGTGTAACAGGCAACTTTAAAAAATTGCCATATCAACAATTTTTAAATAATCTAGTCTAAAACTTTTGCATAGGATTCTTTGAATATTCATCTGTAGATTCCAGCTAAAATCATTCCTTAATGTTGATAAACAACGCCACAGCGATTTTAAAAAAAAATCTATCTCAGCTTCTATTGGTCGTAAAGACTTTCTTTTAATTCGTGAAAAAATGTCACTATCAGATGCTTTTATCAGCACTTCGATACCAAGTTATTCTATTTGTTTATAACGAAAAAAATAATGCTAACTTTGATAATTGTTCTCAACAATTTAAAACCAATAAATTCTTCATTTGGTTCTTTATTGACATTGATAGTATAAATCATCAACATTAATTTGCGCACCCACAGATTGCTGTAGAACCGCCATATCGCTGAGAAATAAACGTTAAAAAAATCAAAAAATTATTGACAAATTGATTGTGCAAAAACTATTCGACCATATGGCTCTCAATATCGCGTGCCCTTGCTATGCTACAAGAGCCTTCTTTTCCTGTGGTAAGAAATATGAAACATTGTTTATTAACAATTGAAAAAACGTCCATTTTAGCATGTTTTTTGCAATGACTCATAAACAAATTAATCGATTTTGATCAAATAGGTCTCATTTTGTAGGTTTTTTCAAGCCGCACAACTTTTTTTTTAATCACCAGTTTTTTCTAAAACTCGAAAAAACCATTTTCTCACACCCTAATTGTTCAATAAAAAAATTTGCCACGCAAAAAAATTGAAGCTAAGACACCATACATTCCTGCCATTATTCTGAACATCCTGGATTCAGCTTATACCTAGAAACATTTTTTGTCAAAATCACCTCATTTTTATACTAATTCGACTGGAGTATACCGATCAAATCCGTGGTACCATCAAACGTAAACATCGACAACAGATTTTGGTTAAGGTGCCCATCGAGAAAATTTTTGCTGATACATACTCTCTCCAAACTTCGTGGCTTCATTGGACCTAGTCTGACAGCATTTTCCTCTATCATTTTTTTTGTTTTTGGAGCGTTTTCCCGCTAGATTTTCCGAAACATGTCATTTTGACGGCATATAAAAAAGATATAGATACTGTTATATTTCCAAGTAGAATAGCTTAAAAACGTGAATTGAAACGTGAAAAAATAATTGTCTGACAATAAATGTGGGTCGTCCGCTATCTCGAACATGTCGGAAAAACGACTATAAGAAAATTTATTAATAACCAGCTGATTTTTGCTGTATTAATTTATTAAAACATACAAAAACAAGTTTTCGTATTGTCTGACGAAAATTATTTTCCGATTTCCCAGTCTGACCCGTCAAATTTGTCGGTTTCATGACAGCAAAAAATTTATTCATAACCTTCAGACATTGGAAAATTATATGCAGAAAATAGGTATTTAATTTGTGGTATAAGTGTCTGACAAATACAGTGGGGCATAACGAGAGTCTGACGAAAAAATATAATTTTCCAATAGCGGCCGTCGAAATTAGGGCGATAAAAACATGAAATTTCGTTTAGTCGACAAGACGGTTAAAAAAGATACGGTATTTCAACTTACTTATTTTATAATCTTTATTTTAAATTTTTTTAACTCTATTAGACTATCTGAATTCGACTTACCCCAAGTTTTAAGTTCGATAATATTGACAAATACGTAAAACTTTTTGTAGAAAAAAGTAGCGAAAAATTGTCTTTTAGTACGTTTAAAATCGCTATATCTCTGGTACTACTAGTCCGAAAATTTTCATCCAGGGCCCAAATTAAAGGTCTTGAAACAAGCTATAAGATAACACTTTACAATATTATTTATAACAAACTACCTTTTATAAATTAAAAAACAATTAATCCATTTTCGGTAAATATGAATTCAATTTAAGTGTCCATTTTTGCATAAAAAATATATGAAGTATGCAGGGAATAAATAAAATTATAAAAATTATATACCACGTGCATCAGATAAGCCGTTACAATTCTCTACTACCACTACACGTGTACTATACTACTACTATAGAATACAATACGGAGTGTAGAAAGACGTTCCACACTCCTATGTTCTATTATAGAGCCTGCGTACTAAACAGATGTACACAGGTGAACTTGTATAAAACGATATATTTTCAAGCGCGAAGTTCAAGCAATTTATTTATGATTTTTGACACTGTAAAAATAATGATAATAATAATAAATACACCACAGGTAATGACGACCCCCTTTATCCCGGAAGGCTCTAGTAGAGCCTTGTGTGGGAGGGGGCTACACATTTAGAGACAAGGGACACACACCCAATATCCGTGTATAGTGAAAAAATCCCTCTCACAGTATTTTCCACTGCCACGGCCGGGGATCGAACCCGGAACTTTTTGGTGAGAGGCAAGTGCGCTCACCTCTCGACCATCAGTCATACAAATGATTTTTCAATGATTAGTATGAGATAATCATGACAATTTGAAGGAAATTACAACATTAAAAAATTGTATTTTCCAGGCGTCAGACTGAAAAACTGGAAAACACCTTTTGTCAGACATCAGTTAAAAAATTGGATTTGATTTATATTTATTAAGCTATATTGAAATAATCAGCTTATTGTTTATCAATATAGCTTCAATATATACATATGAATGTAACATCCAAGCATAGCTTGACAACCACATAGAAAAACCTTTTATTTAACATTTCCAGCTAAAAGGCTTTATTTCACCGTCAGACAATTTTTTAATCATATTATAAATTTTATTTAAAAATCAAAAAAATTTGTAAAAAAATGTTATGAATAAATTTTTTGCTGTCATGAAACCGACAACTTTGACGCGTCAGACTGGGAAATTGGAAAATAATTTTCGTCAGACAATACGAAAACTTGTTTTTGTATGTTTTAATAAATTAATACAGCGAAAATCAGCTGGTTATTAATAAATTTTCTTATAGTCGTTTTTCCGACATGTTCGAGATAGCGGACACGCCCAATGACCCACATTTATTGTCAGACAATTATTTTTTCACGTTTCAATTCTACTTGGAAATATAACAGTATCTATACATTTTCTATATGCCGCCAAAATGACATGTTTCGGAAAATCTAGCGGGAAAACGCCCCAAAGACAAAAAAAAATGATAGAGGAAAATGCTGTCAGACTAGGTCCAATGAAGCCATACACGAAGTTTGGAGAGAGTATGTATCAGCAAAATTTTTCCCGACGGGCACCTTAACCATTTAGTCCGTCACGGGACAAATCGTTTAGAATTTCCTCACGTGTATGGGGGCCTATTGTGAACAAGAATAACTATTGTGTAGTATATTTTCTTTGCAGTTAACGCAATATTGCAATAAGTAATTCACTATTTACGAATTTCCTAAGAGCTGTACAGAACATTTTAAAATCATGATTAATATTAAAATTACCTTTACCTTTTTCCACTACTTTTGTTTCCGCAGCCCCTGTTCTTATGACCTTCTTTTCCACAACATCAGTAGGTGACTTCTTGTGAATTTCTTGTTTTGTTTTCTGCAAGTAATCCATCCTCAAAAGTTGCTTCTCCGTATCATGTTGGCTTTCATCGATTAGTTCAATTTTACACAAACACCATCCAGAGGGAAAGTGCTTGAGAAAGTATGTCTGATCCAGTAAAAATGAATGTTTTATTTGATTTGGATTCGTCTTGCGCCCGATATTCGTTTCCAAAGAAGTGCTCAAGGGCAAATTTTTCAACTTATTTGCAATTTGAATTGGAGAAGTTACAATTGTTGCGTTTGTGTCCGATTTAAAAAAACTCATTTTGTACTGTTTGGAGCTCAAACGGACAGGTGATATTAATAAACTGAAAAATTCTATGGAAGTATCTCTAATGGAAACGATCAAGCAAAATATATTATTTTTCGTGACAAATATTAGATTTCTCAAAAATGTATGTTTTGCAATTATCTGGAAACGATCTTTCTTTACTACATACTCTGGATGTATTTGATTAAAATGCCCAACTAACTGACATCCATTACCTTCATAATCGCAAAAGGGGCATTTGCAACACTTTTTATATTTGCAATTTTTCTCGTGCTCTACTACAGCTTCATTCAAATGAAGCAGTTCTTCACATCCCTCATAATAGTTAATACATCGGAATGTTAATTTTTCAGCAACAAGATTGTACAAGGAATGATGCAAAGTTTTCAAATCGGATCGTTTGTCGGGGCTGCATCGTCCACATATTATTTTTCCCTCGCGAGAGACCATGACAGGGCCTACGGATAGGTACTTCCAACATTCTGTGCAAACTTGTTGATTAAGAACTTCCTGTGATAAAATTCTGTTGTCCATTTCGTGTTTCTGTAAAGAAAAAAACAACAGTTATTTTTATTAAACTATTGTAAAATTCTGGATATCGATTTTTTTTAAACATAATATTTTTAGTCGCAATTCACCTATAAAATCCTTGTTTTACTATAAGGAACGTAACCAGACTGCACCCAACAGCTACTCTCCGGGCTATATGCCCCGCCGAGCGCTGATTTACAAGTTACAAGCCTGTGCGTTAAGTGTAATAATTGCATATTACCATCAAAACGCTAATGCTTCGATTGCAACAAACACCAGCCGAAAGACTGATCCTACTTAACGGAGCTCTCGTGCCAGTCGTCTCACACCATTTGCAGACTGCAATGTTCGCTCTCGTCAGTGCAAGGTAGGCATGCGACGACCGACACGCGGATCAATTGACTATTTAGTACATTTCGGTATCTTTGGGATAGCGACATGTAAAACAGTCAGCGGTCCAGTGTCTATTGCAATCGAAAAATAAATTGCCTGACTGGGCTTAGCATAGATCAAAAGTGCTTTTAGAGGGCGGAATATTAAAACATAATATTTTTAGTTGCAAACTCCTCTATACAATCCTTATTTTACTATAAGGAACGTAACCAGACTGCAACCAACAACTACTCCCCGGGCTATGTGCCCCGCCGAGCGCCCCATCAAAACGCTAAAGCTAATAATAGTCAAGGGATCCTCGTGTCCGTCGTCACATGCCTACCTTGCACTGACGAGAGCCAACAGCTGCAGTCTGCAAATGATGTGGGACGATGGCACGAGAGCTTCTTTAAGTAGAATCAGTCTTTCCGCTGGTGTTTGTTGCAATCGAAGCATTGGCGTTTTGATGGTAATATGCAATTATTACACTTAATGCGCCAGGCTTGTAACTTGTAATTCAGCACTCGGCGGGGCATATAGTCCGGAGAGTAGCTGTTGGTTGCAGTCTGGTTACGTTCGTTGTAAAAAGTTGGGCCATTTCCGGTGACACCCGAAGGGGGAAAAGACGACAGTTATGCCACAAAGTGTCTTCTTGGTCATATAATATATCTAACCAAGTTTCATTCTGACGGCCTAAAAAATAAGAAAAAAAAGGGGATCCGCCATTATCCGCTGACATCCGGCATAGCGATAGTTTGCTCTGGGATTATCAATTTTCATCATATCACATTACAAGCACAAAGCATATCAGTTTCACGTAAAAATTATATTTTTATCATAATGTCTGGTCAAAAGTGGCAGAATGTTTTGTCTAACAAAATAACTAAATAATTCCTCATCACATGTATAATAGCTCACGTAAATGGTGTGATGAATTGTTTCTTTCCTTACAAAACGAAACCATCAAATTTTGTGAAAATCAAAATAGATTATAGAATACCGAGTTACTAAAAAGAAAAACTACCTTAGTCAGTTTCCGACGTTTTAGTCAACCCCTCAATTCCGTCTATGTTTCTACATACATCATTCGAGTAAACCGCAAACGAAAACTTGTAACACCTAACGACATAACAATTTTAGTTAATTATCACAGCTCTTATTTATTTTATTGTTTGCATAGTTGAACCGCGAAGAAAGTGAGAATATAGGATTAACCGAAATGTCGGTAAATGACTAACAGCCGTGTCACAATCGTTGATTAACTAATGGTTAGAGGTTAAGTATTGGTTTATTATAAACATCTGTTTCACAATATCTGGTTGACTTCAAGATCTTGGTTATCTTATAGTTAAGTAAACCAGAAGATGAGGTACTGGTTAACTAAAAATATGACAACAACTATCAAGTCAATTTTTGTTTTGTAACAAAGCGATACAATTTATTTCTATCAATAGATTTCGCAGATTATAATGTGAATACTTACATTGCTTGTAGTAACGGTGAAGAAGTTAGGATGCCTAAAATACTTGATTAAATATTTGTAGTTTTCAGGATAGCGAAATTTGATACAGAAACAAATCTCAAATATATATCTTAATTATAAATAATAACTTCAAAACCATAAAACTCTCAATTAAAAATAGTTTGTATATAACCTAAATTTAATACCCGTAAGTTTGTCACTGTATATTAACATAAATACTTATGTCTAGCCGATAGCCGCGTGGGTTAAGGCGCCAATCGCGATTAATCACACGAGTATCGCGACACCGGGTTCGATCCCGGCACTGGCACTGTCGGAGGAAATGGTTGTATGTCCGTGTTTTTTCAATGTGTAACTCCCTGCTAAGCCCCTGGCTTCTGGAATTGGGGGTTGTCTAATTTCTGTGCTGTTTCTTTATTATATATTATTATTATTATTTATGTATTTGATTCTTTGCGCACTTATGTAAAAATGTTGTACAATGTTCTTTGCATTTCGTTTTTGGCATGTTGTATTTTGTACAATCGTAACTGGAGTATTCTGTCGGGCAATAAATTCTTTATTATTTTTATTAGTTATTTGCATTTCTGCTAAATTAAAAACTATACCGGTGACCCAGAAAGTACCAATAGTTTCTACAGTTTCAAAAATAAAATTCTGAAATTTGGGAAATCAAATATAGGTATCAATGGCCACATTTTGACCATTCGGTGGTACAAAATTCACTTCCGGTATGGCCGGAAATTGTCACCATTTTTTTATTTTAAATAGCACCTTGTACATTTTCACTTTTCGCATAAAGCTGTAATATCTCTTTCCAACGCTTTTTTCAGAATTAAAATCGGATAAAAAATAACCTTGGAAATGGCATTTTATTTGCTATTTCTAGTTGGCTTTGGAATTCAGGAACAAATTTAAAAAATTTCGAAGTAGACTTTGAATTTGAATAAAATGATATTTCTCAACAAATTAAATGTAAAACTGGCCTATTTTTTTGTTCATTTTAGAAATGTTTTTCCCATTTTTCCATTTCATGGAAATTCAATTTGTCATAACTCCAATTTTTCCAATAGTACGCTGTAAATTTTATTTTTGTATCAGATAGAAGTGGTAAATTTGCTTTAGGCTGGTTTTTCCCGATTAAAAATTGAATATAAATTAATATAAATATTAAGCTTTTTGTAGAAGCGTTTCGAATTGTGTATCCATATCTTGAAGTAAGTTATAAAAAAACAGATGAAAAATTGCACGCAGCATCTGTCAAAACGTTATTGTTGAGTGAAATAGAGACGTATTTATTAATTGTAAATTTATTATTAGGTATTAATTTTATTTTCAATTTATTAAATTAAATACAAAGGAGTGAATATGTAACCTATTTTTGAATCTTTTCATAAATTCTACACACAAAAATTAAAATATTTCAACCGTAACATCATTATCACTCACTCAACAAAAACATCCAATATAAATATACATAAACCAAAATTTTACCAAAAGTAACATTAACAGAGCATACAGAAAGAACAGAAAGGAGACAGTTAAATACCTACTTCAGATCAGTTGCATTCCAACACCAGATGTGTAAAGATAACGTAAAAATCCGTGTTAAAAATTCGTATTTAAAGAACAAATTATAAGTACACACATTTATTATGCAAACAAAGAAAAATTGTTGTACCATTTATTTATTTTTGAAATTGTCGACTGTAATTAGTTTTTAAATTGTAGTTAATTCTCTGACGATGGCGGTAATAAACCGAAACGTAATAAAATAAAATAAAAACGTTTATTTCAATGACCAGCAACCCAAGAAGATTCGCATTAATTAATTATTTTTTAATTTTTAGTGTGACTTTTTACAGAAAAGCAAGTATTAAAAAAATGTTTTTTTATTTTCTACTTTTTAGTCATACTTTAATTAAATTATTATCACAAATTGCCTAACAGTCCAGTGCCGAACCGGTTTCCAGAGGCCAAAAGTCGACAAAATTCTTAGCAATATATGGATGGTCGGCAAATTTAGGATTAATGGTATATAAATGGGGGAAAATCAATTGGACCCCAATAAATAACCGGAAGTAGGGTGGGGGTGGAAAAAAGGTGCGCTTTTAGGGGTGAAAAGTGGTCAATATTTTGATTTTTTATTTCTATCTCCCACAGAAATGATTCGATTTTATTGAAATTTGGTGAAAATGGACATTGTTATGTCTCAAATAAGCTGTAATTTTTTTAAAGCGAAATATTTATTTTTTGATTTTATGCGAATTTAATTTTTAAAAAAGGCCTAATTTTCAATGAAAAAAGTTGATTAACGAAATTTTGATTCTTGAAAATTTCAGGACAGAATTTTTTTCGTTGAAACCTTTGCTTTAAGATGGTGTAAAAAAGCACACAGTTATTGTGGAAAAACATTGTCAAAAATGAAAAAACCCAAAACAAATATTTTTTTCAAGATCGATTTTTCCGTAATTGTTACGAATTCTGCATTGTTTATAGAAATTAAGTGTTGAGAGTAATGTAAAATAGTAATTTCAATGTAACATCAAATAAGAGAACTTTGATTAACCGTTTAAGGTTCGGGCTATTGAGAAACAAATTGTTTAATCAATAGTTTTACATAAAAAAATTGCTAGAAACGTCAGTTTTTGTTGAAGAAAAATTTTTCTAATGCTTCATGGACAAAAATAAACTGAAAATAATGTCATTAGAATAAATATTTCAATGATTGAAATGGCGGGGCAGTTCTTATGCTACGCGGTCTCGAGCGCGCGCGCAGCTCTTTTTTATTCGTTTCTGCTAGATCGCATGCAACCCACTTGTCCCTGATTTTCCACGACTTCCACTTTCGCCGGAAAAGGAAAAAAACTATTATGAAATCATTACTGGCTAACCAAAATTTATCAAATCTAGCAGAAATTTTTTATCGGATAATTGCAGATAAACAATTGCTGAAAATGGATTAACCGCAACGGTTAAAAGTTCATTTAATTTAGAAAAGCTACCACCAACTGAAGGACCAGCTGAACAACACTGCTACAAGGCCTATTTTCAGATACAAACTTGGCTTGGTAACAAATTTACGGCTACGGATTGGGGATGGAAACACCATCTAACCGGAATAATGCCTAAATTGACAGAAAAAAAAGTAATTCCTGAAAGTTTGCTGAAGCTGTGAAACTAGTTGTGCTAGTAAAAGATGCGGCGGTCGTAAAATGTTCCACTTTATGCTCCAATTTTCACGGGTCCGAAAACTGTTCTAACGGTGAAACAGAACCGTTAGAGGAAATCAGCGATTCGGAGGAAAGTGATGACGAAGCAACTACAAATTTTAAAATTAATAGTGAAAATAAAAATCTTGATGAATTTGAGGGCCTTGACGATGTCGAAAACCTTGTTGGAGATCCTGAACAAACAGAAAACTATGTTAAATCTGATGATGTAGTGCAGCTTTCCAAAAACATAAGGTTAAAATAGATTTTTGATTTTACAGTCCTACTTTGTGAAATGAAATTACTTTAAATATTTATTTTAATGACATTATTTTCAGTTTATTTTTGTCCATGAAGCATTAAAAAAAATGTGTCTTGAACGAAAACTGACATTCCTAGCAATTTTTTTTAATGTAAAACTATGATTAAACAATTTGTTTCTCAACAGCCCGAACCTTAAACGGTTAATCAAAGTTCCCTTATTTGATATTACATTGAAATTACCATTTTACATCGCTGTCGACACTTAATTTCAATAAACGATGCAGAATTCGTAACAATTACGGAAAAATCGATCTTGAAAAATCTTTGTTTTGGTTTTTCCCATTTTTGACAATGTTTTTCCATAGTAACAGTATGATTTGTTTACACCATATTAAAGTAAAGGTTTTAATGAAAAAAATTCTGTCCTGAAATATTCAAGAATCAAAATTTCGTTAATCAACATTTTTTATTGAAAATTAGGCCTTTTTTCAAATTAAATTCGCATAAAATCAAGAAATAAATATTTCGCTTCAAAAAAATTACAGCTTATTTGAGACATAACAATGTCCATTTTCACCAAATTTCATTAAATTCGAATCATTTCTGTGGAAGATAGAAATAAAAAATCAAAAAATTGGTTTTTGACGTTTCTCTTAATAGTTTTGAGGTTATGTTGAAAAATATGAGAAATAATATAAGAATAAAAGTTGTAGATCTTTCAATTATCTACAACTTTTGCATTTAACTTTTTTTGATAGGAAGTCTGGTTTTGCCGGGAATCGTAAAAACCACGTTTCACCCTTAAAAGCACGCCTTTTCCACCCCCACCCTACTTCTGGTTATTTGTTGGGGGTCCCATCGATTTTCCCCCAATTATATACCATTAATCCTAAATTTTTCGACCATCCATATACTGCTAAACATTTTTTTTGGACAAAAATTATCGGCACTGGACTAAGTATAATTAGTAGGTTAATTTGGATTTTCAAAGATCCTTCGCTTTCTCGCTCCTTCGTTTTGCAGATTTTTCAATTTCACCCTCGCGCCCCTTACGTGCGTATATTTACAAAAGTAACGGTGGAATATTGTATTGTCATCCGATCTTAGTAACTGTACAAAATTTCACCAATTGATTATGTCAGGAAGTGTGCTAAATAAAGGGTACAAGATTTAAACCGCCATTGGGCAGCTAAAAAATAACAAATCTCCCGGCGCCGACTCACTCCCAGCTGAGATCTTTAAAGCTGTGTCGTCAGAGCTCATATCCTACCTCAAAAAACTGTTTGATGTCGTGTGGGAAAGTGGTCAAGCTCCGCAGGAGTTTCGTGATACACTTTTAATCAACCTCTTCAAAAACAAAGGGAGCGCTGCGGACTGTGGAAATTACAGGGGTATAGCTCTCCTGGCTGTTGGAGGGAAGATACTCACTAAAGCGATGGCAAATAGGCTAACACCTGTTATGGAAAAGTTACTTCCTGAAACACAGAGTGGCTTTAGACCAAACCGAGGCACATCGGATTTAATCTACACACTTAAACAGCTTCAAGAAAAAGCACTCGAACATCAAGGAGAAATTCACATGGCCTTCATTGATTTAACCAAGGCGTTTGACTCGGTGGACAGGGAAGTGCTCTGGAAAATTATGTTCCGCTTAGGTATCCCTAGAAAATTTGTGGAAGTATGTCGCAGTCTACATACAAACAACAACGCCCAGGGTATGTATAATAATGAGGCAACCGAACCTTTCCAAACCCTCACTGGAGTTAGGCAGGGATGTGTCCTGGCACCCCTACTCTTTAATTTGTTTACCACTGCTCTAACAATTATTGTTGACAACAAACTGACAGTCAGAGGAATAGGTCTCAGATACCGTTTTGATGGCGGTCTCTTTAACATAGGGCGCTTTAGAGCTTTCACGAAGACACGCACACGATTCATTTGTGATCTCCAGTATGCGGATGACTGTGCACTTTTAGCCTCTACGCCGGAAGAGCTTCAAGAACTTTTAGATGTGTATGCCCAGAGCTATGATTCCTTGGGACTTAAAATCAACATTGGAAAAACTAAGATTATGTCAACTCCTCATCAAGTGAACCAAATAGACATTACACTTAACGGAAATTCTCTTGAAGTGGTGGATCAGTTCAATTACTTAGGCAACGTTGTTAATGACAAAGCAAACATGGACAGCGAGATTCGCAATAGAATTAACGCTGCATCTAGAGCACTCTGGGGACTTAGAGAGAGAGTATTTGACAACCACGACCTTGCTTTGTCAACGAAAATGGCTGTCTACAGAGCAGTTGTCATTCCAACACTGCTATATGGATGTGAAAGCTGGGTCACTTACCGTCGTCATGTGAAAGAATTAGAACGTTTTCAGCAAAGACACCTCAGAAGTATGATGAAAATCCGTTGGTTCCATCACATACCAAACGTGGAAGTACTCAGGAGAGCAAAGAACCTTCCAATTGAGGTGCTTATTTCAAGAGCACGCCTAAGATGGGCAGGTCACGTTCATCGTATGCATGATAACCGCCTTCCTAAATGTACACTTTATGGTGAGTCGCTAAGCGGTAGAAGAAAGCGTGGCGGTCAACGAAAGAGGTTCAAAGACGCTCTCCATGAAAATCTAAAATCCTGCGGTATTGCAGACGAGCAATGGGAACAACTTGCAGCGGACAGAACCGAATGGCGAGGGGTTGTGGCCAGCTATCAAGGAAATGTTGCTGCAAGAAGGCCGAATCCAAGACCTAACCAGATCTATGTTTGTCCTGACTGCGGTCGACATGTGCTCTCCCGAATTGGCCTCTATAGCCATAGTCGTGTGCACCGTAGATGAATGGGAATTACAATAGACTACACCTTTTACTTGTTTTTTATTGTACACAATCTATCAACTGTAACATTTTTATACTCGGACTCGAGTAACGGCTAATAGTAATATTAACAAGATTTAAAGACAAACATTGTGAAAACTGAATAAAAATACTATATTGAAGTAAAAATAAATCTGTTTTATGTAATGCGTTACAGGATACGATTTATTGAAAAATGCTTAAAAATAC
Source organism: Leptura quadrifasciata (assembly GCA_963675555.1). Classification (NCBI taxonomy): domain Eukaryota; kingdom Metazoa; phylum Arthropoda; class Insecta; order Coleoptera; family Cerambycidae; genus Leptura; species Leptura quadrifasciata. The sequence continues at coordinate 70,991,062 of OY776678.1, forward strand.
GTTGAAGCACGTAAAAATGTTTTCAAATAATTAATTAACCGCTAAATTTTTTAACCCCTCCTCAATCCTTTAACTAATTGCCCAGGGGTGATCCTCTCAGGGTAATTTACCACGTTACTACTAGTACTCTAAATAATAATCTAATGTCGAAGAACGGGTCATAGAAAGAATTAAATGTCCTACAATATTACGATTTTCAACCCTTCCTTCAATCGGAATCTTTCACTATATAAATGCCTAGGTTAGACTGTGAACCTATTTGAAGAAATTTTGATGATGCAAAACTATTTTTTTTTTTTTTCAGCGAATTGAATGTTTTAAAAAAGATACTATTTATTGCGTCAAACGCCGTTTAAATAATTTCGGCCCCCTACAAAAATCCCACAAACTAAAAATTATAATTACTGTGTAAAATAGGTGTCGTACGAAAACTACCCCACCGCCAAGACCAGGACCCAGTGTTGTCTCCTTAAACAGAACTAAACACCATAAAAGTTGAAGGCTATCAGGCACTCATTAAAAAATTCAGTAGCTCTTGGTCTATTAATGTAATAAAACAGATAGGCACTGATAAGCGGTTTTTTTGCCAAAGAAAAACTATTCATTCCTAATAGGCATATTTCGAAAGATTTCATAAGTTTTTTTAAAGAATTAATTCAATGAATGAATATAGCGAGGGGGCCCAGAAAGTACCTAACATTTTGACCATTCGGTGGTAAAAAAATCACTTCTTTATTTTGAATAGCACCCTGTATATTTAAGTCACTTTATTCATAAAGCTGTAATTTCTTTTTCCAACGCTTTTTTCAGATTTAAAATCGGATGAAATATAACCTTGGAAATGGCATTTATTTGCTATTTCTAGTTGGCTTTGGAATTCAGGAACAAATTTAAACAATTTTGAAGTAGACTTTGAATTTGAATAAAAGGATATTTCTCAACAAATTAAATGTAAAATTGGCATATTTTGTTCATTTGCTTGGATTTAGAAATGCTTTTTCCATTTTTCAATTTCATGGAAATTCAATTTGACATAACTCCAATTTTTCTAATAGTACCTGTATTTGAGTGAGTGGTAAATTTGCTTTAGACTGGTTTTCCCGATAATATAAATTAAAATAAATATTAAGCTGTTTATACAAGCGTTTCGAATTATGTGTCCATATCTTGCAGTAAGCTATGAAAAACAGATGAAAAATCAGCTCAGTGTGTTAAAGCGACTGGCTAGCAAACTGAGTTGCCTAGCGAAGTGGGTTCAATTCCTGCAAGGCGAAACAATTTTTCATTTAAAAAAATTGCCCCAAGAGTGGTTCGGAGTCCACATTAAACTGTAGGGCCTCGTCTCTCTTTGCCTAGCACAAGATCCTTGAGATCTTCCAGGGGGTTACTTCGGTAACTTGAGAGGCGGTTAAGAAAACATTTTAAGAAAACATCTGTCAAAACGTTATTGTTGAGTGAAATAGAGATGTATTTATTATTTGTAAATTTATAATTAGGTGCTTTAATCAAAAACCAGATATCATTTATGATGCAATATACACGAAATGAAAAGGTAGATTTAAATTTAATAAATGAATTTAATAATTTATATAAGATTGGGTTTGCGGTTGCCGGTCCTTGCGTTTGTTTTTGTATCCAAAACGATGCGACTATAATTTTAATTATTTCTGCCAATGAAATAAATAAAGTGTGTTGAAACCTTCTAAAAATGACACACAAATTCTCGTCCAAAGGGCCAAAGAAGGAAATGAAGGCACTGCTACCAAAAAAATCTCGATCACTGTATGAGAAAGAATATGAAAAAATTCAACAATGGGCTAACAGAAATTCTGTAACTGTCAGCGAGACAGTTCTAACGACTTATTTTCACGAACTGGTTGGCACGTATAGTCTAAGTCAACGCACCCCGGCAAATAAAAAACGCAACAAAAACTTTACAATCTCATTAATACCATCACACTTTGTGCTGCCTCGACCGCAATTGACTCGCTTACCTTTATAGGTTCTTAATGTGCGTCTGGTTGCTTGATGGCAGGCATGCCGCATGGCCTGCAGCGGTCATAATTATGTCGTAAAGTTTTTGTTGCGCTTTTTATTTGAAGGGATGCGTTGATTAGGCTATATCTATTATTGTAATTTTCAATTTTTTAAATATTTTTTGATGTTTTTCAGAAGTGAGTATTGAAGGGCATAATAAACGAGCGTAATCATTACGCCCGCTCTTTTTGGCCCTAGGGTATTATTTTTTGTATTATCTGTTTGTTTATTGCAATAATTGTATAATTATTATTATTAGCCGTTACTCGAGTCCGAGTATAAAAATGTTACAGTCGATAAATTGTGTACAATAAAAAAAAAGTAAAAGGTGTAGTCTATTGTAATTCCCATTCATCTACGGTGCACACGACTATGGCTATAGAGGCCAATTCGGGAGAGCACATGTCGACCGCAGTCAGGACAAACATAGACCTGGTTAGGTCTTGGATTCGGCCTTGCAGCAACATTTCCTTGATAGCTGGCCACAACCCCTCGCCATTCGGTTCTGTCCGCTGCAAGTTGTTCCCATTGCTCGTCTGGAATACCGCAGGATTTTAGATTTTCATGGAGAGCGTCTTTGAACCTCTTTCGTTGACCGCCACGCCTTCTTCTACCGCTTAGCAATTTACCATTAAGTGTACATTTAGGAAGGCGGTTATCATGCATACGATGAACGTGACCTGCCCATCTTAGACGTGCTCTTGAAATAAGCACCTCAATTGGAAGGCTGTTTGCTCTCCTGAGTACTCCCACGTTTGATATGTGATGGAACCAACGGATTTTCATCATACTTCTGAGGTGTCTTTGCTGAAAACGTTCTAATTCTTTCACATGACGACGGTAAGTGACCCAGCTTTCACATCCATATAGCAGTGTTGGAATGACAACTGCTCTGTAGACAGCCATTTTCGTTGACAAAGCAAGGTCGTGGTTGTCAAATACTCTCTCTCTATGTATATAATATAATAATGTATATAATGTATAAATGATTGGAAATAATCGAATAAAAATAATGGCCTTTTTTAATTTTTTATTAGAAATTCGTAAACCGCAACCCCTAAAACCCCCCAGATAGCGATTTTGATCGATTTGGACCTAAATGGAAAAAGTCGCTAGCCATATTGGCGCCGTCATTTTGAATTTCTAAATTTCGACTAAAAATTCATAATCCGCGACCTAGAAAACCCCCCAGATATCGATTTTGAGTTGAATCTGATCTTAAACGGTAAACTCGTCCACCATCTTGAAATCGCCATCCTGAACTAAATTTTCGACTAGAAATTCGTAATCGGCGAACCCGAAAACCCCCAGATATCGAGTTTGATCGATTTGTACCATAAATGATAAAAGTCGTTCGCCATTTTGAATTTCTAAATTTTGACAAAGAATTTATAATTGGCGATCTCGAAAACCCCCAGATATCGATTTTGAGTCTAATCGGTTCATTAACGGTAAAGTCGTCCACCATCTTGTTTTTTTCTTATATGATAATGTTAAAGTGTATTGTCATCGGATTTATACATATGTGCAAAATTTCAAAGCTCTAGCTTAATTAAAACTAATCGGAATTTTGATTGCAAGATTTGACCTAAAGAAAATGTTTTTCATTAATGTTTTACTATTAATCGTGTGCAACTAATTATTTTTATGATAAGAAAATGTTCGTGCACTTTTTAAAGCGATTTCTGTGAGTGGTAATGTTAGCATTACAATAGATTATTTTTTAAGAATTAAGAGCTATAAATGTTTTCTCACCGCAACAAATTCTTTTTATGATAAGAAAATATTTATGTATTTTTTAAAGCGATTTCTGTGAGTAGTAATACTATCTTCATTGTGACGTTAGAGCTCTGTGAAGTTAGCACTACCACTTTAAAATTTTGAAATCGTTTTGGCCTCATCAATTGCAGCTTTTTTGTTGCGAATTTGTTGCGGTGAGAAAAAATTTGTAGCTCTTTATTTAAAAAAAATAACCCATAGTAATGCTAACTTCACATTGAAGATAGCATTATCACTCAACAGTGCGTTAAAATTTTGAATTCGTTTTGGCCTCATCAATTGTAGCTTTTTTGTTGCGAATTTGTTGCGGTGCGAAAAAATTTGTAGCTCTTTATTTTAAAAAAATAACCCATGGTAATGCTAACTTCACAGTGAAGATAGCATTACTACTCGCCAGTGCTTTTAAATTTTGAAATCGTTTTGGCTCCATTAATTGTAACTTTTTTGTTGCGAATTTGTTGCGGTGAGAAAACATTTGTAGCTCTTTATTTTAAAAAAATAACCCATGGTAAAGCTAACTTCACAGTGAAAATAGCATTACGGCGCACAGAAATCGCTTTAAAAAGTGCACAAATATTTTATTATCATAAAAAGAATGTGTTGCGAATTTTTTGCTGTGTGAAAACATTTGTAACACTTAATTTAAAAAAAAAATAACCTATGGTGATGCTAACTTCACAGTGAAGATAGCATTACCACTCACAGAAATAGCTTTAAAAAGTGCACAAACATTTTCTTATCATAAGAATAATTTGTTGCGAATTTGTTGCACACGATTAATAGCAAAAAATTAATGAAAAAATGTTTTTTCTGGTAATACGAACTTGATAATCAAAATCGCTTTTAATAATTAGCCCAATAAAACGGGAGATTTGTCGATTTGGATGAAATAATTCAAAGCGGGCTGAAATTATGGGAACCGGCGTATTTTATGATAATTTTTAATATATCAAAAGGCCCCACCCGTAGACGTCTGCCGTCTGCGGAGGCGAGGGGAGGGAGAAAATAGTTTTTAAAAAAATCGGTTTTCCGTAAAAAACTACAAACAAGAAATTTTCGTCACCTTTGAAGTACAAAAAGGTACATTTAATAATATTTTTTCACTTTTTGAAGTATCAGAAATTCTCACAGAATAACTTCAGCCCGCTCTGAATTATTTCATCCCAATTTTCCCATTTCATTGGGCTAAATAATTTATAAATAAGAACGATAAAAAAAATGTTTAAATATTTTTTTCAAAAAGGGCCGGAACAAACAGATAGCTTTAAAAAAATGAGCAATCGCGACTGAACGATTCTGGGTGCATCGTATAGAAAATAAAACACAAAATGTGCAAGGCAAGTAAGGAAGGAAATTTGCAGATAACAGGTTTCAAAAGATTTTGAGAACAAAACGTGGACTACTGTAATTTATATTGAAAAATAGTAGCAGTTTACTCATAAAAACAGGTATTCCATTTTATTTCGTAAACATTTTACTCAAAAATGTTTTCTAAGGAACGAAAAAGCATAAATCGCTAGAATTCTAATGTTGTCATAAAAAGAGAACATAGTTTATTATGTTAAAACTATATTAGAGAAAACTTTATTTGCAACGAATTGTTTCTCGATGCAACAAATTCGTACGCGACACGTAACAAAGTCTCTAAATGAAAAACACATCAAAAAATGCATTTGCAACGGTTTTTGCAGGTGGTAGTCTTAGGCTGCGCTGGAAATTCAAACTTTCATTAAATTTTGCTAAAACTTTTTTCGCAACAAATTAGGTCTCGGTGCAATAAATTCGTACACCACACGGTACAAATACTCGAAGTGAGAAACAGATGGAAAAATGCATTTACAACAATTTTTGTCGGTGGTAGTGTCAGGTTGCGCTGGAAATGCAGCGCATTATCAATTTTTGCGAAAACCTGTTTCGTAACAAATTATTACTCAGCACAGCAAATTCGTGCATCACACGCTACAACAACTCATAGAAATGAAAAACACATGAAATAATGCATTTACAGCCATTTTTGTAGGTGGTAATGCCAAGTTGTGCAGAAAATTCAACGTTTTCGGTTTTTACTGAAAATTTGTTTCGCAACAAATTATGACTCGGCGCAACAAATTTGAACACCACACGCTACAAATCGTCGAAGTGAAAAACACATGAACAAATGCATTTGCAACGGTTTTTGGCAGTGGTAATGCCAGGTTGTAATTTGTTGCGAAAGAACTTTTCAGTATAAACCGAAAAAACATTGAATTTTCAGTACGACCTGGCATTACCACTGCCAGAAATCGTTGCAAATGCATTATTTTGTGTGTTTTTCACTTCGACAATTTGTAGCGTGTGGTCTACGAATTTGTTGTGCCGAGTAACAATTTGTTGCGAAACAAGTTTTCGCAAAAAACGATAAAACGTTGAATTTTCAGTACGACCCGACATTACCACTGCCAAAAACCGTTGCAAATGCATTTGTTCATGTGTTTTTCACTTCGACGATTTGTAGCGTGTGATGTAAGAATTTGTTGTGCCGAGTAATAATTTGTTGCGAAGCAAATTTTCAGTAAAAACCTTCTGCACAACTTGGCATTACCACCTACAAAAATGGCTGTAAATGCATTATTTCATGTATTTTTCACTTCTATGAGTTGTAGCGTGTGATGCACGAATTTGTTGTGCCGAGTAATAATTTGTTACGAAACAGGTTTTCGTAAAAATTGATAATGAACTGCATTTCCAGCGCAACCTGACACTACCACCGCCAAAAATTGTTGCAAATGCATTTTTCCATCTGTTTCTCACTTCGAGTATTTGTACCGTGTGGTATACGAATTTGTTGCACCGAGACCTAATTTGTTGCGAAAAAAGTTTTAGCAAAATTTAATGAAAGTTTGAATTTCCAGCGCAGCCTAAGACTACCACCTGCAAAAACCGTTGCAAATGCATTTTTTGATGTGTTTTTCATTTCGAGACTTTGTTACGTGTCGCGTACGAATTTATTGCATCGAGAAACAGTTCGTTGCAAATAAAGTTTTCTCTAATATAGTTTCAACATAATAAACCATGTTCTCTTTTTATGACAACCTTAGAATTCTAGCGATTTATGCTTTTTTTGAGTAAAATGTTTACGAAATAAAATGGAATACCCGTTTTTATGAGTAAACTGCTACTGTTTTTCAATATAAATTACAGTAGTTCACGTTTTGTTCTCAAAATCTTTTGAAACCTGTTATCTGCAAATTTCCTTCCTTACTTGCCTTGCACATTTTGTGTTTTATTTTCTATACGATGCACCCGAAATCGTTCAGTCGCGATTGCTCGCTTTTTTAAAGCTATCTGTTTGTTCCGGCCCTTTCTAAAAAAATATTTAAACATTTTTTTTTTATCGTTCTTATTTATAAATTATTTAGCCCAATGAAATGGGAAAATTTGGATGAAATAATTCAGAGCGGGCTGAAGTTATTCTGTGAAAATTTCTGATACTTCAAAAAGTGAAATTTTTTTTATTAAATGTACCTTTTTGTACTTCAAAGGTGACGAAAATTGCTTGTTTGTAGTTTTTTACGAAAAACCGATTTTTTTTTTACCTATTTTCTCCCTCCCTCGCCTCCGCCGGCGTCTACGGGTGGGGTCCTTTGATATATTCAAAATTATCACAAAATACGCCTGTTCCCAAAATTTCAGCCCGCTCTGAATTATTTCATCCAAATCGACAAACCTGCCGTTTTATTGGGCTAATTATTAAAAGCGATTTTGATTACCAAGTTCGCATTACCAGAAAAAAACATTTTTTCATTAATTATTTGCTATTAGTCGTGTGCAACAACTTCGCGACAAATTATTCTTGTGATAAGAAAATGTTTGTGCACTTTTTAAAGTTATTTCTGTGAGTGGTAATGCTATCGTCACTGTGAAGTTAGCATTACCATGGGTTATTTTTAAAAAATAAAGGGCTACAAATTTTTTCTCACCGCAACAAATTCGCAACAAAAAAGCTACAATTAATGGTGCCAAAATAATTTCAAAATTTTTAAGCACTGGTGAGTAGTAATGCTATCTTCATTGTGAGGTTAGCATTACCATGGGTTATTTTTTAAAAATAAAGAGCTACAAATTTTTTCTCACCGCAACAAATTCGCAACAAAAAAGCTACAATTGATGAGGCCAAAACAATTTCAAAATTTTAAAGCACTGTGAGTGGTAATGCTATCTTCACTGTGAAGTTAGCATTACTATGGGTTATTTTTTTTAAATAAAGAGCTACAAATTTTTTCTCACCGCAACAAATTCGCAACAAAATAGCTACAATTGATGAGGCCAAAACGATTTCAAAATTTTAAAGTGGTAGTGCTAACTTCACAGAGCTGTGATATTTACTTCTTGTTTCGTTTTTGATTTTAATATTATTTTGTTTAAATAATTAGAACAATAATAATGAACTTTCTACTGTTCTACAATCCAAAATATGAAAGAAAGAATAATAACTTCATTTCAAAGACGCATGAAGATTATCAATCAAAATGGACAACATGTGGAGCACTTATTTAATTTCTCCTGTTCAATTATTTGACAAAACGTTTAATTTTTAAAGAGTATTCTTGAATTTTGTATTTATTGCTCAATAAATCGAATATAAATACCTAGCCATAGGGAAGTACTCACAAAAAATGTTCGGTTCTCATTTTTACATCACATCGCCGAAAAATATACAGGGTGTTCCATTAAAAAAATTGAGAAAATTCAATTTAAATAGTTCTTAATTGAAAAATAATTTTTAGCCACCCTGTACATTTTTTGGAAGAAAAATGATTCAAAAACATTAACTAGATGTCTCGTAACTGGTATTCACATAAGTTTTTCTTAAAACCGATAATTGTGACTTTGGTGATTTTTTTAATATGCATCTACGGATGGCATTATTTCAACAAAATTCTTTACATCCAAGTGGTTGGGAGATAGTCAATAATAATATAAATGAACAGAGTCTAGAAAGAGACTTCTTCAAAAATGTACTGATATACGTAGCATTCCATTTAAAAAAAGGCACTTGATCCTGTAATTTCGCCTTGGCTCGCCCTGTATATTCGAAAATAATTTCCGGTTATTGGCTTTTTTATCTAGTCTACAGTCTACTTGTATTTTTTTAAATTTCTAACTATCGTAGAACTCGAGGTACCGAAGTCCGACGAACTGGCACTATTGCCCCACTCTGTATATATAGATGTTTGTGTGTACGGTTAGTATAGATACGGTTGGATTAATGGGCGGGGACTGTGACGTTACAGTAGACCTTGGAACGCGCCATATTTGTATCGTTTGTTTGGTCACAGACACGGTTTATCAGATACTCTGTGGTTTGGTTGTGCATTGTGAACTTGTTTCTTTACTTTTGTGTATTCGGTGTATTTTAAAGACGCTTTAAAAAGACTATTATTAGGAAGTATTGTGGTTTTGTTTTGGGAAGTCGACTTGCCCTAATAAAAAGTAAGTACAAGTATTGTTGGTTCATTCTATATTTGTTGGTTAATTTTTTATTATTATTGTGTAGGTAAGTATTGGTTTTTTTTACAGTTATGCCTAGAACAAGGTGTGCCGTGGCTATATGTAACAATAGTTTACAAAAGGCTAAGCAAGGAAATTTGGCTGTTTCTTATCATAAATTTCCAAAAGATGACAAACTATGATGTTTCAATAAAGACTTATTATTACTATTTTATTTAATTTTACGTAATGCTAGATATATTTTTTTATTTTCATTGCTCAGATAGATATTCGCAGTCAGCAACGTTCGATTAGTAAATTTTCACTCATTTCCTAATAGTCTTAATTAAAAATATCTTTAAATAAATTTAATATATCACCTAATATAAAGTTCGTTCGTACGTGAGAATACTGTATATATATAACATTTTCCTTATACTTCTTCGTATTTTTGTGTGTTATGCTAATACCTAAAACCTTGGGGTAACAAATATTTTGCTTTAAAATTATGATAAGATAGGACGATAGCTTACACGCTTTTGTTCTATCTTAAAATAAGAAATACAGACTTTTTGTGCAGTAACTTAAAAAATTTTTGTCCGATTCTAGTGCGTCCCTTTCTTATTAAAGCAAATTTGTATAAAATAAATAATGCCTGTTTTTTTGTATTAAAATAAAATAATAATTGCAAGATATATAAGTGGAAGCAATAACGACTTAAGAGACTATTAATGAGGGTGAACGAGACAGCATTATATGCGAGCGTAAATGAGGTCTACTTTGACGTCAATGCACTAAACGTTTTCTGATTGGTAGGGGCGGGCATAATCCAACCGTATGTATAATAACCGTGGTTTGTATGTACTGTACAGTTGTACACTCCATGTACACTCTCGAACATGCATAAAAGCAAGCAGAAACATGTATTTTTGAGCACAACCATGATACGGAGACTGCGTAATATTCGAACCTTCCGGGCACTATATTATAAATCCCGTAGGTAACATTTTTTGTGCCCATGCCCATGGATTGAAACCCAATTTTCTTAACAAAACTGCGGGGTCTTCTACTAACGAAAATTCTATTAGAGGCAATTAATTCAAATTTTTGCCACATGAAATTGCCTGGAAAGGTGAATTTTATTAATGATATGCATAGTTCACACGAGCTTCTTCACAATAAAAAATTCACCATTCCAAACAATTCCACTAAAATCTAGATTGACTGCACTAAATCTAGTCTGTCAGACATGATACTTTTTAAGTGTTCGTTATGAATACCTTTTATTATTAATAAATTAGGACTCACCTTATTTAAACATACACAGCATTCTTGAAATTTACGCGGAACACTGCACTTCGACACTCACTTCAAATTAACTGCTAATCATTAAAAATCCACTTTCCAATAAATCAATCACATAGCTTCACAACACCTGCTGCAAGTGCCAATACTGCCAACAAATTAATGCATTTCCCTATTTCGCATTTGTACATCGCACCCCCTGACAAACTAGTACGCATGACTCATGACTACAATTAACAAAAGCCAACCGAGCCAAATATATTCAACTACCAATCAGTGAACGTGAAATGAGAGTGGGAGTGGAAGGGCGAGAGAGACCGAGAGCTTTTCAAGTTGCTTTGAAGCAAAATGGTGGTCGGCGTCTTCTCTGTGATGATTATTTTGATCATTAGTGAATTTGTTTAGTCATGGAAAATTAAACTAAAATTGAAGTTATAGAGCCAAATAAATTACCTGTAATATTGACGCCAATGAAGTGAGGTTCCTTTTGGATTGGAAACTATTTTTGAGGTTAGTGGACAAACTGTTGACCTTTTCCTTCCTAATGTAAACATTATGGTTGTTTTATTGCTGATTGTTTGATCAAATAAAAATTAATTTATTGAGTCACAAGCAAGTTCAATGTCATACCAATATAAAATAAGGCCGTTTTTACAATTTCGTAAGAGACAAGATATTTTTAATATTCCTACAAGCCTAGTTACATGAATTTTTAAATTTATCGATTATTTTAATTATTTCTTCTAAATTAATGTTGTAACGTAACAGGATTTGGTTGCAACTGTTTCAAATAGATACCTAGGTAATTCCTTTTTTGTTGAGCCATTAAAAATAAACGCCCATACATTATTATTAATGTTTTAAACGACTGCGGTCAATCAATATAAAGGGCATTTTGTAAATAGAGGAACTACATTTAGATCAAGTCAAAACATGACAATTTAACCTACTGTCTCTGCTAAATTGCACCCCTGAGTAGATACCTACTGTACCACTCCAATTTGGTACACGATTTAGGTGTATTACATAATTGGATAAGTACCACAAAGCGTTTACCGCCCCTAAAATTCCATATAACTTTTTCATCCATCTTAATGCGCAAAACTTTTATTGCAGGTTATATAGAATTTGTTATAACACGAAGAGTGCCAAAGTAAACACCTCTATCCATTTTGTGCTTTTGTTCACCAAGGTATGGGAGATACTGGCGTCCATTTTACAATGTGTCCAATAGTGCTATAAGGATATGTGAGTGTTTAATTCAAGCCATCGAGAGTCTGCTATGGCCTATCCACATATACTACTATATATGTGGACGAAAGGTATGTGACAAGGTTTTTTTTAGCATAATTGCTTTTGTATCCCAGGGCCGTTCATAGTAGTGATGGGCAATACGACTGTTTTCAAAGATTCGTATCGTACTGACTCTGTATACAAGAAGATTCGTATCCGTATTTCGTACTAAATGTACCTAAGTGCATGTCACATCTCACGATGCTAGTACTCTACGACACGAAACATGAAAATATCTGTATTGACTGGGTGATTTAAATTAGTCAATCATAACTCGATGTATCCTAAACAATGCATGAAAAACAAATATGAGGTTTGAGCTTCATACATTATTTGTTGTTTTCTGTATCTACATCTTATTTATCTAATGTAATATTAGTAATCATATAGTGATACTACAGTTAAAGTCGAGGCAAGAATTCAAGCGATGCACGTCACGAGTGATCTCATTAAAGAAATTTTAATACTAACACAATTTTTAATCATTAATTATGTTAAAAAGAGTAATTCTTGACACCCATTTATTAAGCTTTTTTCAGAAATAGGTACAGTTTAATGGGGCTTCATAATTCTTAGCAGTATTGTCTTATTTATAGAATCGATCTGTGACGTGCATCGCTTGAATTCTTGCCTCGACTATACTACAGCGCCACCATTGACTCATCTCAACAATATATAAGCCAGTCAAATACAAAATAAATACTACTAATATAATATACTATCGTCTAGGTGGTACGAATTATATCAATACGAAATATGAACCAGTAGTTCGTTAAGTTTCTTTTTTACAGCACGTGTTCTCGTAAGGTCAGTCTCTCTAGAGTAAATGTACAAATACGAAACAGTATCGGTTGCAAAGATTCGTATCATATGATTCATCGGAAAGGGTCTTCTTATTATATGATTCATATGAATACGACCCATCACTAGAATAGAATAGAATAGAATAAAATAATTTATTGGTGTTAAATACAGCAAATGTGTTTACACACGTCAATTTAGAACATTACAGTATAAATCAATTTTACAGTGGTTTAAAATAGACACATATAAAATAGAATAAACGAAATGGTTAATTATATATATAAAATGGAATAAAGGACAAAACATATTGAAACATCCTGTATATACCCCATATATAAATTTGGTTTTTTCTTATTTATATTTCCAAATTCAAGTAATTATTGCAGTCAATTCATTTCATTTTTACATTTATTTATTCATTTAAATTTGAACAAAGTAAAGTTACCAGAATGCATTTTAAAATTATATTCTTTTAAAGCAAAGTTAAAAGCTACAGTTTTACTAAAAGTTACATAAAATTGAGTCGAGTCACAGGGTTTGTTTATCAGTTATAAGATAAGTGTCAAGTACTTCGTTTATTCCCAGAGTATGAAATCGCCTACACTTTTCTAACTTAACTATAGAAAAAGATAAAAAGTTGAGCGTCGAATATTATAATAGCGTTAAAATAAACATATTTCCACAAGAAACAAGCGGAGATGCATAATCCGGGTAGAAGGGTGACATCAGGAACCATATAAAAAGAAAACCAGCTTGTTTACCGAGGAGATGCCTCTTCTATCACTCCCGAGTTACATCGCCGAATGCTATTCGCTGTGCTCCTGAGTAAATTGCATTTCAATATACCTAAGTCACATCGCTGACCCTTCGGGCTCGCTGTTCTTATGGTATTATTATGTGGATATTTTACCTAAGTCACATCGCTGACTCTCTGGGCTAGCTGTTCTTATGGTAGTATTGAGATTAATTATCTAAACTACAAGTCAAACGATCCAAGAAATCTACATTCAATTTTGCTATGCATCTCGCTGATATTCACTGGTTTAACGTACTTTCTATGAAGTGCCGTTTCAACGTCTCTACGATGCTCAACGAGTACGTTAAACATGAAGAAGCTGTGGAAGAACATTCACGGGAGACATAACGCTATACAGTGTTCACGGAAATTCTGCAGGCACAAATTTCTAAAAGGTGATTACTTTCTTATTTCGAGACTCTACTTTATTATTTGCAATTGCATTCATATTCTGGTTATGGGGTGTTTAAAAAAGGGGAAATTGACGCATTTGTGGTACTAAAAGAATATTAGATTTTTTTAAATATTAGCTTTGATTTTTAACTATCATAATATTATATTACAGTTTATTCAGTTATGATTTTATTCACGATTTTAATTCATAAAATTTCATTTTCTGAATATTTTACTAAGGAAATTTGCGTTTGCAAAATAACAAGTTTATATTCAAGAACTATATATTTAGAGCTATGCAATAACAAGGTACTTTATCACAGACTAGCCAAACTTCATGTCTATCATTATTCTGCAGTTTTTATAAAACAAATAGTGGACTTTTGTTTCCATCACATCTCATGTAAGGTTTTTCAAGAATGCTTTATATTTAAAGTACACTAGGAATATTTTCCTACTGTAACCACAAGGTTTTCTGATTGTTGGACATTTACCTACAATAAAATATTATAGTTATATGAATTCGGCGTACTTTGCGTTAACAAAGGTTTGAAACATTGACTACGGTCAATTGGCTGGTTCTGTTCTCCAATTGGGTTCAGTTACAACAAGGGATATGTCAATATTTCAGGCAGTTGTCTGGTCACTTGTTTCGATTGAAGGGTGATGCAACCGTACTTTCTTACTTTCGCGGATTCGCGGCTTCGTATGTTTGACAATCATAGGCAATCTTCTGGTTGCTTTTCTATTTAATTACTATAGGGAGATTTCCCCAGCAGCATTCTAAAAGATTTTATGTGAGTGTAAATTCTCACTTCAGCAAGATTAATATGATTATTTGAACGATTGTTCCTACTCTAATTTCAATCAATTAACAAGGCATAATTAAAGGATATTTCCTCAACACTCTATGATCTTTTACATGACTATTTAATGGTTATTTCTCAACTTAATTTTGACAATGTATAAACATGACATGATTCTTGTCACTTGTTTTGCATTCGATTCATTATTTGGCTATTGCTGGCAGCTTTAATTATAAATCATTATTATCTAGCGATTGCTAACAACTTTATTTAATTATAGAACATTATTACCTAACGATTGCTAACAGCTCTATTATAGATTATCATTATCAGGCATTTGCCACAACTCTAATTACCATTAAAATAACACAGCATACTTTTGTATAACAAAGTTCTTGTTATTGCATCAAAACACTCAGTATATCTATAGTATGGTCATTACTATAGCAGCGCAAGTTTTCCTATTATAGTATTTAGACAATTGTCTCAAATATTTGGATTATTTTGATTTCATGTGTGACTATTGTTGCATCAATTTATATAAAATAACATGGGTTTTTGTTTTACTATTTTTTCCCATCAATTATTGTCTTTTCTTTCACCTTTACCTTTTTCTTCATATAAGTAATAAACTAAATAAATGTTTTAATTTCAAAAGCAAAATAGAAAACAAACTTCAACTATAAATGTACAGTGCAATCTTGAGTAATAAGGTACTACATAAATAATATATATATAATTAACTAGGTCTCTCAAGTAATAGACAGTGTGTTCAAGTTTACCAGGTATTTCAATTAACAGAGTGATTAATTTTCTAAGGTATATCGTATCAGACAGAAACAAGTAATATTAAACTTTATATAAAAGAACCTGGGTATATTAAAAAGGGTTACTACACACACAACGAAATTTGGGTCCTACACTAACAAACCTAGACGATCACGCAAATGGCCAATCTTATTTGTTTATCCTTCAGATAAATAAATAGTAATTAAACGTATTGATTACATAATTACCAGTACTTTCTTTAGTAATTAAATAGGGTACCCACAAGCAGTTTCAATATTGTATAAAGACAGAATATACGAAATGTGCATATAATATAAAATAAACGTATTACATATACAAAAAATGAAAAAAGTACTATTAAAATATCTCACTAGATATGCATCACAAAGTTATAGATCACTGTTTAAAAATTCAGTCAAGGTATAAAATGCTTTTTCATTTAGTAAATTTTTTATACAATTTTTGTATTTCGTAAAGGCAAATTTCTCATTGCTTCCAGGAGTTTGTTGTACAGTATTGGTGCATAGTAATTTGTAGAGACTTTACTTTTGTCTCCTCTATGGTATTCAATTTCAAGATTCGTGTCGTGTCTTGTATCGTGATTATGTATATTACACTCTGCTGAAATAGGTTCAGATTTTCTTTAGCCCACATCAGGCATCTAAAAATATACAGAGATGCCAAAGTCAATATCCGCAGTTCCACGAATTTAGGTCTAACATCATCCCGGTATGCTAAGCCACTAATAATTCTTACAACCCTTCATTGTAACTTAAATATTTGTTTTGCATGAGGCGAGTGTCCCCACGCAAGCAAACCATACCCCATATATGATTGAAAAAGGTTGTAGTAGGCTGTTATAAGTACCAATTTATTTACTGACTGGTATAAATTCCTTAATAGATATATATTTTTCGATAGCTTAATTGACAGCTGGTCTGTATGTTGTTCCCAGCATAATTTGGGGTCTAAATAAATTCCTAAAAACTTAATAGAGGAAGGATTGTTAAAATCACAATTTTTCATGGTGAAGATGCATTGCATAGTTTTGTCCTCGTTAAGACTTAGTTGATTGGCACTAAACCAAGATGCATTTGACTGTGTCTCACTCATGGCTCTTATAAGATTATTCAAAATTTTATCAGAATTTAAGGCTGTTGTGTCATCTGCATAACACAGGATATCAGTACCCGGAACACTATCCAATAGATCATTTATATAAATGAGAAATAGCAATGGACCGAGTACCGACCCCTGGGGTATTCCACATTGTATTAACTTTATTTCCGACATTTTATTATTATGTTGGACTAGTTGTTTCCCATCTAACAGATAAGACTGAACTAATTTAGTGCTTGTGTGGCTGAATCTGTAATATTTTAATTTCGATATAAGTGTGTTGTGGGAGACACAGTCGAACGCTTTGCTTAAATCACAAAATGTTGCTCCTACATAAGTACATTCATCAAATCCTTCAGAAATTTTGGTAACTAATTCAAGTATAGCCATCTCTGTGTTACGTTTCGCTCTAAATCCCTACTGCCTATTGGCAAATAAATTATTAGACTCAAAAAAATCAGCAATTTGTTTTGCTATTAGCCATTCAATGATTTTAGCAACTATCGGCACCAATGATATTGGCCGATAATGAGGTAGTATCAGTGACGTCATCATTTGACAGCCTGAAAACGGTTAAGTGTATTGTTGAAGAATTTGACATAAGAGCAAATCTTAGTTTGTGATCAATTCTAAAATTAGTGGTGCATAATTTTAATAACAAATTTGTGTGGAGACATTTATTAAGGTTTTTTTAAAAGCCTAGTGTGAAAGAAATTTCGATACATATCGTATCAGTGCTATTATTGGAAAAGAAAAATTTGTTGTCAGGTATGTTAACATCCCTGTTAAATCGTAAATTGTAAATATAAGCATTAATAACGCTAATAATTTAGTTTTTCGGTTTTTTTTTGTTAAGTAGGTATATTGTATGACTTATTTGCTTAAATATTCATTTAATGTATGTATTCATAGATTTGGTATAAGCCAATATTGACATAGGATATAATAGGTTAGGTAGTAGTAATTTCTATTTACTAATATTGATGGTTTTATAAAAGATTAATATCCATTGCTGTGAAATTTATATTTTCTGACAATATTATTAATTCCCTGCCAAAAATGGCATATAGAAATATCTCCAAAGTAATTTAAAATATATACTTTATGGAGAGGATCTATGTAGATGATGAAACAGTTTTACATATGAGTTTCTATGCCATTCTATTGCACAACGACTTCCCGTCATACTGAGGAAGAATATCTCTTGGGATTTTTATGGTTATTAATATGACTGTATGTGAAATCGACTAATTTCGTTCAAAAAATGTTATCGGTCTCATAGAACCTTATAGCTTTATTTTTATCTGTTTCTATGAGCATTTTTGGCAGGGTTGTACTTCAAGCTCAAAAGTTTCTAATGAATTTGAATTTGTTACCATTTTAGAAACAGAATGTCGACGACGGCTGTTGTTGTGTGCACTAATCGATGGAATCGAAAAAGAACAGTTAGATTTTTGGGATTTCCATCTGCTCAAACCAGACGACAAGTAGAGCTTGCAAGAATAGAAATACGTACTCAGCCCAGCAGCATTCTGTAATGATGATTTTCTCGAATCGAAAATAAAAAATGCAAGAATATGTTCCAAACATTTTGTCATGGGTACCTATACGATAGTTTTTACATCATTTATAAGATATTGCAATGTTGACAGTGAATTTGCCTATTTAGTCAAAATAGGATGCATAAATGTTGTTAAGATTTCACTTAAAGTGTAGATTGTTCCTAAAGTGATATGTAACGTTTTTTTTAGTATGCTTTACACATTATTTTAACATGTATTCTATTATATTGACTTGTGTAAAAAAGTATTGTTAATAACACAAATAAAACTGATTGAATATGTAGTTATATGGTTATTAATTACATCCTCCTCCAGTAACGTGCGAATAGACATAGTTTTGGGTTGATAAATGAAGGTGGGTTTTAAGATCAAATCAGATTTTAAACTGAGTGTACTAAACAATGCAAAATACATGGAAGAATGAAAAATAAAACCCTAACTTTTTGAAAAACTTCGTTGGATTTTCAATGTATGAACATTTTTAAATTCAGGAAGAAAAAACGATGAATATATTAAATGTTGATAGAGCAGCATAGAGCAAAATACTTTACTTTGTAGCAATACATTGTGGTTTTGTTGTTTTTATTAACATATTCTACATGTAAACTTAGGAAACATACATCTGTATATACATTATATAAAGCCATTAACTTTTTAAATATCATAACTGCATAATTTACAAATGTATAGATTACATAAAAATCTTTGTGAAATGCCAAAGCGCACTGCATACTCTAAGCATCTGGCCTTGTTTTTTAATACTACAGCCATATCAATGTTCTTGTTACCGAGTTCTATTCAATAAGCCAATACATCCGTCACAGACGTATCCTCATACAACAATCCAAGGCTTAAATGTTGCTTCTGACACTCTCTGAGAATGCCGAACCTAAAACAAAAATTATATTCATCCTTAACCCATTTTAATAATATTTTAATGCTTGAAAAACAGTAATCTGTGATTAAACATTGCAGACAAAAGTAATATACTTTGATAATAAACGTTAAATTTCATACAGATCTACACTTACTTTACCAACAATGAGATATCGTTTGCTAATTTTTGTTGCCCCCAGAGATTCTATCCATTTACAGGCAAGCTGGGCAAAGGCATCTAAACTTTTACATGCTCTAATTTCATCATTGGTTATAGGGCACGTTCGAAATAATAAATAATCCATCACCACACTTTTAGAAATCTTTGGGATATCATCTAAAGATGCTGTCAAATCTGCCACTTTTAAACTATATGGATCAACGCCATTAATAATATACTCTAACTTAAAAATATAATTTGGTGACTCCTGAAATGAAGTGTATAGATCAAATTTCAATGAATTTAACAATCTTAATTGCTAAAATTAACTCACCATTTCGAAAATAAAAACCTGTTGACAGTACGGAAAAAAAAAGTCGGTTAAAAAACACAAATAAAACACAAAATTAAAGTTAGTTCAACAAATCACCAAACGTATTAGCAAAAGGAAACACTAACTGTTAATTTTACACAAAAAAAGCTTTTAAAAAAGCTCTGAAATTTTTTAAAATTTGGGATAACTAAATGACCGTAAATGTCGCAAAAACTTATCTATCCACTGAACTGAAGTTGCAGCTCGGTTGTGACGTCAGCTGATACTACCTCATTGCCTGGATCCTCAAGACTCCCCTTCTTATAAATGGGGATAACCTTTGAGATCTTAAACACATCTCGGAATTCACCAGTCTTAAGGCATTGATTAATTAAATGGGTTAGTGGTATTATTATTAGATTTTTTATAGTCTTAAATATTTTTACGTTTATACCATATATATCTTTAGAATTTTTGTTCTTTAGGTTATCTATTGCATTACGAACGTCATTAACGCTAACTTCGTGGAACTGAAAATCATGAGTTATTGCTGACTTTAAATAATCACTAGGTGTATCATTGACGGCAGATATAGAGGCAATGACTTTATTTGCTTGATTAACAAAAAAAATATTAAGTTCACTGGCATTCAGTGTTGTTGTCTGCTGGTTCTGAGTTTTTGGCCGACTGTTATTGATAACATCCCACATTGCTTTCGGAGAGTTATTTTTTGATTTTATATAATCCCCATTGGCTCTTCTTTTGCTGTCTTGCATTTCAGCTCTATATAATTTTCTGTAGGTGTAATATATATTTTTATAATGATCGGTGGGGTCATTTTTACATAGGTCATGGAAAATAGCAAGAGTTTCTCTCATATACTTTAAATGAGGATTAAACCAAGTGACAGTATGGTTTTTTACAGAGTTTGTAGTTATTACTGCAGTCGTTAAACTTTCCCGAAGTGGTTTGTATATCAGAAACATGGTATAAAATTGAAGAAATTCTACATATAAAGGTTTATACATACAATGTGGCCGACTACTTTTGTAGAAGTGAAATAAATGGTGGTGGTGTTGTGATATTAACTCACAAAAATCTCAGCTATAAAATTATAATATCTAAGACTAAAAAAGAAAACTCTCAATTTGAATATGCATTGTCTGAAATTAATTATAATAATGTAGCTATTTTGATAGGTTGTTTCTATAGAGCTCCCTCAGCTGATATTAAACTATTTTTGAATAGCATGGAAAATTTGCTAAATGATGTGATTAAACCTCAAGATAATATTTTTCTATGTGGAGATTTTAATTTCAATTTTGATGATAAATGCGAAGATAACTCTGCAAAAAAATTATCTAATCTACTTTTGACATTTGGTTTAAAAAAGTGCATTAAAGAATATACTCGAATTCAAAATAACTCTCAAACTATTATAGATAATATATTTTCAAATATAGGTGAATATTCTCTAGATCCAAGGGTAATACATACTGATATTTCTGATCATTTTATGCAGTTAGTAACGTTTAAATGCAAAAAAGATAATGGCGATATTTACTTTATGAGATGCTTTAAAAATAAACAAAATATAAGCAATTTTCAATTTCTGCTCTCTAAGGAAAAATTGAACTTTTTGGACTCAGTTCACAATAGTGACATTAAATTTAATTTGTTCTTTAATACATTAATCGACTTAATAAACATAGCATTTCCAATACAAAAGTGTCAACGAAATAACAGTTCAAAAAATAGGCCCTGGCTAACTCCTGAAATAGTAAACCAAGGCATGTTTATCAGAGACATCCATAGTGTTTACAAATATACTAACGATAATGAGGTATTAATTAGGTATAAAATACTTAAGAAAAATCATGAAATACAAATCGAAAGAACAAAGAAATCATATTACGATTCACTGTATGATAAATCCAACAACAAATCACAAACAGCTTGGCAATTAATAAATAATCACACAAATCTGAAAAACAAAAGAAAATTGCCACATTCTTTTTCTGATGAAAAGGGCAATGAAATAGATGGCTACCAAAATTCGGCTCAGGCATTTAACGATTACTTTGTCAATTCCATAAAATTATTAACAGATAATATGAATATAAATACCAATGCAAAAAACATGTTTATTGCGAACTCAATATTCCTGTCTCCATTAACATCATCAGAAGTAAAAAATATTATCAGGTCAATTTCAACTAAAAATTCTGCTGGATTCGATGGTATCCCATGTTCCTTGCTATTAGAAATCATTGATTATATAGCCGATCCACTTACTAAATTAATAAACTTGTCATTTTTAGAGGGTAAATTTCCAACAGTTTTAAAACAAGCACTAGTAGTTCCTATACACAAAAAAGGAAATGTATCATTGATATCAAACTATAGAGGAGTAACTCTTTTATCAGCATTTTCAAAGATTTATGAAAAATCTTACAGCTCAAAACTGAATGACTTTATATATAAAGAAAATATATTATCTCTTTCTCAATACGGGTTTAGAAAGGGATGTGCCACACAGGATGCTATCTTATCACTTTATAATTTTATTCTAAAAAACTTAGACTCACAAAATAGTACAATGTGCCTATTTTTTGATCTCACCAGAGCATTCGACACCATTAACCATACACTGTTAATAAATAAACTTTATAATTATGGCATTCGAGGTCCTGCATTAAATTGGATATCTAGCTATTTGAGTGATCGATATCAATCAGTGATTTTAAGACAAAATAATAATATTTTTTCATCTACACCAATCTGCACAACAACAGGAGTTCCTCAAGGCAGTACACTAGGTCCTATTCTTTTTATTCTATTTGTGAATGATATTGTGGATGGATTTGATAAGGGTGGTTTGGTTTCACTTTTCGCTGATGATACCTCACTTGCCTTACGAGACAAATATTTAAATAGTCTTAGTAGTAAAGCCACCTCCCAAATTAACAACATGCAGAACTACTGCAATGAAAATGGTCTTGCCATTGAGATATGTCAATTTCCTTTTTTGCAAATTATACCCATTGACTCGGCAGAATATGTTGGAGTATCTTGATTTATTTTATATTGTTCCCTAAGATTAATATATGGTGAAAATATTGCACAACCTGTCCCATTTTCACTTTTGGATGCATCTGTATAAATATGTAGGTATGTAATTGTACCACTCAAATGTAGTGTTTTTTAAAATAATGCTGCTTAATTTCTGCGATCCACTGTAATTAGGTGTTATTACAGTTGGCTTGTTAAAATAACTAAAGTACCCCTTATCAGTTGGTCATGAGTAGAGATTATCCAGTTCGACAGATAGATGGACAGAAGTATTACTAAATCCAATACACAAAGGAGCTTTTTTTGACCAATATTTGTTGAAAAGATCATAATTGTTTAATAGGCTAACTTTATAAATAATTGGAGATTTTTTAATTTGCGACTTGAGAATAAACTTTTCTGATAGTAACTGGAGTCTGTAGCGGAGGTTCGAGAACTTCCACTTGTAAAGGTTCGATAGGTGTGGATTTCATGGCGCCTAGACATAACTTAACGCTTTATTTTGGATTATGTTTAGCTGCTGTAAGAGAGTATTACTTGCTGATCCATATGGTCGATAGCCGAGTGGGTTAAGGCGCGAGGTGGCAATCGCGATTAATCTCACACGGACATCGCACCACCGGGTTCGAATCCTGGCTCCGGTACTGGCACTGTCGGAGGAAATGGTTGTATGTCCGCATTTTTTCAATGTGTAACCCCCTTCCGCACAAGTCCTGGCTTCTGGAATTGGGGGTTGTCTAATTTCTGTGGTGTTATTTATCTGTGTGGTGTTATATAATATGTTTCCGTAAACGATGATGGATCGAATGTACGATCTATAATAAATTGTGGCAGTTTGTGGGTCCGCTCCCCACCACATTCCCATTATCATTCTTAAAAAGTTTAAACCCTTGTTACATTTAGTGCTTATATGGTTTACAAAAGGTTTCCATGTGAGTTTTTGATCCAGAGTAACGCCTAAATTAGATACCTGCCTTTGTACAAGAAAAGCAATATCTTCCAGATGTATATAGTCTCTATTTGGTATATTATGTCTCGTGAAAAATACTACAGATGATTTCTCTGATGATAATTGAAATCCAAGATTATTTATAGTGTTTAATGCTACAGACATATTGGTATCTAAGATTTTAATGCATCTTTCATATTTTTTATTGGTAACATAGAAAGCGAAGTCGTCTGCATATTGTATAACCTCTACATTTGAATGAAATGCAGTTCTGATGTGTGTACATTAAAAATTAAAGGACTTAGCACTGATCCCTGGTGGAGGCCTATAGATGTATATCGGGGTCCCAAATGTTGATTGCCAACTTGTAGGATATAAATTTTCCTATTGAAAAAAAGGTTACTATGGTATTAGAAATATTTGAGGGCACTAAAAATGTATCTAATTTACTTTTAAGTATAAACAAGTCTACAGTGTCATATGCCCCTTAGATATCTAGAAAGACTGCTCCTAAGTATCCATTTGTTGAATAACAGTTCTGTATGTCTGTAGTTAGGTGAGAAACGGCATCAAGAGTGCCAAAACCCTTTTTAAAACCATATTGGGTAATTGGAAGCGATCCATTCTCATTAAACCACCATTCCAGCCTATTTTTTTACTATTCTCTCGAGTTTTTAGTATACATGATAAGAGACATATATGGCGGTATGATTCACCTAGATTAGGGTGCTTAGCAGGTTATCAATAAATGTTAAAAGGGGTATTGTAAAATGTTTATACGATAGGGCCAAAATAATTTCATGTAATAATGAAATATTAAATAACGAGAGAAAATTTATCAAAGTGGTTCTAGTACAAAATAACAAAATCAATACTCTGAAACATTTGTTGACAGAGTTTTCATAAATGTTGAAAATAAGGACAATCAGGTACGACAAAAACCTGAATGTCATTATACAGCAACAATTCCTTATGTATACGGACTATCGGAGAAGCTACGTCAAATAGGTGACAAATGACCCCGCACACTCACCCCTGTGAAATGGTTTTCGGTCGAACTACTTCAAATTCTAGTATGTTGTATATTTCGAGGTCCTGATCAAAAGTCTCCAGGGACATGGCGCTCCAAATGCCTTACTTTTAGCCGCAGAGCTTTGAGATCGTTGAAAATGGCGTTTTCAGCAGTATCAATGAGACATATGACAAACTATATAATAGGACTATTATAAGGACCATTTTGTGTGTATGTGTTTGAAAAGTTTATATTCGCGTTATATTGTTATTATGTTTTTTGATAATATTGTACAAAAGATATCGATTGATAAAGATAAATATTGATTCTAAAATATTGGAAAACTCATATTTAATTCATATTTGTCAACTATATGCATAATTATATTGTTTAAGCAATATTTTCTAATATCAATAAATATTGATTTTCCAATATTGGAAACTATATGTTATTATGTTTTTTAACTTTTTAGTAACATTGCACAATAAACATCGACTGATAACGACAAATATTAATTTTAAAATATCGGGATATTCATATTGAGGTTATATTGTTAAACTCTCTTTTAAATAATATTATGTAACCTATTTATATTGGATAGTCATGCTGCGCCTAGGCTGATTGCAATAAGTTGCAGTAGATGGCTCTCCTTGCAATATGCTTGTACAAATGTACAATTTCTGACTTTGGGTCTCCAGGCAATGTGATTCAATAATGACAAAGAGAAATTCATTGAGGTGATCTGTACTAATAAAGACCCAAGATGCCTTTAGTAATTTCAGGGGGGTGTTACTACAGTCACTTCTAGATTTTGTTAGTGAGGTTTTTAATAGTACATTACACAACAAGTTTAGAAAAGCAATGTTTTACTAAACGAGTTTAGTATTTGAGTACGAGCAAGCGAGTAACTTAAAAACTATATGAGTTTAGTAAAACTACTTTTCTTACGAGATTTGTTTATAATATTTTTTCTCATTTTGTGTTAGTAAGTAATTATAAGATTTATAAGCAAATAGTGATAGATATGGAAGCATTACAAGGTTTGAAATTTAAAAAATTGCATAGTAGGTGCATGTGTAGGATTTCCGTAACCTAGTAACTGACACGGCTTTGTTTATCAAAAAGCGGATAAATAGAGCATCTCGTACCATGATGAGGGTTCGAATCCTTTTGTTACATTTTTTTTTTTACTACATATTGTTAACTGAAATACGTAAATACGAGTATTTCTTTAGGTTAGTACGTGTCACGGCACGAGATGCTCTATTTATCATAACAGTTTTCAGGAAGAAGAAGTGGAATTGAATAAATATCTTGTGGTTAACTTTTCAAATTTAAATAATTGTACTTTTAATATATAACAATGATTTAACAATGTTTCCAATATTTAAATAAACAATTTTCTATTTTTATTAACACTGACATTACTATGTAGTAAAATGACAGTTCGATGTGGTAAAGTGCCACTTTATTAAACGATTTTGAATTTAGTAAAATAGCTTATTATCAGTCAAAATGCGAAAAAAGTAATAATCATTACTCAATAATAATTGTACTTTATAAATGTTACAAGAAACAGTTTTACCATTTTTGGGCATTAGACTAAATTTTCATTAAATATTGGGTCAATTGCAAATAATAATTTATATTGGAATAAAATATTATATGATATGATTTTTTAATATTTGTTGAATATTACTTAACCAATATTGAGTCTATACACAAAAATGTTCACATTTTTTATTGGTTCAATGTTGTGTTTTTTTACATTGAGCCAACGTTTTTGTAATATTAAATCAATATTGATTCAATATTAGTGTTCTACCTGGTATTTATTTATTTGAGAGGAAGCAATTTGTAGACTGTAATGGTAAAAAATCACAAACTATGGAAAATAACTATGGTGTTCCCCAAGGTTCGATCCTGGGTCCAGTACTATTTATAATTTTTATTAGGAATCTTGACCAAAATATCCCAGGATTTATCGTGACGTATGCTGATGATATTTCCCTTATTATGAACTCTATTGACTACCCAATCTTTGTAAAAGAACTGAATAAAAAATTAAATGATATGTTTTTATATCTTAGTAAAACAAATTAGCCATGAATCAGAATAAAACGAGTTTTCATGCATCAAATACTAGGCCGCAGCAAAGCGCACTTGTACGAGTTAATAACAAATCAATTACCCAGACGACACATTTTAAGCTAATAGGTGTGGTATTAGATGAAAATTTAAAATGGAACCATCATATCGAGACTCTAAGTTCAAAACTAGCCACTGTAAGTTATGCATTAAAGCAAATGAAGGAAATATATAGTTTTGACACACTTAAGATTTATTATCATTCGTATTTTGAATCTGTTATGACTTATGGCATAACTTTATTGGGAAAATCGCCAGATGCAGAGAGGATTTTTAGATTACAAAAACGTGCACTTAGGGCCGGTTTTTCAATGCTCAGGTCAAAGTGTCTGCTACATAGCTAGTAGTTAAGATTAACTGTCGGTCAATGTTCTAGTTAACGTTATGACCATTTTTCCAAGCAATATTTAGCTTCCAACTAGCCAACTTTTGGCTAGCGAATTTATTACAACGATTGGCGATCCTGACAGATGGAAAATCAAACTTACGCATACGCTCATAGCTTATCAATGCTAAGCCCTATTCTATAACCTATAAATACTGGCACGATTTGGCAGATGACAAACAGTAACAGTGTGTATTTACGTAAATCAAAGATATTAATTGTTGCATTAAATATGTAGCCATGAGCTACATTAGCAAACAGACACATTCAAGTGTCAGCTACCTTAGCCGAGAATTTGACTGGTGGTTAGTTGAAACTGTGACCTGAAAAAGCGGCTTGACTGGCAGTTAAGAGTTAGCTGTTGGTTAGATTAGCATTGAAAAACCGGTCCTTAGAAGTATGCTAGGCATGCATATGACAGACAGTTGCAGACAAAAATTCAAATCACTGAAAATACTTACCCTATCTAGTTTGTACGATCGTGAGCAAAAAAAATAGAACAAGTCTTATAACGGTATTTTGCTAAAATCTAGTTGTGTACATCTAACTTTAATTTTTGTGAAATTGTCAGTTAGTTGTCATAATTTATTGCAAGTGTGCAAAAAACTAATATGCCTCATATAAGCGATTTAGTTAAATCTGGAGTTATTGCTAAAGCAGAAGATGGATGGTCAATGAGACAAATTGCACTGCGTTATAATATTGACAAAAATTCGGTGTGTAACATTTTAAGAAAGTGGAGAATAAAGAGTACGATTAGTAGAAATTCTGGATCAGGGCGACGAAGGATATCAACTCAACAACAAGATTTGCAATTGGTAAATGCGTTAGTAGAAAATCCATTTTACTCAAGTTATTCAGGCTGCTGAAGAAACGAATTTTCCTGGATTAAGTAGTACTGGTCGCCGGCGAGTAAGAGAATCGGAGCTACGCTGTCAAGCAGCAGCTCAGAAATACTTAATTAAAGCTGAACATAAAGAAGCTCGAGTAGGATTTGCGCTTGAATTTTTAGCGCATGATGTAAATTTTTGGAACAATGTAATCTTTACAGACGAAAAAACTTTCCAGTCAACACACAGTGGTCGTATTCGTGTTTACCGCCCTCCGAATACTCGATTCGATGATAAATATATATCTAACAATGGTAAAAGTGGTAGGATTTTCCGTCAATATGTGGGCTTGGATATCGGCACGTGGTGTTGGTGTTTTGTGGCATATTGAGGTGCTACGCACTTTTCTAAATAAAATTTAACTAGTAGTGGATTGCAGCGTCGAACGTAACAAGATGCCCGCTATCCCTAGCTTTTGGGGGGGGGGGGGGGGGGTAGTAAAATAAACAGTTACGATTAGGACAATTTATTACGATTAAAATTTTACACACCAAAAAAAAAAAAGACTGAGTGTGACGTCAAGCTTGGCTAACAATTTGTTTATTTTTATAAATTTTGAACTTTAACTTCTGGTTTCTCCCAATAATAAATTTTGTGGCCAAACAATTAGCATTCCAATGAATTTAGTTATTACAAAAAAAATATTTAATCGGCGTCTTTAATGAAATGTATTGATCATGCACTTATCTGTTTCGCTGTCGAGGTCATCAGAATGTATATCTACCAAACCAACGACTCGTACTGAGGGCTAGTGTGAAAGACTGATAAACCTGGCCGGAATACACAAACAGAGGCTTGGGTGAAAGACCTGGCCGGAAGTCCCTTAAAAGAAACCAGATTATGGTATATATTACTCGAGCAACAGTTGCTCACCTCTCCTTGAGGGCTGTTCTTCTATAGATCAAACAAAACAAACCAAACAATCAAAAATAGTGTATTTCTAAAATGATTTATGTGAAATTTAAAATGTTCATTTGAGAAACATCAGGTACTTACAGATTTGAAGAGATCCCAAATTCCTTTAAAAGCTATGGATTCAATAACACAAGGTTGAATATGAGCAGCAAAGGAATAAATCCGAATTACAAACGAGAAACACAATTTTCTCACCAAAGTTATTTTTTCCCTTAGTTACTCATAACGAACATTTTAATTTAGGCCTACTTCCAAAATATATTTATATTAAATTTCCATACAATTAGGCTACATACCAGAAATACATTAATGTATTGCGAGTCACTAAATAAATTTCAAAAATGAAATGTTACAGAGGAACAATTTAATAGTGAAACGTATATTAGGATTTTTGACAATATTATGCTCCCGTCTGTGTCACAATTATTTCCTAATAATGAGTTCATATTTCAACAAGACCATTGTTCCGTTCATACTGCTCATACCGTAACTAACTGGTTTCAAGATAACAACATCAATGTTCTTAACTGACCCTGTGGAAGAAGTATGGGGACTACTCGTAAGAAGTATCCAAAAACGAAATGTGAGACCACGGAATGCCGGAGAATTACTGGAAATAGTAAATAATGCATGGCAAAATATTATTACTAATGATTATTGTATGAGGTTATTTAATTCTGTGTCAAACAGACTTATAGAAGTTATAAATAGAAATGGTGCAATAACGAAATATTAATAGTTAGTTTCTTGTTAAGTAGGATATCATTTGTCCTTTGATCCAGGATTTGTACTAATCGTACCGTTTATTCTCCATTTTCTTAAAATGTTACACACCAAATTTTTGTTAATGTTATAACGCAGTGCAATTTGTCTCATTAACCATCCATCATTTACTATAGCAATAACACAGCATTAAAATAAAAAATAAATTAAAAGTGATGTCTGTTTTATTTCGGCTACTCATTACATATTCAAATAGAGACAGATTTACATTAGAAAAAAAGTTGTCCTATTTTTTTTCTGCTCACGACAGTACATATATAGCATGCTAAATTTTGTAAAACTGAAATTTTATCCAACACAGTAGTAACCATGATTATGATACGCGAGGGTACAATAATCTACACAATATGACATTCATATACTTGAGTTATATAAAATGAATCTGTACTATCAGAGTGCTTTATTTTGTAATAAACTGCCAGATGATATAAAAAAATGTTGCTCTATAACGCAATTTAAAATTCATCTTAAGCATTATCTCGCTGAAAATTGTTGAATTTTTTAAATTATTAAATATGTAACCATCTTTATCAACTGTGTTGCAAATGATTTTTACTTTTATAAATTTTAGACTAATTAATTATTATACACCTGTCCTGTTATTATGTACTTTTATAATCTGTTAGTTGTAATTTATTAGCTGTACTGTTTCTAATTTTTATTGACATATCCAATATCAATGTAATTGATCCAAATGGGAAAATAAAGTTCTTATACTATTTTTTTTGTATCTCCTCAAATAAGGAAGCTATAACCATTTGTGGTTTCCTATTTTTCAGGTTTTTATATATTTATTTATTTCTTTATTTTATTTATTTATTTACCTAAAATACAATTTAAAAAAAGAAAAATATACAATTTGAAATTCACAATAGTGCATACAACATATAAGAAAATAGCAGTAATACTAAGTACATTCTTAGGGTAAACATACACAAAATAGAATATAAATATAACTAAAATGTACATGTATAAGGATGTCAGTCATAAAATAAAATATGAGAATATGGTATACTTAACATTGAGTTTAGAAAGGACAGTTTGCTAATTGCAGCAAGAAGTTTGGTGTATTTGTAAAGAATTCAAGATAATCACTGTGATTGTTGGCTAGCCTAGAATATATCTCACAAAGTAGGCTACGGATTTCAAATTTCTTTTAACTGAAATATAGCTCACAGAAAATGGGATAACTGTTTCTAGAACGTTATTCTTCTATAACAGATATTAAACGAAATACTTGGTGTGGCCCTCGTAAAATAGACAGATGGTATAACATATTACATTTCACGTCAGATTCAAAAATATTGTTTCATGTCTACAGATTAAATTTTAAAGTTGTATAAATTATTAATTAGGATGTGTCAAATTGAAACAAATATAAATCCTGCTTCATTATTTCCGTGTCTCCTCCGATCGCATCGTTGCGAAGGACTGTGAATTTATAATAAAAATTAGTTTTCTTCTGACTCCCATCGCCTTTTATGTAGATTATTGTTTCACATATTTAACTTTTAGATTTGATGTGATGTGATTCACGAAAGATTTTACATCCCTTAAGTTTGTTATTAGAAATGAAATAGTCAAGATTTTTCTAGAAATTCTTCCTAAAAGCAAACACAAGACAAGTGCAGAAAGCTTTCTCATTCTCTATTCTGTGTCTGTTTATAGCTAAATGAAAGGAAAAATAATGGCTTTTTGTTTAAAATGTTAAAGAGTAATATACAATTTGCATTGAAACAAAGAACGTGATTACTACTAACGACTAAATATTTTGACAAGAGGTAGTACTGCAGCATAAGACACTCCTTAATTTAAAAATTTATTATCGAATACCTAAAAAGGTATTACAGTATATTTGAGGAATGTGTTATTTATGTTTCTCGTATTCTCATACTGACAAATCTGTTACTAATCTGTAATATTGACAACCAACTACATAGCGGACTTCCAATTCAGACACACAATAATTTTATTTGTCAGCTTGATAAGGGCTCTAGCTTGCCTTGGGCCCCTATGCATTGCATCCTACTGCGTACTGGTAGCTACGCCACATGCTTAACATACATTTCAGAATTAATTCACATTCTCTTTCAATTTTCTTTCTACAGTTAATAATATAGAATATCAAAATATGATTTTGCATTTATCGTTTACATTACTAATGCAGTAGTAAACATTTTTGTTACATGATATTTTTATATAATTCTGCATATCTACAATTGTCGACAATTATTAATATTCATACAATATTATTGCAGATTGTCTTGCACAACATGGTGAAAACTAACCCAAATAACCTTTCAATAATATTATGTAATGTAATAAGGCAATATAAAGGCTTTATCTATTTTATAGGAAAACACTGAGAAAGAGACATACCTGAATATGAAAGTAACAATCAATTCGATGGCATACGCCTGTAAAGGCTGGACATAAGCCACCATGGTGTACATAGAATTTATCTTCATTGTTTGGAATCACTTTGTTGGAGTCCCTCCACAATCGATATTATTCTGATGACTTCCGTTATGTGTGTGGCTCTGTGTGCCTGGCAGAATAAAGTAATACCGAAGGAAAGAAAATCTCTAAATTAAAAACTCATGTAAGTATGCTATTACATTTAAAATGGAAAACTCCAAACTTGATGATATAGGCTGCTTCCCTTTTGCACGAAATCTCAGTTTATTCTCACATTTGACGTCAGTGAAGTGAGTATTCTAATCTCAGTGAATATGTTGCTGCTCAGTTGTGCAAAAGAAACGATCTTCTCCTGCACTCCTAACCTAAATGTCTGTCAATGGTTTTGTGACTTTAAAAAAGTCTTTGCGTTCTTTAAAGGCCACTGTAGATTTTTTCATTTTATGTACCGTCCATAAAATAAAAAATAATCACCCACTGATGTACAAAAATATAAATAACTCAAAAGCAAATAAACACTAACCTCAATCTTCAACTGAGTACAAAGTGAGTTTGCTCCCAAGTGGGGGTAGAAACTCTCACTTTAGACTCACTTGTAGGTACTAAAAGAAACGTACCAACAACTGAGTAACGACGTCACGTGAGAATAAACTGAGATTTCGTGCAAAAGGGAAGCACCTATATTTAATGACGATCCAAGTATATATTTTTTACTAATGAGTTAAATATGTAAGTAATAAGCAGAACTGTTCCTAAGCACTGTGCTTAGTGCTCATCTAAGCACTTTTATGCTTGGGAGCACTGTGCTCAGGAGCACTGTTGAAAAGCGATGCTTAGTGCTTCGAGCACTTTATGAAAGGGCTTAGTGCTTATGAACACTTTAGTGCTCGCAAGCACTCCAAAAAGCTTTTGAGCACTTTAGAAGCCTAGTGAGAGGCATCATTTTTACATGGTATATTGGACATGGGAATATAAACGCCGTTAAAATTTAAACTCGCATCCAATTTAGGAGAAAAAAATAGAAAGAACCTATTTTGAAAAAAGTTGATATTATGACAGTACATATCTATGGTTTTCTCTGGGGATATCAACTTTATTTATATTTCATCATATTATTACAAGCACAAGCATATCAGTTTCTCGTAAAAATTATATTTTTATCATAATGTCTCGTCAGAAGTGGCAAAATGTATTGTCTAACAAAATAACTATATAATTCCTCATCAGATGTATAATAGCTCACATAGTTCCCTCTATCTCAAAAAAATGGTGTGAAAATTGTTTCATTCCTTACAAAACGAAACCACCAAATTTGGTGAAAATCAGAATAGAATATTGAGTTCAACCTTGCACCTTAGTACCGACGTTTTAGTCAACCCCTCATTTTGATTTTCAATGTTTCTACGTACATCATTCGAGTAAGCACACGATAAAATAAAGAAAGCTTGTAACACCTAACAACATAACAATTTTAGTTAATTATCACAGGTTTTATTTATATTTGTTTGTATACAACACAAATTTCAAGTGTTATTTATAAATAATATAATAATAATAATAATAAGTGCTTAGTGCTTGTGAATTTTAAGCACTTTAATATTAATAGTGCTTAGTGCTCAGAAAATTTTATCACTTTTTTCAGTGCTTAGTGTTCGCGAGCACTTTTTCTCCGTGCTCTGCACAGCTATATAAGTATATAAGCAATTTTTTCTTCTCGGTATGGAACATTAGCTTGAGAAATTTCGAATTTTTTTTTTAGGCAACGCCCAACTGGACGTTTAATTCTTACTAAGAGTACCTTTCTAACATGATAAAGTTCGTTGAAACTAGAGAAACACACTAAGTATTTATTATGCAGTTTTGATATGGTTTATATAAACGATTAAATATAATAATCCAAATATATATATCAGACTTTCCACTTTTATTTATCGTGCTTATAACAAATGTTCCAGGCATATTGAAATTTGCCCAGAATTTAATGACTAAGGCAGAGATATGATACGAAATAAATTTTAAATCAGCTTTAATATCGATATTTAATAACAAGGTCTAACAAGGGGCAAACCGCAGCGCATAATTTGTACACCAGATTTTTCCTTTTGCAATGATGTCCCTGATTTTCTCTCGAATTCTTATGATCCCACTAAAATCAATGAATAGTTCTAAAATATCTATGTAAATATATAAAGATATTTTAGACTTGAAATCTCATTGATGGTATAGATCACGTGTACAGATTCGGCAAGAGTAGTTTTATATATCCCGAGGTAAAAGAGTGCGGGAGAGAAAACAAACAAAAATCGGGAAAAGAAAGACGAGTATACAGTATACTGCTCCCAGTACGCTTCACATTTCGTGAAATCTTATTTTTATCACCTTGTCGTGTACCAATGCAGGATGGGGATGTGGTTGCAGTTAGACGAGAGGTCGAGAAACTTTCGTTGGTGCACTGGTAATATAATAACCATCTGTCTCATTTTTATGTAAGCTATTTTTATTTTCTTTCTCGCACTTGTTTACTTCAGGATACACAGGCTGTTCATTTTATCAGGGCCCTCAAGAATATCTCACTTAATATCGGTCGTACAAAAAAAAATATTTTTACGAAAATTGTGCCGATTTATATAACCTACAAAATGGTTTAAAGACACTTGAAATCCATGGCCTACTTTAAGAGTTATGGCGGAAAATATCGAAAATGCGGAAAACGTCTAGGCCAAATATCTCCGTTATTATTAAAATTGTGAGGCGAAATTTTTTTTCAAAACAGTGTTTCAGCGAGGTTTTATCTAATTGGCTCCATGTTGCTTTCTTGATTATTATTTTGTTTTTGTTACCTGAATTTACTTTATTCTTCTTAATTGTGTTAATGTTTTATTATAGCAAAAATTTGAACAACTTATTGAATTATTTTATCGTTTTATTTAATCATACTTCTCCACGGCAAGTATAATGCTTGTTAAAAAAAAATTATTGGTTTTAAAAAAATGTTTTTAAAATTACTAACGTAGTACCAATGAATAAATATGGCATGTGATATATCGTTGAAAAGGAAGGAAAATACTCTATTTAATGGCACTATTTCCCGCCCATTTCAAAATAATTTTTTTAACAGCGGTTTTGAAAGAATTAGATAAAACCTCGTTGAAGCACTCTGTTTTGCAAAAAATTTTCGCCTTAGAATTTTTCTCGTATATCTTCAAATAACGGAGATATTTGGCCTAGACGTTTTCCGCATTTTCGATATTTTCCGCCATAACTCTTAAAGTAGGCCATTGATTTGAAATGTCTTTAAACCATTTTGTAGATTAAATAAATCGGCACAATTTTCGTAAAAATAATTTTTTTTGTACGACTGATATTAAGTGAGGTATTTTCGAGGGCCCTGATAAAATGGACAGTCTGTATAATACTACTTTTGGCGAGTCTGTATCTATACCAATATTTTTTACCTTTTTTTAATATACATGTTGTGAAAGATCTATGATGATTTATGAGTGGCACAAAACTATTATCATAAATTTCCACTCAATAATTTCAATCATTTGCAAAATCAGTCAATTTCAAATTACAAAATCTAATTTTTTAATTAAAATTTGCTGATTTTGTAAAGAATTAAAGTTACTTTGTCAATATTCGTAACGCTACCCTTGTCATAATTCTACCTAGTTAGTATCATAGTTTTAGCATTGAAAATGCTTATAGGCTCACGAGTGCAGCGGTAATAAGTTTCCATTTGTAGTTTTCTGTAGCGACATATATGACCGACCAAGGCTCAAAGGCTATTCATTAAGAGAATCTTAGAATGGTGAGATTCGAAAGTAGCAGTGAGGGTGCCGCAGGGCTAAAGCTGTTCCAGTAGCGAATACACTGGTGAAATAGGTATGCAATTATTAGAGATCATAATTTGGTTGACGTTTAGATTGATGCATTGTAATGACTTCTTGAGTTTGTAATTTTTATTATATTAACTAAATTTGTTAAATTAATTTATGGTTGAATGAGTGTATACGAGGGATTCGATAAATACTTAGGGGTCGCCCATTAATCATGTGAGGTCCAAATAAGGCAGGGGGGCTTTGGATAACATCACTATTGATCACAATGGTGGAGGGGGGGTTGTTGTTACATATCACGTGTATATTTTCGTGTAACCATGCCCAAGAGTGTCTTGCTGTGAGCTGCCGTGCGACATCATGATTAAAATTGAGTGGCTCGATGAGGACAATGTCGACCTTCAAAATGAAGTAAGTAACTACAGTTGAGATTCAAGATGCTCGTGTCCACTTGTCAGTGTCGAAAACAGTCAAGTAAACCCATGGTCCGAGGACACTGCTTTTTAAATTAGTATGTGCTGTTTTTTATTGTGTTTTTCATTAAAAGATATTTAAGTTATTTTTGACCAAAAAAAATACACGTGATGTTAGATAGGTGGGGGGTGGGGTAGCTTAGATCCTCACCACTATCACCAGGGGGAAGGGGGGGTGTAAAAAAGTGGCCTAAAAACCTCACGTGATTATTGGACGACCTCTTATGGTTCAACAGTGTAAACTGCTAAAATCACACGATTTGTGTGTGGACAATAACATAGGATGTAGTTTATAATGTTGCAAGAAGATTCATGTTTTAAAGTTAATAATTGTGTAAAAGCAACGGTATCCTTTCCCCTCTTATGGTTGCAATAATTGCGAAATATGTGAACTGTTTCACAATATATGTATTAAGAAAGTAGGTATGGTCACAAATATAAAATATTTCTTAATCGGACCTCTCTCTTTTGGATATAGCAAAAAGTTTTATTCAAATATAAAAACTAATTATTCTAACAATGAATATGTTAAATAACGATTA
The DNA here is from genome assembly GCA_963675555.1 of Leptura quadrifasciata. Classification (NCBI taxonomy): domain Eukaryota; kingdom Metazoa; phylum Arthropoda; class Insecta; order Coleoptera; family Cerambycidae; genus Leptura; species Leptura quadrifasciata. The sequence goes on from OY776678.1 coordinate 71,027,989, forward strand.
AAAAAGCACATAACTGATATTATTTTCTGTTGCTACCAAATAATGAGCTACCCCATCGCTGTGGCATGAAAAGGTTTACAATAAATTCTTTTTGTGTTATTACTCCCCAACTTAATAATTAATCAGGTGTCAATTATTAAGTTGCTCCGTGTAGACATCAAACTTCTGCTTGCGAGTGGCAGTAAATTATTTTTAGTGCCGCTCAGATGGAGTACCCGATACTTGTCATTAAGGTCATGTTCTTTTAATATTTGAAGAAGAAAATCCTTCTTTTGCCAAGTTGTTCCAATTTACACTGAAATAAGTTTTAGGAAAGGGAAAAAACAACAGGTTTTACATGATTTTACTTCTGATTAAAAATGATGGATCCCAAGTAAAGTGAAATATACTTATCTTATGGCTCTATCGCATAGGAGTTATGGGTATCCAATTGTAGAATGACTGTCCAATGTTGCAGCTCTATGGGGCAGGTCCTACGTGTATCGAAATGCAGGATTCCATGTTACGTGTTCAGAAGCTTGAAGCCGTCCTCATTTTACATTAGCAATATCAGAAGACTTTTCCCAATAATATTCTCAATTCGAAAGTACAACCAGTATATACAATACTTGATGATAATCCACCTAAGCCCTCAATGAACTTGGTCCAGGATTTCCATAAATAATGGGGAAAATAGGTGAAACATTTGTAAGTACAAATTTTTGATAGAGGAAAGTTAACGAACATCGCAAAGCGATAAAATAATTGTAGTGAAACTACAATGGAGTGTTTTCAACATTTTTGAATATGTTAAATAGAATGTCTATTAAAAACTTGTTTTTGAAAATTTTAACCAGAAAAAGATAATGGAATTTACTGTGATGCCAATGTTTTTTTAAAAATAATCCTCATTAAAAAATAATGAAGTTAATAAATAACAATACAATAGTGAAGTTAATAACAGATTTATATTCAAGCCATTATAGGAGGACAGTAATAGTATCAACACATACAACAAAGCCTATTGGGCTTTGAATTTGGTGGGGGGCATAATTCAAAGTAGATTTCCAAATGCAAAACAGTTGTTCCCTTATTATACCTAATTAATTTATCGTTGGAACAAGGTGTGTTCCCTGATATATTAAAAAAGGCTTGTGTCATACCGATTCATAAAAAAGGCAGTTTAAATGATATTGACAATTACAGACAGATTTCCCTCCTAAGTTCAATATCTAAATTAATTGAAAAAATTGTATCGGTTAGAATAGTGTCTTTTGTTGAGAAGACAAATATACTGTCAACATATCAGCATGGTTTCAGGACAGGAAAATCTATTGAAACGGCATCTTGCCAATTTTTAAATTATGTTTACCAGAAGTTAGATGAAGGCAAATATGTTGTGTCTATATTTTTTGACCTAACAAAGGCCTTCGATACTGTTGACAAAGGTACACTCTCAATCAAACTATCCAATATTGGTATAAGGGGAAACCTATTGAAATGGATAAATTCATATATGGAGGGGCGGAAACTTGCAGTTAAATGTAACAATACACTGTCAGAAACATACAATGTAAATTTAGGAGTCCCCCAAGGCTCAATATTAGGTCCACTGTTATTCACACTCTATATTAATGACTTGCCAGTACACTTAAGAGACGGTTTCACTATAATGTATGCCGACGATACAACAATAACTGTATCTGCTATGTCAATGAATGAACTGGAAAGAAAAGTAGACTCTGTGATTGATAGTATGAAGGCATGGTGTGATCAAAATAAATTCATGTTAAATGATACCAAGACAGTGTTTATAAACTTTAATATCAGAAGACCTATAGCCTTAAAAAGTAACCCACTTTCAGAGATCACTAAATTTCTAGGGACCTCCGTTGACAACAAATTAACTTGGGTATCCCAGGTTGAACATGTATGTAAACTGTTAAATAAATGTTATTATGCACTGTTACAAATGAAAGGTATCCTCAATGAATCTGGTCTGTTAGATATATATTATGCTATGGCTTTCTCGCATATCTCTTTTAATATACAAGCATGGGGGAAGCATTGTAGTAGAGTTTTTATTATACAAAAAAGAATACTGCGGTTATTATTTAACATGAACTATAGAGAGAGCTGTCGAAATATTTTCATTGAAAAGGAGATTCTCACCACCCCTTGTATTTATATATATAAATGCTTGTTATTTGTCAAAAATAATCCCCAAAATTTCATTAGTCTAAATAGTGGACACTTATATAATACAAGACAAGGTAACACACTGCTGATCCCTAGCCATAAAACGACAACGTTTAAAGATCCCCTTATTACAACTGCGTAATATTATTCAACAGTTTGCCACATAGCATACGGGACCTCCCACCAAAAACATTTAAGAAGGAAATAAGGGCAATCTTACTAAGAAATGGTTTCTATTGAATGAAAGAATTTTTAGACAAGCAAAACAATCGCTAGACTTGTTTTTATTAAGTGGTTTTTCTGATTTCCCCTCCCTTATTTAAGGATATGTATAACTGATTAGGACTCATTTCATACACATTGTATTTCATATATTTACTTCACTGACTATGTTAATTTTCTAATTACTTCTGACATTGCTCCTATAATTTACATTTCTTAAATATAATATTGTCGCTGTTCTTCTTTTTTATATACTTATAGTATTATTATTTATTTATACATTTATATGTGTGTGTTTGTTTTTTTTTTATATGTATATACATTGCTCCCTTGTTTGTTATTTATATTGACATGCCAAATGTACAAAATGTATCTATTATTGGTGAATAAATGTCTATTCCATAATCATTGCTTTTTCTCTACTTATTTTTCGACAAATTACATTTTTTACAAATTACAGAACAAGAACAGTCCAAGAATGGTCTTTATTTAGTTTAGTCACAACCAGAGAAACACATAAAACACTCACTTTTCCATCAAAGAGAAGCAATGATGCATCATGAGTGTGGTGAAGTATTTTAAAACTAACCAGATATAAATACGGTTCGCATATTGGAACTCACTTCAATAAATAACGGGTAATTTATTGCATAATTCCTTTATTAATATTCCATGCTGTTTAACAGTACAAATTTTGACATTTTATTGACAAGTTATGATATATGATTAACACGAATGTTATTATAATTAAATAAAAATAAACTGTAACCCGTCCGGATTGAACCACTGATCCCTGACATGCCAAGTAAACTCTCTTCTGGGGAGATACGTTTGCTCTGAGATATTTTACTTCTGCGTCCAATGGAAGTATAGTAACATAAAAAAAATTATATATATATTTTTTTTGTTGAAATAGGCTTAAAATGTCATGAAGCGTCGAAATTTTAAATTTGAGTAAAAAAATTTCCTGTCTGTCTGTAACTTTTTTTTGTGCGCACGTTTACTCTGGAACCGTTTATGATATTGATTTGAAATTTGGTACACTTATGTATTGTAACCAGATCTGGAAGTAGATTATATTTTGATCTAGTTCCGTTGAAGGGTTCGGGGGTAAATAAGAGTAAATAGGCAAAGCAAGCAGGTAAGAGTCCATAAAATTGCAATTTAATCTAAAAATTTTTTGGCATCAGCCACCTCCTCTACCACCTCCATTGCCACCCCCACCCTATTATTAAAGGGAGTAAAAAATTAAATTGGGATTTAGTGTGTGTGCCGGAACCAAGTGCCTTTAAAATTTATCTTGGCATTAGTTATCCCTTCCACCACCCCCATTGCCACTCCCACCCTTTTGTTTAAGGGAATAAAAAGTTAAATCGGGATTTAGTGGGTATACGAGAACCAAGGGCTTCTAATTTTTTTTTACATTTGCCACCTTCTCTATTGCCCCCACTCTATTATTAAAGGGAATAAGATATTACATTGGGATTTAGTGTGTATAAGACTTGGCTACAAAATCTGGATGTGGAAGTAGCGAATCCTTGGGCAGCGGTTTTTTGAGTTATAATAAGCAACCTATCCGCAATATAAATTCCCTTTACACAGAGACTTTTAGTGTTTGTCTGTCAATGTAAATATATTTAACGGTTTGAATTGTTCCTACAAGAAGACGTCCGCCAACGTCATCACTATCCTTCTCTAACAGATTGATTATAGTGAAAAATTTTCAAGATAAAAAAATAAAAGAACTCTAAGCTTTCGATAGTAAGAAACAGTGGTTACTAAAAACAACTTCAATAGTGCAGTGAACTATAACAATGAAAGATACTACATTTAGTTTTCAATGTTTTTACTGTATAACATAAAAAACAAGAGTTTTCGAACATAATGAAATTAAAATGAAATAACTCACTTACCTGACAATAGGTTATATCTTCTATATATAATGTTAAGTAGATTGACCAAGCGCCCCGTAAAACTTAAGCCTCCAAGATTTTGGTGATGCATCCGGTCTTGTTGGTCCTAACTTATGTTTGTGTACTTTTAGGTATTGAAAATTCAGTCTAAAACATGAAAACACAAGTAGAGATTAGTTGGGAAAGTACTAAGCCCTATAAAAACTTATTTTAAATTGAAGTCTTTCTGTTAAAATTAAACTATTCTGTCTATTTTATGTAAGTGAGAAAAGTTTCACACATGACACATTTACTTAAGCGTAATCTAAGATTTTAAGAGACTTTTTAACAAATCGATATCTTTGATATCTGAAAACCACTATTACAAATCAATCACCACACACCAAAGATACTGATTTGTGAAAAATAGCCGTCATACATCCCCACCCAGTGTATGATTGTATGCTTAAATGGGATTATGAATTTAACTCTTCCTTTCCTCTAAGATTCGTTAAGGTCCAAAATAATAACAAGAAGGCAAAATGGATGTCTGAAAATATTTATAATGCAAAGGAAACATTAAACTTGCTACACGAGTCTTATCTGCAAGATAAAGTTACAAAAGATACTTATGTCGCTTATAAAAATTATTACGCTAATCTTCTCACACAGAAAAAGTCAAACTTTTATGAGGCTCAAATAAATAATTCATTTCATGAAATCAATCATAATGGTATTGCTGTTAACTGTCCACAACTCGCAAGTAAAATTTTCAATAACACCTTCATTAATATGGCCGGTAATATCATTGGAGCAATTCCTAGCAACACTGTATTAGAACACATTTATTGTTAATAGAAAACCACAGACCAATAAGTATTTTATCTTCTTTTTCTAAATTTCTTGAAATTATCATGAGTCGCAGATTAACTCCTTTCCTAGAAGTAAACCACATCATCACGACTAGTCAACATGGATATCAAAAAAATAAATCTACAACAACAGCTACCTTTGACTTTGTGAGAAGAATACTAAATCATCTAGATGATGAACATATTGTGCTCGGGATATTTTTTGGACCTATCTAAAGCCTTTGATAGCATGAACCATAAAATATTTTTAAATAAACTTGAACAAGTAGGTATACAAGGTTCGGCATATGACTGGTTCAGATCTTATTTTAACGAAAGATATCAAGTTTCCATTAGTTTGGACTCTTTAGAATACCATTCAGGTATCCAAAAAAAATATCATCAGGTGTACCACAGGGCAGCGTGCTAGGCCCAATTCTATTACTTAAATGATGATTCAGTTTTTGTAACTACTTATGCCGATGACACTAACATTTTAATTTTTGAAAAAAATTATGATAACCTTCAGATAAAAGCAACAAATGTTATGCAAAAAATATCCGAATGGTTCCACCAAAATTCACTAATTTAAATAATGATAAAACAAATTGTATTCTCTTTAAACATAATAGGAATAACACAGGATATCCTAAACAAATAGATGTTAATAATGCCAGAATTAATTTTTCAGAAAACACAAAATTTCTAGGCGTAACGATTGATGCACACATGAATTGGACAGAGCATATACGAACCCTTTGTGGCAGACTAAGCATATTATGCTATTCTTTGAAAGAATTAAAAAAGGTTGTGAATCACGATACCCTTCTCACTGCATATTATGGACAATTTTATAGTACAATGTCATATGGTTATAATTTTTTGGGGTGGATCACATACTCAAGAGGTATTCATAATTCAAAAGACAGCGTTGAGAGTCCTAGCCATTCTAAAGGTTGGTGAGTCATGTCGTGGACACTTTAAAAAGCTAAATCTGCTGACTGTTGTTGCTCTCTTTATTTATGAATGTCTCCACCACCACAATTTTGTAAAAAGGTTGTTTCTACAAATGTTTACATTTTTATAATATGCTGCCTACTAATATAAAAGAAATAACTTCTATAAATATTTTCAAAACAAAAATTAAAGAAATTTTAACATATGCAGAACCTTATAATTTAGAGGAAGTAAATGGGGCAACTTTCAAACAAGCTAATATTTTTTTGAAATAATAGTGGGTTAACAAATATGTATGTAATTTTTAATTAATTTAATGAACGCTAACGGTCAACTTCTAACTAAATGCGCCGAACATGATCTAGTTATAACAAACACCATTTTCCGACAAAAGGATAAATTTAAAGGCACCTGGCGTCACCCCAGATCAGGTCACTGGCATCTACTGGACTATGTTATCGTACGTAGGAAGCATCTCAAGGACGTCCAAATTACAAAGGCGCGCATTGATAGGGAATGTTGGACCGATCATCGTCCTGTTGTCTCTAAAATGAAAATTGTTATGAGACCCAAACACCGAAGAACTCAAGTAAAACGTAGACTCCGTCTCTGTATTAGTAAATTGCGTGACCAACAAACCGTCGAACAGCTAAAGCAAAAAGTTCAAGAGAATTTGAGTGCACTAGAAGAAACCAATTCTGTAGATGTCGCTGCTACCTGGACACAAATTAAAGACAGTTTAAAAAGCGCGAGTGAGAAAATTCTTGGCACTGCAGCAAGTAAAAAACAGGAGGACTGGTTCAATGATAATGAAGCTTTTATACAAGAACTTCTTGACCGCAAACATACTGCCTTCCAAAACGCTATCAACCACCCCAACGACTCATCAAAAGCAGAAGCTTTTACCCAATCTAAGTATGAAACGCAACGCGAAATCAGAAGAATAAAGAACGAGTGGTGGGCAAGCAAGGCCAGAGAAATTCAAAGGTACGCCGATTCACGCGACTACAGGAATTTCTTTCAAGGAGTAAAAGCAGTGTACGGCCCCAGTCGGAAAACTATGTGCCCTATTAAAGATTTAAATGGAAATCTCCTCAAAGAAGACCAGGAAATAAGAGCCCGTTGGAAAGAACACTACTCTAACATTCTTAACCAGCAAAATCAAGCCGATCACGATATTATAAATCTTATCCCTCAATATTGTTATGTGCTGCCCTCTAACAGAGAGGAGAGTTGTAATTACTCCCTGGCCAGAAGGGTGGCGCCATCTGTGGGCCAACTGGCGAACCACCATTTAGTAGTGCCTAAGAAAATTATAGAGAATTCCAGTATATTTCTGGAAAGTTCTACAATGATATTCTGGACATTCCAAGTGGGTATATAAAGAGGTGAAGCCAGCAGATGGGAGAACAGAATAGTACAGTTTAGTGAAGGATAAGGAACAGTGGCGGTTCCTCAGTTTTTAAACTGGGGAGGCAGGGGATAGATAGGCCTGGGTGGTTCCGAGGGGCGGGAGGTATACACATGTGCGCCGCGATGAAAATTTTGCGAATATCAAGGTCAACTTTTAAACTTTACCATTACACAAATATTAGTAATTTTCTCTTCATGTTAGTCAGTATAATTTGTTTTATGATAAGTATCAAAGTATAAAGTAAAAAACAAATTCTACCGTCCAGCAAGAACCAATGTGGAGGTCTGAATTATATCTTGCCAGGAAGGGATTGTGGGGTAGGGGTGCTTTTAATAGGTGAGGGAGTTAATTATTAATATAATAATAGTAATAATAATATGGCACAAATGCTACCACAATCAAAACAATTATATAGTAATATGAAATAAATAATAAACTCTGAAACGATAACATAAATAAAAATATTCTCAAATTAAAAATAGTTAAATAATAACAAACTGAAAAACAACACAAATAAAAATATACTTGGTAGTATACTTACAATCTACAGAAGTAGAATAATTGCTGTGGTGGTTTTTTAAATTTTAAACAAAAAAGAAATTGAACAAAAAAACTACATGTCTAAATGTTCTTGTAAATTAATGAAATCCGTCTATCTTTTTGTTTGGCAAAAATATCTATTACTTCGTCATAAAATGTATTATTCTGTGTTAGTTCCTTAACAAGCCGTTTTTCGATAGAAATGATAGAAATATTTTTTAATCTTTCTTGCTCAATAGTATTTCTAGTAAATGATTTGATTCGTTTGAGGGCGGAAAAACTCCTTTCTACTGAAGCAGACGTAACAGGAATTGTGACAGCTAAAGTAAGTAATCTATAAAATTCTGTTAGACAAGAAATTAAGTCATTATTATAAATAAATGAAATCATTTCGGTAGGGGTTTGACAATTTTGAAACAATTCTTTGTCAGCGTATACAGTTGTTAATTCATTTTTTAGTACTATTGAATCAAAAAGGTTATATTGTTTTAATAATGATTCAAATTTATCATTTGGAAATTCTTTTGAATATGAGAGAAAATTATCTTTTCTTATTAAATCGAAAAATTCTAATTTATCTAAATCGGAAAATCTTATCTGTAGTTGATTACTTATTGTAGCCAAAATTTCATTGAAAATCTGTTTATAAGTCAGTCTCAAATCTTGTAGATTTAATGTTGTCTTTCTTTTCTTTGGCGCCGGTTCACCACTTTGGAAATCTTCAGACAGTTGGTTGTAAAGATCATTAAAATGAATTTCATTATTTCTAAAATTTTGCAATGTAATAGTTAATGCATTCCAACGTTTCCTGGCGTATGAAATGTCTATGCTTTTATTTTGTAAAATTGAAAATACAACATCGGTGTGTTTAAAGATAAATTTAAAAGTATGTAAAAGAAAGAGAAAATGAGGATCTTTAAGATGTCTTTTTAAGACAACAGCTTCTCTTAAAGTTGGCTGATCTTGTTTGAAATCATCATGTGTCAAAATATAATCAAAAACTTCTATTAACTTATCCCTGTTTTTGAATACTGTAAAAACTGCTCTAGATGTAAAATTCCACCTTGTTGCCACATTTGACGGTAAACGGTCAGATCCTATGGTATTAAGTACCTCTGTTCTTTTAGTTGATTTTGAAAAATATGATGAAAATCCAGACAAGTTGGCAAAAAAATTTTTACATTCTTTGATGCTATCTGTGCAGGCTTTACTCAATACTAAATTCAACGTATGCGCATAGCAATGTGTAAAAAGTGCCTGAGGGGCCATTGTTTTAATTTTTGCCTGTAAGCCATTTAAGTGACCAGCCATAACTGATGCCCCATCATATGTCTGAGCAACAAGTTTATTTTTTAAGTCATATTTTCCAAATTTTTCTGTTAAAAAATTAAATAAATCATTTGCGGTTCGACCTGAACTAACATTGTAAAAACCTGCAAATCGTTCAACCACTTGCCCTTTAATAACATATCTGAAAACAACCGATAACTGTGAACAGCAGCTGATGTCTGTGGTTTCATCAGCTTGCCAAGAAAAGAAAGGTACTTCATTTAATTCGCTTTCAATTTTTTGTACTACAACACAACTAATTGATTCAATTAAATCGTTTTGAATAGCTTTAGAATAGTTTAGAAGTTCCCGAAAAAACTGTAGCTTTGTTTAAAAATTGTTCCATTTTGCCATCGTATCTGCTCAGAAAAGAAATAAGCTCTTGAAAATTTCCTCTATTATCTGAATGCACATTCTCATCATGTCCCCTAAAAGCCAATTCTTGACAACATAAAAATATTTCCGTATCAATTAGTCTATTTAAGATATCTCTATTTTCTTTAACCTTTACATTTTGATCTACAATTGACTGTTTGTGCCCTTGATCAATAGAATTTAAAATATTCTGTTTGCCAAATAACTTGAATTTTATTGAAGCAGTTAAATGTCCTTTTGACCTAGCATGCCTTTCAATTGATCTGGGTAAGTTTTTTAAATCATTATATCCTAATTTTGACCAAACAGTGTTCTCTGGGTCATTAAAAAAAAGTAAACAATACCAGCAATATAATTTATTTTGTACTGGACATCCAGTTAACCACTCACATTTATCATACCATTGTACACAAAAAGAACGATTATGTTTTGAAGTTACTATGAGATTTTGCATGGTAGGTTGGGGCCTTTTTAAAGTTTTATTATAAATATCTTGTCATCATATGTTAATTGACTAAAATGAACATTCTTCAAAAGGAAATTTACAATATCATCTACAGATTTAAACACTTCACCGATACTGGCATTACCATTGTTATTGCTTGTACTTACGTTTAATTCCATTTTTGACGTTTTATCAATATTTAAACAAAAATTTTAAATGAATTTATTGCACTTAATAAAATACAACCACCACAGACACTTTACATTTACTTTCAATTAACCTAAACGGTAAACGGTACGACTGTCTGGACTCAGGAAGCGGGAAAATAAAAGTCAGATGTTTATTAATCTTTGTTCCTATTGGTCCGGAGCTTGGCCTCCGGCACGTGGTTTTGAGAGCAGATTTTAATGGGTAGCTTCAAACGTTTCAAATTGAACCATTCTAAACGCGAAAGCTATGTTAGAAGCGTTTGGAGGCCTGCCTCACCAGTCACCATGGATAGAATGTTACAGTTGTGCAGCGTTGCCGGTTATAATAATAATAGTTTAAATTCGCAGATTTAGAGAATATTTCTGTTAATTTAAATTTGTCGTTTCATAAAGTATATTTATATTTATAATAATGTAAATATGTAAAGTAACTGTAAAGGCAAATCAGAAGTAGGGAGGCCCGGCCTCCTCTGCCTCCTCAGAGAAACCGCCACTGATAAGGAACAGTTCAGTTTAGTATCCAGTACAGTTCTGGTTACAGAGACAGTTTGTAGAAGAAGAGTTCAGTGGAGTGAAGTAGGCAATACAGAGTTTTTAGGTTAGATAAAGTTGTCAAGTTTAGGAAGAAAAGTACATAGTGTTTTAAAAGTAGTGAATTCATATTAAATTAAGTTATTATTAGTTGTGTGATTTTTAAGTATTTACTAGTGTAATTTTAGTGATTAAATAAATCAGTGGTTTGTGAAAATTCTTGTTGCAAGTTATTCGAATCCACGGAGTGTTTACTGAAAATTGTAAGCACGTAACAATTGGTGTCAGAAGCGGGATTGCAACAGAATTTCTGAAGAATTCGACGAAGTTCCATAGTGTTCTATTTGGAAACCACTGGAGATATTGAAGTGAGTTGAACTGGAAAGTGATATAGACATTAGACCAGATTTATTGTGCTAGTGTGAGGAAATTTTTGGGACATTCTGTTTAGAAATTAGTCTAGTTTTTAAGTGCTTTCAACTGAGAAGTGATATAGACTTTAAATAAGACTTGCTAGTTAGTTTTTGAATGGAAACAAGAAGCATGGCTGCTGAAAAACAAATGCAAGACATGTTAGCTGCATTTAGCAAAATGATGCTAGAAGAACAAGAGAAACGACGTCAAGAAGAAAAGGAAGAGCAAGAGAAACGATGTCAAGAAGAAAAGGAAGAGCAAGAGAAACGACGCCAAGATGAAAAAGAAGAGCAAGAGAAACGACGTCAAGAAGAAAAAGAAGAGCAAGAGAAACAACGTCAAGAAGAAAAAGAGGAACAGGAGAGACGTGAAGAAGAAAAAGAAAGAAAACGACAAGAAGAAAAGGAAGAATTGAGAAAAATTATACAGGGGCAACAAGATGCTATCCTGTCAGCCACTAATGAAGTCAAGGAAAAAGTAGATAAAGTTGAACAAAAAGTTGGTAACGTCGAAGGAGAAATTAGTGATATTAAGGGAAAAGTTACCGACGTCGAAGGAAAAGTGACTACAGTCGAAGAAAAAGTTACTGGTGCCGAAGAAAAAGTTACTGGCGTCGAAGGGAAAGTTACCCATATAGAAGGAAAATTTCAGGTAGTTAAGGGAGAGGTAGAACAACTTAAGCGACAGTTAAGAGCGCAAGGAGGCCAGTTAGTATTATCATCAGGTCCTCGATTACAACCGCCTTCCTTTGATGGTCAAACTTCTTGGTCAACTTACAAGAGACAATTTGAGGCAGCGGCATGCGCAAACAATTGGAGTAATGAAGACAAAGCTATGGCATTGGTGCTAGCATTAAGGGGCCAAGCCTCAGAGTTGCTTCAGAATATCCCAGTGACGCAGCAACGGGATTTTAAAGTTTTGGAAGCTGCACTAGATCTAAGATATGGCGACCAACACCTCGCCCAAGTATACAGGACTCAGCTCAAATCACGCACACAAAAGGTTGGGGAAAGTTTACAAGATTTTGAAGCAGCTGTTGAGCGACTGACGTACCTGGCTTACCCGGATGCACCCAAAGAATTCCAGGAACAGTTAACAGTTGATACTTTCATTGATGGCATAAGAGACGAGGAGATCAGGCGAGTCCTTAGATTATCTCGAGCTAAGACTGGTAGCGAAGCCTTGATCCATGCCCTCGAAGTTGAAGCCGCTTATGAAGAGACTCTACATCCGAGAGTACGAGCCATGAAAGTAGAAGAAGGGAACCGTTTAGAAAAATCAAATATGGAATCTTTGATGGCTGACATGCACAAAATGATAAGCCAGTTGATGACAAAACCAGATGCTCCAAGGAAGCAGGAAAGAGAACAGAGTGATGGACAGCCAAGGAAGTTGATTCGGTGTTATCAGTGCAGCAAACCAGGACATATGATGCGGCAGTGTCGAGAAGGGAATCCTGGAGAAGTAAACACTGCAAAGAAAGAGGAAGTCCGCTCTGATAAGATGAGATTGATTGTTATGTTAACAGACATACAGAATATGGTCGCACAAGTATTAAACGAATTAAGTTCGCGACCGGAGCTGAAACAGAAACCGCAACCGCCGAAACAGGAGCCGAAGCAGCAGCGAAGTGCTGGAGGTCAGACAAAAGGAATCCGCTGTTATAATTGCGGCAAATTGGGGCATGTCAAGAGGTACTGTCGCCAGAGGAGCCCTAAGGAAGTGAATGCCGAGAATGTAAAGAAGCAGCAGGATATAGCAGAAGTGAAGGCAGTTAAGATAGAGGTTCCGAAGGACTGGTCAAGGAAAGTTCTAAGAGAGGAACAACTGCACGACGATGAAATTGGACCAATGTTGAAGGCGAAAGAAAAAGGAATCCGCCCGGAATGGAAGGACGTTTCCAGTAAAAGTGTTGGACTGAAGGCTTTATGGGCGCAATGGGATTCACTTAAGGTTATAGCTGGACTATTACGGAGAGCATGGGAGAGCCCGGATGGGAAAGAAGTTACCATGCGGTTGCTGATACCCAGGTGCCGAGTACCAAAAGTACTTCGGGAAGTGCACGAGGGAATATCCAGAGAGCACTTTAGCAGAAATAAGACTTTGGCTAGAGTACGGGAGCGATTTTACTGGGTAAATAGCTGTCAGGATGGAGAGGCTTGGTGTCGCAGTTGCAAGGTTTGTGCGAATGTGGCTGCCAAGAGGTCACCTACAGGGAGTGGTGATCGAATGACGGCTAGATATGACCGCAATGCCAGTTCAGCAGGATTCAAGGTGGGGGACTCGGTTTGGCTGTATAACCCACAGCGGAGGGAAGAAGGATTCTCGAAGCCTCGCTCACCTTGGGAAGGACCGTATTCTGTCATCACTCGGATCAACGACGTTGTTTATAGGATTCAACGTAGAAAGAAGTCCAAGATGAAGATCGTGCACCTGGACAGGTTGGCAAAGTATACTGGGGTATCTGAAATGCCTGACCGGGACGTTCAGGCTTAAGGAGGGGGCAGTGTTATGTGCTGCCCTCTAACAGAGGAGAGTTGTAATTACTCCCTGGCCAGAAGGGTGGCGCCATCTGTGGGCCAACTGGCGAACCACCATTTAGTAGTGCCTAAGAAAATTATAGAGAATTCCAGTATATTTCTGGAAAGTTCTACAATGATATTCTGGACATTCCAAGTGGGTATATAAAGAGGTGAAGCCAGCAGATGGGAGAACAGAATAGTACAGTTTAGTGAAGGATAAGGAACAGTTCAGTTTAGTATCCAGTACAGTTCTGGTTACAGAGACAGTTTGTAGAAGAAGAGTTCAGTGGAGTGAAGTAGGCAATACAGAGTTTTTAGGTTAGATAAAGTTGTCAAGTTTAGGAAGAAAAGTACATAGTGTTTTAAAAGTAGTGAATTCATATTAAATTAAGTTATTATTAGTTGTGTGATTTTTAAGTATTTACTAGTGTAATTTTAGTGATTAAATAAATCAGTGGTTTGTGATAATTCTTGTTGCAAGTTATTCGAATCCACGGAGTGTTTACTGAAAATTGTAAGCACGTAACAATATGACACCTTCGAAGACTTAGATAAACCACTAACAACGGAAGAGATCTTAACCGCCATTGGGCAGCTAAAAAATAACAAATCTCCCGGCGCCGACTCACTCCCAGCTGAGATCTTTAAAGCTGTGTCGTCAGAGCTCATACCCTACCTCAAAAAACTGTTTGATGTCGTGTGGGAAAGTGGTCAAGCTCCGCAGGAGTTTCGTGATACACTTTTAATCAACCTCTTTAAAAACAAAGGGAGCACTGCGGACTGTGGAAATTACAGGGGTATAGCTCTCCTGGCTGTTGGAGGGAAGATACTCACTAAAGCGATGGTAAATAGGCTAACACCTGTTATGGAAAAGTTACTTCCTGAAACACAGAGTGGCTTTAGACCAAACCGAGGCACACCGGATTTAATCTTCACACTTAAACAGCTTCAAGAAGAAGCACTCGAACATCAAGGAGAAATTCACATGGCCTTCATTGATTTAACCAAGGCGTTTGACTCGGTGGATAGGAAAGTGCTCTGGAAAATTATGTTCCGCTTAGGTATCCCTAGAAAATTTGTGGAAGTATGTCGCAGTCTACATACAAACAACAACGCCCAGGTTATGTATAATAATGAGGCAACCGAACCTTTCCAAACCCTCACTGGAGTTAGGCAGGGATGTGTCCTGGCACCCCTACTCATGCCGAAGATGACAAGGAGAAGGATTTTTAAGTACAAACAAAAAAGCAGAATCATCTAACAAAAAAAGTATACATATTAATTTTCCAGAAGATCCATTTAGCCTCTCTAAGAAAAACATTGGGTCAAAGAAGCATTACAACAACAATAATAAACTAGAATTATTCCATCTGAATATACAAGGACTAAAGTCTAAATATGACGATTTTCAAATATTCTTAAATGACAATCAACATTTTGATGTTCTGTGTTTATCAGAAACATGGACGAAACTGGCAGAAATTGATCTATATCAATTCGAAAAGTTTTATGTTGCAAGTACTGTCTGTCGTAATTTATCCCAACATGGGGGGACAACAATTTTTGTTAAACAAAATCTAAAATCAAAAAATTTAAATAAAATAATTGAAATGTCAGTAGAACAACAATGTGAAGTCTCTGCAATAGAACTTCTAAATTCAAATATTATCATAGCATATATTTACAGGACCCCGTTAGGGGATTTTAATATCTTTTACAATACTTTTACAAATCTAATGGAACTTTTAACTAATATGAAAAAGGATACAATTATTTGTGGTGATTTTAATATAGATTTTTTGAATAACTGTGACAACAAGGTTCTAGATTTTCAAAATTTGGCGGTATCTTTTGGTTATACCATAACCATAAAACAGCCCACTAGAGTTACAGATTTCAGTCAAACTTGTGTTGACAATGTTTTAAGCAATATAAGTGCTCCTTACACTGCAAAGGTTAGTCACTTAAACGTATCGGATCACTATGGCCAAATATTTTCGTGTAAACGGGTAATAAATAAACAATTGCCAGTCTATAGGAAAAGTAGGCCTATAACACAAAAAGGTAAAGCTTATTTCCTGGACAGTTTATATGGATTTGACTGGAATGGCATATTTATGTATGACAATGTTGAACAAAATTTTGAAATTTTCATCCAACAACTTAATGATTGTTATCTGTATGCATTTCCAGAAAAGAACGTAAAAATGGTAGACAATCAAACCATGAAAATAAATTGGTATAATGATGATTTACGTAAAATTAGAGAAACCCTACATTTCCTGAGAGATCTGGCAAAAGTAAACAACACAAATGACATTAAACAACAAATCACATCCACTCGCTCCTTATATAAACGGGAAACTAAGAAGGCAAAAATACTGGCTAACAATCATTTTCTTCAAAATTCTAGCAACAAATGTAAGTCAGCCTGGCAAATTATAAAACAAAATCATAGGCCAATTGAACCTATGCAAACCAAACACATTATATCTGCTGATGGCTTTAATGCATTTTTTTCAAGTATTGCTGGAAACATTGTTAACACAATTGCTTCAGGAGACAAAGAACCGCCAGATTACTTAAATAAACATAAAATCCCAGAAAATTTTTCACTTTATAGCCTAGAACCAGTAACACATGCTGAAATAAGGGACATTATCAAAAACTTAAGCAACTCGCACGCAAAAGATATGCATGGTTTAAGTAATAGTCTGGTCAAATATATTATGGAAGCCATTTTGGATCCATTAGTATATCTGATAAACCAATGCCTACACAGTGGTATTTTTCCAGAGTGTCTTAAATGTTCGAAAGTGATTCCTTTGCATAAAAAAGGCAATTTAGACGATACCTCAAATTATCTTCCAATATCAATAGTTCCGATATTTTCGAAAATATTAGAAGCAGTAATCAAAAAAAGGTTTTTGAATTACTTTGAATTAAATGATTTGTTTTCACGGGAACAACATGGTTTTCGTGAAGGTAAATCAACAACATCTGCAATGGTGGAGTTTGTTGATGTGGTGCTGTCCGCATTGGAGGAGGGGTGTCTTGCTTCTATCACTTTATGTGACCTGAGCAAGGCATTTGACTGTGTCGTTCATGAGGTACTGTTGGATAAACTCAAACATTATAATATCTCAGGGAGTCCTTTAAATATAATTCGCACATATTTATCCAACAGAACGCAGTTCGTTGAAGTGACCGAGGGAAAGTCATCCCTTAAGGAAATTACTTACGGGGTGCCACAAGGATCCGTGTTAGGACCAATACTGTTTATCATTTATATCAACGATCTTGCTAGCGCTATCATGGACACGCGTCTAGTCCTCTATGCGGATGACGCCACATTAATAAACTGCAACAAGGATATAAGCTTAGCCGAGAGCATATCAAGTGAGGCTGAAACTCAAGCAGAGGAATATTTTTCCTCCATAAAACTTAAAATGAACACTGACAAAACCCAAAGAATCACTATAAGCCTGAAACCAAACAACATAAACACAGAACCAGTGAAACTCCTTGGCTTTCATATTGACAGCAAACTTACATGGGGTGCTCATACCTCAAGCCTATCCAAGAAACTTGCCTCCAATCTTTATCTATTGCGGAAATTGAGCTGTTGTGTCTCTCCCGAGATGGTTCGCACAGCCTATTTTGCGTTTTTTCACAGTCACCTACAATATGGCTTATTAATCTGGGGTCATTGTGCTAATAAGGGAAATATTTTTAGAATGCAAAAATCGGCTGTGAGAGTCATTGCGGGTGTAAGTATGAGAACTCACTGCCGACCTTATTTTATTAAATATCAAATACTCACCTTACCTTGTATGTATATTTACGAATGTCTTGTTTATGTGAAAACAAATCACCACAAATATAAATGCCATACAGACATACACTCTTATGATACCCGAAATAAAACTAATATATCAAAAAGTATATATAAACTTTCGAAATCAATGAATGGGGTAAACTATTTTGGGCCAACATTTTTCAATAAGTTACCTGATGAAATCAGACTGTTAGATTTGAAAAGTTTCAAGTACAAAGTGAAACAAATTTTAGTAAAAAAAGCATACTATGATATGATTGATTTCTTGAATGATGATTGTTTTAATGCTTTAATATTTTAGGGTTTTAAATGTTTTCGTTACTGTAAATGTTTATTTTTAAATATGTAAATTTTTTTTTTTTTTTTTAAATGTATTTTGACGACTGTATACAATTTGAATATTGTTTTAACTGAATAAAATCTATCTATCTATCTATTTGTTTACCACTGCTCTAACAATTATTGTTGACAACAAACTGACAGTCAAAGGAATAGGTCTCAGTTACCGTTTTGATGGCGGTCTCTTTAACATAGGGCGCTTTAGAGCTTTCACGAAGACACGCACACGATTCATTTGTGATCTCCAGTATGCGGATGACTGTGCACTTTTAGCCTCTACGCCGGAAGAGCTTCAAGAACTTTTAGATGTGTATGCCCAGAGCTATGATTCCTTGGGACTTAAAATCAACATTGGAAAGACTAAGATTATGCCAACTCCTCATCAAGTGAACCAAATAGACATTACACTTAACGGAAATTCTCTTGAAGTGGTGGATCAGTTCAATTACTTAGGCAACGTTGTTAATGACAAAGCAAACATGGACAGCGAGATTCGCAATAGAATTAACGCTGCATCTAGAGCACTCTGGGGACTTAGAGAGAGAGTATTTGACAACCACGACCTTGCTTTGTCAACGAAAATGGCTGTCTACAGAGCAGTTGTCATTCCAACACTGCTATATGGATGTGAAAGCTGGGTCACTTACCGTCGTCATGTGAAAGAATTAGAACGTTTTCAGCAAAGACACCTCAGAAGTATGATGAAAATCCGTTGGTTCCATCACATATCAAACGTGGAAGTACTCAGGAGAGCAAACAGCCTTCCAATTGAGGTGCTTATTTCAAGAGCACGCCTAAGATGGGCAGGTCACGTTCATCGTATGCATGATAACCACCTTCCTAAATGTGCACTTTATGGTGAATTGCTAAGCGGTAGAAGAAGGCGTGGCGGTCAACGAAAGAGGTTCAAAGACGCTCTCCATGAAAATCTAAAATCCTGCGGTATTGCAGACGAGCAATGGGAACAACTTGCAGCGGACAGGACCGAATGGTGAGGGGTTGTGGCCATCTATCAAGGAAATGTTGCTGCAAGAAGGCCGAATCCAAGACCTAACCAGGTCTATATTTGTCCTGACTGCGGTCGACATGTGCTCTCCCGAATTGGCCTCTATAGCCATAGTCGTGTGCACCGTAGATGAATGGGAATTACAATAGACTACACCTTTTACTTGTTTTTTATTGTAACATTTTTATACTCGGACTCGAGTAACGGCTAATAATAATAATAATGTAATTTTTATATGTAATCTTTTTTTTTGACAAATTTTTAAAATTTAATTTTCAATGTATTTTTGTATGTATGTAATTTTGTGTTCTCTCTAGCTGTAAGACATATCAACATGTCATTTTCTATGTAGTGCTTCTAGTTTTTTAGACATGTACCAAACAAAAATTATAAAATTGTTGTATCTGGTACGCAATAAAATTCAATTCAATTCAATGTGCAAATTGAAGGAGGTTCTCAAACAGACTTTCAAAACGTTGGTAGCTTTTGGTTTATAATAATTCTTAAATAAGACCACATAAAAGTATTGTCTATTTTATAGGGCAAGACTGAGATGCGGACAGACATACATGATCGTGAATGTAGTGAGCAGTTCATATCAATCCAATGGTATATGCCTGTAAAGGATGAACATGGTGTGCTCATGGAGTTTGTCCTCCCTGTTTGAAATTGCTTTGCAGACCATATCCTGATGACGTATGCTTTTGCGTGCCAGGCAGAATTGTACAAAGTAGTGCACAGGGCAAAATCTTCCTGTGATAATAAAACTTATGTAAGTACACTAAAACATTTAAATGTAGAAAGTCTTGAAACTTTACAAAAATGTTGAGAAACTTGTACTATAATATACATCCAGAATGTAAGATGATACAAATATATGCACTGATCTTTTTACTAACCAGCGTCATGGGTGGACTGATCATAAGGGAGTTCAGATGAAGGGCCGGTGTTAAAATGCTAAAAGTGGCCCAAGCAGATTCACGCTAATCGTGCACCTTGTTTTTTTCTAAAGATTTCAAACTTATCCCGTTAGTGAAAGTGGGCCAGTGGTCATGAAGATGCCGAGCGTAATTCTGGTCCTAATCCTAGTTCCTTATCAGCAGAGCTGTGCCAAGCACTGACAAAAAGTGCTTTTATTTTTCGAGCACTAAGCACTATTAATGTCAAAGGACCTACCTAAATGCATCAAATATCATCCTGCTTGTAGTCAAGCAAATTCTCCTTCGAGGGGATTTTGCGCAACTACCATGAATCCGAAAATATCTTGTATGAACCGTGTGCGACTCGTAGAAATGCTATCAGGAAGATATTTTGGAAGTATAGTAACCTACAGACTTACGCTGCAGATAAAAAATACAATATAGTTATTAACGTCATAAGGCCGATATGTAGCAAATAACAGACAAGATTTTGCTATCAATTGCATCTGTTATTTGCGTATCGGCCGTGTGTCGTTCAGAATTTTTTATTATAATAATAATAATAATGTATTTTATTCATCATATCAAGTTACACACGTGGTATAACTTATTAGGCAAGTCAGTGCTAAATAATAAATAAAGGTAAAAAACAGACAATAATAACAATAATAAAACATACAAGTATAACAACAATATGACATACAGTACTGAAACATATTAAGTACAATATATTACACTTTAAAATTAAATATAAAACTAAGAGTGTAAATAGTCATCTACAGAATAAAAAGCTCTACTCATTAAAAATTTTAGCAGGGCATTTCTAAATAAACCAGTTGGGTAAATTTATTATAATAGTTAATGCTTTGAAAGATGTGAGAATTTTGGCCCACACTTAGTCTCGAGAAAGGCACCCAAAGCTGATTGTTGCTGCGAGTAACATAGCTGTGAACATTACTATTTTTTAAAAAGACATTTTCCTTTTTTTTATATTTGTTGTAATTAAGAATATGTACAGAGATGGCAACGTTAAAATTGATAGTGCTATAAATGCTTATTATATCAGAAAGTGAACATGCTATTAAAGCCGTTTTAGCTGAGCTTCAAAGAAAATTTGAAATTACTACGAGCGAAGTTAACTATTTTGTTGGACTACAAATTTCGCAGAATAAAATGGATGGTTCCATCTTTATTGATCAATCCAGCTATGTAAAACAAATTATTGATCGTTTTGAACTAAATGAAGCGCATCCAGTAAGTATTCCTGCTGACCCACATACGAATTTAGCAATCAATCAATCGAATACAGCTTGCACTGAAGAAATACCCTATCGACAAGCTGTAGGATCTCTAATGTTCGCTGTTATTGCCACAAAACCTGACATAAGTTTCGCAGTAGGTCTAGTGAGTAGATTCTTAAACAGCCATACACAAACACAATGGAACGCAGTTAAAAGAATTATAAAGTACCTGAAAGGTAATATCTGATTATGGAATTCAATTTAAGAAACAACAGGATACATTATGTCTGAGTGGTTATTGTGACTTGGACTATGCCAGTGATACCGAAACAAGGCGTTCAACTACAGGTTACATTTTTAAAATTTGTGGTTGTATTGTAACATGGGCTAGCAAAAGACAGCAAAGTGTCTCGCTCTCAACTACAGAGGCGGAATATATAGCAGCATCGAAAGAGGTCATCTGGTTACAACAACTTTTAAGTGATATTGGTGAACAGTGTGAAAAACCAACAACTTTATATGTTGATAACCAAAGTGCCATAGAACTAATTCGAAATCTGGAATTCCACAGTCGTACTAAGCATATTGACGTGAAATATCACTTTGTGCGAGAGAACATACTTCTCACCATTTTCATACAAAATGGTGACATTTTACCTGAGTATATTGACAAACACACAACCAGCTGACATTCTTACAAAAGCTTTACCAAAAAGCGCTTTCGAAAAGACAAGAAGCTTAATAGGAATGAAAGAAGAGAAGGAAAAGTGAATTGAAATCGTTTATTGTTTTATTTAAATTTTTTTTAAATATTATGAAACGTAAAAAATAGAGGGTGTTGAGTTATTTTTAATGTTTTATAGGTAAAATGAGCAGTAGTTATAATGTACTAGTTTTGTATTGTTTTATTTACTTACATATAAGTGTCACCACTAGTTTGCGCATTAAAAAGTAGTTCTAGTAGTCTTGTCAATCTTGTAAGGTGTTAATGTGTTTGTTACAAGTTAATTAAAAGTTTTAAAACCATTTTATTACGTTATTCAACGAAAGAAAAGTAATTCTCTCATAACATTTTTCCAATATTGTATTGTTTTCATCCAGCGTGGCTATTCTTGAGCTTGTGGGAGTAGAATGAGTAAGAGAAAGTAATCTTTTTCTACTCCCTTATGTAAAATTTGTATTCCTGAATTATTTTCCCTCAGCCAGATAGACGAAAACACTCCCTACTAATTCCCTTATTTTTAGTGAGAGAAAGTCGAGGGAAAGCAAAAGAAACATTTTTTAAGTATTTTATAGGTTATGATTGTGCCTGTGGAGACGTACACCTTATTAATTCGGTTTTATTTAAATAATGGACATTGAAGATTTAGTGGCTATACAAGTTTTGGATGATTTAGAAGATGCGGGGGAACAGTTTGAAAATGGGAAAAAGATTCGAATTTTAGAAAAAATTGATCCTTTTGAATTGTCGGATCAAATTTTTGTTCGTTTATTTAGGTTGTCCAAACCATTAGTGAGGGATCTTATACATATTTTAAACCCATTGCTTTGTCGTGCAGACAAAGGTAAATTAGATTAAAGTGCATTACATATTGCTTAGTTTTGTAGGTTACGTTAGGTATATACCTACTTTATTTAAAATTAAACCATATTTTTAGATATTTGTTACATTACGTTTTTTGGTTACTGGCACTTACCAAGAAATAACTGGTAGCAATCACTATACTGCAGTAAGCCAAGCCAGTGTAAGTCGCTGTATAACAGAAGTTTGTACTGCATTAACTTCACCAAATATTTTTAATACTTGGGTGCAGTTTGCCAGAGATATTGCAGAATTGGTGAGATTAAGAATCAGGTAATTAACCTCTGTCAACGTCAACTATCACGCCGCCACGAGTTGACAGCTGAAATAGTCAGATATAGGAGAGCTCTGATTGGTTATATCGTGAAGAACAATATGACAACACTGTCGACTTCTCCCTCAAACTTTCATCGCTCCCTCGTTTTTCCTTTTGTTTAAGAATACATGTTTTTCGAATAAGGGAATTTCAAGTGAAAGGCGAGGGAATTAATTCTCCAGGGAGTAACGATTTCTCTCGCGCTCAAGAATAGCCACCCAGAAGTATCTCTTAAGATATGCTCTCAATAAAAGAGTTATTAAGATCAGTAACATCACTAATGTCTACAAAGGAACTTTTATTTTTTTGAGTTTCTAAATAGTCTAATGCTTTCCAAAATTTCTTAGGGTGATGTTTAGATTTCTCTTGCAAAAAAGCTTTTTTCCAAATTCTATGGTATTATTTACAGCATATCTTATAGTGGATTTTGTGAGTCGGACGAACATGTAAGTATTTTCTGATGTGACCAGATCGCCTCCCCTTCCCGTTTTCTAAGATGCTAAAACCGATGGTGGTGGGCAAAATTCTTTTTAAGCATGCACAACCTCCCAAACGGCCAAAAAACACAACCAAATTGGGTGAAACGCAAGGGAGCACGCTTCCATCGGACAAACACCGGTTTATCCCCATTTTCGAGGATGCTGAGACCGACGCCCAGCCTTGAAAATTATCTACGATGCAAACCCACCCCCCAAAGAGCCAAGAACACCCCCAGAAAAGGGGGTGAAACGTGAAGGAGCGGGCTTCCGACCGACAAACATTGGTTTACCCCTGTTTTCGAGGATGCTGAGACCGACACCAGCCTTGAAAATCTCGCCTGAGGTGAATCCATCTATCAAATGGCAAAAAAACCGTTACGTTGACGGATGTCTGTGTACGCGAAGTATAGAAGATGCAAGGAAATCATCTATTCTTTCGTACTGCATGCAACTAATATGTCTCTGGATTAAATGTCAAACAGAAAAAAATCGGCGTACACACTGTGTCTGTAGGGTTGACATGGAACAGTTTTTGTTATTATAACAGACAGCGAAACAAAGAATTTTTCAACGTGCACGTGTACAAGCTACAGAGCTAGTGGAGGCGCTGCTGCAGTTCTTGGCTCTGGCAGATGCGTGGAAATTATCATCGACCTCAGCATCGTCAAAAACGGGGAACCAATGTTTGCAGGAGGGAAGTCCGCTCCTTCACGTTTCATCCCCTTTTCCGGCGTGTTTTTGGCTGTTTGGGGTGTGGGTTTGCATCGGGGATGATTTTTAAGACTGGCGTCGGTGTCACTATCCTCGACAACGGGGATAAACTCCTTTGCATTTCACCTCAATTTGGGGGTGTTTTTTGGCCGTTTGGAGGGTTGTGCATGCTTAAAGAGAATTTTGCCCACTACCATTGTTTTCAGCATCCTCAAAAACGAGGGAGGGAGATGATCTGGTCATGTCAGAAAATGCTTACTTTTTTCGGGATTTTTTCCGACACACAAAATCCACTATTAGTTCCTTATAGTAATTCCAGGAGACTTTATCTCAGAGCTTCATCATGAGTTTTAAATTATGATGAAGCTTAGATATTCTTACTGCTTTTTCCAGGTACATGAAAATTAAATAGTGGATTTATATCTAAATTCCAATAGCCTACAATTTCATCTGCAGATTCAATATCATGAATATGTAACCAATTTATGATCATATATAAGAAGTTTTTTATAATCGAACTCTGAATAATCTCTATGCGTTGGAGAATTTCAGGTTGTTTAATTTTTATGACTATTATTATTATTCAAAACCGATTATTAACTTTTTGTCTGTTATAAGGTTTTGTTTTTTAAAAAATGGAAGTGGAATAGGATGTCCGTCAGCCATTTGGAGGATTCATTAGAATTTGTTGCATTGTTATATGAAGAATCTTGTCATCCTACCAAATATGCAAGAATGCGAATGTTATTCTTGGAGGAAGTACCAGACTGCAAGAATAGAAAATATGAAGTTCGATACAAGTTGAGAGAAGAGTAAGTGGATAAGGAGAGTGATGGTGGTACATGGGAAATTTCAGGAAAATATTTACGTGAATTTGGAGAAAGTTCAAGTGGAGCTGGAAGAAATAAACCAGGAGGGTTCAAATAGAAGTTAAGTTCAAGGAAAGCTCTAACGGTTGGATCTTTCTAACTGATTGTCTACTGGGACTAGTTAAAATGAACTCTGCAGATGTAAGTAAATTAATTAAGTAATCTCTTTGGCGGTTTATTATGTACCTTTTCCCTTTTATATTTTTTTATTGTGACAATGCAAATAACACAGAGCAGAAGTGTACTTTCCTTGCACCTATTTACACATTACAAACACTTGAGTATCTCCTTATTGCGTTGCGGTGATCGATATCTGTCTTAAGAAGTCGTTTGCTTGTGATTATGGTTTCTTGTACAAAGTGTCTGTATCTTAACACAATGATTATTAATTACCGTGTGTATTTCTTGGATACCCAATAGATGTGCAACTGGAACCACTGAACCTTGTGCATCTGAATAAGACACAGTTTGTTATCATTATTATTATTTATTATACTATATTTTATATGTATATTGGGTTCAAAATGACTGAAATTTTTGATAGGTGTATTTTTTAATATTGAATCAACACACACGGTGCGAAAGGTTGCACGAAAATTCATCCAGCAGTCCCGGGTTCTGAAATTTTTTGTTTGTAACATAATTTGCATTCCATTGTGTAGTTAATTTTGTAGCTGTGCTTGCGATATGTATAATTTTAATCATCTCCCATTGTTAATAATAATAATAAGCTTTATTGAATAAAAAATCATACATGGTACAAAAAACAATCAAGACAAGAAAACGCAATATGCAGTAGTAATTTAAAACACCGTAACTAACAAATATTAAAAAAAAAAAAAAAGAAAAGTATACGCAAGGATACATTGAAATTCAAAGGCAGAAAAATATTCATTCAATATATACAGTAGCACTTTTTTTATTACGCGTTGCGCTCATTAAAATAGTGATAAGAGATCTAGTACACATTTTTTTTTTTTTTTTTTATTTAAAGTTTTGTACTTTCTGGGAAAATTAATCCAAAATATAATGTTTTCTATTACATGTACGAATATGTATAACAAAATAGGGTAGGACTTACATTATTTAATATCTCCATGAAGAGGATGGTGTAACTGGTGATGGTCTCAGATCCAGCTCTACATCAGATATTCCAAACATTGTATTAATCTGATAAAGTAGTGAGCATATTTATTACTGGATGTTGAATTGAATTGAATGTTGTTTATTTAGCAGAGGCTATTACAATAATAAAATAATAATGTTCTAACAAAAGGCCTTCCGACTGAAACATTTAAAAAAAACCATAATGATTATTCTGTGAATCTTGACACCTTCAAATGATGTGTTTCTCCCAGTTCTTATTTTGTTTGATAACAATTCTGAATAATTTGAATATTTGTTCCTTTAATTGCATTGAAAAATTAATATGAAAGGATAAATTTCCCTCGATACGTACTTACGAATTTCATATTAAATTAACAAGCATGATAATTCAACATAATTTTTACAGTTCATAAGACAAATTAAGAATGCCTTGGATTATTTTAATTTCAAATAGATTTCGGGTAAGTTTATAGCTGTACTGGGGCATTTGGTGGAATGGTGATAATTCCGAGAGGATCTTTTTGCTTGACGGTTCCATTCTTTTATCACTTCAATGTCAGTATTATAAATTATCTAATCAAACATACTATTTTAACAATATAAACTAAAATTAGTGAGTAATTGCTATTATTTCAAACTCTATATCATACTAATTTGGTACCTACAGAAATGTTTTTTAATTGCAAGTGAAATTCAAGAAATTGGTGCAAAGGATCTAACGCGATTAAGCATGGTGAAATAGCCCCCAACAGAAATCTCCGAAACAAATTATATCGTCATTTGACTAATGATAAGAATATATTACGTTTTTAGCCCTTGACCTTGAATAGTCCATGAGATAATTCAAGAAGCATGTGCATCCAGCACATACTGTTTTGTAAACTCGTTTTTCTAAAAAAATATAACTAGAAAAGTAATACAAAAACGCACTATTAGAGATTACTTTGCAGTATATAATAAAATTTTTTCAGATTTTTTCTAAATAGCTTAAAAAAAATAAAAAAATAATTTTTAATATAGTTTTCCCAGAGATACACCTACCAAGAAAATCAGATATTTTACTAGAAGCATTTATTTTACCACAAAAAAAATCATTATCGAAAACACACTCAAACACTTAAAAAAATGCTATTGTTGCACTATAATAGATTTTTTAGCATTACTTCAAAATTAGATACACACACACAAAATTATTTGATTAGTATAATTAATTCTTTATCATATCAAAAATATGTTGCAATATGTTTTGGAGAATTAATACTCGACTAAGCATATCACTGTTTTGATGTATTGGACCATTCATATGTAACCACGCCGCTCTTGTGACCTAAGCATCCGTATACATATAAGGAAAGAACACAATATGGGTTAAAACATAATATTTTTAGTCGCATACTCTATAAAATCCTTATTCTACTATAAGGACCGTAACCAGACTGCAACCAACAGCTACTCTCCGGGCTATATGCCCCGCCGAGCGCTGAATTAGAAGTTACAAGCCTGGCGCGTTAAGTGTAATAATTGCATATTACCATCAAAACGCTAATGCTTCGATTGCAACAAACACCGGCCTAATCCTACTTAAAGGAGCTCTATTGCCAGCCGTCACACACCACTTGCAGACTGCAGTTTCGAGCTGTTGGCTCTCGCCAGTGCAAGGTAGGCAGTGACGATCGGCACGAGGATCCTTTGACTACTTGGTACATCCCGGTATTTTTACAATAGCGACATGTAAAATAGTCAGCAGGCGCCATCTAACGGTCCAGTGTCTGTTGCAATCGAAAAATAAATAGCTTGGCTCGGCTTAGCATAGTTCAAATGTGCTTTTAGAGGGCGGAATATTAAAACATAATATTTTTAGTCGCATACTCCTCTATAAAATCCTTATTCTACTATAAGGATCGTAACCAGACTGCAATCGAAGCATTAGCATTTTGATGGTAATATGCAATTATTACACTTAACGCACCAGGCTTGTAACTTGTAATTCAGCGCTCGGCGGGCCACATAGCCCGGAGAGTAGCTGTTGGTTGCAGTCTGGTTACGGCTCTTATAGTAGAATAAGGATTTTATAGAGGAGTATGTGACTAAAAATATTATATTTTAATATTCCGCCCTCTAAAAGCACATTTGAACTATGCTAAGCCCAGTCAGGCTATTTATTTTTCGATTGCAACAGACACTGGACCGCTAGATGGCGCCTGCTGACTATATTACATGTCGCTATTGTAAAAATGCCGGGATGTACCAAGTAGTCAAAGGATCCTCGTGCCGGTCGTCACATGCCTACCTTGCACTTGTTACCTCCTTTCTCTTATTATTTATTTTTGAGAAAGAATTGAGGCAACATATGCGGACGACTAGCTGGTTTAAGTCGGAGCAGAGAGCCGTGGGTCCAGAGCATTCGTAAGAGTGGAGAAACTTACCCTTTCTGACATGTACAGCATAAGCGACAGATTTCTGTTTATTTCGAGAAAAGGAGACAAAGAAAAATTGATGTTAAATTGGGCACCATCTATAGTAAAATAAGCAAAATTGTCTCTTTTTCTCGAATAACCAGTCTACTATAGATCAGACTGAAATTGTTGGTAAGAGAAATAAAAAGATAGTTTAAAATGAATATTAAAATATATTACATGAAAAATAGACAAATCGGTTTGAAAGATAAATTGAAATTTAAGAAAAATATATATATATAAAACAAATTTATACCAGTATCCTAGATGGATTATGGTTGAGGTGACTGGTTCTGGGACAGCAATCCAGGCCCACAATTGTCTCTTGTTGCAAGAATGAATCCTAAAGTTTTCTTGGCAATTTACGTCTCTCAATGAAATGGGGTGAAAGTTGTAGGAAAATTAACCAACTATATGGTTTAATGCAAAGATAACGAAATTTTATCTATGAAAGATAAACTGTGCAAAAACTATGCAGGAATGTAGAAGAAGTATCTCAGAATTTAAGTATCTAAGAATATAAGCACGTACAAAATTTATGCAAGCTAGCTATGCAAAATTTAAGCAATGTTAGCTATGCAAATATAAGCAAGTTAGCTGTACAAAATGTATTTAAGTTAGCTGCACGAAATATATTTAAGTTAGCTGCACGAAAGCTAATTTCATAAAAACTATAAATTGCCAAAAAAATTAAAAGGAAAGAGAAAAAGATTTTTAAAACCATGTGGTACATATAGTATTTTTTCTACTTCCATCTTTAAAATGGCGTTTATCGTATACGTTTCCATGACGCTAAATAATCCTTTAAACACGCTTTCGACAAACCGTGACTTCGTGCATTTTAGTCACAGGCTGAACTTAGCAACAAGATATTAGTCACGGCTGAGGTTAATTCTAGATATTTTAATGGCAAAAATCAAGTTAGTTTTCCGTAATTCTTGTCATCAATCTGTCAAAATAAATCGACGCGTTGTGACAAGAGACAAGTAATTTTGTATTTTTTGGAAAAAAATGAGCCTAAACGACAGTGAAAGTGAAGAAGATGTTTTCATTGGTACTCCGCCCGAAATTACTCAAGCAGCGGCATCGGCAACTGCTAGTTTGCTGCCAGAAAAATCTAAAAGTCAATACGAACGTGCATATAAACTTTTCCAAGATTGGCGTCAAGAAAACCAAACAAATTCATTTTCTGAGAATGTATTACTTGCTTATTTCCAAAATTTGTCGAAAAAGATGAAACCGTCCTCTTTGTGGGCAATCTATTCAATGCTGCGGACGACAATTAATCTAAAAAAACAATGTTGATATTAGCAAGTACCCCAAATTGTGCGCATTTCTGAAGCGTAAATCAGACGGTTACAGACCTAAGAAGTCGAAAATATTGACACCCCAGCAAATTAGAGAATTCTTATCATCTGCTCCAGACGAAGAATACCTATTTACAAAGGTAATAGTATAAAACCAAATTAAATAAAAATAAACAAAATTATAAATATTTTAGGTAGGGTTACTTTTTGGAATAATGGGAGCTTGTCGGCGGGAAGAATTGACGAAAATTCAAACAAGTGATGTTGAAGACCTTAACACGGCCCTTTTAGTTCACATTCCTGACACAAAAACAAAAACGGAACGTCAGTTTGTTATTGGAGGTAATTTCTATCATACATGCAAGAAATACATGGAACTTCGACCTAAAAACCTGACAAGTACTACCCGATTTTTCTTAAACTACCAGCGAGGAAAATGTAGAAAACAGCCAATTGGAATTAATAAATTTGGCAGCCTCTCTAGCGTAGTAGCAAAATTCTTAAAATTACCTGACCCTGCTGCTTATACTGGTCATTGCCTAAGAAGGTCTTCAGCGACGATTTTGGTGGACTCGGGTGCGGACGTCACAGCATTAAAGCGTCATGGAGGGTGGCGATCCACAGCTGTTGCAGAGAGTTATATTGACCACTCGTTAAACAATAAAATTGAGACCGCTACTAAAATCATGAACACTGTTCAAAATAATGCAATGCAAAAAAATAAAGAGAATATTGATATTGCAATTGCTCAAAGTTCAAGCATCGATAAAAATGAAAGTGGACCAAGTATTAGCTTCAATTCAAATCATGAAGCAAATTTAACACAGTTCGATGGAACGCATTGAGGAAAATCACTTAGTTTTTTTAGCAATTGCCAAAATGTTTCCAATGTAACCATTAATATACACAATAAGTAGAACAATAGTTTAGTAATTTTTTACTGTTACCATGTTATTGATACGTTAATAAATGAAATATTAAAATAACTTCCAATTTTTTATTTAGATATTTGCTGTCGTAGAAAAAGTATAGTATGCAACACGTTTTATAAACTTGTTAGTCACTCATTTTATTAAACACTCGTTCCGCTACGCGTCGCTCGCGATTAATAAAACTCGTGACTAAAATGACGTTTATAAAACTTGTTACATAATATACTATTAAAAATAATTGAAATTATATCAAAGGCAAAATTTGAAGATTAATTAAAAAATTTTTTTAATGAGTATAATGAAATTACCTGTATGTTAAACACTTTGTAACTGGGATATAAAAATTGTAATATCAATTTCAGTCCACAGTTAGAAATTATATTCGTTTGAATCAGTACAAAGGCTGCAAGCAAATGACTTCCTGGTGAGTTTTACTGATAAGGTAAACTTTTTTGTCCTAGTTACTGGAAAACAACGCTACCAAAAAAACTAACCTGACAAATTTAATTCCCTAATTAAATTGAAAGCTATAAAATATAAAAATAGTACAAGCATGGCCATCTGTCAGTGGTTAAGTTAAGCGCACCAACTTGCAGGTCGCAATTTTACAATTTCCTTTACTCACAACTAAAATAGTGGCATATAATCGATAAAGGGAATCTATAATAAAAGTTTTTATTCCATACCAGAGCCTTTGCTTCACAATTCGTAATACAATACATAACCACAAATATGAACAGATGTAAATAAATAGTAAAACGTATTGACTATGGTGTGAACTTAGTAAATATATTACATCTTATTGGATATACTAATATAGTAACGAGAAAAGGTAAGAAAAATCACCAAATGTACCCACATAGTAAACAAAAATATAAAAATTGAAAAATAGATATTTGATGTAACTAAATTTTGTAGACAAATTGTTCATTGCTTCCTGGGATGCTGTGTAGAACGAAATACATAATAATTTAGAAAGTGACAGCTCCTAAGATATAAAACTAAGTACATAAACAGTGTGAAATGGTTTAGCAGTTATACATGTAAAATTCTGTTAGTTGAAAACAGTTTCACTTACAAAAACTGAATCCTGCTAAATATCCACAAAACACTAGTTTTTTAAATAAAACTGTTAAATGGACATAGGCCATGTAACACACTGACGAGAGCCAACAGCTCGAAACTGCAGTCTGCAAGTGGTGTGTGACGGCTGGCAAGAGAGCTTCTTTAAGTAGGATCAGTCTTTCAGCCGGTGTTTGTTGCAATCGAAGCATTAGCGTTTTGATGGTAATATGCAGTTATTACACTTAACGCGCCAGGCTTGTAACTTGTAATTCAGCGCTCGGCAGGGCACATAGCCCGGAGAGTAGCTGTTGGTTGCAGTCTGGTTACGGTCCTTATAGTAGAATAAGGATATTATAGAGGAGTATGCGACTAAAAATATTATATTTTAATATTCCGCCCTCTAAATGCACATTTGAACAATATGGGTTGTCTGTTCTGTGTCTGGGAATTCCGTACAGGCCTAAACTGACATATATGAAATAACATGTTCTCTTTCAAAGGATTGTTCTTACACATCTAGCAAGAAACCGCCATACCAGGACCATTATGAACATTGGAAAGTATGTATTATCTGTCAATAGTTCTAAGGCACCGACGATACATGGTTAGGCGCGTATTAATTGTCTGAAACATCTCGTAAGATATTATTTTGGGCACATGCTAAATAATATAGATAGAAACTGATTATGATTTTTTTTTGTGGTAAAAGTAGATATTTGCAGCTAGTAATATCTAATTTTTTTGGTAATTGAATTATTGGGAAAACTATATAGAAAAAATTCTAAAAAATAGTCTTGCTTCAGGAAAAATTTGAATAAATATATAATATTCTGCAAAGTAATGTCTTATTGTGTGTTTTTGTTTCATTTTCCTATTTACAATATTTAAATAGAAAAATGAGTTTGAAAAATAACGTCGCCACCACATACTTCTTCGATTATCTAGAGAACTATTCAAGGTCAAAGGCTTAAAACTGTATGTAACTTATTCTCATCATTTGCCAACGTGACGGCATAAGTTGTTTCTAAGAATTCTGTCGGGGGGCCTCTTCCCTATGTACTCCATGAAAAAGTTGCAAAAAAAGGGTTAAGACACAACATTTCTGTGAAAGGGATGAAGGGTTTTCAAGGGCGCTGAACACAATGGTAATATTTTTAAGGTTCGAATAGGCCGTGTGAAATTTAACAATAACAACCCCTGGGATTGAAAGTGCCCCCTCCCCAAATGCTAAATTATCCCCAAGCACAAAATGCAGGAAAAAAATTTTATATCCGTTTTCGAGGCTGCTCAACACAATGGTAATATTCATTTCTCCCCCGCACTTCACCAACCACCCCCTTTTCATATTTATTGAGACTGATGGGCATGTGGAGACTTGGTAGGGGTTTTTAAGGGGATTTCGATATTGTAAAGGGAGTTGAAAGGCGAGACATACCATCAACCCCGAAGTTGAAACTACCCCCACGCCTAACATTGAAATTCACCGAGAAATACAAAATAGTGGGAAATGTTTCCTCCCTTTTTTGAGGGCGCTAAACTCGATGTCAATACATTTCATCTCCCATTCTCCATCAACCACCTCCAAATTAGGGGGAGAAATGAATATTACCATCATGTTTAAGCACCCACAAAAACGAGGATAAACAAATTTTCATGGATGTTGATTTTCTTGGGGATATTTTAGCATTAGGGGAGGGGGTAGTTCCAACACCGGGGGTGGATATGGCCTACCCGAATCCTGCCCAAAAAACCCATCCGCATGCCTATGATGAAACAAACATGAAATAGGGGTGGTTTTTCGAGTTTAGGGGTAGTTGCTGAGGGGTGAGAACCTCAAGAGTATCACCATCGTGTTTAGGGCTCTCGAAAATGGGGAGGTACCCATGTTTCATTCCTCTCACAGAACTTTTGGGGTTTTTCAACTTTCTCGTGGACTAACGCTTATCACGCTAGGTCTTTTAGATAAAACGTGTAACAGATAATTCAAATTTTCTATTTTAAGGGTGGTGGCGACGATTTTAAAAAGATGATTTCGTAATTCGATAATTTCTCCTATATTCCTCTACCGATTCAAAAAAAGATATTGATGGGCGTTTAGAGAATGGCACTGGTCTATTGAACTCAACAAAAAAAATTTTTTTCACAGGACTAAAAAAAATTTTGTTTTTCACACAAGAAATATAATTCAGTAGTATTCTATTGAGTTTTCTTTAAAGGTCTATCAAAAAGTTTTGAATCGGTTGACAATGTAGGAGAAATAGTCGAATTACGTCCACCTTAACATAGTGACTGTTGATTTATAATGTAGAAAAATAATCCACCAAACCAAATGTATTTTTTTGCAGACAAGTTTGATTTTAAAGGGTAGTTGATCTTTCATATTTCTTCTAAAAATATAAAAGTGAAAGCCCAAAAACTTTCACTTTTAGCCACAAATTGTGCGTTTGTTCTCAAAGTTTTCCTATAGTACTTACTTTTTCAAAACTAAAACAGGTGTCATCCGGAATAATCTGCACCTCTATGTCTTTCTTAAAAAAGGATAACCAAATCTTGCAACCTAAAATTTTCTTACTCTTTCAGTTTTTCCTTCCCAGTTCTTTCTATAATAGTTACTCAACCGAGCATCTTTCTTTCCTTACATTTTCGATTCTAGCTGTCGATCATTTCTTTCCACTGCAGCACGAAGTTTAGCATTTCAAAAAATTTGCTTTGGGACCTATATAAATAACAAAGAAAAATGATTGAGGGAATCGTTAAAAAATGTGTTTTATAATATTTAGCAAATAGTAGAAAAAATAATGATTTATGCCCTCTCAAAAATGAAAATTTATCAGTCAAAATACTTATTGATTTCTAATCTTTGCATTATTTTGATAATCTGAGTATGCTTAGGAATAAATAAGAACTCTCTGTTCACAAAATGTTTAATTAAAAGTGATTTGGAAGTATAAGGAACACTCATCTCCAAACCAGTCCTTCGTTTTATTTTTTCTGAATGCTACCTCGGTATTTCAAACAAGTTGCGTTATTTTTGACTTTTTAAATCTCCACAAATATAAAATGAACAGCGGAAACTTTTTAATATAAAATAAGAGTGTTTGAAGTTTATTATTAATATTATCATTTGTCAATATATTACGTATTGGAAAAAATGAAAAACTCAGTAATAATAATAAAGGTTAGATTTTTGCCAAATTTGAAGAAGGAAATTAATAATGTAGTGTATGAATAAACGCCTTGACCAATTTCAATGTGACTTTATAGGAGTGATGAAATATTTCCAGGGAACGTTCCCAGCTAAGAATCATCGCACTAGCCCTTCTAAGGGTGGAGCAGCTGCGATTAATGTGATACAGTAAAAATTATCATAGATATGTGGATACAATTTAATGAAACTGATGGATTAAATGAGTTGTGAATGCTTTCTGAAAACATTCCTAACAGCTCAGTGGCTCAATGCTTATGCATTAGGTTTGCAACCACGGAATTCCGGATTCAGGTGCTGGCTAGGATATGGATATTTAGTGGTGCTGTTTGTTAATGTGCTACCGAGTTGGTAGCAGTGGATTAGACGAGGTTGTGTGAGAGACAACACGGCTAGTCGCTGTACCACTCCTGAGTTCGAGTCTTAGCTACGGCAGGTGGCAATGTCATAGGGAATGGTCGATGTGTATGTGTCCTGGTTGAGTGGTGGAATAGCTAATGCTTAAACTTCGCCAGGAAAATAATCTTAATAAGATGATTTGAAAATGGGGGAGGGGTTAAAAATTCAGTTTGCTTCGTTGCTGAAATTAGATACATTCATTGAATACTAATAAAAAATTTGAAAATTATAGAGTTCCAATAAGGTAATATGATTTTTAGGTTTCCATAGAAGTAAAAAGTTTTGAAATCGATATTAATCGTTGTATGAATTTTCATTGATGAAAGGTCTTAATGTGGAAGATGCATGGATTTTGAAAATGCTTAATTTTATTATTTTTCCATAATATGTACTATGTAAGTTGATAATATAATAAAAGAAACTCATAGAAAAATATCGCTTCGTAAATATGCCTTATTAAAATTTGAAGTTTTAAGTAAGTAAGTAAGTTTTTATTGAATAGGATAATAAACGAAACCACGTGACTGAAAACGCTATAATATTGCTCTGACGTCATTTTGACGGCACTAATTTGACCTGAATTTGCTAATTTACATTGTTATTCTTAATCTTGTTGTTAATTATTGGTTAATAATAATAATAAAAATAATAATCTTTATTAGCTCAGCTAAATTACAAAATTAGAAAAAATACAAGTGTCACCTTACAGTATAAGGCCACACAAAAGAAGATAAAATTACACATGCAATACAGGTGATAATTCATTCCACAAACAACAAAAATAATAATAATAATAATAAATATAAGATAAAATACAATTTTTTAAATTGGCGATTGTAATTTCACAGTCTGAACATTTTTGTTTGAACATATTTATATTCCGTATATTCTTTATTTGCTGTGGTAAATCATTATAAAGTTTTAATCCCTTATTTAACAACTGATTTTCAATAAAACATGCTTTTACCCTCTACATAAAAATTTTGATAGTTTCGTGTCAGGTAGTTATGGATATCGGAAACAAAAGTACAATGATCCATTAAATACTTTGGCAACAAATTGTTTACCATCTTGTATATAAACAAATAAACATTATACACTGTTTCACAGACAAAATATTTAAACATTCAAGCATTGTTCTGATAGGAGTATATATATTGCAGTTTATTATAATTCGTAACGCTTTGTTTTGTATTATTTGAAAGTTATTGAGTTCAGTATTATTTAACATAAAGATAATAGTTGGACAATACATGAAGTTTGGTGCAGTAAGAGTATGATATATTACCACTTTTGTCTCTGTGCTAAGGTAATTGCTAATTCTACAGAAGAAAAAAACTTTTTTAGATAACTTTTTTAAGACATAGTTCGAATGGTCCTTAAATGTTAAATTTTGATCAATAATTATTCCTAAGTACTTAGAAACTCTCTCTATGTTATCATTTAATTCAATATTTTTATCTCCAACATTTGGTAAATTATATTTACTACTTATAATCATATATAAGTATAAACAGAAATTTATTACTTATAGAGATTTTAAACATTTCGACCAGGACCTGTTTGATAGTGACTTAGATAGTTATGATTGGGACGTCATATATCACACCCACAACATCGACAGGAAAATACAAATTTTTACAGATTATTAACATCTCTATTTGACATTCATGCTTCTGTGAGAACTATACGAGTTAACAAGCCTTATTCGCCGTGGCTCACAGATAATGTTAAGCGGATCATGAAAGAACGCGACGTAGCTCTAAAATTATACGTAAGGCATAAAACTGCAGATAACTGGTATAGATACAAAAATCTTAGAAACCTCGCTCTTGCCTCAATCAGACGGGAAAAAGCTGCTTATCTTACTTATCTTGAGATGCAAAATAAACAAAAAGAACTTTGGAATGCGTTAATTGATATGAATGTAAAATATGCCAAAAATTTAAATATACCTGACCACCTTCATAACGTTGATGAAATTAATAATTTTTTTCTGACTGTCTATAATAAAAGCAATAGCTGCAATGAGACTACAACTTTTTACAAAAACAGAACTTTCTTACAATTTGATAACTTTTTCTCCCTGAAACCAGTTGATTCTACCAGTATTTTAGCAGCTATCTCGTCACTAAAATCAAATGCTTTTGGTAGTGATAAAATTACCCTCACCATGCTGAAATTATGCTTACCTAAAGTCCTCAATCATGTTAACCACATTATTAGCTGTTGTTTGGAAGCAGGATACTTTCCTAATGCGTGGAAAGTGGCAATAATCACACCCACACCTAAAAGTAACTCTCCCAGCCTAGTCAGTGATTTAAGACCAATAAGCCTACTACCTGTTCTTTCAAGGATACTGGAAAAAATTGTATATGCCCAAATTGAGTCTCACCTTTCACAATATTCAATCTTGCCACACCATCAATCAGGCTTTCGAAAATCATATAGTACCACTACCGCATTATTGAATCTTACTGATAATATATTTAGGGCGTATGACAATAAATTAGTAAGTGTACTGGTATCACTCGATTACTCAAAGGCGTTTGATACCATAGATCACGATCTACTCTGCGCCAAACTACATTACTACGGATTTGATGATAATTCAGTGCATTTTTTCAATTGTTACCTAAAAGATAGATACCAACAAGTGTGCATTCTTGATAAATCATCTCAGGCAAGTCCAATCGCCTCAGGTGTCCCACAGGGCTCGATACTCGGCCCCTTGTTATTTTTAATTTATACCTCGGATATTTTCTCTACAATACGTTCCTCTATTCTTCAGACTTATGCAGATGATACTCAGTTACTGAAATGCTTTGACTTGCATGCAGATGATGAAACCTCACTTGAAATTAATCGCGATCTTAAATCAATCTACACATACTCAGTCAACCATAACCTCAAGCTTAACCAAAGTAAAACTGCAGTCATCGTCTTTTGCCCAGATAAACAACGGACTGATGTAAAAAGCAATCTAATATTACGATTAAATGATACTCAATTATTTTTCTCTGATATGTCAAAAAATCTAGGACTATTATTAGATGAGAAGCTTCGATTTACGAGCCATGATTCTAAACTCTTGCAAAGATCTTATATACGGTTAAAAATGTTATATGCTAATAAACATATTATGGACTCAAATCTAAGAAATAAGCTGTGTGAGTCATTAGTTATGTCCATCTTCAGCTATTGTAATGTTGTATATTTTCCCTGCCTTGATCAAATTACGAAAAATCGAATCCTAAAGGTACAAAACAACTGCTGTCGCTTCATATTCAATCTACGTAAATATGACCATATGTCTCTCAAATTCCATGATTTGCATTGGTTAAGAATCGAAGATCTAGTAAAGTTCAACTTTCTTGTCTTTCTCCATAAACTACTTCTCACATCATCACCTCGATATCTCAAAGATAAACTTATTTCCCGAAAGTTTGTTCACTTGGTCAACGTCAGACATACGAATATGCTTACTACACCCCAGCATACTACTGCTATGTTTAATAGGTCGTTCACATTTAATGCTGTAAAACTATACAACAGTATTCCCAATAGCTATAAGCTTTTAAGTTGTAACCAATTTCATAAAAGTATAAAAAGATACTTGTTTGCAAAACAGTAACGGGATATTTCATTTAACCTAGTTCATATACTTTTGTCTATCTACCCTAATACTCCTTTCGCCATATTGCCTTCTGTTGCTTTCTTTTTCTTCCGTTTCTATACTTTAGATTCATTTTTAACTATTGTAAAATTTAGCGTTAGATATAATGTTTATTGTTAGGTTTAGGAATTGTTCTACTTCTCTTAAATTTGCCTTAATATTTGTTACTCACTCTCCGCATGGTTAAGTGTAAGAGTAGCCTTGAGCTAAACTTCGCCATGCCCACCCAACATCATTTATATATATGTATGTACAATTATTTCTTTTTTCTTGTACCACTTTCTAAATAAAGACGATTTATTATTATTATTATTATTATTATTATTATATTTGGTCTTATCTAAATTCAATTTTAAATTATTTTCATTTAACCATTTACTGATATTCTTTAACTCCATGTTTAATATATTATACAGTGTGAACCTAAAGAAATGCATAAAATTCATATCTTTGGTATGTGTCATTTTTCAAAAAAATCCTCGAACAGGTCGATTAGTCGCAAGATATTTAGAGTTTTTGCGAGTTGAGTTAGTGCCAGCCTTAACAGTTATGTTTCCGAACAATGAATATGAAGATATTCCTGCAGAGAACGTCTGGTTTCAGCAAGACGGGTCTCCACTTCATTTTGAGATAGCAGTGCGTCAGTTTTTAGATTACACTTTTACTGGAAGATGGATAGGTCGTCGAGGTCCGATTGAGTGGCCCCCGCGTTCACCAGATTTAACCCCCTTAGACTTTTTTCTTTGGGGTTACTTAAAGTCAAGGGTGCATTTTAACAGACCATAGAAGAATTGAAAGACAGAATTGGCTTGGAGATGAGACGAATTGCCCGTGTGATTATCCAGAACAGCGGTGCATAGTGTCTACACCCGTCTTGGTCAATGTCAAATGGTTGGAGGGTGCCAATTTGAGCAATTGAGATGATTTCTTTCTCACAATTACTTATGTAAGGTATCAATCAATAAAAATGTTGTCCAAAAAAATTGCTTAGGTAAAATCAATTTTTTTTCATATATCACCAGAAAGCTAAAGGAATATATCACCAAAAATAGTAAACAAAAATGTCTGTTTCCATAAAAAAAATATGATGACGTCATAACTCGAAAACCAATGATGTCATAAATTTTGGTATAGCGACAAAATGTAGCATTTACAAAACTAAAATCGACATGTTCAAGGATTTTTTTGACAAATGACATATAGTAGAATGCAGGTTTTCACGGCCGTTGTCTAATGAAGTAGATTCTTCCAGGTCTTGCCCTGGTCGTCGAACTTCGACTTCGACGACCACGGCAAGACC
The DNA here is from genome assembly GCA_963675555.1 of Leptura quadrifasciata. Classification (NCBI taxonomy): domain Eukaryota; kingdom Metazoa; phylum Arthropoda; class Insecta; order Coleoptera; family Cerambycidae; genus Leptura; species Leptura quadrifasciata. The sequence goes on from OY776678.1 coordinate 71,068,616, forward strand.
CGGAAGAATCTACTTCAAATGACATATACCAAAGATATGAATTTTGTGCCTTTCTTTAGGTTCACACTGTATATCTGTTATATCATCACTCATAAAATAAATTAGGGTAACAGCGAACATTTGTACACTACATTTTTTAATCACTTTTACCACATCATTAATAAATATGGGGCCCAGTACTGAACCTTGTGGTACCCCTGAATCGACTGCACATTTGACTAGGTTTCTATATTTAACTACTTGAGATCTTGCTTCTACATACGATTTAAACCACTAATATACCACTCCATCACAACCTAATTTTTTCAGTTTTAAAAGCAATAGTGCTGTCAACTGTTTCAAAGGCTCTCTTCAGATCTAAATACACCGCACCCACATATTGATTATTACCAATAGAATTTTTCCAATTCTCTAAAACACTTTGTATTGCCGTTTCACAAGAATTTGATTTCCTAAATCCTGAAATGTGACGAATAATCATTTCATAACATCCCTAACATGTTAATCTATAACCACAGCATTCTTTTTAGATGTTCCAACGTTTTAACAATAATGACGTGACGCTACAGGTTACGAATAACACCATTCATTAGGGATAGAGCATTTTAATGGTTTTCAATTCTCAGCTGAAATAAATATTTTTTTCAATCTCAATTTTAACAAAAAAGAAAAAGAAAAATACGTGGAAGCATATTTTTCTGTCGCCTATCTATCTGTGCTATAAGAAAATCATGCAACTTCCTCATTTATTTACTGACGATAACTTACAATGGAATTTGAAAATATCATCAAATTCACAGAGAATCGACAAGTCTTCTTTAGACAATTCACAAACCATTTTGAGAGCTGGATATTTGTATACGCCTTTATTTGTTCATGATAAGAAGTGTGCACAAGTCCCCATGGATGCCATGCTACCTTCTCATATTAATCAAAGTCAAAGGTCACGAAAATTAGTCGGACAACAATTTAGGCTACTATAAAAATTGTAGATGGGACAATTCTCCACAAAAAGAGGTAATATACATTTTTCATATACGATCAACCATTTTCAAGATATATAAGTCTGTGCACAAACAGTACATGATGCATCCGTTTCCCCACCACCTCCGAGGTAGAATGCCAAGCGCGTTTTTTTTTACATGGTTTCCCCAGTAGGCCTAATCCATGTTACAAAAAATTATTATTTTTTTGTCACTATCTTCAACCGCTAGAACTTCTTTTTCTTCTTCTTTTGTAATGTCACATATCGAAGGCGTTCATTTCATGGGATTCCATTTCTATGTCAATATCATCAGAAGTGTCAGTAGAATCAGCCTTTACAGGTGGCATCGAGGCATGATGAATTGTATAATCCACATGAAAAGTATATATACAACTTTTTTTTTGTGGAGAATTGTCCAATCTACAATTTTTATCATAAGGCTAACGTATCCTAATAAACACATAAAAATTATTATTAATTAATACATATTACACAATATATTCTAACATCAACGTCATAACATCTAAAGCTCAACTTCCCTAAACCACAGTATTAGGATCATGGTATACCCCCTTTTTTCTTTAGTTTTGAAGATAATTGATTGAAATTTAGGATATACTACATACATAATAAGCCGCACTTTTTGACATACAATTGATTTGTTTTTCACTTCCGGTTACACCGGAAGTGACACTAACTTTCGATTTTTAAATGGAACACCCTATATATATTATTGCATTTTTGAATTCTATATAATTTTCTGAATCCAACGATGCCAAATAAGTGACATTTCAAATATCAATTTTTTTTTATACTTAATATAATTTTTAGTTTTCCATTTAAGTATGCCATGACAGTTCCGATTTATTCTAAATGACCCGTTTAATGCTACAAAAATCGAAATCCCGTTAAAAACACTAAATTACGAGATTTGTGAGCAAATAAAATTCACCAAAATTGTTTTTGGGGCAAAACTCAATTTTTTCAAACGGACCATATCGGTGCCGTGATACCATTTATTATTACTATTAATAAGGAATTTATTCATATGTCGTATTAAAATGTGCGATAAATACAAACAAAATGACAACTAAAAGAAAATAAGAAAATACAATTTTGTTCTAATTAAATGTTAAGAAGTAACTAATGTGGCTTTAAAAACAATGAAATATTTAGCTGTTTTCTTATTTTCTTTTAGCTGTAATTTTGTTTGTATTTATCGCACATTTTAATACGACATATGAATAAATTCCTTATTAATAGTACTAATAAATGGTACCATGATACCGATATGGTTCCATTTGAAAAAATTAAGTCTTGCCCCAAAAACAATTTTGGTGAATTTTATTTGCTCATAAATCATGTAATTTAGGGTTTTTAATGGGATTTCGATTTTTGTAGCATTACACGGGTTATTTAGAATAAATCAGAACCATCATGGCACACTTAAATGGAAAACTAAAAATTATATTATAAAAAAAATTGATGTTTGAAATGTCACTTATTTGGCATCGTTGGATTCAGAAAATTATGCAGAATTCAAAAATGCAATAATATATAGGGTGTTTTATTTAAAAATCGAAAGTTAGTGTAGTGTAGTTTCACCGGAAGTGAAAAAAAGATCACTTGTATGTCAAAAAGTGCCGCTTATTATGTATGTAGTATATCCCAAATTTCAATCAATTATCTTCAAAACTAAAGGAGAAAAGGGGGTATACCATGATCCTGTTACGCCCGGTATATTCTTTAATATTGTTAAAAAATCCATTTTTAAACTCTTATAACAATGTAGAGTTTTTATTTCATAACATCTGGCAATTTATTAAAATCATTAAAACTTTTATAGAAGAAAGACTTCATAAATTTACTTAAGTGATACTTTGACAAGTAAAAGTTAACATTTGCTCTAGTTGAATAACTGTTTGAGAATTGTAGATGAGAAACTCTCCAAAATAATAAATTATTTGGTATTTTAAGAATTATTATCTTGGCCTTTAAATAAAATTTCTCAGAAACTGACATCCGCTATAATGTATTAAGCATTAATGTACTCTCAAAAGCTTCCAAGCAGAAACCAAAAGTATGTGTTAATATAGAACAGTCAATAAACTGCACTTTTTTTTATTGAAAGGCTTGCATAAGATCTGAATTCTGTTGATTATGTCTTCAACAGAGGAACTATAGCTGTGTGAGGTGGCTGAAGAAATTGTTGGGTATAATTTTGAATCAAAGTGGAGCGAAAACAAAAAACCGCTGCCCAAAAAATCACTACTTCCACATCCAGATTTTGTATACAAGTGTACACTAAATACCGATATAATATTTTACTCCCTTTAATAATAGGATGGGGGTGGTAGAGGGGGTTCTTGTATACATGCTAAATCACATTTTAATCTTTTTTACTCTCTTTCATAACAGTGTGGGGGTGATAGTGGGGGGTGGCTAATGCCAAACATTTTGAGACCTTACATGCCCTAAATTGCAATTTTATAGACTCTTACGTGCTTGCCTTGCCTATTTACCCCTGAACCCTTCACCGGAATTAGATCAAAATATAATATAGTTTCAGATCTCATTATAATACATAAGAGTACCAAATTTCAAGTCAATACCATAAACGGCTCCAGAGTAAACGTGCGCACAGAAAAAGTTACAGACAGACCGACTCACAGAAATTTTTTAAGCTCAAATTTAAAATCTCGACGTTTCATGATATTTTAAGCCTATTTTAATTAAAGAAATATATATATTTTTTGCGTTACTATACTTCCACTGGACGTGGAAGCAATTAAGTAACAAATTGATTACATAGTCCGAAAGTTTAAGTTGTGCTTCTTAGCTGAGCAGTTTATCCATCGTATAAGAAATAAGGTACCCACCTCAACAGATGCACCAAATTTACCAGGCAAAAGTTACTGGACGACTCCAACTGCAATAAAGAAGCATGAAACACTCATAAGAATTGAAAACGTTGATTTGATGATCCAAAAAAGGTTATGCAACAGCTTAAAAAAGAAATAAATGCAAAGGAAACAGGAGGAGGTTTCAAAAGTGTAAGGCAACTGAGGAGCGGTGCAGTTATAGTGGAAAGTTACAATAAAAATCAACAGGAAAAATTAAAAACAACATTACAGAATAAAGATCATATAAAAATCAAAGAAACGGAAAATACTGACCCGATGTTTGCAATAACCGGAATCGAAAGTGGATATTCAAATGATGAATTCATTGAGGAATTAATCAGGTTAAATGATGAAATTGAAATGGAGCTTGGACACACTGTTAAGGACAAAATTAAAATCGTTACGAGAAAACAGTATCGTAACCCAAAAAAAGAGAACTGGATCTTGCAAGCGCCTCCTAATATTGCGAAATGGTTCCTAAAAAAACAATTAATAAACTTTGTTTAAGTGAAGGTTTATGTGAAAGAACATCTCAACCTTGCCATATGTTCCAATTGTTGTGGATTTGGACATGTCTCAAAATATTGTAATGAAAAAGTATGTTGTCATAAATGCGGAGGGGAACACTTGGGAAACAATTGCACCGAAGGACAAGAATTAAAATGTACAAAAATCAAATACAATGAAAAACGACATTCAGCTAGAGACATAAACTGCCCAGTTTATAAAGCACGACTAGTTTTAAAAACCATATTAATTATGGAGAACCTTTTTTATAAACAATAAACTATCAGATAGTAAAAATTCATCAAACACAAAAAGAGCAATTAGCATCATTCATCAAAATGTTCAGTCATTGGGAAATTCCATAGACAAGTTAAATGACATGTTGAAAAATCATACAGACTGCAAGGTTCTATGTGTGTCCGTACACTGGAAATCACATGATCAGATATGTCTTTTTGGCAAAATTTTGTCGACAAGACGGACAACATGGAGGTTCAGCAGTATATGTGAGAAAATACGTGAAATGTAAAGTTAGACCTAAATTGAATGACTTATCAGTGAGCGGTGTATTTGAGTGTGCGGCAGTGGAAGTTAAATTAGGAAAAGTGGATGCAATAATTGTGTCACTGTATAGGCCACCTACAGCGGACATTGGTATATTTTTAGACAAAATTGAACAGCTTTTGGTACAAATTTTTGAAGAACAAAAATTAATCTTTATAGCAGGAGACTTTAATATTGAACTGATAAAGGAAAATAAAATAAAAACGGAATTAATTTCAATTATGAATTCTTTTAGATTAACACAAACAGTATTTCAAAACGCAAGAGTAACCCAAAATACTTCAAGTTGCATTGATAACATATTTACAAATTCAAACTTTGTAGAAACGTTAACAATAGAAAATTTTGTATCAGATCACACTGCACAGAAAATAATAGTTATTATAGAAACTGTGGTAAATAACGCATTTTCTCAGATCGAAATAAATACGATTTTCTGTGCAGCTTAAGAGAGCAGGATTGGTTAAATGTATATAATGCTGATCCTTCAAATGTAAAATTGCAATGGAATAATTTTATGAATACCTTTGGGAACATATTTAATCAGCATTTCCCTTTAAAACTAGTTAGGGAATATGGGAGACACCAACCACCTCATAACACATTGGGAGAGGATGAGCTTAATGAATGTAAGCAACGGTTAGATATTTTAGTAAATTTATCAAAATATGACGTGCGTTACAAGGAGATCTACAACAGTACAAAAAAAGAATATGATAATATATTACAAAAGACTCGGGCAAAAAAATATGAAAACAGAATTAAAAATTCTGATAATAATACAAAATGCATGTGGGCCATATGCAATGAAATCACTGGAAAATTTAATGGTTCTGACATAGGAATAAAAGGAAATGCTGATGAAATACCTGACAAATATAATGAATACCTACTGTGTGATCCCTGAACTTTTAAAGAATCTAGAAACATGCCCTTTTACTAGTAGTATAATAGAAAACGACCGATCTATGTATTTAACACCAGTAACAGTACCAGAAATTTGTGAATTGGCAAAACAAATTAAAAATAAACACAGCAGTGGAATTGATGAAATTCCCAGTAGCATAGTAAGATTTTCAATACAGGAAATAAGCAGTGTGTTTGTTGTGCTATGTGATAAATAACTCTTTTAAGTATGGCATATTTCCAGATAATTTAAAAATAGCGCTTATAAAACCTCTGTATAAAAAGGACAATTCTGAAATGATGGAGAACTATAGACCAGTTAGTTTATTACCAAGTTTCTCAAAACTATTTGAATTAATTATGAGTAAGCGTTTATTGATTTTTATGAATAAGTGCAATTTATTTAGCGAAAATCAACATGGGTATTTAAGGGGTCGCCCAACACAGACAGCAATCTTTCAGTTTATTCAAGCAGTTTTGAGACATTTGGAAAATGGTGATTTAGCTCTTGGAATGTTGCTAGACCTTTCAAAGGCCTATGATTGCTTGGATAAAGAGTTACTTATCCATAAGATGGGAATGTATGGAGTAAGGGGAAATGTTTTAAAATGGTTTATTTCATACTTAAATGATAGACAACAAAGAGTAACTATAACAAAAGGAGGACATAATTATAACTCTAAAATTATGCCAAATAAGGTAGGAATTGCACAAGGGAGTATTCTAGGGCCAATTTTATTCATTGTGTTTGTTAACGACCTGCGATCTGTAACAGATGGATGTAAAAACATCTCAGATATTTTAATCAATAGCAAAAATTTCCTTGGAAAAGTAAATAATTGGTTCACAAAAAATAAACTGATTATAAATAAAGAAAAAACTAATATATATAATCCTTTTTAGAACAAAACTTTCCAGAATCGAAAAACCAACACATTTAACCATTGAAGATGATATACAGGACATTACAGAAAGCACAAAGTTCTTGGGAATACATATAAATGAATTTCTAGATTGGTCATGTCATATAAACCATTTGTCAAAAAAGTTAAACTCTATCTGTTATGGAATCTGTCTAGTGAGCAAATACATGAATGAAAAAACACTTAAAATTGTGTATTTTACAAACTTCGAGTCGGTTATAAGATATGGAATTGTTTTTTGGGGAAGAGATAGTCAAATTCAAAATATATTTGTAATCCAAAAACGTTTAATGAGAATTATAAAAAAAATGAAATATAATGTAACCTGTAGAACTGTATTCAAATCAAAATGCATAATGACAGTTTATGCTTTATATATATACGAATGTTTAATGTTTCTTTTTTTGAATAGAGAGAGATTTAATACAGCAACACACCATCAACACCGTACTAGAACAATATCCCTAAATTACCCCATTCATCGTCTCACATTAACAGAAAAAAGACCACAGTATATGTGCATAAAACTTTTCAATAAATTGCCTGACAATATCAAAATAATACAAAGTCAAAAACTGTTCAAGTCACATATAAGAAAACTTTTAATTGATCTTGAACCTTACAGTCTAAATGATTTTTTTAATAGTTAAGTACATTTCTAGAATAAGGTGAATATTTTAAAGAATTTTTGTTATTTACTTTGGTAGTAGACATCAAGTTGATGTCCTTGTTCTGACGCCTTTTCATTTTATGTTTGTTTATATTATAAATGTAACGTAATATGAAATAAAGATTATTATTATTATTATTTACGCCATATCAGAGGTTCACCGTTGCACCATGGGAGACATGATCACGATCGTACAGATAATGATTTTAGCAGGTCTTGTCCTATGTTTGACAAAAAATGATCAGGTTGCATGCCGTGGCTAATCGGAGGAGTCTAAACCCTAGACAACATTTCTTGTGTATCTTTTACCAGCTGAATTTCCCAGTGTCCCCTGATTTAAACCGTCTTTAATGAAAAAACGCAAATTTCGCCTATACTCCGTTCTTGAACATGCGGCATACAACTGGCCACTCTCAGAACAAGGTCTATGTAAATATATGCCAACCCTATCGAATGTTTGTCCTTTTGCATCTTCGATCGCCATGGCATAGGCGAGCCTAACTGGAAACTGCCACCTGGTCACCCGGCCAGGTAATATACTTTTTTTGGCGACAATTTTAATTTTTGGTAAAAATAATCTACGTCCTTGATGTGGCCCACTTAAATGTTCACATTCAATGACGTGACGTGCCAGACGTGTGATTTTCATGCGCATACCACTACGCTCATCCATGCCCTTACCCAAATCACAGAGCAAAATTACTGCCGCGCCTTCTATTAGTTTTAATTCATGTGGGGGCAATCCCCCTTCATCAATCGCGTTCAGGACGTCTAACGTTACGTGGAATTGTTCACCTTCTACTTTGCTGTATTCATCAGTACTTATATAATTTTGTATGTCCCCTCGCATTCTACTCAATACCATGTTATTTACTTGTGTTGCCGCATCTAAACTAGGACACAAAATTGATTTCTTTGCGAGCCTGATACCCGCCCCGTTACTTCCATAAACAAAATTGACTAACTCTTCCAAAGAAGAAGTTAGAAACCATTTCGGAATTTCAATAAGATCGTTTGGCAAGTGCTGTAATTTTTTTTGTTCAAGATGTGGTATTTGATCACATCTGAGCATCCGTAGCCACATCACGAACTGTGTATCATTTGATGATATTTCATCCGACACCACCGTCATTTCTGAAGTCGACTCAATTTGCTGTTGTTGTTCAAATATATATGAGTTGTTATCGATATTTGCATCCGGATCGTCATCCCTTGAAATAATGCCCAAATTTACACAGGTAACATCAGGCCGATTTTTACTTAGTGCAACGTTTATGTAGGTAATACAATTGACTAGAGATCTTCGCAGCCACAACCCTTGAAGAAGGCAATCCCGCAAAAAGATAGCTTTGAAGTTGTAACCATACCATGCGGTGTTATCTAACGTGTCATCATCTAGGGACAAGATAAGTACAATAAAGAAAGTCGTAAACTGAAGTGGAGTATGCGTCATCATAGCAGCCTCGTACATGCAAAGTTCATATTTATAATCATCTTCTAAAAGACCCCTTTCTTGACATGCAGCTTGAAAAGTTTCACACAAAGTACCATTAACGGTGCGTAAATCCTCGTATGAAGTTGCTCCAAAGACGTACCGTAACAGTGTATGTAAATAGAAAAGCTCCGATGTATCCTCACGTAGGCTCACCTCTGCTATACAACCTAATACTTTACTAATTTGACAGCGTCGACACCATATATTCTTTTTATCATCCCATGTATAATATTCCGGAATATCTCCGTATCTGATTGCTTTCGCTTCCGGATTGCCTTGATTCAAATGAAACCACGCCTCCAGTTTACTGACACAACCCGGCTCTGGATCGAATACATCATGTATTGGCTGGTACTCTCCTGGAAGATGAACGGGAAGAACTATTACCGAATGGGACCTGCCGTGCATATTAAACTCTAATAGTTTCCACACAGCCTCCATCGAGTTAACCTCTCGACCCTTTACGTAGTCAGCAATTTCATCCTCTACTCTCCTTTCCATATCACCAGCATTGACTTCCGAGCCATTCCTGATGTATTTATATAAATATTTCATAGTGGAGATCGAACCAATAACTTCGAAATTGATATGACATTGGTATTTCACCAGAGCATATGGATTGTATGGTACAACCCACTCGTTGGTGATGTTCTTCTCTAATTGAATGGTCTTATTGTCGTGAGGTCTTTTGTATATTGGCCTGTGCTCTGCGCCTGCGTTTAATATAGTTTTGGGACTGTATTGTTGTGGGAACGATTTTTTGCACTTACCGTTTTTCATACACGGCGCTTTGCGGTTGAAGTCGCCGCATGGACTATGAATTTGATACCGAGATACCATCTCGTACAGAAGAGGTTGCGATTGACTGTCTGGGATTACTGCTTGTATAATCCCATCGACATCCTCTGCAGTTAAAATTTTGTTGTCTTCGATGAAGGTTAAAACGATGTGCGCGTGTGGAAGACCCCTCTTTTGGAATTCGATAACATAGTGGTAATTTTTTACCACTCCGTAAACGTTTTTCTGGGTTAAGTCATCGATGAATTGCAAAACTTTTGATCTAAAAACCCTACAAACTAAATCGGGTCTGTTTTCATAGGTCTGCCGGTATTCTAAATTGCTCTGTATTTCCGGCCAATTTGGGTTACAAGTAAACGTTATAAAGAGATCGGGCATCCCGTGTTTGAGGACCACAGTCATAGCATCTAGGTAGAGGCGTTCCATGTGGCGAGGCCCTGCCAGAAAGCTGACAGGTAACACTACTGGTCCACCTACTCTACTATCAGCATTGTAAGGGTTGGCTGGCGTCCTCCTAATCAGGGAATTTCTGTTACGTCTAAATTTATTTTGATTTTGTCTGAGGTACCACAGATAATCCGTCTCCACACGCACCCATGCATCCACCAAAAACTGCAGAAACAGTCTACCCCCATTATGTATTACAGAAAATTCATTTCTACATTGAATTCTATATCTATAGAATTGACGCAGAGTGACTTTCCTTGTATTGTCGATATGGGAATAACCATCCTCTGCATAAGGGAACAGCAATGGATATACCATGGGATCTGTCAAAGGGTTTAAATTTTTTAATTCATGCCTCCGCATGACCCTTTCCCCTCTTTCATAGACCCATCTCGAATATAACTTTAAATCTGCGTTTAGGGGGGGCTCCCTTCCATAATATGCGGTTGCGATGTCACTTGTAGGTGCATTATCTATGTTTCCCATTCTATAAATTCCAATAATATCCTCTCTGTTATTTCCTATGTGCTTCCTCACCATTTCAGCCACCTCTTGGTATGCCCGAATGTATTTATTGTTTCTGCGGAGGCATCTCTCTAGAAACTCGATGGTTTCTGGAGCCACCCTTCCTCGCAGAAAACTTTGCCTTCTCTTTATGGCTTCTTCTGCTTTAATCAAATAATAATGATTTAATGTTGGCTCTTCTAATTGCTCTTTTTCTGGTATACCATTGGTGAAATGGTATATCTTACCTCGTGCTGAAACTGAACAATGGCCCTGCCCTTCAGTGCGACTGTCTGGAACCGACGTTTTGTATGAGGCCATCGCGAACAAACTATTTACCGCTCTGATATGCTGTAAAAATTTATTTGTCTCCGGAGCATTCGACGTGTAAAGCTGACGCAACTCCGGAGGACACTTCAATCGAGGCAATACGATTGCACCATTGTTGCAGCACTGATTAACTTTTCCTTGTCTCTTCTCCCCATCAAAAAATTTTGCTCCGCAGAAATTACACGGATTGGCTAGAATGCCGCATGAAAATGGCATTAGCTGTACAAGATCTGATTGTTGCACATTAACTGCCGATTTATAATTTTGTGTCCGTGGTGTTTCCGCATGACGTCGTCTAGCAGCAGGGGCCAGCAGCGGCAGATCGTCCATAACATCGTCATCAAAATGTACCGGAAGAGGGGCAGAGGCAAACGAAAAAGAGTTCACCCACCTTTGAGGAATGTCAAGTTCGTCTTGGTCACACACAGATTGATGCCCTCTAGAAACAGAGGCTGGTGACACCTCCTCTATAGCGGCGTCTTCAGCAACTACCAAAACGGGGACAACATCAGAATGGTTCACCCTCTCGAGGGAAACACAAAGTTCTTCTTGGCCACCACTCAAATTATCATGTGGATTGGTTGGTGACTGGTGTATACCAACTGATATTAAATTTTCCATGTATGCAGATCTTTCTAAAATAATTCGCAGCTGAGGACCACTCTCTACAGTGATAGGAGGCTTTCTTCGTGCAACTATTCTTTGAGAACGACGGGGACCGTTTCTGCGGTTGGCGTATGGATTAATTTGGTCCATAGTTATCTAGACTTAATTACTGAAATAATGTAGAAAATTTTTTATGCCAAAGACACAATGAACAATCAAATACGATGCAGTCGTCTCTATTCTCACACACTTTATATTGGTATATATTTAAATATTATGTTTGCTATGTTTATTGTTAATAATTATATAGTTTAATTATTACAAAAGGATCAGAATATGAAAATGTTAAAAATTTCTCATCTACTGCGGCTACAACAACTAATAATGTTATAAACCAGCAACTATAACAATCTATATGTTTAAAATAAGAAAATGTTAAAATATTCTAATCTACTGCGGCTACAACTAATAATGTTATAAACCAGCAACTATAACGATCTATATGTTTAAAATAAGAAAATGTTAAAATATTCTAATCTACTGCGGCTACAACTAATAATGTTATAAACCAGCAACTATAACAATCTATATGTTTAAAATAAGAAAATGTTAAAATACTCTAATCTACTGCGGCTACAACTAATAATGTTATAAACCAGCAAATATAACAATCTATATGTTTAAAATAAGAAAATGTTAAAATATTCTAATCTACTGCGGCTACAACTAATAATGTTATAAACCAGCAACTATAACGATCTATATGTTTAAAATAAGAAAATGTTAAAATATTCTAATCTACTGCGGCTACAACTAATAATGTTATAAGCGATCTATATGTTTAAAATATGAAAATGTTAAAATTTTCTAATCTTAAAAAATATACTAAACTACTATAGCTAAAACTACAGCAAATAAAGTAATTTATAAAAAGGATAACACTTATCGTGACTTCTATGTAGCTTCTTTGGTTTGGAAAACTTTTCTCTTGTGGATATTTCGAAAATTCAAAATTGTTATGTTTGACATTGACTGTTGCTAGCAATTTATAATCAAGAAATGTCTTATTTATAGCAGTCATATTGACTACTAACTGTTGAGATACACTAATTACTTTATAAAATATGTATTTCAATTTTTCCTTCTTGAATTTAAATTTCCCAAATCAGAAGTAAAGTTAAGGTGTTAAGACCAAATATTTATTTGTTTGGGAATCGTTTTTCCTTAATACGTACCTATATTATGAAGTAATTGAACTGAATTTACTTATAAAAATATACATCAATAGGAAAACATAAACATTAACATACACATTGTTACATTCATTTACATTCTTTTTACTTATATTAATTTTATAACCGTTTATTGTCGTAGAATTTTTTACAGATTCTGATGATTCTCAACTTCATAAAATTTTTGGAAACCTTTAAAATATAATATGTTTATAGTGGTACAATAACAGTTAGTTTTCCCATATATATTCCTCTGGAAGATATATATCCTAAAAAAATGCAAAACTGCCATACTCAAGAAAATAGAACCTGGATAAACGAGGAAATAAGAACAAGGAGCAAAACAAAAAGACAACTTTATGATGGAATGCGAAAAGGTAATATAACGAGGGAAGTTTACAGACAATATTGTAACAATTTTAAGAAAGTAATAAATGAAACAAAGAAAACATCGCTCTCAAATTATATTATAAACTCCAACAATAAAGTCAAAGCAACTGGGGTCCTACTAAAAAAAATCACAGGAAAGGAGATGGATACAAAATTTGAGATTGAAAACTTAGAAATTGGAAACAACAAAACCAAAAAAGAAATTTTAGATGACATAAATCATTACTGTATAAATGTATGTGACGACATCAACATAAATGATCAAAAAACTTTTGATCGGGTTCGTGAAAACAACCAGACAATGTTCCTATATGAAACAACACCGACAGAGATTTTAATATAATCCACTCATTGAAAGATACGGCTGCTGATGAAATACCAACAAAACTTATTAAATACTGTGCTGAGGAACTTTCACAACCACTTTCTTTTATCTGTATGTAAACCACGGTTGTTTGTTTTATACTTACCTATATGTAATTATGATGTACTCTCTATATATTGACTTGTTCTACACTATCTGATATAGTATAAATAAATAAAGGAATATTATTATTAAATATTATTTGTACCTCATTCATTAAATGTATGAATATCTTTGTTGAATAATGAAAATATTCAGGAGCCAGATGGTTTACTAGGTTTACTACCTTAAGTGTGAAAATCTTCGTGAAATAGTACAATTTTTTTTCCATTCAATACCACTTAAGCGATTTCAATATGGACATAACTAACTACTTCTTTAAAATAACTCATTCTATGCTTCTAAAATTTTTGCAGCATATTAGATTTATTGAAGTTGACTAAGTAAAATTTATTCACAATCGCACACACTTGCCGCCAACTCATGTTGCTCCTGTAAATTCCAAAATTGGCTGGGAAATAGTGAGATAGTAATTAAGTTTTTTATACCAATGCAACAAAACAGTTTCAAATGGTCATCCAGTATAATTAGTTTTAACTAATTACTGTTTTATAATATGCATTTTGTTTTAAAAGTACCTATGTATTTAAGCATTAAAAGTTAAAAATTAGTGGAACAAAAAATAACGTTGTAGCATGTGAATTGCCACTTGCCTATAGATAGATAGATGATAGATAGGTGCATTTATTAACCTGTACAATTACAAAAAATACAACTTTGCTTAGGTACGTCCAATTTTACATAAGATATTTAAAGGAGATAGCATCCCCCACTACATTCTGAAAATATTTAAGACATAGATTCCCACTAAACATGTGAACATTGTAATGATGTTTAATTATTGTTCTAACATAACAGCCGAACGTTCTCCAAAAAAGCTGATCGACATTAGAATAACATTCACCTCATAGCAAATGTCCTGCAAATAAACGTTGCCATTATCACGTTAAAAATTGAACATCATATTACTGTTTATCATACACTAACTGAATGTCTACATAACATTAAAATTACTTTGTTAGGACATAAAAACAACGTTAAATTAAATTTTAGTATATAATGTTCGAACAACTTTACAACATTTTTACTTTAAAGTTTCTTTTCTAAACAGGTAATATACAAGTAGGTAATAATTTTTTTGTGCTTCAGCTCCACATGCTGTTAACATTATTTTAAAGTAAGTTCAGTAATGTTTTTAAAATGTTTTTCTACAAACATAAAAAAGTAAGATTTTTTTATTGATTTCAGTGTGAAAGATGTAACTTCTTTCAGTTTTACTTTTTTAATATTGCTATTGACAATGTAAGAGAGTATTTATTTAACTGGCAAAAAAGTGGCAAATTTTCTGCTGTGGCTGGTGTTTCATAGTAGAGGTAAATCCACAAAACCAAGGCTGTGAATCCAGCAAAGACAGTAATTCTGAATTTGATGAATATATAGCTTTTTCGCAGGTTGTTTAGAATTATCATTAACTGTGATTGTTTTTATTAAAAATTTGATTTTATGTATCAACATACTGTAAAATTATCAAATGTCCATACATTTATACAACACGATGGCTAACATAATATTAAAAATAACCACAAACTTAACTTCTAATTCTAAACAATTGGCAGAAAAAGACTTGTTCAACATGGAAAAATACATATTTACTGCCTTGGCTAAAATCATAGCATCGGTTATGAAACACAGCTGTCATCTGCATTTTTTTTTTGTTTGTTAAACAAATTTAATTATTACTTAACATCGTCAGTACCAACATTAAAATCAATAAAACTGAAAAAGTGACCTCTCTCACACTGAAATAAAAAAAAATGGTCGTAGAAATAATTGTGTGCATGAAACTTCTGTTTTCAAAGCATTTTTACACTCGTCCAATAAACCTCTCATTAGTGACAAAAAGCAACACTTCCAACACTGGTTCTATAAATAGCTATCGTAATAATGGAATAACTACTTACCTTGTTTATTTTGACGATTTTCTATATACAAAATTTAATAGTGGAAGTATTCTGCAATAATAATAATAACTAATAGAAAAATAGACCGAGCCACTGCTAGCGCTTTACTATATATCTATTTTATTATAATTTTCCACTAATTTTGAATTCATGCTACCACAAATTTAGTTGTCGTTTTCTTTAGATATGAAACATATAATTCTGCATCCTCCTCATAATTATTCATATCCGTTGTCTTAAACATTATTGATAAATAAAAGGTTGCTACGTATTAATAAATATTGACAGATATATTACAAGTTTATTTTTGTAGATAACAAAAAAAATACTATGTGAGAAAAATCTTTATGAATTCAGTAAAATTAAAGAACCCAAGAAGTTAATAACATATAGGTACCTACCGATATTATACTTTTCCATTCAAATTAAGAATTAATAATTTTGTAAAAGCTTTAATCGATGTAGGTAATTTACTTTGATTTTACTATTTTACTCATATTTTCATTACTAAATTTTTACACTGCTATTAATTACCATACTAATAGAAAAATATATGTATTAATTTTGTTTTCTTTAAAAATATCTGCTTGCATAAATAAAAATATAGACTTTCTTTTTGCAGATAAATTTATTCAAATGTATTTTTAACAACATATTTATTATCTGACACAGTAATTTATGCTACACATTATATTAACAAATACAGTTTTAATTTAGATACTTTCTCTAAGCGGCGTTATTAAAGTATATAAATTAAGCACAAAACCCTAAAAAATAAACCAACAATAAAAAAGTAAACTATTCATAAACCACTATTCTGTACTACAGACATTTGAATTTTTTGTCAATTGCATTACAACCGTATGCAACTGTTATTAACTAATAAGTGCATACAGATAAATATTATTATATTAGAGCCCATGCAGCATGCAGTTTAAATAACATTTCTATCAGCTCGGCTTTGACAAATATATGCAATACCTATGATGGTATTGTCATCATAAATTACACAGGTAACAGAAAGTAACTATCAGTATTTAACTACTAGATAGATCTTATAGGCTATAGGTATATAATAATACAATAAATCGTATAGGTACATTGTTTTGCACAAGGACAAAATAACTAAAAACATAAACAATCTATATATCTCACAAAATCAATCAATATAGGTTAGGGCACAGCATAATATGTAGGAATGATAAAAATTAAATGATTACTCCAATTTTCATAGCACAAAACAAACAATGTAATAAGTCACAAAAGAAAAGAAGAGCTGTGAATTTCAAATAGAATAAATTGAAAGATCAAAGTTGTGTGCCCTTCATTCTTGACTGTCAAATAATGCTACACGCACGGGGCTCTCTGTTTAGTTTAGGACATAATGGGGTTTTCCATAAAAGAGATTTAATTATTATGTGCAATATTCAGTTGCATCTTTTTAGTCTTTTTTAGCCGACATTACTTATTAACCGATATTGACACTAGGTAGGTACCCAGCGTATAGACTATAGATATAACATTACTAATTCTACCACCATGCAACGATTGCACCGCTACAACTCATACTGCAATCTAGTTGAAAAATCCTTGCAAGTATATAAAAACATTGTACTTACATTATTTTGCTCTATTTTTATCCACACACGGCACCGTACACAATACAAAACTTTTATAAATACCTAATGATCTCTTGTAACACTAATTTATTTACGGAGCACCCTACAGAAGCACAAAACCAACAAGAACAAACATTCAAAATGGCAGTTACAGACTATATTTTTTAACATCGCACTGCGCAAATGCGTTTTAGATAATGCATATGAGGAAATGTGTGAGACATTAAAATTACATACATAAAACGTTTGATTAAGGATATTCTTGGAACTTGATGATGACAATATGATGTTAGTACAACATAAAATTTGTTAACGTTATAAGAACGTTTTGATCAAATGTAGGATGAGGGAATGTTTGACAAACGTTAAAATTACAATTATAAAAATGTTTGTTTAACAATTACTCTTTACTTAATTTCAACAAACGTTGAAAGAATGTTTTATAAATGTGCTTATCAATGTTAAAATTCCAAAAATTCGTAACATAATTTGAATGTTCGACAACAGAATGTTTTTTAGAAAACGTTTATGAGATAATTTGAATGAGGTTATTGAAATACGTATTACCTGTTTAAAACGTTACAAGACGTTATTCTCATGTTTAATGTTTAGTGGGTTAGTATATAACATTGAGGATTTATCAAAACTAACAATTCTTATTATTTATTTTTTTATTTATTAAACCCAGCTACACTGAAAAACTTCATCGATCGTGTAAAAGGCCTGCAAAACTAAAGCCTTCTTAACTGTCCATTTTAATTTCTTTTGTGAGAAATCCTTCCATGCCTCTGGTAGTGTATTATAAATCTTTAATGGTAAAAATTCTGTCCAGTGGTCTTATATAATTTTACTTTTGGTAGGTGTAATAACATTTTTATTTCTTGTATTATATTCGTGTATCAATGCACCAGTGGTATATTTACTTTTGTTATTATGTATATACTCAATAGCTTCTAGTATATACATAATGGGCAGGGTGAGCATTTCCATCCTCGCGAAAATAGGATGTGCATGCTCTCTATATCTTGCATTTGCAGGAATGGTTCATGTGCCACTGCAATGCCCCCCAGATTAAAATTCCGTAATTAAGATGACAACGTACAAGTCCATAATATGCTGTCTTTAAGGCATCTTTAGATACTATGCCTCGCAATCGACTCAAAACAAACCGTGATCTGGAAATTTTTTTACATAGCTCCTGAGTATGGTTCCTTCAAGTGAGGTTGTAGTCGATATGAAAGCCTAATAATTTCACACTTTGGTCTCCTTCTACATCGCTGCCATGTCTATTGAAAAAATTTATTGTTAGAGTTTTATTTTGATTTAAGGATAGAATATTTGAATTGAAGTAGTATTCTGCTTTTGATAGTGTGTTCCCTATCATCTCATTTAGTGCATTTTTATCTTTTCAGTATAGTAAAAGAGTTGCATCATCTGCATATAAAAAAACGTCAGCAATATCAACGTAACCTGGTAGGTCGTTTATGTATATAATAAACAGCAGGGGTCCCAAAACGGATCCCTGTGGTACTCCGTGTTTTATAGTTTTTAGTATCTGATTTCTTTGCATCACAAATTACATATTGTTGTTGTCTATCTTGTAAGAATGATTGTATTAACTTTAATGTACAGCCACGTACTCCATATTTTTCCAATTTCATTATTAATATGTCGTGTCGAAGCCGATGTCGGTGTCGAAGCTTTAGACAAGTCACACATAATTGCGCGTGTGTTTGTTCCAATATCATGGTTATTTACTATTGAATGGACAATATCTAATACTGCTTGAGAAGTGGACCTTAGTGACCGAAAGCCATACTGCTGATCGCTTAGTTGATTATTTGTTTCAAGATACTCTGTCAGCCTATTTTTAATCAGTATTTCAATTATTTTAGATATTACCAGAGCTATAGTAATATATCTATAGTTATCACAGTTATTTGGGTCATCTTTTTTTAATATTGGAGTAACTCGACATACTTTCAGGTAGGATGGAAACAACCCCCCTGCAAAACAACAATTTGTTAGATGCGATATCGAGGTACATAGAATCTGTGGTATTATTTTAATTATTTTTGTGCTAATATTGTAAGTATCTGCACAAGGTGAATTTCTTAATGAGCATATACCATTAAAAACCTCGTTTTCATTTACAGGAGATAGAGAGAAACAGTTTTTTGTTTCTAGCGTTAATAAATCAGCCCCGGTTACTGGCGTAGGTGGTATGTTCGTGATAATGTTGTCGATCATTGTGGTACAATAATTATTGAATTCATTTGCAGTGATAATGAGCTTTGCTGTTTGTTTTCATTTGTGTTGTTATAACCCTTAATTATTCTCCATGCACTTTTATTGATTTTTTGCTATTTAGTAGAAACTGATCATTTGCTGCTAACTTAGCTTTTCTAATTTTTGTTCTGGTATTGGTTCTTTTGTAATTTATATTCATTTCGGTCATCTTGGGAACCACTTATTACATACTGATTTTTTAAGAAACTCACCTGGTTTCTAAGATCTTTTAGTTCATCGGTGAACCAGTCAGTTTTCTGAGTGTTTCTTTCTATTTTACTTATTGCAAAATCCGCCTTTACTCCAAAAGAGATACTGTCACACAGATATTCTCCCTGATAATTTGAAAAATTCTTCCCAATTTAAATTACTTATAATATGTTTAAATTCACACTTCCCCAATTCTGTTATTTTCAGGCACTCCCTATTTTTAGGCATAATTCGGTCCCATGAAATTTTGACTTTATACTATAATTATATATAAATTATCAAAATATGTAACCCAAATTGATCTTTCATGTATGATTAGTTACCTACATTTCAGGCTGCACCTGTCAACATTCAAATGTGTAGTCATAGTGAGAATTACAGAGTATATATAAATCAAAGTCTTCAGTACAATTAACATACAGACTTATTAGTAAATACCAAACTAGATTAAAGAGTTGTAAAATAATTAAACATAATATTACTTGATGTTTAGATAAACTTTAATATCTTCGCAACTATATTGCTGCATTGACTAAGTTTCCAGAGTCGATGTAGATTTAATTTCCGTGCGCGATACGACACTTGCTAGTAGAACCTCGAAGAAAGTTGGCCACTCGTAGTTTCGTCACGACTATTTTCCAATTTATAGCTAGTTCTTATGCAAGTGTGGGTTTGAAAGCTTTAATCATGTCTGTTTTACGGTGGAACGTGTTCATTTTTATGTTAGACAATTTCTTAAAGGTCCGGAAAAATTTCCATAAGTAATTTACCGTTTTTTTTTTAAATATTTTTTTTGTCGTTCTAAATAGGCAATTGTTTTATTGTTTTTGTTTTTTTCATTGCAGGGTCTTAAAAATGCCTTAGAATGTCCTAAGAATTTCTTAGATTCTAATAAAAAATGTATATAACATGTTTAAATAATTAGAACATATGGATTACCTTTTTTTGGATAACTAGACGCAGTGGCGTCCTGGCTAAGTCGAATGTGGACTGGGCCCTAGATTTTTATACCCCCCGCCGATCATAAAACATGACAATAATTTACCCTTATTTGTTTCTTCAACATCGTCCATAATTTGTCGCTACCTTTTACCAAATCAGTAACTTACCGAATTTAAAAGGCAACAATGCTGTTGCTTACTGTCTGTGCCCAAGATTGTCCATGCCCAATACTATGTTAGAGTGGAAGTGAATAAATCGCGTAAATATTGATGGATTCCGACTTCGCACGTATAGGGACATAACGAGAATTGCTGAATTTCATCTCAAAAATTATTTTCTTATTGTCAACAAACTGCAGTGTTCATTTCTTGTGCATACAAGAGAAGTAATTTATGAAGAAAAATGTGTTGGAAAATGAGAAACTGGAAACTTAAGTAACTAGGAGAAACCAGATAGAACCAAAGCTGCATTACAAGATATATTTCATTCATCTGTTGAGGATATAAATGACAAAATGATTTGATATTTATACTTAACTAGACACCCTTCATTCGATTGGGTTTAATGGAGAAGCTGATGGCGAAACAGCGGCAGAAGCTAGAAATTTATTAGACAATTTATTGGTGCTGATTATACAAAATAGTATTTACACATGTCAAAAGGTGGAAACTACAAAACGAAAATATTACATGTAAGAAATAAATAGTATACACAATACAGTACAACATATTAAAATAGATAAAAGCTATAAAATCAGTACAACATGTAAGAAGTGAATGGTGGATACAATACAATAAAACATATTAAAATAAGTATGACATAAAAGGTGCGCATGGAACATTCTCAATTATAGACTTGCTTTCATAACTATATTGTATGTAATTCGCTGTTTAAAAATTCTACAGTGTTATAGAAAGCGTTTTTTAATAGATACTGCTTGATTCTACCTTTAAACGACCTTTGTGGCAGGAGTTTTATTTCAAGTGGTAGGGCATTGTAGAGTTGAATGCCCCAGAATGTTGTACCAACTCTGGTTTTCGATAATCTTAAGTAGGTACTATCCAAATCATTTCTGTTACGTTTGTGATAAGTATGTATTTCATTACGTTTGGTATATGTTTCTAAGTTCATTTTGATATGCTGTAGACATTGGTAAATATATGTGCATGGAACAGTTAAGATTTTTAATTCAATAAATTTGGATTTACAATCATCTCTGAATTTGAGACCTGCTATTATTCTTATTGCTCGTCTTTGTAAGGAGAACACATCAGCAGTAGAGCTAGCATGTCCCCACACAAGTATAGCATACGATATAACAGAGTGAATGAGACTGTGATATGCTGTGGTAAGGGTTTTTGTAGATACCTGATGAGTCAAACTGCGAAGTAGGTATATGTTTCTTGAGATTTTTTTACATATATGATCAGTATGACTCTCCCATGGTAATTTGCTGTCCAAATAAACACCGAGAAACTTAACAGAATATGCAAAACAGGATGGTAGAGGTTGTGTTGTGTATTGAGGAAGGTAGATCGTTAATATAAATTAGAAACAGAACTGGACCGAGGACTGAGCCCTGTGGTACACCAGTCTTTATTTCAAGTCCAGTTGATGTACTGTCGTTGTATGTGGCATACTGTTGTCTATTGCCGAGGTAAGGTTCGATAAGCCTGATACTATCTATTGTAAAGCCATAGAATCGCAGTTTGTTTGTGAGAATTTTATGTCATACACAATCAAAGGCTTTGGTTAGATCTAGGAATATAGAGCAAATAAATTGCTTTAGTTCCAAACCTAACTTTACCTGACTGGTTAACTTATCTATAGCTAAGGTGGTTGATAACTTATTTCTAAATCCAAATTGACTTGGACTTTCAAAATGATCTGTTATTTGCTGTTTTAAGGAGGATTCGTAGATTTTAGCTATTGATGGTATGACAGAAATTGGCCGGTATTAGAGAAATGTAGTAAATTTGACACAATATTAACGACTTTCATGTTTCTCCATATCTTTAGTAAAGTCGCTCCAGTATCCAAATATTTACAAACAAATCGTTTGGACTACATAACTGCGTGGAACCAGATTGTCTCTCTTATAAGAGAAATTGAACATGTTTCCAACAGCTTTAATGATATTTATGAGAAGACCAAGCAGTTTGCTAAAATAGGAAATGAAAAAAACAGAAATCTTTTCCAATACAAATATTAAAATTGATTTGCCTGAAAAAGACAAAGAGAGAAAAAGAAAATGCCTGACGAATTATTGGAAGATGATGCTGTTGAGTGGGATGCATTAAAATTGTACAAGGTGCAAGTGTTCCGTATCGTATTCGATATACTAGTATCAGAATTAGAATCACGTTTCATGAATAATAGCACTATTTTCCAAGCATTAGCTTTTCTTGATCGACGATGTTGGGCAAAAAAAAACAACTACTTTTGATGGTGAATTAAAGTGTAAATTTGAAGCTTTATGTGAATTGGGAGTATAAATTCCGAACGTAATTCTCGAGAATCCCGTGAATTTCATATCTTCTTTTTACCTTATTTCTCAAGTTCTTGACGGAGAGATATCTTATATACAAGATCATGAGGAAAAGGAATGGATGGAAAAAGTTGAGGATGAATTTAATGAAACAGCTGAAGCACCACAAAAGACAACACGAAAGGAAATCTGTACGGGAAAAGGAAGCAATACATATTGCAAAAAATGCATACCATAAGTTTATATGCAATTGCTGAGTATAACATTCATGCTTTTACATACAGCAACTTATATTGTGTGTACAAGTTTATCTTAACACTTTCGTGTACGCAAGTAACTTGCGAGCGATCATTTTCTAAATTAAAAATAATTAAAACCTGATTGAGATCTTCAATATCTCAAGAATTATTAGAACCACTGCTCTTGATTAGTATAGAAAATGATAAAATTCCTCCTGTTGAGGAAATTATTGACAGCTTTGCCCGCTCGTTTAATGAGTTGAAGCAAATATTGCTTACGTAGTCAGTGAATAACCGAACTATTTAATCATTATTATTACTTATATTACCTTTTTCTGCGATTTACGACTCGAATGCGATTTATATTTTGTTTTTTCTTTAAAGTTTTTAAATTGTTAATGTTTTGTATTCTTAATTTGTTAATTTTTTAATCCAGAGAATTATGTTTATTTTTATAAACAAATATTTTTTAATACCAATGCAGATTGCTTCAATTTTCTCAGTAATATGACATTTTATACTCCTCTTTCTTTACTCATCTGTCTGGAAAACTTATAGCAGATGATGCTACGAAAAATATCATGTTTGCATTTTAAACTATTTCACTCCACTCAAAAAAAGAGCCCCCTTAAGCACAAATCACGGACTAACTAAAATTTGCCAGGACGCCACTGACTAGGCGCCATTTTGTCTTGTCATCATCAAATCTGAAATTGTGGATAAAGAGTATGGACTTTCCTATAATGATTGCTTGTCTTTGGGACCCCAATGATGGACATTAAAGATAACCAGTTCAACTAAGGAATTGCTGTTTTTTTTTTTATTAAAATGGCATTTTAACAGCTAAGTGGGATACACCTATTTAGAGATTTGAAATATTTTCTCCTTATATAATTTTAACCTTGTCAGAAAGATTCAATCATCTTTAAATGTTTGATTACATTTTGTTCAACAGAATTTCTGTTCATAAAAAAAATAAGTTACTTCATCTTTTTGAAAATAGATACACCTTTATATTTTTTTATTAATAGTAAGAATAACTTAAGCTACATTAAATTTCAATTCACATTCAGAGCCATGCAAATCTATTTCAAATGTCAAGAAACAAAACTTAATCGTTCCATTTATCCACATATAACTTATTTGTTCAAACTGTTTATGAATTTGTAATCTCTCTTATGTACCGTTGTACAGGGTTTTGTGATCACAAGATT
The DNA here is from genome assembly GCA_963675555.1 of Leptura quadrifasciata. Taxonomy (NCBI): domain Eukaryota; kingdom Metazoa; phylum Arthropoda; class Insecta; order Coleoptera; family Cerambycidae; genus Leptura; species Leptura quadrifasciata. The sequence continues at coordinate 71,093,262 of OY776678.1, forward strand.
TTATCCATTACATAAGGGTTAATATATTTATTAAGGTATACTATTTCTTTAAACACAGTACTGTTATTCTTAAATTAGAATTTAAATAAAACAAAAGCTAATATTATACGGGTTAAATTGCTTGCAAATACTTTTGTTAAAACAGATGATCTAGTTATTCACGTCATGAGTTTTTGTTTATGTCATGTAATGTTTGTTGTCGTTCCAGACGTAAAATGGTCTAGTTTGATCGATTTATAATAAAACCGATTTTAAATTTTTAGCTGAATTTTTATTTACAGGACTTACTAGTTCAAAAATGATCATGTCACTTTAAAAACATATTTATTTAAAGCCTCTTATAGTTCGGGTTGTTAGTGTCAAGACCCCTCATGGTGTTGTTAAACGTGCAATCGCCAAAGTTTGTGTGTTACCGATTGACTAACTTTAACGAAGGACAATTTGTTGTTCGACTATTAGTATTAGTTTAATTAATTTCATAAATCAACTATTTAGTTTCTATTTTTCTAATAATGTATAAGTATATTTAGTTGAAAGACCTGCATCCTTTCAAGGGTGGCGGCATGTTGAGCTGTTTTTATTTATTCATTTTATGCTCCTGTTTCTATATATTCACATATAAATGCATCACCTTAAGCAAAAATGTAAGGTGGCGGGTGTTAGGTTGTAAGAATTAAGAAATAAATTGCCATAAACAAAAAGTTACAATTTTGTATTTATATTAAATAAAACAAACCAAAATATTGTGTTTGGGGTGGATTTATTCGAAAAGTTAATTAAAATTACAGTCCACTCACGATACAGGATAAGTCCACGTAAAACCCAAACACGAAACAGTAAGTTTTAGATTTTATAGCATTTATCACCATCATTCACATATTTGTTAGTATTAGAATTTACAGTCTGCTAATAGTATACCCGCATAACAAACAATGCTAGAAAGTGTCTAACAAATGCTTTTCTGTGAAGAGTATAAGAAATAATGTATTGTACAGTGCTAGCAATACAATGCACAAAAGGAGAGGACATAAAAATCTTAATTATTAATTTTTTTATTATTTTATTGATCTTCTAATTGAGCAAGAAAATCATATTTACATTTTGTGAATAGCAAAGAGAAAGAATGTTTCACTATCAACAGGAGTAGCAACTGATGGTGTATTTGGCTTCAGTTTAGATTGTGAATTGACTATAGATTGGATATATTTTTATTAAACATAATTATTTTAGCTGAAAAAAAGTTGATAGATTTGGTTTTTGACAATTAATTGCGTTGTCATGTTTATATTTATTTACTATAATTTATTTGAAGTCCTTAAATATAATTTTATTGAAAATCTGAAAAGAATTAAATAAGTAAGGTAATTTATTGTTAAAGAGTTAAAACAGATAATATATATATATATCCCCTATATTTTAAATTTTGTTTTCTCCAGGTTTTTGATGCTAACTTAATGGAAGAGAGCCCATAAAGATTGTCTGCCAGAAAAGCATAAAGAATTACTCACAGCGTTGTGAATGCATTTTAAAGTGCAAACCCGTAGAGGAATGGACACATATTTGGGATGAAATCTTGGTGAGTTGCTCACATACATTTAGTGTTTTGAAAGACATATCTTTCTCTGGGTTCATACTCGAGCGAGATAAATCATGGGGGTAGTAGTACTGAAAAATAAAAACAATTAAATTTTAATAAAATGTGAGACGTTAAAAGCGTGTGTCATAGCCTGTCTGAACGCATAATTTTAAAATCCTTTGAGACAATTCAACCAACTTACTAATCAAGTTTTTTTAAATTGCAGGACAATATAAATGAACACAAAATGCTTTGGAAAATGATAAAGAATATATTGTGCTCTGACGTTAATTGGTACTCCATAAATATTTTCTCAAATGAAGAATGGAAATTTATGTTACACTGCTGTACATCAGAAATTTCAGCCATATTGTTCTACAAGTAATCGTGCATTGGTGCACGTGCTGTTGGGAGTTTCTCAACAATCTATTTGGAATGCAAGCTTCTCATCTTGCTGGCGAAAGCTTGTCGTTTCAGGTAAACTATAAAGCGTTGTATTAAAGTATCATTTTGTAATGAAAAAATAAGTTTGTATATTGACAGGAATGGGTATATTTCATAAATAATGTTTTATTAATTTCATGTCGATCTAACGTTAAATATTGGGTAGGTCAAATGAGTAGAGATGAATTTATGTGAGAAATATCGGTCACATTACCATGTTTGGGCTCTTGTTGGTATTTTTTACCCACATCAAGAGATGCTTTCATTATTGGAAACAATATTTGCTTTTATTCGGTACACGGTTACAGAAGTGATTGAGTATTTCATTCTGTTTGCTCTCAATTTTGTGATTTTTTTGGTGGTTTTAAATAGAGTGCATGTGTTTCAAAATTTTATAATATACTTTTCGCAAACGTTAACCATTTTTGAGGTATTTGCTTTTTAATATCTTTCTTTCATGTATTTGAGGTAAAAATCAATTACCTCTAAAACTATATACTTTTGGCTTTGTTGAAGCTAAAATTTTTTGCAAGCTATACCAGCCATTATCTCCATTTTCATACACTTTTTCACTGAACACAAATATGCATCCAAAAAAGCAAGGAGAAACAAAAAAAAGACTGGGTAACTAAAGGTTTATTAAATTCTATAAATAAAAAAAATGAAATGTATGGAAAAGTGTTAGATAATCCAAATAATGAAACTATATTAGCAGAATATAAAGAGTATAAAAATAAATTAGTGCAAGTAATTAAAAAAACAAAAGTAGATCATTACAGAAATCTAATAAATAAAAATAAAACCTCAAGTGAACAACTTTGGCAAACAGTAAATATTTTATGTAATAAAAATCAGCCAGAAACAAATATTGAAAAAATCTGTATAAATAATAATGTAATGCATGACAAATAAACTATCGTTAATGAATTTATTGGGTATTTTAGTGACGTTGGTGAAATATATGCAAAAAGATAAAATGTGACGAAAATATAAATTTTAAAAACACAATAATAGAAAGTACAATATTCTTAAGATCAACAGATGAACAAGAAATAAAAAAATATATACTAGAATTAAAAATAAAAAAAGCACCAGGTATTGATAACATCAAGTCTGAAACATTAAAAGAAATAGCAGATCAAATATTAGCACGACTAAAATATCTAATAAATACGTCATTAGAACATGGCATTTTTCCTGATGTCTTAAAAATTGGAGTCATTAAACCCTTATACAAAAATGGAGATAAATGTAAAATAGAGAATTATAGGCCAATAACACTAATATCAAATATTGCAAAACTATTCGAAAAAATTATTAAAGAACGTATTTTAATTTTTTTAAATAAATTTAATATATTATCTGATAAACAATTTGGTTTTAGAACAGGAAAATCTACCCAGGACGCCATAGCTTATCTCACGAAATTAATATATGAAAAACTAGACGAAAGTAAACCTGCATTATGTATATTTGTTGACTTAGCAAAAGCATTTGATACGGTGTCACAAAAAATTATTAAAGAAAATTGAAAGCTACAGTATTAGAGGAAATGCTTTTAATCTAATAAAAAGTTACTTGTCTAATAGAATTCAGTATGTTAGAATAACAGAAAACATTAGTAACCCAAGAAAAATAAATTATGGTGTTCCGCAAGGTACAGTTTTGGGACCTATTCTATTTATTTTATACCTCAATAATTTATTAAGACTACAAACTTCTGGAAATATATTAAGCTTCGCTGACGATACAGTCATTTTTTATTCTGCTGACACGTGGGAGGAACTAAAATCAAAAGCTGAAAGAGATTTTAAAAATATAAAAAACTGGTTTGATTTTAATACATTAACACTAAATTGCAAAAAAACAAAATATCTGCCTTTTACCTCATATTCCAACAAATTACCCAAAATGGGAAACTTATATATAAACACCAGTACTTATATAGAAGAATCGGATTCATCTAAATATCTTGGCATAATTATAGATAAGCATCTAAAGTGGGATCTGCAAGTTAAAAATATTATAAATAAAACAAGGTATCTATTAGCCAGATTTAAATATCTCAAGCAATTTTTAAAAATTGGCCAACTAAAAATCATGTATCACTCTCTGGTTGAGTCACAGCGTGGTAGGATGGGGAGGAATAAGTAAAAATCACTTAAAAAATTTGGAAGTCATACATAAGAGATTTATAAAAATCATATTTAACAAAAAAAGTACTTACCCTTCAAACTTATTATTCTTGGAAAGCAAATTATTGGATATAAGACACTTTATAGTTTATCTTCACTAGTATATATTCAAAAAAACAAGCATATAATAATTTATAACACTCAAAAATTAAATATGAAAAAGAATAAGACAGAGATGCTATACTTACTTGGGCTCATCACTGTATGATATTTTACCCACCGAAATAAAAAACATTAATAAGTTACATATATTTAAAACTAAATTAAAACAATGGTTGTTAATGTATGATAGAGAAGCCCTCCATGACATATTAAATAAATAATATCATATCCGGTACGTTCAGATACTACTATTATACTGTAATATGTAATATGTGTATATAGGAATATAAATGTATAATGTGAATATATGTATATGTTTATATATCAATTACTGCTCAAATACTGCAGCTACGTACTTATATTGATGTATTAACAGCTTATCTCACAAACAAGTATTTGTTGAATACTTCAGTGAGTAACCAAGAAATGTTTATTTTATTTATTTATCTTTTATTTGAAATCGTGTTTGCATAAGTATATCTTACACAAAAATTGCTATTGTAAAAATTATTGAAAATTATGGAAAAATAAACATTATATTAATGCTGGATGGATTGTTCTGTTCGCCACTTCGTGTTGCCGATAAAAATATGGCAAATGTTGTAGGCTTAACCCGGCTCCACACTTGGCCATACAATATCGCAAGCGTCACTAGACCAACGTGTGGATGGAGAAGTTGGCGTTTGTGAAGGCATTAGCGCTTGCAATTGCCACGTGCCATAGGGTTGTCGGTTTTTTGTCCCGCTTCAAAGGAACTGGCGTATGCTCACTCATATGCCAAGCTCTCCCCCCACACATTGGCCACACCGTGTTCTCTCATCAACGCACCGAGACGATGTCAATCTGTATTGTTAGTATTTTTTAAGTTTAATTTTAAAATTCTAAGCAATCATGATGTGGACTAATGGTCAAACATTAGAGTTTTTAGAACTTTGTCAAACAGAATAAGTTGTAATATGGGAGCCCATTTTGACGTTGGCTCAGTCACTTGTGAACTGGCGATGCGAAAAGTGTGTATCCAATATGTGGATGCCAACTTGTCGTGTGTGAAAGAATAGCCAATGTTGGAACAAACATTGGCCTGGCCATGCGTGGAGCCGGCTTTATAATAATATTTGCCAACATTAGGGCCAATATTAGAACCAATGGTGGATCCAACATTTGACACATTGTGTAGCGCCGGCTTTACTCTAACCTTAAATATTTGTCAAGTGGCTGGTTTTTTTTGCCATACATAAAAAGTAATAGGTTTGTTATAGGTAAAGGCTTATAAAATAGTCTCAGTTTTATCTTGGCCTTGATTTTTCTCAAAAATTATCTTGTCTTAAAAGGTTTAATGGGTTTATAAAACCTGTGCCAGCAATCGACAGAACTCAAATAGTACCAAGGGCAATTGGAGAAATTTGAAAAAGGTACATTTGGTGGTATAAATAGCCGAGGAGGCCTGACGGTGGAAACGGAGACTTTCAATTACAAACTTCCCAAGTAGCACAAATTGCTTTTTAAAAACTCTATGACTATCTAGTCCACCTTTTTAAAAAGCTTAATACTTTATAATTAAGAGTTAACAACAGTAGTCCAGTATTAATGAAGTATCTATATACCCAAAATAGGCACAGTTTATACAGCGTTGGTAAACTCTGTAAAAGGTATATAAATGCATAAAGTAACATTATGGCAACCTCTTTGTTTCGTCTTACCAGCTGTTATAAATCATGTTATATGACTGTTAAGAAGTTGTTATATAATTATTGCAAGTAATTTTTGTGCAGTAAAAATTCCTCTAAAAGATAGTATTGCTGTTTGCAGTTATAAAGCATCGATATCATAGTGTCTCTAGCAGCTTCAATGTAATAACTTTGTTATGGCAAATTATTAGGAAGCTGAATGAATATTGCCTGTGAATTAGTGTATGCTGTAGTTCGTAGAAAACTAAATTTGTCATGAGAGGAAAATTTTTCTGTTGAAATATGCTATTCTACTTCGAAATAAATAGACGCGCCTCCAAAATTCCTTGAATTTGAGAAGTTGAAAATTATTTTAAAAATATATTTTTTAATTTTTTTCTATAGAATTGTTTTAAAATGATAAGTCACGTATTTTGAACACCCCATAAGTGATTGCTGTAAATATTTTGCAAGGTTTTCCGTTTCAAGTGATAAAAAGTTAATTATACCTCAAACCGGTAACAATGGACGCCCTGTCATATTTACTTTTAGAAAATACAATATGGTTCCCTATAAGTATCCAAAGAAGGTCACCACAGAAGCAGTTACAAATTCTTAAAGCAGCACTTTGGCTGTGTAGAAGTAGTAGTGGAAGACAAAATCCTTGGACAGGTGAATTTACTTTGATAGAATTCCACATTTTGTGTAATAATTGAATTCATGACAACATATTTTGATTTTGAAGGATATGATGTTATCACTTTTATTTGAATTTCAGACATAACTTTTTATCGATTTTGGTGGATTTTTGTAGTTTGTAATGAGAAAATGACTGCATAAAATTTTTTTAAATAATAATAATAACACCGCAGGTAATTACGACCTCCTTTATTCCGGAAGGCTCTAGAAGAGCCTTGTGTGGGAGAAGGCTATACATTTAGAAACAAAAGGGAACACACCCACAGTATTTTCCACTGCCACAACCGGGAATCGATCTCGGAACTTCTGGGTGAGAGGCAAGTGCGCTTATCTCTCTACCATCAGTCATACATAACAAGAAAAATTCGAAAGCAAATCGAATTATATTGGAGGTTATGAAATGGAGTAAGTTTAGCTGTATATGAGTTTTATGAAGGCGGAAGATTGCAGCTACATAGCTCCAAAACAGAATTTCAGCTAATAAAAATGCTTTATAAAATACTCCTTCTATATACGTAAAAAGCATTTATAGATAATCTATATTAGGGCTGACGTAAATGGCATTTGGCTTAAATAACTACATTGCTGTAAAATTTTGCTTTAAAAACCTTTAAAACTCAATGTTATAAAACCGTTATAGAGAAATTGCTAAGCTGTAAAACGGATGTATAAATGTTATATAGAGGTTTATACACCTGTTAAAAATATACATGGTGTGTATCTGTATAATAGACCTTACTAAGACTCTTATAAATTAAAGAAGACTGTATAAGATGCTCTAATAAAGAAGCTTTATATTTATGCTGTGAAAGCATTTTACCAGCAATCTTATGCCGCCGAGTTACTTTATAAGCAGTTTAGTGTTGAATAAAGCTTCAGTATAACCAACTTTCTGTACAAGTTGCCATAATGTACTATTTATAAAGCTTTAAGTGTAATAAGAGGGCGACATGTGTTACTTGGGTTTCATGTTATTATTATTATCAGTTGAACCTGTAGAGTTTTACTATTTTCTATGATTATGATTGTTATTCACTGATGGACTTATCTTTCAAATCTGGCACTTGTCTTTGCCATATATGTCGTGAAACAGAGTAAACGGATCAGTTGAAGTCGCCGCTGTTGAATGTGTTCAGTAGGGTCAAATTGCCAGTTGTCAATTCTTTTATATTTTTGTTATGCAAAACCTCAAACTGAACAGATGACAGTTCATAATTATTATGTTGATGAGTGCATGTGGCGTCTTAACACTTGCACATTTGCCTGGTCTTAGTTTAAAGTTAATACCAGGTTAGATAATTTCTAGGGAAAAAATAATATTTATTGCCCAACAGAAAAAATCCAATTAGGCACAGGACAACGTACAAAAATATTAATATTACATACAACAAGCAAAAGGTGTAAAAAACAATGTAAATCTTAAACATAACCACATAAGTATAAATAAGAAATAAACTAAGCAATTAGTCACTAAGGCAGTGCATAGAGAAAATTGGTATATTTTATATCAGTAAGATGCAATTATGAAAAATAATTATTAGCAACAATCATTAAATCATAAAATGATTTAGTGAACACAGTGGTTAATATCACATAAATTGGATATTTTGTTGAAATTGTCACACATAACATAGACCGCAGATTTTATTAGCATGTTGATTCTGGAAATTTTGCAATAGAATGTCTAATTGATTATATTAATTAATATATGTTATGGCTAGGACTTTTTTAAACTCACCTTAGGTTTTCTTCAGATGTTGTGATTATTCTAATATGTATTACAAATTGAGCATTTAGTGGGATACATTTTCCCTTGGAATTCATCATCTTTCAATGAATCGATATGAAACCTTTTGCAATTACTCAAAAAGTATTACATTTAACAAAAAAGTGGTACGGTACAGAACTGAAGTTCATAAAATGATAAATAGTTTGCCTTTTTTTGAAATTTTGTAATGATGAATAGTTCTAAATAACTTCCTTCATTTGTATATGATGTATAGATTACATTAAATAGATCTCGTATCTATAATCCATTGAGAGAGAGATTGTCCTCCGAAGTCTTTCTATTTTTGGGTCTTAATGACAATTCATTCATTCTAGAACATCGGGCCTTATGTGCACAAGTGGTTTACTAGTATTAACCCAATATTTAATATTCTCTATTGATATATTTACATTGTGAAAAAACTGTGACAGTCTAAGTAAAACTGATGATGAATATTTGATTCAATAATTTGTCATTTGCAAAATTAATAGATTTAAAATTATGTGAAGATTGGCATCCTCAGCTTTAAGATTAAAATTGCTGATTTTGCAAATGATGGAAATTGAGTGAAAATACGTATTATTTATTGTAGTTTTACTTAGGTAGTCATAATTTTCTCAAAATATGGCATTGGAAAACGGTTATGGATAAAAATGGCAAATATTTTCTGATTGGATTTCTCTGTTGGATACAGCTCTCTCAAGTTTCTGAATATTTTTCATTTAAATTTTTTTTCTTTAAGAACGTTTTCAAAAAGCAGTTGTTCTCAACCTACAAAAGAATCTCTCTTACAATAAGAACTTGTTGACAAGCACTGCACTTTTTCGCTCCACTTCCTCTGCACATAAGCACAGAAATAAACTAGTAAATTATACAATATTATAAGGAGATAAAAAATGAATTGCAACGTTTAGTTGATAGTGGTGATAATAATAAAACTATAAAGTACATCAATAATAAACTTACCATTGTTACAAAAATCAATCACAAAATCTTTTAAAAGATCCAGATATCTTAATGAAGAGCAATTTCATTTATTTAAACATACAGAGTGCAATGGCCAATATATCTGAACTTAGAATCAATGTGGGTTGTAGCGGTCCTATGGTTATCTTGGTTAGTGAAAGCAGAATAACAGAAGATATTGAAGATGCTGAAATATGTACTATAACTATGTAAGATGTGATTCAAACACCCGACATACAGGCGGGGTGTTAGTATATGTGAGGAATAATGTAAGCTACCATTCTTATAAATGTTATGTTCTTGAACCTAATTATTGGTGCATTGTGGTTAAAATAAAAATTTGTAATAACGATTATTTAATAGGTGCCTAATATCATTCTCCAAGTTCAAACCATTCGCTATTTCTTGAAAATTTCGAAAATATGTGTGAGGAATTATTTGATGAAAAATTTAAATGTATATTAGCTGGTGATTTTAACTTAAATTATTTGTGTAATGATTTTTGTAATGAAAACATTAAAAATTTGTTAAACATGTATGGTATTATGCAGAATATACAGACGTTTACCAGATGCACTAATATTAGCTCTACATTAATTGATTATGTTCTTAGCAACTTCGACATTCAAACGGAAGTGCATGATACTCCCAAGATTACAGACCATTCAATCATATCAATTAATATTAATCACGATAAACCCATATTAAAAAAGATAACTTCAGCATTTAGAAACCTTAATGAGACAAATATAAACAATATTAATTTTGTGAAAGACAATTACAGTGAACTGATTACCAGGTATGAAACGGTTCATCCATATACTACAAGAGGTCAGACTAACCTAGTGCTACGTCCACCTCAAACCTCTTTCACTCTAGTACAAAGAAATGTAGTCATTCAACTATTGAAAATATATAATCATCTACCTCAAAATCTTAAAAATCTACCAAATAGAAGATTCAAATCAGAATTCAAGCAATGTCTTATAAACCATAACTTTTACAATATATCAGAATTTTTCCAGTCTACTCTTTAAAACTACTTATAAAAAATTATATAAATTCATATGAATTCTATTGTGTACTTTATACTTCAAAACCTTTTAATTATGGACTTTGTTTTAATGTGTAACAGTATATTGTTGTATTTTAATGATATTTTAATATGTAAAACCTCTTTTATTATTACCATTATACTATTATAAATTATTAATTATACACTATTTGTAATCTGTGACTTGTTCTATGCCTGTTTGGTATTATGGAATAAAGTTTATTATTATTATTATATGCTGTAATTTTTTTGAACACCTGTAATATTGATGTTTTTTTATAACGATTTTGCAAAAAAATTTAGAAACGTTATTAATAGTATAGCTCCTATGAAGAAAGAATATGAATTGAATGCAAATAGTGTGCCATGGTATGACTATGAAATAAAATGTAAAGCTAAAGAAAGAGATTTAGCATATAAATTGTTTAAAAAGACCAATAACATAACAGATTGGGAAAATTACAAAGTAAAAAGAAATACTGTAGTTGATCTACTAAAGTCTAAAAAACGGCAGTAAAAAATTGACAAAAACAACCCATATTTGATGTGGAAAACGCTAAAAAGCCTTACTAATGCTAAGTCATTAAACAATAGTTTTATAAATGGAATAAGATTTGAATCTATCGATGAAACTATAAAACTGATTCAAAATGAGAAGCATATTGCGGAGGAATTCAATCATTACTTCATAATTCATAAATAATATTAAAGAATAGTATCCACTATTACACCTAATCAGAATTGGACTTCACTTATTAATGTGCATTCCAGGTTTGCGAAATTCCGCCAAATTAATCTGTGTGAACTATCAAAAATAATTAACAACCTAGACAACAAATGTTCTCCAATTGAGGTATTAAATGGAAAACTTATAAAAAGCACCTTTGTGTTATTGGACATGTACTAATGCATTTTATTAACATCTCACTAGAGTACGGTAAATTTCCTGAGGAAGTAAAAACTAGCATAGTGGTACCTATACAAAAAATTCAGAATACAATTAATTCATGGGAGTTTCGGCCCATTAATACTTTACCCGAGATGGAGAAGATCTTAGAAAGTGTAGTTCATCAGCAATTATCGGAATATTTAAATAATAATAATATACTAATTACAAATCAGTCGGGATTTCGTCCCAACCACTCTTGTGAAGCATCTCTACAGCTCACTGTAAATAAATGGAAACAAAATATTGATAATGGCCAATACGTAATGGCAGTGTTTTTAGATCTTAAACATTTTAGACCATTGATCGGGAAATGAAAATTGGAATGTTATGGTCTCAACGGTATTGTTTTAAAATGGTTTAAAGATTACTTAAAAACACGTAAACAAATTACTAAAATAAATAATGTATATTCATCGGAAATATTTAATGACTTTGGCGTTCCACAAGGTAGTGTACTGGGGGCCTCTTCTCTTTCTCATCTATATAAACGACATTAATTTATATCGAGTGTGAATTTATTAATTTGTTTGCAGATGACACACTATTATCTACTTCAAGTTCAGATCTACATGAAGCCATTAATAAGATGAACAATTCTTTAGATTCAATTTTTAATTATCTTAATAGAATAGAATAGAATAGTTTATTAACCTCAAATTAACATAACATAAGTTACAAAAGGCAAGTCATAACTAACATTACATAAAATTACAGAAAAAAATATAAACAACAATACATAGTAAAATTCTATTAAAATAATCACTAATAAAAATACATAGTTATATTATAAAGTGAGAAATGAGTGACAGATTATGTAAACCCAAATTACAGGCCTTATCTCCCTACTGGAAACAAAAATTCCTTAAGAGTGCGTTTGCATGCCCCCAGTCAATCGGAGCAAGTAATCGAATTGCACTGTCCTATCGATAACACAGAAGCCCAGTAATCTAGACGATGTACAGGACCGTACGCATTGTAATCGCGAAGCGATTTTTGTTTATTTATGTACTAGTCACAGACAAAACCTCGGTGACACAGAGAACATCTTGAAGTGTTGTGGGTTGCGCGTATTTAGTTGGCATAAAAGACATAACATATAACTTGTTTATTTACATTACATGATACTGAAGCTCTCAAGGCTAAGAATTTCAATTTACGGTCATTTACGGACTCTACATACGTTTATATTTGTGCAATATACATTGAAGTGTGAAAATACTGAAAATTTGTGTATTTATTGCCTGACGATTGATTCATTGATTGCACTAGGTAAGTAATATATTATTTAAAATTTAGATCATGATAACTGAAATTATTTTACAATAATTAGTAGGTTATATTTTGCGTAAAATGTCAAATTGTGCTTGCATATATTTCTGAGGCTATAATACGTACGTTTCTTTTTGTTATCCACTGAATTTCTCAAATGAGTAGTGCCTTTGTGAATATAATAATAATTAATGAAACGAAAGCGGCATAGCCTAAGAATTCACATGTTGTGCTTGTACAGGGTCTCAGATAACGCGGTACTCGATTTTCTTGGTTTTGGATATGAAATTTGAGCGAAATTGAAATAAATGCAAAATATCTGAAATTTAGCCTAATCATCACGGAATAACCTCTCACAATTTGCAAAAAAAATGCGACACGGGATATCTTTTCAATTTATGTCCAGCTTTCATCATAAATGCTCACATAGAGTAATAGTTTGGGAGGCCTGGGGTGATTTGTTCGATAAACATTTATAATTGATCATCATTGAAAGTAAGGATGCTGCTGTGAAATGTCGGAGAGTATTTGCAATTTTTTCAAGCAAGCTATAAATAGTAGCTAAATACATACTGTTTGTTTCTTAGCGATTGGACTAATATTTTAAGTTAAAAATGCATTTTTTATATTTTTCTTTTTAGATTTGCTGATAAAAGAAAGTACTTCATTATTGGTTATTGTGATCATCTAAGATTAGGATGTCACAAGTCCACATAAAAAGATGTCAACTAGGGAGAACATAAAACGAGGGAAAACATTGAAAGAAATTATTAATGGTAGTAAAATTGAATTTGAACTTGGAGATCATTGGAAATCGTATTTGTGGGAATCCATTGAAGAGTCAGCAAGGAAGAGTACACGCTTGCATTAGAAAGAAATCAAGTTGATGGAGGTCATAATATCTGGACCAAAGTTTATGTAGATGGTGGATGGAATCATCACTCTTATAGTCACAACTTGGGTCACGATTATAACGCAGCATCTGGTACAGTAAGTATTTTGATTCATTTTGACTATATATCTTTTGGTGCTTTTTAATTGTGGAATCTATAAGCAATACATTAAATCTGATATCGACATACCAACATAAAAATAATACATCATCGAAAATTCACGAAAATTGAGTGATTTAAAATGTTATTATGAACGGTTAAGGGTTCTGGAATTGGTTGGGAGGGTGGTCAATAAAAATTATTAAACCACAGCACTTAGGTCCCATTGGGCCCCTTATACATCCTCCCTGTAGGTAGACCCTCGCCTAGGCCTCCAACCAAACTAATCTTGCAAAATAGATGGTGATGCTGCCTAGGGGCATCTCCCTTATATCGGTCAAAGTAGGCCAAGAATACATATTGAACCGTCTCACCTTCTTGTTCACTACCTCAACAGAGAGGTGTTTCGCTTAATCTCATACTATGTAGATCTTTTCTTAACGGACAGTGTCCAGTCTGGATTCCCGTTATAAAACGTAGGTTCCTTCTGGACATTGTGTTACGTTACGTTTGATCTTGTCTTGGCAAGCATAAGTACAGAATTTTGCATTTGTTTTGAAAATCAAAATAAAGTTCAATTATCAGTAACATTTTTGTTAATTATATTTTGTTTAGTCGAGTAAATTTAGTCGTAACGTTCCTTGTAATTTAAAATTTTTATTAATCACATATTCAACACTAGTTCACATTAAATATAGAAAAGGATATAATTGTCATTTTAATTCACACAGTAAATAGCTTGCATTGTTTGTTATTATTTATATTTCAAATCTATTTTTATTAATTAGCCTAACCTTATGTACTTTTCTTTACTTTATTTGTTGTGACGGGGTTCGACCACTAAACATTCAGCTACTGGGAAGTCGTACTCTAGTTATCAATAACTTGTAGTTTACACAAGGTATAGCTTTCACTGGCATGTTTGGCTCTGAAACGAATAAGCGAACATTAGTTTGGTACATAATAAACAAGAAGTATCCTACCTGTACATTGTTCATTCCTAATATTGAATTAGGTTTGTATTGTGCTAAATAATGGGGTATATGTTATCTAGTTATGTAGTTTCTTTGTCATGTCCGGAGTACCTGGAACATCGAAACATGTAGGCAACTAAGAAAAACATAACCACAACAGGCTACGATACTGTAATGTCAGGTTAATTAACATATTAATTGAGTACTTACTGTAGTATTCATTACTATACAATTTTTATGGTTTATTCCTTGTGTTGTTCAGTTCTATTGAAGGTTATAAGTTTCGTTGTGAGACTGTCAAATTGCTTGCTAAGTGTATTCAATTAGTTATGGTTGTACGGCACACGCACCATGGAGTCAGTTCTGTTCTGATCAGTTCCTTTGATATCATTTAAATTAGAGATTGTTTCTATAATTGTTTTCTAGTATATTCTCAATTTAATCTTTTCCTTTTTCATTGAACGAGTAGTAATTTCATAATTCATTGTGGGTTGAATAGTTTGTTTAGTTATTCTTATTTTGTAAAATTAAACAGATCTCGATGTCGTTTAGTTTATGAATCGAACAGTACTCACATCGGTCAGTCTAGCGCTTGCGCTTGGATTTGGCAGTTACATATTGGGTTGGTGGTAATTTCTCTCTCTTTTCATGTTGGATGTTTGAGCATTGTAGATGCTAAATTTTCCGATACGCTGTGCTGGCAGAAGAAAGTTATCCAAATTTATCTTGGGAATGATGTGCCATCGCCATATTATTTACTTGTTTTTTGGGATTAGTTTTCTGCTGGAAATATTATCAGCTCTTGCTGGATGGAAACGCGTAGTTGGGAAATACCCTATTGGATGGGTAAGTTTACACGTGTTCATGTCCATTTTAGGTATTAATAGTATTTTGTGGTTCACTTCTAGGCGGTTTATGATGGCTCTACTACGTTCCGAGATGTTTTAATACTTTATTCACACTGGTTTTATTGGGTTAGTCTTCTTGTGGTATATATTATAATATATCGAATATTACCGATGATGGTTATGTTACGTCACATCGATAGAACGCTGAAAGGAGGGTCTACTATAGTCGACGAGATTCAGTATAGATGGCATTGTGAAGAGTTCAAGTTCTAACTACATGGTTACCTCACTCATCAGGATTTTGTTGCAATGGTTTCATTGGTTTCACGTCGTAATCACGAGTACTTACCTTACCACGCTGGAAGCTTAAGATAAGTTTCTGTTTATTTTTTTTTAAATTTGTACAATTCAATTTGGTAAATTTGATTGTAACTATACTGTGAATTTTCACTTCACATTTTAATGACTATGAGTCTGGGTATATTGTAAAAAGGGGAATTAATTAAAGACATGATGTAAACTACATGCAATTGCATTTGGTGAATATTATTTGGTTATTCTAATTATAATTTACTGTTTTGGTTTCTAAACTAGAAAACTATTTTGTTTATAGACACTTCAAATTAACGTACCTTCTTCATAGAATTTATTGGAACATTTGTGTTCAAATTTCATTCATGTAACTTGTAGATATACTTATGTGTGTATATATTGTTAAAAATTTGTTATTGACTTGAGATCTCTGACTGTCTTGGAATAAAACCATCTTTTTAGAACTTGATAGCGACTTATTATTTTGTTGAATGAACCACTTGGTAATTTAGTTTACTTATTGATTTAAACATTTAATAATTATTTACTCTTACCTAGGTACAACTTTAGGCCCGTTCACTTGTGAACGTGGAACCCCAAACCTGAGAGGACGAGTACTAGCCGAGGTGTGGTAGGGTTAGAAGTCTTATCAGAAAGCTGGTGGTTAAGAACTTTAGCCCCAGTTAAACGTAACAGTTCTTAGTCCAGTTTAAAACCTAACAATTGCCAGGTAGTTCATTGCTGTACTCTTGTTGGAATATTTTAGTAGTTCCCTAGCAAGCTGACAGCTGTTTGTTTCATCCCACAACTTCTTGAATTCATTGTGGGTGTTCTCTTTAATTATTTGTATTATCGCTGTGATAGGTAACAGACTGGCCAGGCCTGGTCCAAAGATACTTTGGCCCGCTGCCTTCTTGGCCAGTCTGTTGGCAACTTTGTTTCCACTACACTGTGCATGTCCTTTCACCCAGCATACCAGTATGTTATTCATGCTGGAGGCACCCACAAGTGCTTGGTGACATTCCCATACTGCTCCTGTGGTAATTTTGTAACTTCTCACGGCTAGTAATGATTGTTTACAATCTGTGTAGTTCCTAATTTTTTTGCCCGTAGTTTGTCTACGGACAATCTCTTTTGTAGCTATGGTTATGCTGGCCAGTTCCGTATGTTTGAAATAATGTAGTTTTTGCTCCTTTATGCTTTCGATTTTTAGTTTTATTTTATTGAATATTATTTTCAGGTTACACCGATAGAAATTGGGAACACTGAAAAACGTAAACAGACGTAAAACAACAAAACCAGACAATCTACTAAAGACTACCTATATTAGGATTGAAGTATGCTGAGTCTGATGCTATGAAATATGGTAAAATTAAAGAAGCATTTGCTCTACAACAGTTTGTTGCACTGAAACCCCAGGCAAAAATTCAAAAAGCAGTCATATTCATTTACGAAAAATACGAATATTTGGCTGCCTCTCCTGTTGGTTAATTTACAAGTG
Source organism: Leptura quadrifasciata (assembly GCA_963675555.1). NCBI lineage: Eukaryota > Metazoa > Arthropoda > Insecta > Coleoptera > Cerambycidae > Leptura > Leptura quadrifasciata. The sequence continues at coordinate 71,110,578 of OY776678.1, forward strand.
TTATAAAAATATTATTATATACAGATTTACTAAATGAATAATTCTAAAGCATACCGGTTGGAGCAATAGTGCACTCGAGTTAGAGTCAACCAAGACGATTGCACAGGACTGAGTGCCATTTTTTTTTCATGGAATGCTATAAATGTCAGTGCATTTTTAGAAGCCTCTTTCTAGACTCTTTTCACTTCTATATTATTATTGACTATCTTCCAACCATTGGAACATAGTGATTTTTTTTGTTGAAATAATGCTATCTGCAGATGCATGTTAAAAAATCGCTACAGTCGGCATTATGGATTTTAAGAAAATTTTTTGTAAATATCAGTTACGAGTCATTTGCGTGATGTTTTTGAAAAATTTTCACTTCCTAAAAATATGCAATTCCCAAAAATCGGTTTTCAAGTTGGAACTATTGAATTAAATTTTCTCAATTTTTTCAAATGGAACACCCTGTATATTTTTGAACTATATAATGTAGGAGCGAAATATCAATTTTTTTTTTTTTTGTATTTACATCTCTGGCTATTTCTAACCATTTTCGATTTATTGAGCAATAAATTCAAGAATAAGCTTAAAAAATTATAAGTTCTTTTAAATAATTGAACAGAAAAAATTATAATAAGTGCTCCACATGTTGCCCATTTTGATTGATACACATCTGTACGCGTCTTTGTAATGAAGTTTCTACTATTCTACATTCCAAAATGTGACGAAAAGAATGACATTGCTCTTTGGTCGATCACACCGGGAGTTTTAAAAACGGTTCATTTCAAAGACGCATAAGAGATGTGTCAATCAAAAAGAGCAACATGTGGAGCACTTTTTATAATTTCTTCTGCTCAATTATTTGAAAAAACTTCTAATTTATTAAGTTTATTCTTAAATGTTGTACTTATTGCTCAATAAATTGAAAATGGTTACAAATAGCCATAGAGATATACAAAAATAATGTTAGTTTTTCATTGCTACATCATATGGCCGAAAAATATACAGGGTGTTTCATTTGAAAAAATTGAGAAAATTCAATTCAAAAGTTCAAATTAAAAAAATAATTTTTGGCCACCCTGTATATTTTTGGGAAGTGAAAATTATTCTGTACTGATTTTTTTAAAATGCATTTGCAGATGACATTATTTCAGCAAAAAAATTCACTACCTTCAAATGGTTGGGAGATAGTCAATAATAATACAGGAATGAAAGTAGCCTAGAAAGAGTCTTCTCTAAAAATGTAAGTACTGATATTTATAGCTCTCTATTAAAAATAAATGGCAATTGGCCCTGTACAATCGTCGTGGTTGACCCTGAATATTCAAATTAAATTTTCAATTACGTACTTTTTTCATCCCGATTCTTTGATTTGTATACAGACTAATTAAAACATACTTACATAAATCAAGTTATATATCAAGTTATTTATTTACAGGTCTTGTAGGTGCTAATGCAATAATAGAAATTAAATGTTTATATAAGGTTCATAAATCTGGCAAGTCCTTGGAAGAAGTTGCTAAAACAGATAAAACTTTATGTGTAAATGTAACCGATGGGAAAATTAAATTAAAGAGAAATCATAATTATTATTACCAGGTAAAATATAATTTTATAGTAGGTACATCAGGAGCATTTGATAATATGACTGTTTCAGATCCAAGGGCAGTTAAATATAGCAAATAAAGACTTATGTTTTTTCGTAATATATATAAATGACCAACAACCCCTTTATATTGAAGTTATTCTTAAAGATAAAAAGTTATGGGAAAATGTGATGTTACCTAAATTTTATGAAAACCATATGCTGGAAGCAATTGCAAATAGGAATATAAAGTTCAAATCCGATCCATTTACTGCCTAGAATTTTGGAAATGGGTATGGAATCCATAAACTAACTGTAAATGTATAAGTACATATGTTTTGAATATATGTTGTAGGTTTTACATTCAGCACAATGCCAACTAAATACAAAATAACCCACCGACAAAGAAACTTATATATTTAATCCATCTGCAAAACAATACAGTTTCCTGTCTACTAGAGTCCAGATGTAGGAGAGGAGATATAAGTGAAGTCAGCCAATGAAATGATAAAAACCAAAATTCTTCATGGGACTCTCTAAAAGAAAACATATACGAGCATCATTGGAAACACATTTATAGTTTATGATTTTCTCTTTCCTTATTATTCTCTTTTTTGATAGTAATTAATTACGGGGACATTCGGGGACAATCGGTGTGTGCAAACAATCTATTATGGCAAATAATCTATTATGGACAATTAGAATGATACATGTGTTGCAAAATGTCTCTTAAAACACTATCAATATTTGAAAAAGAAAGTGGAAACATTTCAATATTTTCCTATAATTGGTGTGGCTAGGTGTAGGGGAGCTTGCACCTTTTTCTATTTATTTATAAGATGCCTGTAAAGAACTGGATTCACATGCAGGTCACAGTAATAGTAAGAGGACGTTTTACTAACTATGGTATATTACACTTAGATTATCGTGCTTTGGCTCTAATTTTGAGAAAAGTTTTTGAAAAAGGAGCATTCCGAGTCAAACAATGACTGACAGCAGGATTACGAACGCAAACTTGAAATGATCAAATCCAAAATAGTGGAGGCAGCCATAAAAAGACTGAAAAGTAGTAAAGAGGTTGCGACTGAAGCTGATGGGGAAACAGCTTTGGTGAGGCTATCAGACATGGCATGCAACAAAGATTAATTAGAATAATAATGCGTCACAGACAATCTCCCACCATATTGGGTTATGAAAAAGAATAAAGTGGAAACATTAAACTATCTTGCAATTGGTGCGGATAGGGCCAGGTGTAGGGGTGGTGGAGCCTGCGCCTCGATAAATCAAATTCATGACAAAGACAGAGCATTACATCTTTTAATATTGGAGCTGAAATATAATAACCCTAGGGAAGTAATTTTGCTCAATAAAAACTTGTTCAATATTTCAAATATAGTGAAAATTATTTATCATTCCAATGTTTTCTTTGTTTTTTTTTTTTAGGTGATTTGGACGAACTTTACGGAAAAGTGTAAATGGAAACATTATTTTTTAAAATTTCAATGAAATGGCAATTTATAGAGGTTCTCTGGCAAACATGACATGGAAGAAGTAAATATTGATTTAGATTTATTACATTGTTGTGATATGTACAAATATGAAATATTGTATACCTAGTTTAATTATTGTAGTATCTTTCTGTAACTTTCTTAGTGTTCATAGAAAAAAGATCATTGGTATAATTTGATATAAGTATAGCTTAAATGATAGTACGTATTTAGAACACCAAGAAATGTACAGATATTATTCATGTTTGCGTGTAATAATGTTTATAGTTATTTAATAAAGAGGAAATTAGTGAGCCATCTAGAAACTTTTCTGTACACCCTTAATAAGTATCAGCACTACAATGGAAAATAAAATAATTACCTTTGAGCATTTCCCATTTCAAAAACAATGTTTTAGTATTCTATGATCTAAGAGTGCTATTTTAATTGTCATTTTTGAGGACTAAAGTGTAGAAAGTGGGTTCTGTCCCTCGAGGAGTATAAGAGATCTGTACTTTATTCCTTGAAAATGATTATTACAATAGCAGTAGCGCACTGTTAGACTGTGGAGTGCAAAAAATGAAATAATTTGTATGAATATACCACAAAGTGAAAATGCTTTTTAATTCCTCCTGTAATTAATCCTTCACACTCAGGTGATAAAAAATGCACTTTGTCCCTTGGTATAATTATTGTACACTATGTATAGTAATGGTATCTTTAATAGCAGTGTCACCAACAGATAGTTACTGAAAATGTGTGAACAAAAATAAATTAGAACTATTTTGCAGACATCAGTTTTACTAAAATCGACAATCGTACATAATTTATAACCTTAATTCCTTCCAAGATTTAATATACCTATTATTCACATATTAATCCAGTAATTGTGCAGTAAGTTATTTGAATGAAATTGTATTGTTCTAATATAATGAATACAACTAGTGCATATTTTTCAATTTTTTTATTATAAAATGTTTTGATCATAAAAACACAGTAACTACTCGGTAACTACCTACCTTTCTTCAGAGAAACAAGGAAAAAATAAAAATATATATAAATAGCCATTACTTCATTTGGACAGATTTTTTCGTATTGTGGTAGAGATCAAACTACTGTTAATCTTAATAAATAAAAAGTACCCAAAAATATATAATCAGCAATAATTTTAATGATAATGTCGTTTCTTAACATCCAAATAATTAAACCAAGTTTTAAGCTTTATTTCAACACTGTAAATGGAAATTTATGAGCCCGACCCTGCTTTACCGTACGTGAAGCAATGCCATCGCTATGCTGATGCCATCTAGCCCAACTATTTTACACGAAATTTAGCAATTTCGTATTCGACATTAAACTTTAATATAAGCAAATATTATGCAGACTTTTCACTTTTTTTCATGTTATTTTATTTTATACTACATCGTATTATATTTTATTTGAATATTTAAGTCCCATTGTAGAATATAAAATAATGTATGGTGAATTTGCCACGAATGAGTGGTACGTTCGCGTTGAATGATCAAGGAGAAGAAAATTTTGAAAACTTAATTTTAACTAGGATTACAATATAAAATGTAATAAGTCCTTGTCTTAAGTTTGCTAGTTTACATAATGAAATCAATTCCGAATTCTGTTGGCTCGTTTTTGAGATGAATGTAAAATAAGAATGAGGATATTTTACGCACCATTTGGCCTTGGTAACGCACCCTTAAGAGAGTAGAAAGCGTTTAATTCTAAAAATGACTTTACACTTTTTTTGAAAGTAGCATAGTTCCCTAATAATTTGATACCATCAGGTAATGCATTATAGAGGATGATACAGTAGTAGCGCTGAGATTTACGAAACATAGTTGTTCTGTATATAGGCAATCGGAGGTTTGTAGTTCTTGTATTGTAGTTGTGGATATCGGATTGATGTACAAAGTCCATTAGATGTCATTAGATTAGTTTTTGCTTTCTTCACTGTTTGTACATAAATATTACTACTAGCACTCCTTGTATTATAATCATGAATATCTCATACAAAAGTAATTTTATTGGACATATATTTAGGCAGCAAATTATGAATTAATTTGAAGAAAAATATCACATTAGGTATAGTAGTCTTTGATTAATACTCATAATTTTAAACAGTTTAACAAATCACAAATCCTTGCATAACAATTGACTTTCAAAATGATTCTCATTGCCCGGTTTTGTAATTTGCAAATTATTCTTGTTATATTCATTCAAATACAATAAAATCGTTGGGCAGTATTCAAAATACTGCCCAATACAAAAATAACAGTATTGGAGCAAGTACTGACCCTTGTGGTAATTCCGTGTTTTATGTTAATTATTTCTGAATAAAAGTCATTAAATTTAACTATCTGTTCCCTGCTACCAAGGTATGATGTAAATCATTGCAATACTGTCCCCTCAATTCCATACTTTTTTAGTTTTAATATGAGTAGATCTTTATTTACAGTTTCAAATGCTCTGTTGAAATCCAAGAATACTACCCCGATTATTAAGTTATTAGAGATATCTTTTCCACTGGTTTAAAACATACTGAAGTGATGTTTTACAAGAATGGTTTTTCTTAAAGCCAGATTGGTCACTTATAACAATATAATTCTCCTGAATAAATTTGATTAGTTGATTTTTAACAACTAATTGTAACAGTAGTAAAGTCCTGATTGAAGTGACACGTTAATGACATCTACAAATCTATTACCAATTATTTCAAATGCTTCTCTAATTATTTTAAGAGATCTTTATCACATGTATCTTTTTTTATATCTCTAATGACGCTTGATAACCCTTGTTGTAAACCAATTTCCTCAAACTTATGAAATTTAGTCTTTGATTCAGCTATAAAACTTGACACATATTCAAAGTCATGTAGCGGATCAACACTATGTACAATATCATCAAGACTATACAGGGTGTCTCACCGGGAACTGAATCGACCGATATAGAGAAAAGTACGCATCAGAAAATTTTGAATATTTAGATAATTACTAATGTCGGTGTGGCCAATCCAACTAAAATAATTACAAGTAGCTGGAACTTCCGCTTATACCGAAAGTCGATACCAACTTGCTTATTTCAAATGGAACACCCTATATATTTTAGGGTTTCCGAAAAAAGCATAAAATTCTGAGTCAAAAATATGTAGCATATCCTATACCTAAACCTAGCCGTTTCAGAGATATTTGACATTTTATAGAAAATTTGACAGGTGCAACGGTTTGCAAGAACCGTTATAACTTTCTTCGTGTAAAAGATCCTCATTTGCTTCTTGTCACGTAAAAAGAATACAAGGAGAACTAAGTTCTGCAACTGAAATAAATTCAATAATATCATACCAAGTGTTCCGTTTTCTGCGTTACATTTTGTCAACTTCAAACCGCGAAAACCTGTTTAGGTCAAATGGAACACCCTGTATTTTTTTACGTCAAGTTGTGTAGAATTGAATTCCCTATTTGCGATTTTATTAGAAATTCATGAATTGTTGTAATCATTTCATCAAAATAGCCATGATTAGAAAGAATCAGTCATTATCTTCTGTCAAAAAATGCCAGCACGTTAAAATTACACCCACGAAGACTTTTTAAATTTGTTTATTATTTATAGAGATTGTGATAAAGTAATATCAAGAACTTCCAGCACATTTGCTATTCGATATCCAGAAAAACGGAAACCGTCACCAAAACACTGTAAAACGCATACTGGAAAATTTTAAAAATTTAAAATAATTATAATTTAGCAAGTTTTTACGTAAGATCTAGTCATATTCATGAGGGTGTCGCTATTTATGTAAAAAACGTATTAGCATATAAGCCATATCAATGGGTTAACAAGATTTGTCGAGATATTCATTTTGAAGTATGTGCAATTGAATTATGTAAATTAAATTCAATTATATGTTATTGCTATCGATCTCCTGCAGGTGATTTTGAATTATGAATGGTGGTCGAGGTGGTCTTGGAAGGCTTGGAGGAAGGCTCTCTCAGAGAAAAGTACTACACCTTCTATTGGAAAGGTCTTCCCACCAATTCAAGAAGACAACATGGAGTAGGATTTGCCGTTCAGAATCAACTTGCATCCAACTTAACACAAGTACCACAAGGCCTATCCGAGCGTCTAATGCTGCTACGCTATGAGCTATCAGATGGCAACGCGGTAAATCTAATAAGCGCCTACGCTCCCACTCTGGATGCAAGTCACGAAACCAAGGAAAGCTTCTATCAACAGCTGGAAGAAACCCTCTGTAGAATACCTAAAACGGAACGACTCGTTATTCTTGGCGATTTTAACGCTAGAGTAGGGAGAGATGCAGACACCTGGCCAGGCATCATAGGCAAGAACGGTTTGGGCAACATGAACGCTAACGGTCAACTACTCCTAACTAAATGCGCCGAACATGATCTAGTTATAACAAACACCATTTTCCGACAAAAGGATAAATTTAAAGGCAGCTGGCGTCACCCCAGATCAGGTCACTGGGATCTACTGGACTATGTTATCGTACGTAGGAAGCATCTCAAGGACGTCCAAATTACAAAGGCGCGCATTGATAGCGAATGTTGGACCGATCATCGTCCTGTTGTCTCTAAAATGAAAATTGTTATGAGACCCAAACACCGAAGAACTCAAGTAAAACGTGGACCCCGTCTCTGTATTAGTAAATTGCGTGACCAACAAACCGTCGAACAGCTAAAGCAAAAAGTTCAAGAGAATTTGAGTGCACTAGAAGAAACCAATTCTGTAGATGTCGCTACTACCTGGACACAAATTAAAGACAGTTTAAAAAGTGCGAGTGAGGAAATTCTTGGCACTGCAGCAAGTAAAAAACAGGAGGACTGGTTCAATGATAATGAAGCTTTTATACAAGAACTTCTTGACCGCAAACATATTGCCTTCCAAAATGCTATCAACCACCCCAACGACTCATCAAAAGCAGAAGCTTTTACCCAATCTAAGTATGAAACGCAACGCGAAATCAGAAGAATAAAGAACGAGTGGTGGGCAAGCAAGGCCAGAGAAATTCAAAGGTACGCCGATTCACACGACTACAGGAATTTCTTTCAAGGAGTAAAAGCAGTGTACGGCCCCAGTCGGAAAAATATGTGCCCTATTAAAGATTTAAATGGAAATCTCCTCAAAGAAGACCAGGAAATAAGAGCCCGATGGAAGGAACACTACTCTAACATTCTTAACCAGCAAAGTCAAGCCGATCACGATATTATAAATCTTATCCCTCAATATGACACCTTCGAAGACTTAGATAAACCACTAACAACGGAAGAGATCTTAACCGCCATTGGGCAGCTAAAAAATAACAAATCTCCCGGCGCCGACTCACTCCCAGCTGAGATCTTTAAAGCTGTGTCGTCAGAGCTCATACCCTACCTCAAAAAACTGTTTGATATCGTGTGGGAAAGTGGTCAAGCTCCGCAGGAGTTTCGTGATACACTTTTAATCAACCTCTTCAAAAACAAAGGGAGCGCTGCGGACTGTGGAAATTACAGAGGTATAGCTCTCCTGGCTGTTGGAGGGAAGATACTCGCTAAAGCGATGGCAAATAGGCTAACACCTGTTATGGAAAAGTTACTTCCTGAAACACAAAGTGGCTTTAGACCAAACCGAGGCACATCGGATTTAATCTTCACACTTAAACAGCTTCAAGAAAAAGCACTCGAACATCAAGGAGAAATTCACATGGCCTTCATTGATTTAACCAAGGCGTTTGACTCGGTGGATAGGGAAGTGCTCTGGAAAATTATGTTCCGCTTAGGTATCCCTAGAAAATTTGTGGAAGTATGTCGCAGTCTACATACAAACAACAACGCCCAGGTTATGTATAATAATGAGGCAACCGAACCTTTCCAAACCCTCACTGGAGTTAGGCAGGGATGTGTCCTGGCACCCCTACTCTTTAATTTGTTTACCACTGCTCTAACAATTATCGTTGACAACAAACTGACAGTCAAAGGAATAGGTCTCAGATACTGTTTTGATGGCGGTCTCTTTAACATAGGGCGCTTTAGAGCTTTCACTAAGACACGCACACGATTCATTTGTGATCTCCAGTATGCGGATGACTGTGCACTTTTAGCCTCTACGCTGGAAGAGCTTCAAGAACTTTTAGATGTGTATGCCCAGAGCTATGATTCCTTGGGACTTAAAATCAACATTGTAAAGACTAAGATTATGTCAACTCCTCATCGAGTGAACCAAATAGACATTACACTTAACGGAAATTCTCTTGAAGTGGTGGATCAGTTCAATTACTTAGGCAACGTTGTTAATGACAAAGCAAACATGGACAGCGAGATTCGCAATAGAATTAACGCTGCATCTAGAGCACTCTGGGGACTTAGAGAGAGAGTATTTGACAACCACGACCTTGCTTTGTCAACAAAAATGGCTGTCTACAGAGCAGTTGTCATTCCAACACTGCTATATGGATGTGAAAGCTGGGTCACTTACCATCGTCATGTTAAAGAATTAGAACGTTTTCAGCAAAGACACTTCAGAAGTATGATGAAAATCCGTTGGTTCCATCACATATCAAATGTGGAAGTACTCAGGAGAGCAAAAAGCCTTCCAATTGAGGTGCTTATTTCAAGAGCACGCCTAAGATGGGCAGGTCACGTTCATCGTATGCATGATAACCGCCTTCCTAAATGTACACTTTATGGTGAATTGCTAAGCGGTAGAAGAAGGCGTGGCGGTCAACGAAAGAGGTTCAAAGACGCTCTCCTTGAAAATCTAAAATCCTGCGGTATTGCAGACGAGCAATGGAAACAACTTGCAGCGGACAGAACCGAATGGCGAGGGGTTGTGGCCAGCTATCAAGGAAATGTTGCTGCAAGAAGGCCGAATCCAAGACCTAACCAGGTCTATGTTTGTCCTGACTGCGGTCGACATGTGCTCTCCCGAATTGGCCTCTATAGCCATAGTCGTGTGCACCGTAGATGAATGGGAATTACAATAGACTACACCTTTTACTTGTTTTTTATTGTACACAATCTATCGACTGTAACATTTTTATACTCGGACTCGAGTAACGGCTAATAATAATAATTAAAGGGAGTAAAAAAATTAACATGTGATTTAGTGTATATACAAAAACGAAACGTCTAAAAATATTTTTTGCTTAGCTACCCCCTCTACCACCTGCATTGCCACCCCCTACCCTATTATTAAAGGGGGTAAAAAAAATAAAATGTTATTTAGTGTATATACAAGAACGAAACGTCTAAAAAAAAATTTTTTGGCATTACATTCTGGACATGAAAAAATCATTTTTCTCTCTGATCCAATTCCATCACTTTAATTTCACTAGATGATAGCTGTAAACATCCTTTACAGAGATGTACTTTGCATATGTCACAAATAATATTATTATCCATTTTAAATAAAACTTTTATTTTTCATATTACTTATTCTATAAATTAGTAACTACCCCTGATATTAGTTTATGTTACAGTTTTTATTTCACACTATAACTTAGGATTTTTTATTAATATATTTTTTAATTTAGGTTGTTCTATTAAAACTTTGTTTACTAATATTTCACTATAGTTTTAATATTATTATAGCACAGACAGCACCATTTTGAACTCCTTTCTCTTTGAATTCAGGGCGTCACTACCTGACAATAGAGCTGACCTGAGATGACTAATAACCACCGGGACATGACCAGGGGGTTATCTCCACCCTCGACACCTGGTTGCACGATCAATATAAGAGGTAAAGCAAGAAACCTGTGCGAGCGGAAATCCTCCTAATAACATTGGACGTAGGAGCCCTAGGAACACCAATTACGGAGGAGTCCATGGTGGAAAGGGTCTTAGAGCAAGTGCCTACAAGAAGGCGCAGGACCTCTTCTCGAAGAACAAGGCCTCCCTGGCCGATGTGATTATATCCTGCACTCTCACTCACTACTCAGCTCATATTCAAGATCGATAACTCATGGCTGTCCCTAATTTCCAATATCAATGCATTTAAATATCTCACACACCGGGTTGGTACTTCTGGTATTTCGCGCCCCACTCTGGCCAATCTACCTATCTGGATACGAAACATTATGCACACCCCTCTAAAGCCCGATCAGAAACTGGTACTCTTCAAGGATCATATGAGTCCCAAATTACTATACAGACTTCAAAATTCTCGCATGACTGGAAAAATTCTACACGACACTGATAAACTTATCAAGGCAGCCGTCAAGAAAACACTCCACCTCTCCCTCCACACACCGGATCCGTACTTCTATGCTAGAGTAAAGGACTGTAGTGCCGGAATAACTGAACTTAGGAGGGAGATATCAAGGATTTTCCGCGACCGAAACCTCAAGCTTCACGACGCTCTTGCGAGGATATTATTTTGCAGAGAGTTTTGTTGTCGTCCGCAACAGTTAATCTCTTGAACAGAATCTCCAGACGGATTGGTCTTACTCCTGTTGACCAACAGTGGTGAAAGAATCGTTTCTGGCCCTACATCCAAAGGCGTAGAAAACGACTCCGCCAGTCGGTATTGGATGCTAAATAAACCAAAAGGATGGACCGCCTGGGACTTTGTAAAGGCCGTCCAACTTCGTATGAATAACCTCCCCACAGCCGGCTTCGTCTACAACGCGGCTGACCAGCGACAGTGCCGCGCCAGCTGTGCTAAGGTAGAGACTATCTCTCGCGTCCTCCAAGGCTGTCCGGCCACCCATCGGAAGGGTATAAGACGGCACGAGATAGTCAAGAAAGTGGGTCACCACTGCCGTTCCCGATCATAGGACATCGAGGAAGAACCCCACGTTCACCATCAAGATGGGGCACTTTAAGCCGGACCTTGTAATACATCAGGGGGATAACTCAACTATAGTGTGCAATGTACAGGTGGTGTGGAAAGGGAACATTGACCTTGCTCAATCGTGGTTTAATAAGAAACTAGTTTATGACAACGTTATATTCCGCGAGGCTGCTTCACGTAGATGGCCCGCATGATCCCTATCCTTCCTTCCTCTCACAGTGGGTGCCCAAGGTATCTAGCCCCGCTGTAATGTTCCAACTGAGGAAGCACTCCAGCTAAAGCCACCCCTTAAAACGTCGGTGGTCTGTTCCGCATTGAAGTGGGGCAGCTCCATCCAAGAGGCGTTTGATAGAAGGGTCTTTCGCCAACGATGAAGATCGTGCGTAACAGTGCAATAGTGTCGTACAGTGCGCGTGTGCCTTTCGTTTCTCGCGCACCTATGTTTGTATGTTCATCTACAGTTTTGTCCTTTAATCGTATTTCTGTTGATAGTCATTTTTGTATCTCTTTTTGTTGTCTTTTACACATAATTGTTATACTCATTTTTACACTTTATACACTACTTTTTATATAATCTTCTTGTTTTACACTGTTTTTCCTTATTACTTGCTGTCATGTACTTTATACTATATCTGTCTGGAATTGCATAACTACCACTACCACAGCCATTTTATTACAAAATTTGTAAACATGTCTATTGTTAAATAAAGATTTTATAGCCAAATGTCTCGTCATCTAATTAGTGATTTACGAGATTTACACTGTCCCTACCCACTATCTAGCGAAACCACTGCCAAGGGGCTTAGAAAAATTAGCGGGGAAAGAAGACCCTGTTGAGCTTGACTCTAATCTAGTCTAGACCTTTGGTTGGCATTGTATTTTCTAAATGGTATAACCATCATATTATTTGCATTTTGTCTGGTTTGATAACAGTGGTTCACAAAATTTAAAGCAGAATATACAAATATTGAGATAATAGAAACATCGGACAGTTAGTATTGATTCATTATATAGAGGGTTACTTGAGTACAGTCTATCTTTGAAGAATATAATTCACAAAATATAGTTTTGGACCACATTCAATTGTTTTAAAGCATTGTCATAGAGCCCCCCCACCCCCCCAGACAATGATATCATATTTAAGGAATGGAGGATAAGTAAATTAACAATTTTTTAGTTAAAATTTTACGTATTAAATAATACTTTGGGGCGAGTGTAGGTGCGTCTTTACTATGTACATATTTCGATATGCGATGTAATGCAACGTTAGGCGCAGTTAGTAGTTGGATGGGTGACCGTCCCAACGAAGACCGCGTCCCGTGAGGGTAGCTCGTCTACAGGCGTCGGCGTTAGGCCTCAGTAGCGGAAATAGGCCGACGTTAAATAAATGTATAAAAAAAAAAAAAAACGTCAAAAACAACAATACCCTGGCCAACTTGACAAGCAGCGAAATAAATTTAAAATGTCAGGTTGGATTAATAATTTTTTTTCCAAATTATGGTGTTAAGTGGTGTGAAATTTTCTTACCGAATACCACGCAAGCTTAAATTATTCCTGGAAATAATTTAAGTTCTTGTGATATTATAAGTGAAAATTGAGGTTAAGGGATATCCAAATGTAATTGCGCAATCCTTCAATCAGAATGCCGTTATGGAATCAGGGCCTGTTGTCATTTTAGGCTTAATTAGTTTTAAAGCCTGAATAACCTCGACCTCTGATAATGAATTTATATTTACAACACGGTTATTATTCGGGCAGTCACTTTCAGGGAAAATATTCTTGGTGTCTAATGAGGAGTCCGTATAGGATTGACTAAAAAATTACGCAAAAGCATTTAATATGTCATCAGGATCTTTTAATGAAACTCTATCCAAATTCATTTCTTCGAGACATTTGTTGACCCTTTTTTACTATTGATGAAGGCCCAAAATTTGTTGGGATCACTTTTTATTGTTCTTTCCGAATCTTTCACGAAGTTACTGTATGCTATATTAATATTGCACTTTATTTCATACCTGACATTTTTAAACTCGTTATAAATAAGGAAATCACAAGTTCTTGCATATTGCTTTCTAAGGCTTTCCTTGACTTTGATTTTATTTATAATGGTGCTATTAAACCATGGAGGGTATTTAGCACTACGAGAGACTGATTTTTTAGCTACACAAGATCGCATTTACGAACATTATAACTGTTATTATGGCAAGTTGGAAAGTGATTGAGATTTTTGGAGACGTTCATATCGATTGATATGTCCAGGGCAGGGTGATGTATATCTTCTATCGTTAAAGGATCGATAGAACGGGTAACGCAACAATTTCTGTTGTGCAATACTAAGTCAAGAATATTGTCATTCGAATTGCGAACTAAATTGTGCTGGGATAAGTTATTAGCAACAAGAAAATTATTCATGGCTCTAATTTGACCATTAGGTTGCAAATTTTCTAAATAAGATACATATTTGGCAATATTAAAGTCACCTATGATGAGTACATTGCCACCATCATTATTTTGTAGATAATCTGAAGAACTTAGCGTCTCAAATAAATATTCATACTCAGCAACAGATACACTAGGTGGTATGTAAATGACAAATATATAGAAGGACTGATAATCGACCAAGATGTTTACTCCCTGGAATATCAATGGCAGGTATGATGTCAAAGCCTACATAATCCAGGTTTGGTGTGAACGAAACATATTTCGAGTTTACAGCTAATAGTACACCTCCACCCCTAGAACGATTAATAGAAACAAAATCCCTATTAGAATGAAAAACATTGAACTCGTTGTAAAAAACTTCTTTGTCAAAGATGGAGATGTTTTCTTGTTTTCTAATCTAACCATGTTTCTATTAACGCAATTGCGGAGTATTCGGAGTGCACCAATGCATTGAAAAGTTCAACAGTTTTGGTTCTGATACCTCATGTATTTTGATAATAGATAAAAAATTCTTAATGCCAACGGCATCATTAGAATTTGTAAAGCGAGCCCCTGTGGAGGGGAAAACCGTTGATTGCTATTGAACATCCAACGCTAATATATCAGAAGGAAACTTGTCACGTGGTCGAATATATGTGCTACATTTATTGGTGTCCCAAGCTGCATGATGAGCTGGTACATCTTTTAGTTTCGAGCAATTAGAGCATTTAAAAGTTTCCGATTTACATAAATGAATTGCATGATTTTGAGCGTACCTTGGGCATGATACTGGTTTATCAGAATTACGAGAAGAATGGTTAAAATCATTACATGTAAAACAGCGGGAAATATCTGTAGTGTCAAAAACTACACAACTATCATACCTTATGAACAGATTGCCTGCCTGAATGACTTTATCACAGGATAACCTATCAATTTGTAATATAGCCTGATAGATATTATTCTTTTTCTTAGTAGGAAAAAAATTGATAAGTTTGCAGTCACAATTTTTAGAAAATATATCAGTATTCAATTTTTTAAAATAATCCAGTAAAACATTTTCCAGATACTTTTCCGTAATTCCTACTACACGAATTCTAGGATTCAACACCATTCACTTCTCTTACTTCGTAAGAGCCTGCCGGTGTTTCTTGGGCCATTTTCTTAAGTTTATCGTTATCCGCCTTACTCTTACATCCGATTAACAAACTGCCATTTTAAATATTTTTAACTTTTGATAATTGCAGTTCTGATGCCAGGGCATCAATTTTATCGTATATATCGAACTTGGTCTGAGAGTTGGGTTGATCTTGTTTTTTGGGTTGAATAATAACAGCAGGTTGAGACTTACTCCTGACAACAGTATTTGGGTTGGTGAGCGACTTTGATCTCAGTAAGATTAGTTAACTTCTCAGAAGTAAGTTTCAGGAAATCATTTTTCAGCAAAACAAATGTAGCGTTAAGGGTTAACAAGGCAATTTAATTTTTTAACCTCTCCACAATAAAATTGTGAGGTTACTAAAATTGGTTCAAAAACGAAAATTGAGATAACATCAAATCTTTACGTTTTGAGGTCCTAGGAACCCAAAAAAGTGGTTTTTGAAAAATGTCTGTGTGTGTGTATGTGTGTTAGCACGATAGCGCCGAAACTACTAAACGGATTTGAATGAAACTGCGTGTGCGTTTCTTTAGTGCTCCAGAAGATCTGAAAAGGTTTTGGTTGAGATCGGATTACGTTTAGTGCCATTTTGACGCAACAAGTTGTTTATTTTATAATTACTTTCAATTTGCAATGGAACCATTGAAAAGCAGTTAAAATTCTGATTTCAACGATATGTCACACTTCCACCCTTTCGATTTGATTTCCATGAAAAAAATTAAAAACAAAGCAAATATGGCATAGGTCGCATTTCGCATGACATGATCGATGCGCGTAGCCGTTACGTCGTGAAACTCGTCACATCACGTGTCAATTCACATGTGAGGGTTTCTTCACTGCTCTAGAAGTAGAGCGGATTACGTTTAGTGCCGTTTTTAAATATATATACAGACAAATCGAAGAATTAAACTACAAATATTCCTCTAAAATCTAGTAAAATTACTGAAATGCTAATGTTTCATTTAACAAAGACAGCCCCGAGCGATCGGATTGCAATGAGCAAATTTTGACGGTTGTCATTGTCATCGTTTGTCATCCGATAACGTTGGTGTCATGCCATGTTAATAAGATTTCGGCATATTTGTAGCTTTCAGTGGATTGTCACAAACTTTAAATTTAGATGTAACAATATCAATATCATATGCTTTATGTACCTTTGTTGGTGAATTTATTATAGATTATCACTTTACCAATTTTCAGTTTGTTGCTTTACAAATCTGTAGTATTTAGGATAACTAGACTTTCTTAGTCGTTGAAGTGATGTTAAAGTTGTTAATATCCTAATAGTATATTATTCAACGAGCGATAATGTAGGTAATAACTCGCATATATGATTGTAAATTCATTAAGTTGAGGGTTTTTTTAGTGCCCCAGAAGATCTGAAAAGGTTTTGGATGAGATCCAATTACGTTTAGTGCCGTTTTGTCACACAATTTAATGCTCTTTTCGGCTTCAAAGATCCACCGAGTGTGGAGGTTCCAGCCGCTTCCAGTAGCTGCCGATTTTTTTTTCTTCAAATAACTTATTCAAATTGCTCTGATTAACTGTAATGTAGTTTTTGATGCAAGGATCCTAAGGTTTACTTTTAGCAGAAAATTTTTATTACAGCTAGGACAAAAAAAACTTAAGCCAGCGATCATTTTTTAGTGTCGCAGCTTGGATTTCAGTTTGGTTTAAATTTGCACATCCATGCACAGCTGACTTTTACAAACATTACACTCTATAAGCTTATCACTGCTAAATTTTTTCTTACAGTTTATGCAACTCGTGTTTCTCGATTTTTCGCATTAAAGAAAAGTAACTGAAATATATGTGAGAAAATTGCCAATCAGTCCTGTATTTTAAATTTATTAAATGAAAAAAAAACCTAATATTACCCTTGGGGTACAGATATCTCGTTTAGTTTTTGAGATATTACAAAAACTATTAAAAGGTGTAATTCTCTGTGATACTCTCTATGTAAGGCTAAAAGAATGGGGGTGGGGATGGCAAGATGGATGTTTGTGAACAGGTCACCCTGATTAACACCATATGGGTTGCCAACCATCGGTATTTTGGTGCAAGCGAAATGCCCTAGGGCCTCATGCTAAAGGTCAGTGTTTGGTACACATGATGATGATTACTCGTTTTCTCCTATTGGAGAGATAAGAGCTTATTAGTTGTAGTGAATTATAATGAAACCCATAGTAATGCAGCTTTTCTATAAGTATGTCAGTAGATATACAGTCAAAGGCTTTGGTTAAATCACAGAATAGAGCTCCGACAAATTCCCCTTTATTATAACAATATGTTATTATTTCAGTTAGTTTATTTATTGCCATAGTTGTTGAGTGGTTCGTATGGAAACCAAACTGTGCTTTGTTAAATAAGTTATTATTATCGAAGTATCTATTAATCCTAGCTTTAAGGGCTTTTTCAAAAAAATTTGCCATAAATGGAATTATAGATATTGTCTGATTGTTATTTGTGGCATTTTACGAATATTCTTTCCTGTTATTTGGGTAGAAAACCCAAATAACAGGAAAGAATATGGAATTAAACATATTGGTCGAAAGTTGTCTGGATCATTTAGGGAGCCTTTTTTGTGTACAGGTATAACTTTTGAGATTTTTAGAATAGGAAACGTATTAGTTTGTAGGCACATGTTAACATATCAGTTAGTAGTACCACTAGATAGTCTCCAATGTGTTTGATTGTTTTCATATTTATTCCAAAGATGTCCTGACTGTTTGTATTTTTGAGCGAGGAGATAATGTCATAGGTTTCATCGTAAGTGATGATAATAATAATAATATTTATTTCCATTAGACTTTTACAAGTATTGGAATTGTCATGTATATAATATAGATAGTAAAAGTACACAGAATATATAATACATAAAAGAAACGGTACATATAAAATATATATACATAAATATTTAAAAGGAATAAAAAACATACATACATACATGTTATATTAGAAATATAGTATGATATATAATATCACCGAGACAGGCTTAACCTTCTCAAACATATCATGTTACAAATTGCGCAACAGCTCTTCTCTAATAACCGCTCACGTTGGCTGAGCTTAATGTTTCTTTCTTGGTAATCCCTTATCATGCTGAATTGCCAATTTAATGTTCTTTGTTCTCTTATGTTATAAATACAACCAACAGACATTTGTACCTTCAGTCATATACTCATTTTCGACCTAATACATTCTAAATTTATTATTGTTCATTATTGTACCTAGAGTCAAGCTTGACTCCCAAGTAAATAAAGTTTTTAAAAAGTGATTTCTACAATCCATTATCTAACATTGGCGCAGTCGGTAGGATCTGAAAAACACCCTGTAACCCAGAGGTGGTGGATTTCAATCCTTCAATCAGAAAAGAATCTACGAGAAACAAGAAAAATACAATTTCAAGCAGACAAGCAACGTCTCAACAAGCTCACAAGAAGCATCATATACACATCGAGAAATAATTAGCAAGTAAGAAACATTCCTGGCCCCTGAAAGTCGGTGTCTTCGGCACTTGGAACACGTCACCGTGGATAGGAACACCTAGTGATACCCCTGACGGTACATCCCAGTGTAGCAACGCTTACGAAACCGCATTCGACCTTCCATCTGGACCCCAGGCATGAAGATAGTAATGTAAGTAATTTAAGAATCATCTCGATTTATTTTCTATTTCAAACTGCACTAAACATTTATATTTTATCATTCGTACATTGCATTCACATTTGCATTAAACCCACGACAGTTCTGCAATCTAATTTAGTTGAATATATTATCTAAATATCGTATTACTTTAGCCGATATTTTATTTTATTTTAACACATAAATATTTTCATTGCAATCAATATATTAATTTGACATATATCAAGTTTAATCCTTATCTTGTAACGTTTTTACTGCAATTTAATACTACTACTACTAATAAAGGTTAACGTATTGTTTATACCATATGACTATAATATCTGAATAAGTGCAAATACCATCGCAAAAATAATTTGTTACATGCTTTATACAGAAAAGAATACAATTTCGTTTCCTTTTATTCATTATTATTGCCAGTGGCGTACTCTTGCACCTTTTACAATTAATTTTTATTATTTTTTGTGTGTACCAAATTAATTTTTGTTTGTTTATCTGAAATTTATATACAAATCTTAATAATACAAAATGGCGAACCAACCAAATACTACAGCAAATAATACCAATAACGCTGACGAAACCCTTACCATAGAACCCTACAGGTTAAGTGAGATTTTCTCAATAGTTCCAGAGTTCGACGGGAACCCCATTTTCCTACAAACCTTTATTTCCGCGAGTGTTTACGCATACGGTATGTCCATAGAAGACCAGCGTATTTTACTCACCCTGCATATTAAAAACAAACTTCGCGGAAAAGCTGCCGAATTAATAAATTCAAGGAACCCTGCCACTTGGGCAGAAATTAAAAGCCTACTTGAGGCGCATTTCGGTGATTCACGCGACTTGACAGCCCTTATACAAGACTTACAACGGATTCACCAACTACCTAATGAAACTGCCCTGACATTCGTATCTCGTTTACAAACACATAATGCCAAAATGCACGCTGCTGTGCAAAAACAGACTTTGACGTTGGAAGAAAAGACAGCCCAATCATCCCTAATTGAAACCATGACTCTAACAACACTACTTACCGGACTAGAACCCAAACTTGGACAAATAATCCGTGCCGGAAATCCCAGCGACATGCTAGAAGCAATTAATAGAATCAAACGCGAACTCCAACTGTCCTACTTCGAGTCACAAAAATTCCCAAAACAAACTATCAACAAAAACCCCATCCAGAACCAACAGAGGCGTCCCAACTCCCAACAATTCTGTAATTTTTGCAAACGTAACGGGCACAATTTTAATGAGTGCCGTACAAGACTACAATTCTCACAACAAAATCAGAACTTTAGACAAAACAATTTTGCCAGTCCTCCACAATTTTCTAGACCGAATTTCCAAAATTCTCCCAACCAGCAATATCAAAGAAATTTCACGCCGCAACAAAATTTCCAACAGAATAGGCCTTCTGTAATAAGACCTAATCCGAACTTTCAGAGACCCCCAAATCAACAAAATTCAAATTTCAATCCTAACTTTAACAGACAAAACCCACAGAGAACACATCACGTTAATTTTGACAATAATTTCGACTCTCAAAATTATGATACTAATTTTTACCATGAAACTGATAATTTCAGTGACCCACAATTCCATAACTTCGGAAACTATCAAACTAATTCTAGCCTTGATAACATGGCAAACATGCCACGAGTAAATTATGACGATTACCCCCATTTCCAGCAAAATAACGACGATAACATGCCATACCAAAATGAGAATTATACAGCTAATTCTCAGATGTCGCAGGATTATACTGCTAATCCTCAGGATTTTCCATTAGATCCGGAGTATTCCTTGAATACTCCAACCCAGGAAATAAATTTCGAAGTGGACCAAATATCCAACCAAATTCAAACATTAAACCTGAAAGAGAATTCCGACCCACATTCGAATCCCCAAGAACAGTGTTTCATGTAAAATCACCATCTAACCCTCCGTTTCAAATAAGTTCGAAAAACCTGTATTTCATGAAAGACCCAACAAATAAATTTAATATTCTAATCAATTTAGGTGCAGATATTTCCATTTTCAAACCCAAAGCAACAGAAAATTATAACCTAAGACACCCCGAAAACTTAAATATACAAGTAACAGGTCAAAAAATTAAAATCACTGAATCTGTTCTTATACCGTTCAATTTTAACGATCCACACAAAGTTTATGTATACGATTTGGATACAGATTTCGATGGCTTTGTAGGTAACGACTTTCTAGAATATTACGAATGCATTATAGATTTCAAAAACAATCAACTAATTACCAATTTTGAAAATATACCATTATTTAAAGTTAACGATTATTTACCTTTACAACCAGTTACAAATTCAAACGAAAATATTAACAATCACCTTTCAGATAACACCATTAATCAAAATCTTATTTTTTTCGTACCAGACACTGAAGAAATATTTGAATTTTATTGTGACACTGACGCTATACCGCTAGCTCAGGAACAAGAAAAAATACACTTACCTAACGCCTTTGCAAAGACAAACATACAAAGCGAATTTTTCGAGACAACGTCTGATGAAAACTATCAAAATTCAGAGTCCCATCAAATAGACAAAAGTTCTAAACTTTCAGACATCTCCTGTAAAGACAAAAACCAAAATTTCATCTTTACCGAATCTCGTATCAAAGGAATAATTAAACATAAGGTACAAGAAACAAAAACAATTTCAAATGTAACCCCTACGGTTAACCAACAAAAAATGAACCTTTCAGAAACAAAATCATCTCCTACAGGGAAATTTAAATTGACAACCTTAAATCCAAACATGTCCAATAACAATTCGAAACAAACAATAACATTAAACAGAAAAATGTTTATTTCGCAAACAGTATTCAAAATTAATAATAAAATATTCAGGAAATCGAAAATTCGAAATACAAATAAAGTAAAGAATAATCCAGGAAACACGCATACGATCTTGCATAATCAAAACAAAAGAAAAATTTATATACCCCACACAATCAGGAAAATATACCAACGAAATTCATTTTTATCCCCGGTAAAAACAATACCGAAAATAGTAGAATTTTCTAATTTAATATTTGAACCAGTTCAAAAATTCAAATCTATATTTAAACCTAATTAATAACGAAAATACCGATTTCAGTCTCAACTATATGACGACCCTGCAAATAAAATAGTTACAAAAATTTGCAACCCAAAATTACTTTCAAAATTACCTCACAAATATTTTTTTTAGTCACCTAAACTAAATCTTTTAGAATATTATCAAAAATTAACAGTTTACATTAAAAGTATTTTCCACTTTCTTAGACCTTTCTAAATTAATACTACCAGAAAATTTGACAAAAAAAAACCATTGTATAACAAATTAATTAACTATCAAAACACTTCTCATGTAAATAATTTTATTTCTTCTCTCTATTACTAGGAAACTTCTCCTGTAGTAAATTCTACTTTATGAAACAAAACCTTAATTATAACGAAATATTTTTGTTCATTTAAATAAATGCACATAAAGTAATTACATTTAATTCAAGGAACTCATAATAGTAGTACTACTTTGATAACAGTACCTTGAACTTTTGCACAGAGGCACGTCCTGTATATTTATGGACTTAAACATATTGATAAGAATTGCATGATATCCAGCACCATAGTATCGCATTGCACTCATTATGATTTCTCCCTACACCAATATAAACGCTTTACAAGCACAAGTAATAACAGCTGTTAACTATATAATAATTAATACCAAGGGCAGAAAAATTAAATAATATGCAGTAAGAACTTTTCAGAATTTAATTAAAACTTAAAATCAGGACATACCTTTTCCAAATTAAATAATTGAACTACTCGTAAACCCTGAAAGAAACTCACAAACGTTCAGAAGAAATTTCAGAAACTGAAAATCAAACATTCTTCAAAATGTTCAAAAAAAAATATATGTTTTTTATTTGAGAGGCCCTAAGTAAAAACAAATGAATATATTTACAAGATCACAAACGAACAAACTTCTCAGAAATTTAACACATTTTCTAGACTTTACAAAACTGAATATTCAATAGATTACTCTAAAATTCAAACTTCAAATAAACAACTCTTGGACCGAGAAAACAAACACATCATAACTTTCTTTCAACAAAATAACATAAGAGATCTTCATCACCAAATTATTGATGACATTTTCGAGGAAAAACCCGAATTTTACGACGACAAAATAAATATCCTCTCTAGTAGATCGGTTAGACATAGGAAATACTATATCATTCCTCTACCCTTTGACCCTGAATCCGTAGTAGAACATTTGTTCTTAGCAATATACAAAAATCAAAATGAATTAGATCTTTCTAATACTTACCATGTCGAAAATAACTTAGACCTCCCCATACTCGAAATTCTGTCATTTATCTTCGCAGAAAAGGACCTAAAACTCATTATCTGTCAAAACCTAGTACAAACACCTGACGAAGACCAAAGACCGATAATTCTTGACCAAAACCATACCGGCAAAAACAACCTGCATCGCGGAATAAACGAGACTATGCGTAGGATCAAAAATAAATACAATTGGCAAGGACTAACCAAAGATGTTGAAAATTTCATAAAAAATTGCGAAATTTGTCAACGGACTAAAGTTTGCCGTAAAAACCTTAACAACCCTCTAGTAATCACTGAAACTCCAAGAACGCCTTTCGAAAGAATTAACATCGACCTATTCGAATTTCCTACACGAAATTACGCTCTAACTATCCGTGACGAACTTACAAAATTCACACAAGCCTATGCAGTACCGGATAAAAGCGCAAAATCTGTGGTAAATACCATATTGTTATATTTTCAACATTACGGTACCCCACTGAGGATTCACTGTGATTACGGCGGTGAATTCGACAACAACTTACTAAAAGACCTCTGTACCCTCTACGATATAAAACTGACATATTCTACCGTAGGACATCCCCAATCTAACGGTTCTATAGAACGCTTTCATGCTACTTTAGCCGAAATGATCAGAATTCACAAAACTGAAAACCCAAATGAACATCCTTTTACCATATTGCCGTATGCAGTAATATGCTATAATAATTCGGTTAATAAAACGCACGGTTTTACGCCATACGAACTGATCTTTGGACACACAGCTAATAGACCACCAGAGACCCTGTACAACCAAAAAGACCTAATAACTAAATATGTTAGGGACTTAAATAATAGGATATCCCACTATTACCAAATTGCACGCAGTCGGACTGAAGCGCAAAAACAAAAAGCTAAAATCAGATTCGACAGAAATATCCCAGAAAATCGACCCACGTATAACGTTGGAGACGAAGTATATGTAAAGGAATCCCAAATCAAAAGTAAGTCACAAAATAAATTCAACGGCCCTTTCGAGATCAAAGAAATCTTCCAAAATTCTGCCACTTTGTTAAATCCCGAGACAAATCAAACAAGTAAAGTAAATTTTGATAGAATGAAACCATATACTGAAGATTAAAATTTATTTTCAGGTTTCTACTGCTGTTCGGATCAGCATTTTCTCAATACGAAATAACACCAATAAACAATACTATCGGTGTTTACTATCACAAAGACACGGACATTGTCATCTCACACAAGAAATGGACGTTACTCGTACATAAAAATATATCAACCTTTAAGACAGCTCTTGACAGAAACGACAAAATCTTACAGACAATCCTTACCACCCTTGACCCAGCATACAAAAACATGAACGAATTCGCGAGTGAGGTTAAAACGCATTTAAGCCTCCTAGGACAAATCTCAAAATCCATACAAACTAAATTTGACGAAATACATCTCGACACGAAACGCTACAAACGCGGAATCATAAACGGAATTGGTTCAATATTCAAAGCAATTACCGGAAATTTAGACGCAGAAGACGGTAAATACTACTCTGACTGTATCAATAAATTAAACCAAGACGAACATCAGATAGAAAATTTGATGAAAAATCAAATATCAGTTACAAATTCAGTTATTAAAAATTTTAACACGACAATTCAAAAACTACTAATAGACGAGGAGACATTCAACAAAGACATAAAAGAAATCGAATACGCAATCTTAGACATTACGTATAACGTACGAGCAGTTGAAACAAAATTAAAATTCTTGGAAATTTGTGAACAACTCATGGCGAGCTACCTATTTATAGAGGACAACCTCAACGATATTTTAAATTCGATCACTTTCGCGAGACTCAAAGTAATTCATACGTCTATCATTAACCCCCAAGATTTGGTAAACTCATTGCAGGAAATTTCACAAAACCTACAAAAGAACAATTTGCCACTCCCAATTAAACTTTCAAAAATTGCACAGTATTTAGATATTATTGAATTAAAAGCTTTCCAAATAAACTCGGAATTAGTATTTGTATTAGATATACCCCTAGTAGACCCTCAAACGTACTCTGTTTTCCAATTATACCCCATTCCTATCTTAGATAGTAGAACTGGTCTGTATCATATTTTGTCAACTTCTCAAAAATATATCGCGAGAGATGATGATTCTTTGATGTACATACCCATTGCTGACCTCAGAGAATGCAAGCCACTCCATACCAATACTAAATTATGTCCAAATTTGTTTGCATATCCAATTGACAACAACGCCATATGCGAAGCCCGCCTTTTCAAGGATCTACAAACTCTACCAGAAAACTGTCAAACGTCAACCATCATCGGCCAAGGATACAACATCCAAGAACTAGACGAGAACGTGTGGATGATCGTCAATACAGAGCCACTAAAGATGACTATCAATTGCCCGAAAGAGACCCCAAAAACCGACACCATCCTCAAAAATTGTATAATTAAATTACAACCAAATTGCTACGCCTTCATAGATATCACGAAGATCCAAGCCAGCTCAGGCGAAACGACAGACGTGAAGAACGACGCTCACCCTATACAAATCCCGTTCGAGTGTTGCAACCAGGTTCCGGACAAAGTTCGAGTGCCCAACCTGAAACCACTAAAACTAAGTGATCTGAACACCGAAGACCTCGATGTCGCCAGACACCAACTAGACCAATATTCAAAAGACTTAGACGACCTAATCAAGGAACCTTTCATCACGAGACACATTTCTTGGTTTACCTATCTTACCATAGTGCTAATTTTCGGACTCTTATTCTTGTATCTATTCTGTAAGTGTAAAGCAAGAAGACGAAGACTAGCCATCAACGTTTCCACGACTCCTCCATCTCCACCAAGGCCTAGTGAACCCCTCAGGACAATCACTAGCCTGTTTCATCAACGAAGACGACCTACCTTAAGAAGAGAAGACAACGAAGCCGAAGACATAGAACTTAACTAAATACAAACTGTTTTGTGCCTTTTTACTGACTTTTAGTGCTAGACTCTTCAGTGAATTTCATTTCATTTGTTTAATCATTATACTTCATTATTTTTCTATCCTTTGTTAATTTCAATTTTATTAACATTTTTACGTTATTTTCATTTAAACTTATCATACTCATATTTTAAGCTTTTATATTAAAGCTATATTTTAACCTTGGGAATATTTTACCCCATTTTAAGACAAACTTATTATGTTTGTATTTTACGCTTTCTTGCTAAAGCTATACTTTAACTCTAACATTTTTATGTTATTTTACTTTATGAATCAAGCTTATTGTGCTTGCATTTCATATTTTAGACACTAAGGTTATACTCTGTATTTTAAACTTTACGACTTAACATTTTTGTACTCTTTATATTTTTCCAAATTGTACCATTACCTTTTATATACATTTTATATTCATTTCAAAAGTTGCTGCATAAAACACCAACTTTTTTTATAAGGGGGAAGCTGTTATATTAGAAATATAGTATGATATATAATATCACCGAGACAGGCTTAACCTTCTCAAACATATCATGTTACAAATTGCGCAACAGCTCTTCTCTAATAACCGCTCACGTTGGCTGAGCTTAATGTTTCTTTCTTGGTAATCCCTTATCATGCTGAATTGCCAATTTAATGTTCTTTGTTCTCTTATGTTATAAATACAACCAACAGACATTTGTACCTTCAGTCATATACTCATTTTCGACCTAATACATTCTAAATTTATTATTGTTCATTATTGTACCTAGAGTCAAGCTTGACTCCCAAGTAAATAAAGTTTTTAAAAAGTGATTTCTACAATCCATTATCTAACATTGGCGCAGTCGGTAGGATCTGAAAAACACCCTGTAACCCAGAGGTGGTGGATTTCAATCCTTCAATCAGAAAAGAATCTACGAGAAACAAGAAAAATACAATTTCAAGCAGACAAGCAACGTCTCAACAAGCTCACAAGAAGCATCATATACACATCGAGAAATAATTAGCAAGTAAGAAACATTCCTGGCCCCTGAAAGTCGGTGTCTTCGGCACTTGGAACACGTCACCGTGGATAGGAACACCTAGTGATACCCCTGACGGTACATCCCAGTGTAGCAACGCTTACGAAACCGCATTCGACCTTCCATCTGGACCCCAGGCATGAAGATAGTAATGTAAGTAATTTAAGAATCATCTCGATTTATTTTCTATTTCAAACTGCACTAAACATTTATATTTTATCATTCGTACATTGCATTCACATTTGCATTAAACCCACGACAGTTCTGCAATCTAATTTAGTTGAATATATTATCTAAATATCGTATTACTTTAGCCGATATTTTATTTTATTTTAACACATAAATATTTTCATTGCAATCAATATATTAATTTGACATATATCAAGTTTAATCCTTATCTTGTAACGTTTTTACTGCAATTTAATACTACTACTACTAATAAAGGTTAACGTATTGTTTATACCATATGACTATAATATCTGAATAAGTGCAAATACCATCGCAAAAATAATTTGTTACATGCTTTATACAGAAAAGAATACAATTTCGTTTCCTTTTATTCATTATTATTGCCAGTGGCGTACTCTTGCACCTTTTACAATTAATTTTTATTATTTTTTGTGTGTACCAAATTAATTTTTGTTTGTTTATCTGAAATTTATATACAAATCTTAATAATACAAAATGGCGAACCAACCAAATACTACAGCAAATAATACCAATAACGCTGACGAAACCCTTACCATAGAACCCTACAGGTTAAGTGAGATTTTCTCAATAGTTCCAGAGTTCGACGGGAACCCCATTTTCCTACAAACCTTTATTTCCGCGAGTGTTTACGCATACGGTATGTCCATAGAAGACCAGCGTATTTTACTCACCCTGCATATTAAAAACAAACTTCGCGGAAAAGCTGCCGAATTAATAAATTCAAGGAACCCTGCCACTTGGGCAGAAATTAAAAGCCTACTTGAGGCGCATTTCGGTGATTCACGCGACTTGACAGCCCTTATACAAGACTTACAACGGATTCACCAACTACCTAATGAAACTGCCCTGACATTCGTATCTCGTTTACAAACACATAATGCCAAAATGCACGCTGCTGTGCAAAAACAGACTTTGACGTTGGAAGAAAAGACAGCCCAATCATCCCTAATTGAAACCATGACTCTAACAACACTACTTACCGGACTAGAACCCAAACTTGGACAAATAATCCGTGCCGGAAATCCCAGCGACATGCTAGAAGCAATTAATAGAATCAAACGCGAACTCCAACTGTCCTACTTCGAGTCACAAAAATTCCCAAAACAAACTATCAACAAAAACCCCATCCAGAACCAACAGAGGCGTCCCAACTCCCAACAATTCTGTAATTTTTGCAAACGTAACGGGCACAATTTTAATGAGTGCCGTACAAGACTACAATTCTCACAACAAAATCAGAACTTTAGACAAAACAATTTTGCCAGTCCTCCACAATTTTCTAGACCGAATTTCCAAAATTCTCCCAACCAGCAATATCAAAGAAATTTCACGCCGCAACAAAATTTCCAACAGAATAGGCCTTCTGTAATAAGACCTAATCCGAACTTTCAGAGACCCCCAAATCAACAAAATTCAAATTTCAATCCTAACTTTAACAGACAAAACCCACAGAGAACACATCACGTTAATTTTGACAATAATTTCGACTCTCAAAATTATGATACTAATTTTTACCATGAAACTGATAATTTCAGTGACCCACAATTCCATAACTTCGGAAACTATCAAACTAATTCTAGCCTTGATAACATGGCAAACATGCCACGAGTAAATTATGACGATTACCCCCATTTCCAGCAAAATAACGACGATAACATGCCATACCAAAATGAGAATTATACAGCTAATTCTCAGATGTCGCAGGATTATACTGCTAATCCTCAGGATTTTCCATTAGATCCGGAGTATTCCTTGAATACTCCAACCCAGGAAATAAATTTCGAAGTGGACCAAATATCCAACCAAATTCAAACATTAAACCTGAAAGAGAATTCCGACCCACATTCGAATCCCCAAGAACAGTGTTTCATGTAAAATCACCATCTAACCCTCCGTTTCAAATAAGTTCGAAAAACCTGTATTTCATGAAAGACCCAACAAATAAATTTAATATTCTAATCAATTTAGGTGCAGATATTTCCATTTTCAAACCCAAAGCAACAGAAAATTATAACCTAAGACACCCCGAAAACTTAAATATACAAGTAACAGGTCAAAAAATTAAAATCACTGAATCTGTTCTTATACCGTTCAATTTTAACGATCCACACAAAGTTTATGTATACGATTTGGATACAGATTTCGATGGCTTTGTAGGTAACGACTTTCTAGAATATTACGAATGCATTATAGATTTCAAAAACAATCAACTAATTACCAATTTTGAAAATATACCATTATTTAAAGTTAACGATTATTTACCTTTACAACCAGTTACAAATTCAAACGAAAATATTAACAATCACCTTTCAGATAACACCATTAATCAAAATCTTATTTTTTTCGTACCAGACACTGAAGAAATATTTGAATTTTATTGTGACACTGACGCTATACCGCTAGCTCAGGAACAAGAAAAAATACACTTACCTAACGCCTTTGCAAAGACAAACATACAAAGCGAATTTTTCGAGACAACGTCTGATGAAAACTATCAAAATTCAGAGTCCCATCAAATAGACAAAAGTTCTAAACTTTCAGACATCTCCTGTAAAGACAAAAACCAAAATTTCATCTTTACCGAATCTCGTATCAAAGGAATAATTAAACATAAGGTACAAGAAACAAAAACAATTTCAAATGTAACCCCTACGGTTAACCAACAAAAAATGAACCTTTCAGAAACAAAATCATCTCCTACAGGGAAATTTAAATTGACAACCTTAAATCCAAACATGTCCAATAACAATTCGAAACAAACAATAACATTAAACAGAAAAATGTTTATTTCGCAAACAGTATTCAAAATTAATAATAAAATATTCAGGAAATCGAAAATTCGAAATACAAATAAAGTAAAGAATAATCCAGGAAACACGCATACGATCTTGCATAATCAAAACAAAAGAAAAATTTATATACCCCACACAATCAGGAAAATATACCAACGAAATTCATTTTTATCCCCGGTAAAAACAATACCGAAAATAGTAGAATTTTCTAATTTAATATTTGAACCAGTTCAAAAATTCAAATCTATATTTAAACCTAATTAATAACGAAAATACCGATTTCAGTCTCAACTATATGACGACCCTGCAAATAAAATAGTTACAAAAATTTGCAACCCAAAATTACTTTCAAAATTACCTCACAAATATTTTTTTTAGTCACCTAAACTAAATCTTTTAGAATATTATCAAAAATTAACAGTTTACATTAAAAGTATTTTCCACTTTCTTAGACCTTTCTAAATTAATACTACCAGAAAATTTGACAAAAAAAAACCATTGTATAACAAATTAATTAACTATCAAAACACTTCTCATGTAAATAATTTTATTTCTTCTCTCTATTACTAGGAAACTTCTCCTGTAGTAAATTCTACTTTATGAAACAAAACCTTAATTATAACGAAATATTTTTGTTCATTTAAATAAATGCACATAAAGTAATTACATTTAATTCAAGGAACTCATAATAGTAGTACTACTTTGATAACAGTACCTTGAACTTTTGCACAGAGGCACGTCCTGTATATTTATGGACTTAAACATATTGATAAGAATTGCATGATATCCAGCACCATAGTATCGCATTGCACTCATTATGATTTCTCCCTACACCAATATAAACGCTTTACAAGCACAAGTAATAACAGCTGTTAACTATATAATAATTAATACCAAGGGCAGAAAAATTAAATAATATGCAGTAAGAACTTTTCAGAATTTAATTAAAACTTAAAATCAGGACATACCTTTTCCAAATTAAATAATTGAACTACTCGTAAACCCTGAAAGAAACTCACAAACGTTCAGAAGAAATTTCAGAAACTGAAAATCAAACATTCTTCAAAATGTTCAAAAAAAAATATATGTTTTTTATTTGAGAGGCCCTAAGTAAAAACAAATGAATATATTTACAAGATCACAAACGAACAAACTTCTCAGAAATTTAACACATTTTCTAGACTTTACAAAACTGAATATTCAATAGATTACTCTAAAATTCAAACTTCAAATAAACAACTCTTGGACCGAGAAAACAAACACATCATAACTTTCTTTCAACAAAATAACATAAGAGATCTTCATCACCAAATTATTGATGACATTTTCGAGGAAAAACCCGAATTTTACGACGACAAAATAAATATCCTCTCTAGTAGATCGGTTAGACATAGGAAATACTATATCATTCCTCTACCCTTTGACCCTGAATCCGTAGTAGAACATTTGTTCTTAGCAATATACAAAAATCAAAATGAATTAGATCTTTCTAATACTTACCATGTCGAAAATAACTTAGACCTCCCCATACTCGAAATTCTGTCATTTATCTTCGCAGAAAAGGACCTAAAACTCATTATCTGTCAAAACCTAGTACAAACACCTGACGAAGACCAAAGACCGATAATTCTTGACCAAAACCATACCGGCAAAAACAACCTGCATCGCGGAATAAACGAGACTATGCGTAGGATCAAAAATAAATACAATTGGCAAGGACTAACCAAAGATGTTGAAAATTTCATAAAAAATTGCGAAATTTGTCAACGGACTAAAGTTTGCCGTAAAAACCTTAACAACCCTCTAGTAATCACTGAAACTCCAAGAACGCCTTTCGAAAGAATTAACATCGACCTATTCGAATTTCCTACACGAAATTACGCTCTAACTATCCGTGACGAACTTACAAAATTCACACAAGCCTATGCAGTACCGGATAAAAGCGCAAAATCTGTGGTAAATACCATATTGTTATATTTTCAACATTACGGTACCCCACTGAGGATTCACTGTGATTACGGCGGTGAATTCGACAACAACTTACTAAAAGACCTCTGTACCCTCTACGATATAAAACTGACATATTCTACCGTAGGACATCCCCAATCTAACGGTTCTATAGAACGCTTTCATGCTACTTTAGCCGAAATGATCAGAATTCACAAAACTGAAAACCCAAATGAACATCCTTTTACCATATTGCCGTATGCAGTAATATGCTATAATAATTCGGTTAATAAAACGCACGGTTTTACGCCATACGAACTGATCTTTGGACACACAGCTAATAGACCACCAGAGACCCTGTACAACCAAAAAGACCTAATAACTAAATATGTTAGGGACTTAAATAATAGGATATCCCACTATTACCAAATTGCACGCAGTCGGACTGAAGCGCAAAAACAAAAAGCTAAAATCAGATTCGACAGAAATATCCCAGAAAATCGACCCACGTATAACGTTGGAGACGAAGTATATGTAAAGGAATCCCAAATCAAAAGTAAGTCACAAAATAAATTCAACGGCCCTTTCGAGATCAAAGAAATCTTCCAAAATTCTGCCACTTTGTTAAATCCCGAGACAAATCAAACAAGTAAAGTAAATTTTGATAGAATGAAACCATATACTGAAGATTAAAATTTATTTTCAGGTTTCTACTGCTGTTCGGATCAGCATTTTCTCAATACGAAATAACACCAATAAACAATACTATCGGTGTTTACTATCACAAAGACACGGACATTGTCATCTCACACAAGAAATGGACGTTACTCGTACATAAAAATATATCAACCTTTAAGACAGCTCTTGACAGAAACGACAAAATCTTACAGACAATCCTTACCACCCTTGACCCAGCATACAAAAACATGAACGAATTCGCGAGTGAGGTTAAAACGCATTTAAGCCTCCTAGGACAAATCTCAAAATCCATACAAACTAAATTTGACGAAATACATCTCGACACGAAACGCTACAAACGCGGAATCATAAACGGAATTGGTTCAATATTCAAAGCAATTACCGGAAATTTAGACGCAGAAGACGGTAAATACTACTCTGACTGTATCAATAAATTAAACCAAGACGAACATCAGATAGAAAATTTGATGAAAAATCAAATATCAGTTACAAATTCAGTTATTAAAAATTTTAACACGACAATTCAAAAACTACTAATAGACGAGGAGACATTCAACAAAGACATAAAAGAAATCGAATACGCAATCTTAGACATTACGTATAACGTACGAGCAGTTGAAACAAAATTAAAATTCTTGGAAATTTGTGAACAACTCATGGCGAGCTACCTATTTATAGAGGACAACCTCAACGATATTTTAAATTCGATCACTTTCGCGAGACTCAAAGTAATTCATACGTCTATCATTAACCCCCAAGATTTGGTAAACTCATTGCAGGAAATTTCACAAAACCTACAAAAGAACAATTTGCCACTCCCAATTAAACTTTCAAAAATTGCACAGTATTTAGATATTATTGAATTAAAAGCTTTCCAAATAAACTCGGAATTAGTATTTGTATTAGATATACCCCTAGTAGACCCTCAAACGTACTCTGTTTTCCAATTATACCCCATTCCTATCTTAGATAGTAGAACTGGTCTGTATCATATTTTGTCAACTTCTCAAAAATATATCGCGAGAGATGATGATTCTTTGATGTACATACCCATTGCTGACCTCAGAGAATGCAAGCCACTCCATACCAATACTAAATTATGTCCAAATTTGTTTGCATATCCAATTGACAACAACGCCATATGCGAAGCCCGCCTTTTCAAGGATCTACAAACTCTACCAGAAAACTGTCAAACGTCAACCATCATCGGCCAAGGATACAACATCCAAGAACTAGACGAGAACGTGTGGATGATCGTCAATACAGAGCCACTAAAGATGACTATCAATTGCCCGAAAGAGACCCCAAAAACCGACACCATCCTCAAAAATTGTATAATTAAATTACAACCAAATTGCTACGCCTTCATAGGTATCACGAAGATCCAAGCCAGCTCAGGCGAAACGACAGACGTGAAGAACGACGCTCACCCTATACAAATCCCGTTCGAGTGTTGCAACCAGGTTCCGGACAAAGTTCGAGTGCCCAACCTGAAACCACTAAAACTAAGTGATCTGAACACCGAAGACCTCGATGTCGCCAGACACCAACTAGACCAATATTCAAAAGACTTAGACGACCTAATCAAGGAACCTTTCATCACGAGACACATTTCTTGGTTTACCTATCTTACCATAGTGCTAATTTTCGGACTCTTATTCTTGTATCTATTCTGTAAGTGTAAAGCAAGAAGACGAAGACTAGCCATCAACGTTTCCACGACTCCTCCATCTCCACCAAGGCCTAGTGAACCCCTCAGGACAATCACTAGCCTGTTTCATCAACGAAGACGACCTACCTTAAGAAGAGAAGACAACGAAGCCGAAGACATAGAACTTAACTAAATACAAACTGTTTTGTGCCTTTTTACTGACTTTTAGTGCTAGACTCTTCAGTGAATTTCATTTCATTTGTTTAATCATTATACTTCATTATTTTTCTATCCTTTGTTAATTTCAATTTTATTAACATTTTTACGTTATTTTCATTTAAACTTATCATACTCATATTTTAAGCTTTTATATTAAAGCTATATTTTAACCTTGGGAATATTTTACCCCATTTTAAGACAAACTTATTATGTTTGTATTTTACGCTTTCTTGCTAAAGCTATACTTTAACTCTAACATTTTTATGTTATTTTACTTTATGAATCAAGCTTATTGTGCTTGCATTTCATATTTTAGACACTAAGGTTATACTCTGTATTTTAAACTTTACGACTTAACATTTTTGTACTCTTTATATTTTTCCAAATTGTACCATTACCTTTTATATACATTTTATATTCATTTCAAAAGTTGCTGCATAAAACACCAACTTTTTTTATAAGGGGGAAGCTGTTATATTAGAAATATAGTATGATATATAATATCACCGAGACAGGCTTAACCTTCTCAAACATATCATGTTACAAATTGCGCAACAGCTCTTCTCTAATAACCGCTCACGTTGGCTGAGCTTAATGTTTCTTTCTTGGTAATCCCTTATCATGCTGAATTGCCAATTTAATGTTCTTTGTTCTCTTATGTTATAAATACAACCAACAGACATTTGTACCTTCAGTCATATACTCATTTTCGACCTAATACATTCTAAATT
Organism: Leptura quadrifasciata; assembly: GCA_963675555.1. Lineage (NCBI taxonomy): Eukaryota > Metazoa > Arthropoda > Insecta > Coleoptera > Cerambycidae > Leptura > Leptura quadrifasciata. The sequence continues at coordinate 71,146,275 of OY776678.1, forward strand.
TATTATTGTTCATTATTGTACCTAGAGTCAAGCTTGACTCCCAAGTAAATAAAGTTTTTAAAAAGTGATTTCTACAATCCATTATCTAACATACATATATATAAAACAATACTCTGCAGAGACAAATTGATAATTATTTCATATAAGGACTATTAAGGAGATATTCTGGCATTTAGTAAAAACTCATCAAAACTGTAGGGACATGTTTCAAGAAAGTAACAATTTAATTTATTTTTAAATAAAAAAATATTAGAGATAGATTTTATCTCCAGTGGAACTGCATGAAATGCCCGCATTGCTCTGTAGTATACTCCCTTTTCAAATGATGATGTTTGATGATGAGGAACTCTCGGTGCATTAGAATTTCGAGTTGCCATCATCCTACCATTGTACACATTGAGAAGGTATGTTAAATCGTACCAGAAACATAAAAAGACGCTTATACACAAGTTTTTCAATAATTTTGGAAAATACTGATAATAAAGAAATAAGCCTATAATTTTTAGCTGTCGATCTGGACCCTTTTTTATAAATGGGTATAATTTTAGCATGCTTCCATACGTCTGGGAAAAACCCATTTAAAAAACAGTGGTTAATAATTAATGCCAATGGTTCAGATATTTGATGAGCAATCGTTTTTAATAAAGAACAGGGAACATCATCTAAACCAGCTGAATTCTTGTTAGGTAAATTCAGAATAATACTTTCAATTTCTTTAACTGTCGGTGGGTGTTAGAAAAAAAACCGAATTGAACTTTATTTTTGTGAGAAAATTGAGGATTACTCTGCAAATTGACTTGAGATGCAATAAATTCATTCATGAACATTTCGACAATCTCAGTTTGATCTTCAACTAACTTCCCATTATTGTCGATTAGATTTATTTTTGAAGGTTCATTATTGTTACCATTAGCTGCATTTATTATTTGCCATACGGCTTTAGATTTATTATATAACAACATAATTTTATTGGTATTATATCAGCCTGGACGAATCCACAAATTTATTGTAGTCCTGTTTGCGAACTTTATATAGTTGTAATAAATCGGGATTTTTGCTATGTATATATAAAGTGATGCAGATCTCTGGTTATCAGATATTTTTATTATTTCTGGGGTGATCCATGGTGATTTGCATTTTTTTGCTAGTTTTATTTTCGTTAACGGGAAAGCAATGTCAAAGTGGTATTTAAAAGTTGGTAACTAATAAATCAGGGGTTTTGATTTCCATGTTCTCACAGGTTTCATTCATTATTAATTCTTTAAAATATTTTTATTAAAACAATAATATAGGACAAAGCAAAATAAAAAAATATAAAGATAAAAAAGTGTAGAGACATATATGATACATAAAACATATAGTATATATACAATGCAAGTGATACAAGTATATGTGGGGTAGTAAATTGTAATTTATAATAAAATTACAATCTGTCATTTAAAAACTCGTTTAGTCCTTAATACGCTTAATGGAGCTGACATAGCCGTTTGCCTTAGATGGTAACCTCCAAAATATTAGCTGACACAAATGATCGGACACATGTGCATCCATCGCTAAACCATTTACCTCATCAATATGAAAATTGCTAAATATGTTGTCAATACAAGATTCGGAGGATACACCATATCTGGTAGGCGAAGAAATGTGTCTTTTGAGGCCAAAGGAATCTAGAGTTTGACATAACTTTAATGAGTTATTTGAATTAACTAAGGAATCAATGTTAAAGTCGCCACACAAAACAATATACCTGTTGTGTTTATGTGTTAATTCTAAAAGGTTGTATATATTTTTGAAAAATCTAAGTCCCCAGTATAAGAGAGCGATATACACATATTACATATATTAAATTACCCTCGTAAGATATTTTACTGCTACAGTATTCAAAGTCTTTATCGATTGCTGGCATATCTACAGAGTTAATACTAGCATTTAAAGATTGCAATGCATAAATTGCAACACCTCCACCTTTAAAATTAATGCAGCTGTAGTAATTTGTTAATAAGTAGTTATTTAAATTGAAATAATTAGTTTCACAAGGTTTGAGCCAATGTTCACTGACACATAGAATAGTTGGATAGTTAAATCTATTTAAGGCAGCATCCAGCATGTTTAATTTATTTTTTATGCTGCAGACATTTACATGCATAACTGTAAAAGGCTTGTTATTATTTGCATTAGAGAGTGTATTATCCGAAATTCGCCTAATATCTAATCCATTGTCAGGCCCACCTGAGATAAATGAGGATTTAAAAAATTATCCTTATTTGAAATCAAGTCTGAATTACAATTTAGATGAGCTATATTACCAGAAGAAAGTAAGTCACGATTATTATTATCATCCTTATTAGCCCCATAATTAGTTGCATGGAGAACATCTAGTATTTCTAACCCTATTTGGATGTTCTCACATATTTATTAAACTTTCCTGATGTACGTTTTGGTTTGATTGCTTTGTATTATTAAAAATTAAATTTTTTGAAATAGTATGAGTACTATGGATTACTTTGGCTATTTTGGTACAAATTTCAAAATTGGGTAATTTAATACCTGTTTTGCCATTTATATCAATAAATGACATAATTCCCTGGGTGTAATTATTTAATTTTGCTAGAAGTTCTGCTAATTTACTGTTAAATTTGTTTATATGTCTATTATTTTTGTTTATACAAAGTTTTGGAGTTGACAAAAATATGAAATTAGTAGTAGTATGGGGTATTAATATTAGAATTTTATTCCTTGCCTCATATTGTTTGAATATTGTGGGGAGTTGCTGGGGTTCCTTTGGTTGAATAGTGTTGTTTCCTGTCTTACTATTTTTAATATATGAATCAGTATTTCCAGATAATGGATCGATAATTTTAGTAAACATTTCATAGAAAAAAATTTATGAAAACGATATTCATGAATCACACCTGATGGTTAGTTTTGATGTAGTTAGTCTTTTTACCAATGTTCCGGTAGATGAAACCTTAAAAATAGTTAAAGACAGGTTGGTAAATGATAATAATTTGGAAACTAGAACTAAATTAAGTGTAAATAGCATAATGGAACTCTTAACACTGTGTATAAAAACAACCTATTTTCAATTGGACAAGCAACCACCAATTTTAAGCAACATATTTATGGAGAACTTTGAGAACACACATGTTCAAAATTGTATAAACAAACCGGTTGTCTGGTGGAGATATTGTTACGTGTTTACAGTTTTCAGTAAACACTTTGTGGATTCAAATAACTTGCAACAAGAATTTTCACTAACCACTATTTTATTAATCACTAAAATTACACTAGTAAATACTTAAAAATCACACAACTAATAATAACTTAATCTAATATAAATTCACTACTTTTAAAACACTATGTACTTTACTATTCTTCTTAAAATTGTCAACTCTTGTCTAACCTAAAAACTCTCTCAACTGAACTGTTTACTTCACTGAACTCAATTCTTCTTTATACTTCACTAAACTGTACTGTTTCCCCATCTGCTGGATTCACCTCTTTATATACACCCATAGAAATGTACCAGAGCAGTATTCCATAATTTTCTGGAACCCTACAGAGTTTTCTACTATGTGATAGATGACTGTTCGTCAATTGGCTCATAGATGGCGCCACCCCACCTACTGGCCATGAACACAATACAGGTTTCCCTTCACTTTGAACAGGGACTTAATTTTCCCCGTTAGAGGGCAGCACATAACAGTATCATAGAAGATACCAAAGTCCCCTAAGGTTGAACTATAGATAGTTATAATAAGCAAGTTGGGGTCATGCACTTCAGTGGCTGATATTTCACAATGTAGTTCAATTGATAAGGAATTTTAAAAATGATTTGATTTAGGCGCATTATTAATATTAAGATTATTTCTAGCAAAGATGGTTGTCCCTCCATGAGTGGATACATTGCGACTAAAACTAGATATTAAATTATAACCATCTATATGTGTATGTTCAATATCCTCACAAGTTAACCAATGTTCTGTAATACATAATTATAAGTTGTATTGTCATCGTTAAAGAAAGTTTGAAGTTCCAGGATCTTATTTCTCAGGCACTGTATGTTAATATGAAGTATATTTGTAGCTTTTTTTATTAGATTATTTGATTTTATGAATTTAGTAGTAAAGTCTGGACTCCCTATAGTTTCTTCTCTCGAAGTTTCTTTGCCGATATTACCTGTTCTGTATTTCGGAAAAAATGTAAACTTATTAGCACAATGATACCTTCAGGCCAGAGATCGGGATTTATTAACTGATTTGCTATATCTTCCCGTGTTTCCACTCAACTTGCGTAATCTCCAGATTGGACCTTAAGCTTTTCAATGAAAAATGTCTCATTGCCAAAGTTGTCCTGTAGATATTCTAAGAGATCGGATTCAGTTACCTCATTAGCTAACCGTTATACCTGGGCTGAACTTTTCTTATAGATTACAGCAGCTACCAGTTTATTGTTTGATTGATTGGCTTTAAGCGTTCCAGTAACAAAAGCTGGTTTGCAAAAATTCTCAACTTGATCTGATGATATTTTCTTTTAGGTAATGTTGAGTTTGTTAAGTTCTTCAACATTATCTAAAAGGAAATATCATCAGTTCTGTATAAATAGTAAGTATATGGAAATATCATAAACAGAATCTTAAAGCTGTGTAGGTATTTGACATACACAGCAAGTACGAGGTCTTTGAAAAAAGCGTTGAAAACGGAAAGACTACTTTCCGAAACGTCAGCAAAATACATTATTTCTCTGGTTATTCGGATTTATATTATTTGTAAAACATAACCTCTGGCTGTTCCTTTGATGTGAACGTCACAGGCGCAGAAACTTTTTTCCAATAATTCTATTATTTTGTAGATTAGGTGATTTGTTTTAGAAGAGGATAATACATGTGGTAAAAAACCCAAATAAAAGGAAAGAATATTCGTAGAATGCCACAAATAACTTTCAGACAATACAAGTCAATATTAGTTTCCTTTAATATTGCCAGGTCATTGTGGAGATCAATTATATGATTTTGAATGCTAGTGACGTGTTTCGTCACATTTTCTTCATATCAGTTATTATAATGCAGAGTTCTTGAGATGTTCTCTGTGAGTTTTTATTAGCCGTATATTCAGGCACCAAAAACGTATGTCTTTTTTTCAAGAGTACCGCTCTTAATTCAGTCATTGTTAATTGTGTACAGTTCTGACATACTTAATTTTCAGTTACACTTATCACAATTAATTTGTTCAGAATCTGATTTTCCACACTTTAAGCATTTATTCATTTTGTGTAGAAATGTTGTAACAGTAACAGTAAATGTTTAATTTTTTTTAATAAAAAATATGTATACATTTTCAAGATAATCGTACAAAAACTTTTTTTGTTGGGAATGTCCTTAAATATCAGAAATGTATTAGTAAAAATCAGTAAGCTCTGGTTTCCATGGTGATATATTAGAATATAATTTATTTTCTAATTTAGTTGCCTGAAACAAATGGGTTGTCACGCTTACATATTTATTTATTTTTAATTTGTGTCCTTCACAATAATTTAAAAAAATTCTACTCTCAATTAAATACAGAAGGTACTTTAGTAAAACGCAATTTTAAAAAATAGATAATATGTTATCAAGTAAGAATACATTTTAAAAAAATACTTAAAATTTTCTTTTCAGATCGATTGAAATCTTCAACAAGATTTGATGGAGTATTGAATTGATACTTGTTAGATGCTTTTAGGAATCATTTTAAGAGTTATAAATTGGTCAATAAAAAAACATGGAAAGTTGCTTTAACAACTCGACATCTTTTTAGCATCATCAGGACAATTGACTTGTGATACCATGAAAATGAAATGGCGCCTCACAATACTTTGCTCAAGTGGAGTCATTATTTCATGAGAATTCTCATGTTATGAGCAAAAACCTGCTTTGGTAAGACCATAAAACAAATATTTAATAACATGCATTAATTCGGTATTATATTTACAATTATTTCTTACATGTAATAGAGTGTTTGGTTCAGAGATAGTTTTTTGGCTTTGCCTATGAAATAATAGTATCTTCAAAGTTAGGTCCGTATATGTCAAGTGAATATTCTCTCGCACATCTGACCGTAGTGTAAAAATGCTTTTACGATTTTGATAGAAAAATGCTTGATTGTACTACCATAAAATCGCTTTTGTTATCTTAGTTTCTTTGATGATTTTTTTCTAAAATCATTATTTTAAGAGATTTTTGCAATAAAAGTTCTAGTCTACCTCCTGTTTTCCATTTATGATTATTTTATCTATAACAGGATGCTTAGCAACCTGGAAAAGCTGAAGAAATCAGAGAATTAGACACTGTTAGGTAGTAATCAGGCAAGTCACAAAAAGTCAACAACTGTCCGGGAATTTTTACGTATTTTTTGCTTAGTGTAATGCTAAAACTATAATTTGCAATTTCATTATTGAAGTATTTAAAAAGTGGTCTGCATTTTGCACAGAAAGGAGCGAACTTAGGTGCGTCTTTACTGTACATATCTGTCGATATGTGAGGTAAAGAAACGTCCGGCGCGTTTAGTACTTGGATGGATGATCGCTTTAAGGGAACATGTGTCCTTACCCCGCATCTTCTAGTGGTTTGTATATCGGTGTATACGCAGAAGCTATGCAATCTTAGGTGAGGATTGAGTAGTGGATAAACCAATTTTTGAAGGGGGTGTAAATTTGTTGGTCCCTTGTGTATTAAATGTTAGGCAACTTAGGCAAATTAAAGATTCCTGCTCTTCGAAAGAGAAGAGCTCTGCAAATGTCTGGTTGGGGGTAGCTTGTCTACAGGCAGTGGTGATAGGAGTGACTATCCCAGAATTTCTCCATGGGGGGGAGGCAACAAAGATGGAGAGCACATTTGTGTACACGTAGCGTTAGCTGCAAGGGGATCGGTAGGTGAAAAGTTTTTGGAAGATCAAAATTACTGTGATCTGTTGAAAAGTAATGTATGTTAGAGAGATCTTAATAATTGGTAATCGTTAGTTACTAAGTTCATGTGTCCATGGGGGGGGGGGGCTCCTATGCCCCCCTTGGGGTGGGGCCTCAGTGATGGAAACAGGGCAGCATTAAATAAATGTATTTAAAAAAATAGATTTAGAGAAGGGTAATAGTAGAAATAATTTCAAGTTAATATTTCAGTTATGAATTGTTAATAAAATAAATTGTTATTTGCCAATAGTTGCAGGGGGGGGAGGTCATGTTTCTTAATAAATATTGGTTTAGCGGCTTTATGTGATACATGTTTTCAAATGTCCTGAAAATTCCAACACTACTATTGACAGCAATTTTGGCAGTCATGCGATGCCATGATGGTATGGAGAAGCTTTTTTTTTGGAGAAGGTTGTCAAAAGCAAGCTGTTCTTTGCATATCAGAACCAATGGTCTAAATAAGATTTTATTCTAAATATGTTTGTGTGGCTCTTAACTAAAACTTAAATAAATTTCTATGTTGTGATTTTACCCCATTAACCACTTATAGTGTTATATAGATTGACGGTTCATAAAATAAATAAGGAAACTGCACTAAATGTTTGGTGGTTTTTCGCAAAATGTTTATCCCATCGCTCAGGTGGGAACTTTTTGAATCATTATTCCTGTAGTCTGGGGTCCCATGCCTCTTTTTTAAAGTAATAACTAATAGACTGAATTTTTGTGAGTGACTTCATTTTTCCTCTACGAAAATTCTCGGTAGAGATAGATAAAGTTCTACGCAGCTGCTAAACATGTTGATCATGGAACTGACACTTTCATGGCGTAGGACTGGAAAACCTTGTAGGACCATTTGAATTTGACCATTAGATTCCAAAAATAATTAAACAATAGTGTGACAATCAGCCTGTTAGTGTAAATAAACAGGGAGCTTGTCTTACAAAAGCGATTTAAATATGTAAGAAATATGTAAATATGTGAAAATAACGAGGTCAGAAATTTTGTTACTAACTGGCTGATTTTTAAACTATTGTTCAATTTATATTTTTGAAATCGAATTGTCCTACAAATTTTGTGGCAGCTTTTCCACTCCTATATCATGAAAGTGTCAGCTGTACGATCAACATGTTTAGTGGCTGTGTAGAACTTTATCCACCTCAGAGAGAGAAAGAGTTGGAAGACTCCTCAAAACGAAGCCACTGACGAAAATTCAGCCTGTTAGTAATCAGTTTAAAAAGGGGGTGTGGGACCCCGGACCCTGATAACATGGAGCGTTCATAATCGAAATAGAAACATTTTTTTTGTTATTGTCAGTATAAATAGTTAATATTGTAAAAAAATTATATAAAAAATATTTTTAAAAAAATCTTATTTAAATGCTCCCTAAAGTAGAAAATAAACTTTGAAATAAATCAAATCCATCATTTTGTTACATTATATAATTTTTTTTATGATATAAAACCTTGTCGCGAGATTTTCCTGTGTAAAGGAGATTGCTCGCTACATACAAGCTTTAATATCATAAAAACAATTATACAGAATGTAACAAAATGATGGGTTTGATTTACTTCAAAGTTTATTTTCTACTTTTTTAGAGCATTTATATAAAAGTTTTTTTAAAATATTTTAACCTCTCCACAATAAAATTGTGAGAGGTTACTAAAATTGGTTCAAAAACGAAAATTGAGATAACATCAAATCTTTACGTTTTGAGGTCCTAGGACCAAAAAAGTGGTTTTTGAAAAATGTCTGTGTGTGTGTGTGTGTGTATGTGTGTATGTATGTGTGTTAGCACGATAGCGCCGAAACTACTGAACAGATTTGAATGAAACTTTGCGTGTGCGTTTCTTTAGTGTCCCAGAAGATCTGAAAAGGTTTTGGTTGAGATCGGATTACGTTTAGTGCCATTTTGACGCAACAAGTTGTTTATTTTATATTTACTTTCAATTTGCAATGGAACCATTGAAAAGCAGTTAAAATTCTGATTTCAACGATATATCATACTTCCACCCTTTCGATTTGGTTTCCGTGAAAAAAATTAAAAACAAAGCAAATATGGCATAGATCGCATTTCGCATGACATGATCGATGCGCGTAGCGGTTACATCGTGAAACTCGTCACATCACGTGTCAATTCACGTGTGAGGGTTTCTTCACTGCTCTAGAAGTAGAGCGGATTACGTTTAGTGCCGTTTTTAAATATATATACAGACAAATCGAAGAATTAAACTACAAATATTCCTCTAAAATCTAGTAAAATTACTGAAATGCTAAGGTTTGATTTAACAAAGACAGCCGCGAGCAATCGGATTGCAATGAGCAAATTTTGATGATTGTCATTATCATCGTTTGTCATCCGATAATGTTGGTGTCATGTCATGTTAATAAGATTTCGGCACATTTGTAACTTTTAGTGGATTGTCACAAACTTTAAAGGTAGATGTAACAATATCAATATCATATGCTTTCTGTACCTTCGTTGGTGAATTTATTATAGATTATCACTTACCAATTTTCAGTTTGTTGCTTTACAAATCTGTAGTATTTAGGATAACTAGACTTTCTTAGTCGTTCAAGTGATGTTAAAGTTGTTAATATCCTAATAGTATATTATTCAACGAGCGATAATGTAGGTAATAACTCGCATAGATGATTGTAAATTCATTAAGTTGAGGGTTTTTTAGTGCCCCAGAAGATCTGAAAAGGTTTTGGATGAGATCGGATTACGTTTAGTGCCGTTTTGTTACACAATTTAATGCTCTTTTCGGCTTCAAAGATCCACCGAGTGGGGAGGTTCCAGCCGCTTCCAGTAGCTGCCGATTTTTTTTATATAATTTTATTTTTTACTTTTTAGCCTTTTAATATGCTGTGATCCCCAGACATTGGATCATAAACAGTCGTCCGCCATCTTGAACTAAATTTTTGACTACAAATTCGTAATCTGCGACCCCGAAAATCTCCATCAGATATCGATATATTCGCAATCGCCGAACCCGAAATCCTCCCGATATCGATTTTGATCGATTTAGACCATAAATGACAAAAGTCGTCCACTATATTAGGGCCGCCATTTTGAGTTTCTAAATTTTGACCAAGAATTCATAATTGGCGATCTCCAAAACCCCAAATATTGATTTTGAGTCGAATCGGAGCACAAACGGTAAAGTCGTTCGCCATTTTGAAGCCGCCATCTTGTTTTTATTATATGAAAATGAGAACTAATCGAAATTTTGATTGCAAGATTTGGCCTAAACAAACAAACATCACAAGTTAAATAAAAGCTTTTAAAAAATTTACATATTTCTCTGTTTATAATTTTTCGAAAAAATTCTAATTTTCGTAGATTATTGGCGATTTACTCCAATCAATGAGTGCTCAAAAGAGGGGTGTAGAGTATATGGAATATGCGAGACTTTTTGGCTTCAGGACTTCGGTAGGAGTAGTTAGTAGGTACCTAAACATATTGTTATGTGCTGCCCTCTAACAGAGAGGAGAGTTGTAATTACTCCCTGGCCAGAAGTGTGGCGCCATCTGTGGGCCAACTGGCGAACCACCATTTAGTAGTGCCTAAGAAAATTATAGAGAATTCCAGTATATTTCTGGAAAGTTCTACAATGATATTCTGGACATTCCAAGTGGGTATATAAAGAGGTGAAGCCAGCAGATGGGAAAACAGTAACAGTACAGTTTAGTGAAGGATAAACAGTTCAGTTTAGTATCCAGTACAGTTCTGGGTAATCTGTGGTTCTGGTTACAGAGACAGTTTGTAGAAGAAGAGTTCAGTTGAGTGAAGTAGGCAATACAGAGTTTTTAGGTTAGATAAAGTTGTCAAGTTTAGGAAGAAAAGTACATAGTGTTTTAAAAGTAGTGAATTCATATTAGATTAAGTTATTATTAGTTGTGTGATTTTTAAGTATTTACTAGTGTAATTTTAGTGATTAAATAAATCAGTGGTTTGTGAAAATTCTTGTTGCAAGTTATTCGAATCCACGGAGTGTTTACTGAAAATTGTAAGCACGTAACAATATTAAAAGTCCCCATCCCTAGTAGGTGAGCTTACGGAGGGAGGGGGGAAGGTCCCATTTTTGGGTTTTTCGATTATATCGGAACGGTGGACTCTAGAAAAAATAAAAATGAGAGCTAATTAAATTTCCAATAAAATTGTTTCTATACATATTTGTCGAATTTCCAACGGTTTTCGGGATATACGTTAATTGAAAATCGATAATTTTCGAAAAAATCATTTTTACCAAACTCTTTTTGTCAAACATTTGCTTCTAGTGTCTCCCACGATCGTTTCTCAGAAAAATTGTCACAGACGAAGTTGTAGAGCATTAAATTTCCTTCAATTTGATATACACTTTTGCTACTTTATCTTCAACCAATCAAAGAATCTCTAACGTATACGCTCATTTTGTTCCCTCATAACAATATATAAATTTAATAATTTAATTATCAATGGTCATTTGGGTTTTTGCTCAATAAAGTACTTTCATTATTATTATTATTATTAATTTCCTGGCACCTGGCCAGGCATCATAGGCAAGAACGGTTTGGGCAACATGAACGCTAACGGTCAACTACTCCTAACTAAATGCGCCGAACATGATCTAATTATAACAAACACCATTTTCCGACAAAATGATAAATTTAAAGGCACCTGGCGTCACCCCAGATCAGGTCACTGGCATCTACTGGACTATGTTATCGTACGTAGGAAGCATCTCAAGGACGTCCAAATTACAAAGGCACGCAATTGATAGCGAATGTTGGACCGATCATCGTCCTGTCGTCTCTAAAATGAAAATTGTTATGAGACCCAAACAACGAAGAACTCAAGTAAAACGTAGACTCCGTCTCTGTATTAGTAAATTGCGTGACCAACAAACCATCGAACAGCTAAAGCAAAAAGTTCAAGAGAATTTGAGTGCACTAGAAGAAACCAATTCTGTTGCTACTACCTGGACGCAAATTAAAGACAGTTTAAAAAGTGCGAGTGAGGAAATTCTTGGCACTGCAGCAAGTAAAAAACAGGAGGACTGGTTCAATGATAATGAAGCTTTTATATAAGAACTTCTTGACCGCAAACATATTGCCTTCCAAAACGCTATCAACCACCCCAACGACTCATCAAAAGCAGAAGCTTTTACCCAATCTAAGTATGAAACGCAACGCGAAATCAGAAGAATAAAGAACGAGTGGTGGGCAAGCAAGGCCAGAGAAATTCAAAGGTACGCCGATTCACACGACTACAGGAATTTCTTTCAAGGAGTAAAAGCAGTGTACGGCCCCAGTCGGAAAAATATGTGCCCTATTAAAGATTTAAATGGAAATCTCCTCAAAGAAGACCAGGAAATAAGAGCCCGATGGAAAGAACACTACTCTAACATTCTTAACCAGCAAAGTCAAGCCGATCACGATATTATAAATCTTATCCCTCAATATGACACCTTCGAAGACTTCGATAAACCACTAACAACGGAAGAGATCTTAACCGCCATTGGGCAGCTAAAAAATAACAAATCTTCCGGCGCCGACTCACTCCCAGCTGAGATCTTTAAAGCTGTGTCGTCAGAGCTCATACCCTACCTCAAAAAACTGTTTGATGTCGTGTGGGAAAGTGGTCAAGCTCCGCAGGAGTTTCGTGATACACTTTTAATCAACCTCTTCAAAAACAAAGTGAGCGCTGCGGACTGTGGAAATTACAGGGGTATAGCTCTCCTGGCTGTTGGAGGGAAGATACTCACTAAAGCGATGTCAAATAGGCTAACACCTGTTATGGAAAAGTTACTTCCTGAAACACAGAGTGGCTTTAGAGCAAACCGAGGCACATCGGATTTAATCTTCACACTTAAACAGCTTCAAGAAAAAGCACTCGAACATCAAGGAGAAATTCACATGGCCTTCATTGATTTAACCAAGGCGTTTGACTCGGTGGACAGGGAAGTGCTCTGGAAAATTATGTTCCGCTTAGGTATCCCTAGAAAATTTGTGGAAGTATGTCGCAGTCTACATACAAACAACAACGCCCAGGTTATGTATAATAATGAGGCAACCGAACCTTTCCAAACCTTCACTGGAGTTAGGCAGGGATGTGTCCTGGCACCCCTACTCTTTAATTTGTTTACCACTGCTCTAACAATTATTGTTGACAACAAACTGACAGTCAGAGGAATAGGTCTCAGATACCGTTTTGATGGCGGTCTCTTTAACATAGGGCGCTTTAGAGCTTTCACGAAGACATGCACACGATTCATTTGTGACCTCCCTTTGTCAACGAAAAGGCTGTCTACAGAGCAGTTGTCATTCCAACACTGCTATATGGATGTGAAAGCTGGGTCACTTACCGTCGTCATGTGAAAGAATTAGAACGTTTTCAGCAAAGACACCTCAGAAGTGTGATGAAAATCCGTTGGTTCCATCACATATCAAACGTGGAAGTGCTCAGGAGTGCGAACAGCCTTCCAATTGAGGTGCTTATTTCAAGAGCACGCCTAAGATGGGCAGGTCACGTTCATCGTATGCATGATAACCGCCTTCCTAAATGTACACTTTATGGTGAATTGCTAAGCGGTAGAAGAAGGCGTGGCGGTCAACGAAAAAGGTTCAAAGACGCTCTCCATGAAAATCTAAAATCCTGCGGTATTGCAGACGAGCAATGGGAACAACTTGCAGCGGACAGAACCGAATGGCGAGGGGTTGTGGCCAGCTATCAAGGAAATGTTGCTGCAAGAAGGTCGAATCCAAGACCTAACAGGTCTATGTTTGTCCTGACTGCGGTCGACATGTGCTCTCCCGAATTGGCCTCTATGGCCATAGTCGTGTGCACCGTAGATATATAATATATTATTATTAGCCGTTACTCGAGTCCAAGTATAAAAATGTTACAGTCGATAAATTGTGTATAATAAAAAACAAGTAAAAGGTGTAGTCTATTGTAATTTCCATTCATCTACGGTTGCTTTTTTAATAATATAATATTAATTTCATTATATAAATCAGAAAGAAAAGTATTTTATGTTGAATTTGAATAAACGTTTCACAAATAATGTAGTTGTAAAAGGTATTGAATGTAGAAAAAACAGTGTACGACCCGTCAACTTCACCGACCCCGGAAATGGGTTGGGGAGGCCCCTCGAGGGACAACAAAGACCGGCCACCTGACTTCTTCCAAAAGAGTGGGTGGAGGGGATGAGGTTCTCCCGCACTTTTTCTCTTCAGTTTCAGTGCATTTCAAACGTTCGTGTGTTGTAGGTGTGTTTTTGTGTGTGTTATTTGCGTCCGTTTTTTCTTCTCTCATGGTATGGCGCTCCAACCACAGAAAAATCCGTCAATGAGTTACACTACAAATCATTAGTCAAAGCAGCTGCAAGCATGAAAACTGATCTCTCAACTCTCCCTCGAACTGAAGGAGCTGTTAAGCAGCATGCATTTCAGATGGTTAAGAGAGAAACATAATGGTGGAGCGCTGAATTGGAGTTGGGAGAGGAGAAATGACCAACTAATTCCGAAACTGTCAGAGTTGGATGCTGCTCCTGACAAAATCTTGAAGATAATTTTTTTGCCGATGCATGAAAGGGCGTGACAGTGGCAGGGTTGTAGAAAGGCATCGTTAAACTGCTCTGTCGCATGCCCGAATTGCAAGGGCAGTTGCAACAACGGAGTCGGAATATTAATTCAGGAAGGTGAAGAAGATGAATGAGCCTCAACCCCTCCGCCTCAAAAAAACCAAGATGTCACTATGAATGCTTATTTTTTCATTTTTTAATTACTATTAGTCCATGTTAATACTTTCATTACTTATGATTCATAATAACATAATAAAAGCTATAATTATAAAAAAGTATTGTATGCCAATTGCAACTACCTTATTTCTATTGTTAAAATGTTGTTAATCATCATGGTAGCGTCAACATACTCATTTCTAGAGGAACATCGAAATTGAGTGTATATGTTAGAAATTCTATAACTTTTGGTTAGTTGAAGATAAAGTAGCAAGAGTGAATATCAAAGTGAAGGAAATTTAATGCTCTACAACTTCGTTAATTTTTTTAAGAAACGATCGTGAGAGGCACTAGAAGCAAATGTTTGGCAAAAAGAGTTACGTAAAAATGATTTTTTCAAAAATTATCGCATTTCAATGTATATCTCGAAAATCGTTGGAAATTCGATAAATATGTATGGAAACAATTTTATCCGAAATTTAGTTATCTTTCATTTTAATTTAGAACATATTTTTTCTAGAGTCGACCGTTTCCGAGATATAATCGAGAAACTCAAAAATGGGACCGTAAGCTCACCTCCCAGAGACAAGGACTTTTAGTATGTTTACTAACTACTACTAACAAAGTCCTGAAGTTAAAAAGTCTCTCATATTCCATGCACTCTACAATATATTCATTGACTGGACTAATTGGCCTAGTTACAATTTTTGAAAATGTCAAAAGTGTAGCCAGTAAAAAATCAGAAAAGCTTTGGTTGGTCTCCATGACAGGTTTTAATTGAAATAAAGTATCTATAAGTTAATTGTTTGAAAAATTTGGCATCTTTTATTTCAAACAAAGTTGTCATGCTTATATTAATTTATCGTTTGACAAAAATAAGTTTAAAACGATTTATTACAAAAGTTTTTTCGTACTTCAATATGAAAGGTAAAAAGATTAAAGTAAAAGAGAAAATTTCTGAAGAAATTTAGTTAATGGAGAAATTTGAAAATAACTTTCAATTTTTTTACAGGATAAACATCTTCAAGCTTTGATGAAGGATTTGAAATTATTTGATGCATTTAGGAAATATTTTAAAACTCAACCTCTTGGATCATCTTTTCTGCATCATCGGGCCAGTTGACATCCTGATGGAAACTTGATATAGGATGAATACAACATGATGTCATCAAAACAATAATGCACTTTAGGATACTGCACTCAAACGGAGACGTTAGTCCATGATTTCATTATTAGCGAAGGCCTGCCATTTTTCTGTTAGTATTAAAAAAAAATTTCATTTAATTAAATTTACGTTTACATATATATATTTACTTAATCCTTTCGCTATGAAAACCGTACTAGTATGGTTTAATCCTGATGTCAAAAGAGGATGAAGACTGTTTGTTTATTTGTTAACCATTTGTTTCTCGGTTGACGTCCACATCTGCCTTACATTTTCTGTATTATTTGTTGGATATTTAAGTGCTTCTGTCAATTACAGTTGATTTGGCATAAAAGCAGTGCCATGAATTAACGTGATCTTCAGTGGGTGTATCTAGAAGATTTTGTGGACAAATGCTTTCATTATTTAAAGCCCTTTTACACAAGGCCATTAGGTAAGCCAGTCCACTAAGACAAGGCAGATGCCAGTCCATTAAATTTTCTGAATACGTTTACACATAAGCCGGCATTAAATAATACAAAATATACATCTACAAATAGACGCAATTTACTGGTCACTGGTCTGGGACTAGCTTACTGGCTAGGACTAGGAATGCACATTCACATTAGGCCAATAGGTGAGCCAGTCCAACGCGCGAGTGGTGGGGGAAGCTGATAGGCACCGAAAAATAGAAACCGTTCTATTAGAAAAAATGGCTTGAGTAAAAACATGATGACATTTCATTGTCTTGGAATGTCTATTTACACAGTGCCATTATTGGATTGTCTTAATCGACTGGCTTACCTAATGGCCTCGTGTAAAAGTCCTTTTACTTTGTACCCGAACGATGCCTTGACATTGCCAATTGGCAGTGGCGGTTCAGATTACTCTTAATCTAGGGTGGGGGTACAGTCACAAGAATATAAGTGGTTTGGAAGATACGTGTTCAGTTTCCTCTAACACATTGCAATTTTGCCTATATTTTACTTCCATGTCCAGTAGAAGTATAGTAACACAAAAAAAATTATTATTTTTTTGCTGAAATAGGCTTAAAATGTCATGAAACGTCGAGATTTTAAATTTGAGCGGAAGAAAATTTCCTGTCTGTCTATAAATTTTTTTTGTGCATACGTTTACTCAGGAAGGAACCGTTATGATATTGACTGGAAATCTGGTACACTCATGTATTGTAACGAGATCTGGAACTAGATTATATTTTGATTTAAATCCGTTGAAGGATAAATGAGGTAAATAAGGGTAAATAGGCAAAGCAAGCAAGTAAGAGTCCATAAAATTGCAATTTAAGGCATGTACGAAAAGTCAAGGTCTCAGCCTCCCCCCCCCCGCACTATCACGCCCACACTATAGTGAAAGGGAGTAAAAGAAAAATGTGATTTAGTGTGTATACAAGAACGAAATGTCTCAAAAACTTTTTTGGCATTAGTTACCCCCTCTACCACCCCCATTGCCACCCCTACCCTATTATTAAAGGGAGTAAAAAATTAAATTGGACTTTAGTGTGTGTACAAGAACCAAGGGCCTCTAAAATTTATTTTGGCATTAGTAACCCCCTACCACCCCCCACCCTATTGTTTAATAGAATAAAAAATTAAATTGGGATTTAGTGTGTATACGAGAACCAAGGGCTTGTAAAATTGATTTTACATTAGCCACCCCCACTTCATTATTAAAGGGAATAAAACATTACATTGGGATTTAGTGTGTATAAGACTTGAATACAAAATCTGGATGTGGAAGTAGTGATTCCTTGGGCAGTGGTATTTTTTTTTGTAATAGAATTAGCGCCCATCTGAAACTTTGCCAATCACTATAATCAAGGCAATGGGTACAAAAAAAGGGGTTGACTTGCAAAAGCTCTGACAGAAATGAAATTTGGTAGGATGGCAGACATAGGCCTAGTAATGGCACATCTAAGTTTACGACCTCGTGGGTGCCACTCGAGGGGTAGGGGGTGGAAAAATGTAGATTGTAAAATTCTGCATCTTTTTGAGATGTTCATTTATTATTTGCGACCAACAGTTTTTGAGGTACAGCTCGCTTAAGTTGGAGGTTGATTTGCAGTTTCCAACAAAATTTCATTTTCATCATCCAATAGTACGAAGATCAATTCCCCAATATTTTTTTTATGAAAGAGCAATATTTTATGAGTTTGCTGATGCCTCATTTGTAAGGTTCGGTTGTATACAACGAAATATATGATTTTTTGAAACGCACCGCGACCTACTCAAATATGTGGATTTTTTAAATTATCGATGTCTAAGGTCGATATATGTTTATATATTTTTGTATAATCAACAAATATATTATATTCTTGTGTACACAATATAAAATATATTACTTTCAACTCATTTCCACACCACCCTTGGGGTATAGTTGATCAGTGTGTTTTTATGTGGTATCCCCGATAGGTCTAATCCACAGTCGAAATCGCAGATAAAAAATGAATGAATCAAAAAGATTCAGAATTTTATAATCTACATTTTTATTTGAACATTTTTTCGACATCAATTCAGATAAAAGGCGTTATTCCTCAAAAAGTGCAACGATGTATAGTTTTCCACCCCCCCATCCCGAGGTAGCAAACTTAGGTGTACCATTAGGAGACTTATGTCTACCATCCTACCAAATTTCATTTCTGTCTGATCTTTTACAAATCAAAAACCTCCATTGCCTGGACAATAGTTCATGTGGTAGATATTTTTATCTCAGTCCTTGATCATTGTAAAAGTCTGCCGGTTAGATTTTCGTTTTCTATGATGGTCGAAAGTTGAACCGAATACTAATTTGTTATCAGATTCTAGGCAGTTCTCTGGTACAGTACATCTCCCTCTAGTCTCGAAACATTTTTAAAAAATTAGGTGACTGTTTCCAAACAATTTATCATAGGAAAAGTCGCCATTGGCAGTCTATAATTAGATCAAGTGAGCATAGGTGCATTTTTACTATACACATAATATTTATTTATTGAGGCTAGACAGTGCAGATAAACACGTGCTCATGATTGCATGGTCGGATGACACAAATAAACTGCGGGGCTGTATCTTAGGATTTAAACAAAAATGCTAATATTGAACTGCTGAATAATTAGGATGTTATGTTAACCACAATAATTGTATAAACTGCAATCAATGTAAATCTATAAACCTAGATGCTAAATAAATATACATATAGATGTTTCATTTGTCATTGTAAGGCATGTGCCAAAATTGCACCTACTAAAATTAAACTATGAGATATCAGGTGCATTATCAATTAATGTGGGTGTACCCCAAGGCAGTGTACTTGGACCACTCCTGTTCATTATATATCTTAGTGACTTAAATGTGGCCATTAATTGCAATTTTATTAATCTGTTCGCTGATGACACCTTGATTGCATTTGTTCATAATGATGTTAATGTTGCCATCGAAAAAATGAATATTGAACTTAACAAACTTTCGGGATACCTTAATACTAACAAATTAAAATTAAATATAAGTAAAACCAAAGCAATGATTTGTATAAAAAAATCAATTATCATGAATTAAATACAGATAATGTTAATATAATCTTTGAGAATAATAAACATGAACTGGTAATGGAAATTAAATATTTAGGCTTCATAGTTAGTAATGACTTAAGTTTGAAAGAACATTTTATATATGTTCAAAAAAATCTCGAAAAAACTAGTTTTCTTTAGTAGAGTTTCAAAATAGTTATCAATAGCGACAAGTATAACAGTTTGTAAAACAATAATTCAGCCACACTTTGACTATTGTGCAAGTATACTAAATTTTCTTGATAACAATAGTATTGCTGTCCTACAGAAATGGCAGAACAGGAGAATGAGAATTATACTGGGATGCAACAGAGTTACACCTATTAGATTAATGTTAAATGTATTAGATTGGCTAAATGCGAAACGTCTAAAATATTTTACCTTAACTATTATTTTTAAGATTTTAAATGGATTACTCCCTTCATATTTTAACATATATGTTATTTTTAATAATCAAATACATAATCACTTGACCAGAGTAAATAACTGTTTGCACATTCATAGGAAAAAGTGTACCAGGTATATGCATACATTGTTTTCTTATGGTTTGCGGGAATATAATATGCTACCAAATGAGATTAAGAAAAGTACCAACCTGAATATATTTTAACAAAACCTGTTGAAATCTTAAAAGTTAATAATAACTTTGTACTCATATTGTATACAAATATTTTATTATTTATTTATATTTTGTTTTTTTTTTTGTAGTATATGTATAATGAATCATTGGCCGATGTAAGGGAGATGCCCCTAGGCAGCATCACCGCCTATTTCGCAAGATTAGGTCGGTTGGAGGCCTAGACGAGGGTTCGCTTACAAGGAGGATGTACAAGGGCACCGATGGCGCCTAAGTGCTGTGGTTCAGTAGTTTTATTGACCGCCGTCCCAACCAATTCCAGATTCCAGATAGGCCGACGTTAAGTAAATGTTAAAAAAAAACTTCGTCAAATGGTCAATATAGTCAAGTACTATTGTTGTTTTTTTTTTGCAAATTTTATTGCATGACCCCAACTTGTAACATTCTATACTAATTTGTATGTTACTCTATGTCATCAGAGAATGATTTGTAACTTTTTTGAAATTATCTTGAAATGTTAAGTGCTTGGACCACAAGTCTTTTTTTCGTTTTGGGCATAATTCCATGGGTACTTGTTATGGAGTTGAAAAGGTTGTCTTAACGGAGTTTAATTTATGAAGAGTCTTCTATTGGCCACTAGACCAGGGCCAATCCTGTTTAAGGCAATAAAAATTCTTAGCAGTATACAAATGGTCGGAAAATGTAGTTAATGGTGTAAATAATTAAGGAAAAATCGTCCAGACTGAGTAAAAGTTCGGGAAGGGGGATTGGAGTGGTAATATATACATTTTTAGGGGTTGGTACTCGTTTTTTGCGATTTGCAGTTAAACTATGCATCCTATCGAAAAATGTTGAATCTAAAAGTTGTAGATAATGAAAAAATCTAAAACTTTCTAATTGATCATTATTGACCATAACCTCAAAATTATAGAGAAAAATGCAAAAAACCGTTTTTTCGGTTTTTAATTTATAACTATCGCAAAAATGTTTATATTTTCATGAAAATGGGTGAAAATGTTCTCTTTTGTGTTTCAAACAAGCCCAAATTTTTTCAAAGTGAAATATTTAATTTTCGATGTTTTATGAAGAAAATAAAGAAAAAAGACCTAATTTTCAATCGAAAAATTTGGTTAGCAAATTTTCGATTAATGAACTTTACTAGTGCTCATTTTTTTCGTTGAAATCTTGAAACTTTAATATAGAATTAAAATATAATATTGTTTATATACAAAAATATCGTTAAAAAAGCGAAAAACAGAAAAACTACTAAAACTCTTTTTCTTTATTGTAAATAAACGTTTACATTCATAAAAAGCGTTAATTCTCATACAATACTATGTTATACAAGTAATGTACATGTACCTAACTATTCTCGGCTTTCAAAGTCCTGAAAACATTATTTAAACTTCAATTAAATAGGTAAAAATTCAAAAAACACAAAGCCTGTGAACTGAGAAAATTTGTTAATTATTTATTGTGATTCGTAAGTATTTACAAATTATCACGTCAAAGTCTTATATTTGATTATAAAATACAAAAATTAAAAGTAAAATAATTTTATTGAAATCTTTTTTTCTTGTAGGCAATTTTTCATCGCCAGAATTCAGTATCATTATTTTTATTATTATTTATTAGACAATGGATACTTGTCTTCGTCTTCGATGTCCTCGAGACTACAATTTTATTCGTACAACGATTTTTTGGCATTAGAACATTTATCAGAACCGTGACAATTTGAGCACAAATTTGTGCACTTTAAGCCATGCTTGCGACACCCACATTTGCTATTACCGCATCCTGTTTCGCAGCTGCAGCAGATAATTAATAAATTTTCAGGAATTAATTCTTGTTCTGAAATATAGGTACGATGCCATCAACATGATGTTTCCATCCCCAATCTGTAGCTGTTAATTGATTACCAAGCCAACTTTGTATTTGAAAATACACCCTGTAACAATGTTGCTTAGCTGCCCCTTCAGTTGGAGGTAATTTTTTCAAATGAAATGATTTAACAGTAGCCGTTCGGTAGAGTTCAAATCTTTTGTAAATAGAAGCTATTATTTTTAATCCATTTTCGGTAATCGTTTGTTTGCCTGCATTTGTATTGTACAAAATTTGTGCAAGATTAGGTAAATGTTTATCGGCCAATAATGATTTTATAATTGTTTTTTTTTCCTTTCCCAGCAAAACTGGAAGTTGTATCGCAGCCAGAAAAACTGCAAAAATGCAATATGTTTGTGTGATTTATGTTTAAAACTATTAGAGGTGTAATAAGTATCATTAATATTTCCTTTGACAACCACGACCTTGCTTTGTCAACGAAAATGGCTGTCTACAGAGCAGTTGTCATTCCAACACTGCTATATGGATGTGAAAGCTGGGTCACTTACCGTCGTCATGTGAAAGAATTAGAACGTTTTCAGCAAAGACACCTCAGAAGTATGATGAAAATCCGTTGGTTCCATCACATATCAAACGTGGAAGTACTCAGGAGAGCAAACAGCCTTCCAATTGAGGTGCTTATTTCAAGAGCACGCCTAAGATGGGCAGGTCACGTTCATCGTATGCATGATAACCGCCTTCCTAAATGTACACTTTATGGTGAATTGCTAAGCGGTAGAAGAAGGCGTGGCGGTCAACGAAAGAGGTTCAAAGACGCTCTCCATGAAAATCTAAAATCCTGCGGTATTGCAGACGAGCAATGGGAACAACTTGCAGCGGACAGAACCGAATGGCGAGGGGTTGTGGCCAGCTATCAAGGAAATGTTGCTGCAAGAAGGCCGAATCCAAGACCTAACCAGGTCTATGTTTGTCCTGACTGCGGTCGACATGTGCTCTCCCGAATTGGCCTCTATAGCCATAGTCGTGTGCACCGTAGATGAATGGGAATTACAATAGACTACACCTTTTACTTGTTTTTTATTGTACACAATTTATCGACTGTAACATTTTTATACTCGGACTCGAGTAACGGCTAATAATAATAATAATAATAATAATAATAATATTTCCTGCATCAGATTTGTGGAAATAGATATTCAATTCATGTGAACTGAATTGATTTAAAAGAACTAAAAGATCTATGTCTTGACCAACAACTACCACTATTTTATCGGAGTTTTTTGCTACTTCAAGGGATGTATTGATAATTAGGGAATCTGCATCTTCTTCATATAACTATTTTTTGCATAGTTGTTTTGTACATAATGTAAATATTTTTGTGTTATTTCATTAATTGTATCGTTTTTTGCCAGATTACTTTGTGTAAGAGAAACCCGCCATCAACAACGTGTACAATATTGCTCGAAGTTGGTAACGAATCGATGCTCGCAAATTCTGTATATAAATGTGACAACATTTTTTCTGAAGCCATTCTCTGTAAAGAACGACACAGGAAATGGAGCAAGCTCGTACTGTAAATAATTTTTCATATCATCTATGCTGCTGATATTTCGCGAAATTCTCTGAAATAATAGTAATGGATCAATTGTAACAGTCTCGCCTCAGTTAGGTACATGTACATTACTTGTATAACATAGTATTGTATGAGAATTAATGCTTTTTATGAATGTAAACGTTTAGTTACAATAAAGAAAAAGAAATTCATGATTTTCACCGAAAACTCGATTTTTAAAAAGTAGTTTTTCAGTTTTTCGCTTTTTTAACTATATTTTTGTATATAAGCAATATTATATTTTAATTCTATATTAAAGTTGAGATTTCAACGAAAAAAATGAGCACTAGTAAAGTTCATTAATCGAAAATTTGCTAATCAAATTTTTCGATTGAAAATTAGGTCTTTTTTTTATTTTCTTCATAAAATATCAATAATTAAATATTTCGCTTTGAAAAAGTTTGGGCTTGTTTGAAACATAAAAGAGAACATTTTCACCAATTTTCATGAAAATATAAACATTTTTGCGATAGTTATAAATTAAAAACCGAAAAAACGGTTTTTTGCAAATTTCTCGATAATTTTGAGGTTGTCAATAATGATCAATTAGAAAGTTTTAGATTTTTTCATTATCTACAACTTTTACATTCAACATTTTTCGATAGGATGCATAGTTAGCCGCAAATCGCAAAAAACGAGTACCAACCCCTAAAAATGTATATATTACCACCCCAACCCCCCTTCCCGAACTTTTACTCAGTCTGGACGATTTGTCCTTAATTATTTACACCATTAACTACATTTTCCGATCATTCGTATACTGCTAAGAATTTATAGTCAATTACGATATTTTAAACGGTTTGGCCCTGGTCTACACAGTGAAGACCTATCATTTTAATTATTTACTAGTTATATCGAAAGACCTTAGTCGGTAGCCTGTTGGTTGAACCAAAGTGGGTTAACACTTGAAAATTGTTATTCTCAAAGACTATATAGCATATGAGACTTACACATTGACTACATGGGATTGCAAAGAGAGAAAATGTGTCAATTTCTTCAAAAAATTTCTTGCTCAGATGAACATTCGTTGATTTTGATTTTACCTAATTGCTTCTTTATTTATCAACATTATCATCATTATCTCATTTCTTCGTTATAAAATTAATTCAACATTGTAGATCTAGACAAGACTATACAAGATTACATTTACCTTTGTCTCACCAACTACGAGTGGTTATCTCTTAGATTGAATCAGTTTGTTGATTCAATAATAAGGTTCATTTATTTTACTTACTATTTGATGGCAATATTTTATTTCACGAAATTCATCGGTGTTACTATTTGCCTCTGTAGCAAAAAAAAGTGCATTTTAAATATTTATCTCATCCTAATGGACTATTACTTCGGGACGTTCGATTTCCATATGTTGGTGGGAAAATAAGGTCCACGGTACACAAAATTTCATGTTTTATTTATTTAAAAGTTACCATATTATTTATGTTTTGCTATTTCAGTAATACATATCCCTTGGAGAATAAACCAAAAAAATGGAGAATCTCATCATATTATTGAAGTTGATATCCTTTGGATCAGATGCATTATAAACAAGTTATATTTTCATGGATATTGTATTTATCACAAAGGGATGTGGTTAGCCTCAAATTAAAGGTAATTTCCAACTTTGTGGTACCCGTTATTCTTGAATAAGTTGCAAAAATAATGCGTAAAAAACCATAAATTGAAAACATAGCCCAATAAAATGGGACGAAATTTGTCAAATTGGATGAAATAGTTCAGAGGGGGCTGAAATATTGGGAACAGGCTTATTTTGTGGTACCTTTTAACATATCAATAGTCCCCACCCTTAGACGCCGGCGGAGGGGAGGGGGGAGAAAATAGATGAAAAAAATCAGTTTTTCGCAAAAAACTCGGAAAGTATCAATTTTACTGTAAAATATGTACACACAAAAATTGTAGGTAATAAAAATTCGCAAAATTTCGCTTTTTTTTTACTTCGTATGACCTATTGGAGCCGAGATAGATTTTTTTTAAATTTTGTCAGTTTTGCGACGCAACGGAAACGCGCGCGTTTTTCGCTAAAATCTCAAAAATAGTCGTTTGGATCGCAAAATGTTTCAAATCAAAGTTGTAGAGAATTCGATTACGAACAATTTCCTTTTATTTTTCATTTCCCTTCGATCAATATTGGCAGAGATATGAATTTTTAAACATCTTTATAACGCGCTATCAGAACACTTGTTACATGATAAAATCGATAAAAATTCGAAAACGATAGATCATACGCATATAGTGTATCAATGAAAGTTAAAGAGAATTAAATTTTGAATATGTTGGTGTATGTACAAAATTGTTTTGATAATGAGTGGATGGAGATAAAAGGGAAAAACATGAAAAATTGACATTTTCAAGTGCATTTAGACAAATAGCTATTTTTTGATTTGCTTTAGGCGATAATGACACTAAATCTTTTTTGAATAGAATTAAATTATCTGTAAAATGAACTTAAAGCTATGAGCAAAAATTTCTTTTAACCTCACCACAATAAAATCGTGAGATTACTAAAATTGGTCCAAAAACGAAAATTGAGATAACATCAAATTTTTACGTTTTGATGTACCAGGAACCCAAAAAAGTCATTTTTGAAAAATGTCTGTGTGTGTGTGTGTGTGTTTTAGCACGATAGCGCCGAAACTACTGAACGGATTTGGATGAAACTTTGCACGGGAGTTTCTTTAGTGCTCTAGAAGATCTGAAAAGGTTTTGGTTGAGATCAGATTACGTTTAGTACCGTTTTGGCGCAACAAGTTGTTTATTTTATAATTATTTACAATTTGCAATTGAACCATTGAAAAACAGTTAAAATTCCGAATCCAATGATATATCACACTTGAGAGAGCGAGGGAGATTCGATTTCGAGAGAAAATTTTAGATTAAAATTACTTGACAAAAAAAACACGATAGCAGGGGCCAGTCATAAAGGTAGATTTCGTCCTATATCGCATGTACATATTTGATTCAAAATAAAATTTTGAGGATTTTTTGAAGACTGAACCGCCGCCATTTTTAAAATTTTTCCCATTAGCCCAGTTGCCAGAGACTAATTTTGATGAAAAGTTAGAATTAATTGTTACCTCGCTAATTTTTTCATGAAAGGCTAGTTTTTTTGCTGGTAGAAAGTGGCTCAAAAAAGTTTACCAAAATCCACCCCCTCAAACCCTTATAAACAATCCTCTGAAACGGAAAAATTCAGTTTTTTACGAATATCTCGAAAAATTATAATAAAAAAAATGGATAGCACCATGTGAAAGAGCGGGAAATTTTACATAAAAATAGTATAAAATTTCTTTTAATAAACGCTTCCCTTAGCATGTGAAATTATTATAGTTCACTAGTTCGGCTCAATATTTCAAGAGCATCACACATGGAAATGAAGCATTTCTCGACCGCCGCTACATAATAAAGACAATTGAGGGGTCCAGATAAAAGGAGTATGTGCAATTTTGAAGTTTCTGAGATATTGGCAATCGAAGTTGAATGAATTTTTAAAATTCCTGAAAAAATTTCGGGCATGTTTTTCTTTTTATTGGTTATTAAATTTGTTAATTTGTTTTGTACTGTGTTTTGTATGTTTCAAAATTAGTAAAAATGCAAGATAAATTAGAAAATATACTTGCACCCCTTTTATGCCAAACTTTTTTGTTTTTATAGTACACAATAATAAATCATTATTTAAAAAAAACTCGTATATATTTAATTTAAGTGTTAAACTGTATCATTTAAACATTAAGCAAATATTATTTGTCCTTAATAATAGGAATACAATATGAAATCGAAGTCATAAGAGTCTCTGTCTCTTTCTTCACTTTCCATTAGTTGAAGATCAACTTCCCGATCTTCAGCAGCTGCATTTATGCTTTTGTTGCCCTGCTTTTTCATGTTACACCTGGTTGTGTTGCTTATTTTTTCTTTTTCTCTTTTTTCTCGTGTTCAATGCTATTATAAACTTTATAATATACTGGAGGAATGTACCCCAAAAGATATTGCAAATTCTTCCACTTGAGTTAGTTTATTTTCAAACCTCCTTGATTTAGCTGTGAAAACGTATTTCGAAACGAAATGTTAGGCTGATCAGTGACTAGCTGGGCAAATATATTTACTGAAGTGAAAATCCAGATCCACTGTTGGCTTATAGTAGAAACAAAATGACTCTGATGATTTTTTGAAAAAAAAATACTGAGTTTGCCTCCATTTAATTAATTACATGTTTGTCCGTATGAGTTTTAGGATCACTGATAGTTTCGTGCAAATTAGAGAAACTGTAAAAGTTGTCATTAGTCATCTCATGAACAGAAATTTTTTTACAATATTTCTTGATATTTCTTCAGTGTTCTGGTACAAACACTTGAGGAATTTTTCTTTTAACCTTTTCTAAAATTCCGAAATCTTGGTCACACTCCATAAAAGTGTGTTCTGGCTCTAGAAATTTATGATGAATTTCTTGAATTCTTGTAGCTTTGACCAGGAACATGAACAATTTTGCTACATTTTTATTTTTACAAAAATAATAAAAGTGTAGTAGTAAAGTAAAAATATATCTACTACGACAGTCCAGTTTTCCACTATTTCCTATGAAAGGAAATCAATTCATTGCTACCAATCAAGGTGCATAATGTGCGTTTCCAAATCAATTGAAAATAATGTCATATAATTCCCGACATACTACGTCTTGAATCGGAAAACGCAAACGCAAAATAAAATCTGATTGCAATGAGCCCCCAGTAGGCATCACCAGCCGCAAACTAGTTTCGAGCTTGTTAACTCTCATCAGTGCGACATAGGCAAATGCACAACATCATTTCACTGGCCTTCTATAGTCATCAAATTTCAGACACGAGGTGTCTGCAACTTGCGGACAAACTCGGACTAAGTATATATTTAACAAAATATATAAGCCAACACAGTATTTTGTTAAATATTTTTATTTTTGTTTTGTCCCCCACACAATTCTTGATTTCCACTACGCATGTTTAAGCTGAATTTGCAAACTCTGCCGCTGAAGTTGAGATTGCGGTCAAGGCACGATGGGAAAACAAGGTTTCAATAATAATGATTAAAAACATCCAAATATTTATAAAACTCTCATCAGAATATTTGTAATTAGTTGGAATAAAAGGGGTATAAGTGACACTTATAGTATTATTATTATAGTATTCCTTATACACTGAATTAATGTTACTATTTCTACTCGTCAACAGATGTCAGGAAAAGTCAGAAAATCACGAATCTATTTTGCATCAAACAAAATATGAACTTTAGGTTTTCAAATCTGTACTTAACGCAAATATGAAAAAACATGCACTTGTACCCTTTTTTATTCTAGACCCCTCAATTGATCAAAAAAACAATGGTAAAAAAAAACAATTTTAAAGAGGAATAATTTGGCTTTCTAATGGTATACTTACTTTTAGTTTTTATAGTTTTTATTTCTTATAAATTGCATGTGAAAGTTAAGCTTTATCAATTTTATCCACTCTTATATTAAAACATACCCTGGATACTTAAGGAGCATAACAATTAATCTTAGATTGAAGTTTAAGGTATAAACAAGCTGTATCTACAAGGATTTTTTTTAAATTAGAATATTTTCTTTAATATTTATATTTTAATATAGAGTGGAAAAAAATGATAAAACTTTCACATCCAATTTATAAGAAATAAAAATTATAAAAATTAAAAGTGAGTATACCATTGGAAAGCTGAACTTTCTCTTTAAAATACTACCTTTGTTTTTTTTGTTCGTTTTTAGTGGGTACAAATTATCTTTATTATGTAACGGCGGTCGAGAAATGCTTCATTTCCCTGTGCGACGCGCTTGAAATATTGAGCGAACTGTAATAATTTCTCATGCTAATGGAAACATTTATTTAAAAAAACTTTTATACTGTTTTTTTTATTATTTTTCGAGATATTAGCAAAAAACTTAAATTTTTCCATTTCAGAGGGTTGTTTATAAGGGTTCGTGGAGGTAGATTTTGGTAAACTTTTTTGAGCCACTTTCTACTAACAGAAAACTAGCCTTTCATGAAAAAATTAGCGGGGTAACAATTAATTCCGACTTAAAACCCCTGGTAACTGGGCTATGTGCGTTTTAGCAAAAAATGTTTTAAAAACAAGTTGTAGGTCTAGATGAGTACTATCCAACGATGTATTGCGTGTACATATTTGATTCGAAATAAAATTTTTAGAATTTTTTTAAGACTGAACTGCCACCATTTTTTTAATTTTTCTTATGCGTTTTAGCAAAAAATGTTTTAGACAAAAGTTGTAGGGCTAGATAAGCACTATCCAACGATGTGTTATATGTACATATTTGATTTAGGCGAGCGGAGCACCCCTAAAAAGATGAATAAAAAAGTCGCAGAACCTCCCAAACAAAGTTGCCTGATTGAAACCAAATAGAATCGATTAGCTACGTTTTAGGGAACAAAAAGCCTAAATAAAATTTTTTTGTCAGGTAATTTGTTATTAACAATGAAATTGCAAAGTAAAAAAAAATGTAAGAAATTCATTTCAAAATACATTTTCAAAGTTAATTGGGCAAGAATAAACACTTTTTGTATCTTGGAATGTTTTCGAAAAATGCACTGGTTTTGAATTATAGGCGATTTAAGGACCGAAAATGGCCAAAAATCGACAAATTCAAAAATTCATATCTCGGCTTCTACTGAACTTTTTTTAATGATTTGGGTCGCAAAATGATCGTTAATACATACTTAAACATACTATTTTTTGTAATAAAGCAACTTTTCATTTTCATCCTGAAATTTATCATCGAAGTATCGCTATTTTTTCTTGATTGCTCAGAATAAGGTGAAATACACAGGTGGCGAAGAACTGATCTGCTAATTTTTGCAAATGACTTCAAATGAAATATTTTATTTAAACAATACAGATTTGATGATATATAAATATAAAACGTTAATGTAAGACACTATTTTATAATAGAATATAATAAATAAGTAAATTTCCAATTTAATCTTCAATTATACTGTTATGTGCTGCCCTCTAACGGGGAAAGATGTGATTAAGCCTGTTCAAGGTGAAGAGAAACCTGTTATTCTGTTACTCCCTGACTAGTAGGGTGGCGCCGTCTATGAGCCAATTGACGAACAATCATCTCGTACATAGTAGAAAACTATGGAGGATTCCAGAATATTATGGAATAGGGTTCTGGCACATTTCAAGTGTGTATATAAAGAGGTGAATCCAGCAGATGGGGGAACAGTTCAGTTGAGTGAAGTATGCAGTACAGTTCAGTTCAGTTCAGTGAAGTAAACAGACAGAGAGTTTTTAGGTTAGACAAGAGTTGACAAGTTTAGGAAGAAAAGTACATGGTGTTTTAAAAGTAGTGAATTCATATTAGATTAAGTTATTATTAGTTGTGTGATTTTTAAGTATTTACTAGTGTAATTTTAGTGATGTTGTAAGTTATTTGAACCCACAGAGTGTTTACCGAAGACTGTAAACACGTAACAATACTTTCGTCGAATATTTCAGTGTCACAATGTATTATTTCTGGGTTTTTACATTTAATTGAACAACTGCAAAGTTCACAACATTTAAAATCTTGTGACAAATAAGAACAAATTTCTTCATCACTGCATCACTACTTGACTTTTGATTAGACGGTGTACTTTTATTCGCCTTTAATGCTTGAAAATTTTTTTGGTTAACATAATTGTTGTAACAGGGGAGTCTTATGATAACTAGCTCCAACTGTACTTAAATCAATCTCACTACAAAGTTCCAATCGTTTTATTATTTACAAATTATTTCAGGTTTTTGCTGCCTTTAATGTTAATTTATAGCATTGCTTTTAGAATGTACACGTTAAAGATTTGAATTTCCATTTCTTTTTTGAAATCCACAGATAAAACACAACTTACTCCAATCGAATTCACTTTTCGATGAACGAAGTACTTTTTTGTTTGTGTTCCCGATTCAAATCAATTTCAATTAGATGTTTTATCGAACTTGTTTTCCTTTCGTAGAATGCAGGTTTTCACGGCCGTTGTCTAATGGAGTAGTTTCTTCCGGGTCTTGCCGTGGTCGTCTAACTTGACTTGACATTTCGTTGATCATCCTGTCAGCTTCTTCAGAAGGATTCTGAAAACTGCAGTCAGTCTTTAGAATCCTTCTGAAGAAGCTGACAGGATGATCAGCGAAACGTCAAGTCAAGTTCGACGACCACGGCAAGACCCGGAAGAAAGTACTTCATTTGTTTTCCGTTCGTTATCCATAGTGAAATTTAATATATGCTATTTGAAAGAAAAAATGATGAAAACAACAAAAAAGTGAGTTGTTGAATGGTATCTTACCTGCATTTTCACAAACTTCAGTAACAGTTTGACACAATCAATACATTCAAAATGAAATGATTAGACAATATTGCATGAAATTTACATGACTTGAACTATTACCCACGAAATTATTGCAGCTTCTTCAAATGAACTCATGTTTATGAACGTTTGCTGTACGGATTGCTTCACTTGTTCAAACAAGTTAAAACAAATGAGTAACGTGAGATGTGCGCATGATCGAATAATTCAATTAGAGAAAAATATTTTACGTTAATTCTTAATTTTGAAATTATTAATTATTTAATTCTTAAATTTACATATGAATAGAAGAATACATAGAAAATAAACTCATTGAAATATAATTAATTTAGCTATTTAACTATAAATATATGCGTATCTGTCTTAGATTAAGCAGCTTTGAAAAAAGTAGAAAAGACTGAAAATTTTTAACTTCAACATGTATAAGCTATCACCTTTTATGAATATTTTATTAAAAATGTTTTAATATATCAAAAAACAAATTAGCAGATCAGTTCTTCGTCACCTGTGTATTTCACCTATTCTGCGCAAGCAAGAAAAAATAGCGATACTTCGATGATAAATTTCAAGATGAAAATGAAAAGTTGCTTTATTACAAAAAATAATATGTTTCAGTACAAGTATTAACGATCATATTGCGACCCAAAACATGAAAAAAAGTTCAGTGGAAGCCGAGATATGAATTTTTGAAGTTGTTGACTTTTGGCCATTTTCAGTCCTTAAATCGCCTATTACTCAAAATCATTGCATTTTTCGAAAACATTACAAGAGACAAAAAGTGTTTATTTTTACCCAATTAACTTAAAAAATGTGTTTGCAAATAAAGTTTTTACTTTGCAATTTCATTGTTAATAATAAATTACCTGCCACTCGGACAAAACAATTTATTTAGGTTTTTGTTCCCTAAAATGTACCTAATCGATTCCAATTGGTTCCAATCCGGCAAATTTATTTGGGAGGTTCTGCGACTTTTCATATTCATTTTTTTAGGGGTTTAGCACCGCTCCTCTATTCGAAATAAAATTTTGAGAATTTTTTTAAAACTTTGAACTGCCGCCATTTTGAAACGAAGAAGGCGATTTGGCCCATCTTCAAACATCCGAGATATGGATCCAAAGTGTATGCTTGCCATATTTCATTTTGATCCGTTGAGAAATGCCCCCTCTAGAATGTTCACAAATTTCGTTATATAGCACGGGGGGCATTTTTGAAATTTTCCCGAAGTCGTGACATGCTGCACTCTGCAATAGGTAGATGAGAAATCTACCTAAAAAATCTATCTTGGCTCCAATAGGTCGTATGAAGTTAAAAAAAAAAAAAACGAAATTGTGCGGATTTTTATTACCTATAATTTTCATGTGCACATTTTACAGTGTAAAATTGATACTTTCCGAGTTTTTTGCGAATAAACTTTTTTTTTTCTCCGCCGGCGTCTGCGGGTGGGGACTTTGATATATTAAAAAGTACCACAATATAAGCCTGTTCCCAAAATTTCAGCCCGTTCTGAACTATTTCATCCAAATCATCAAATATCGTCCCATTTTATTGAGCTATAAGTTTTATAAGGCAGTAATTAATATGTTAGAATGGGAATTATAAATGTTTATTATTATTAATAAAAAAAATATGTATACATTTTCAAGATAATTGTAAAAAAAAAAAATTGTTGGGAACGTCCTTAAATATCCGAAATATATTAGTAAAAAGCAGTAAGCCCTGGTTTTCATGGTGTTATATATTTAGAACATAATTTTCTAATTTAGTTGTCTGAAACAAATGGGTTGTCATGCTTACATATTTATTTATTTTTAAAATTTGTCCTTCACAATAATTTTGAAAAATTTTACTCTCAATAAAATACAGAAGGTACTTTAGTAAAGTGCAATTAAATACAAAAGAGTTAGATAATATGTTATCAAGTAATAATAAATTTTTATAAAAATGAGATTTAAAATTTTCTTTTCAGGTCACTTGAAATCTTCAACAAGATTTGATGGAGGATTGGATTGTCACTTGTTAGATGCTTTTAGGAAACATTGCAAGAGTTAACTCCTCGGAATAGTGTGTTAAATTGGTCAGTAATAAACATGGGAAGTTGCTTTAGCAACTCGACATCTCTTTAGCATCATCAGGACAATTGATATTCATGATACGATGAAAACGAAATGGCGCGTCACAATACTTTGCTCAAGTGGGGTCATTATTTCATGAGAATTATGATGTTATGAGCAAAAACCTGCTGTTTCGGTAAGACCATAAAACAAATATTAAATAACATGCGTTAATTCGGTATTATATTTACAATTATTTCTTACATGTAGTAAAGTTTGGTTCAGAGGGAGTTTTTTGGCTTTCACTATGAGAATAATTATCTACAAAGTTGGACCCGTATATGTCAAGTGAATATTCTCTCACACTTCTGACCGTAGTATAAAAATGCTTTTATGATTTTGATCTAAAATTCTCGATTGTGCTACCATAAAATCGTTTTTGATATCTTAATTTTTTTTTTTATCCTTTTGTATATGTATATTATCGAGACATGCTAACATGTTCTCAACAACTCTAGTGGATTTTTCAAGTGTGATTTGCATATTATATGCGTTTAACAGGTTAATTATTTTATTTTGGCCTCTTATATTTTTTGTTGATGGCTGCATATCAACATTAAAATCCCGAGCGACCAATTCAAAATTTCTTAAATAAATAATTTCACTAATAAAATGAGTTTAGAATGTAAAATTAAAAAATACAGGTCAAATAAAATTTAATAAAGTACTTGGATATAAATTTTTTTTAAAATGGTCAACGGAACATTATGAAAAATCGCAAAATGCATGTATACAAAACACAACAGAAAAAAACAAAGAATCGCTGGTTCTTAATGATATTACTTATAAAACTAGCTTGAACTTGAAAATATTTGTTGTAGGAAACTACGTTTTAACTGATTTTTGTCATCGGTGAACGTTGGGATTTCCTGACATCAATAAAATGTTTTTTGTGTAGAATTTAATTATAAATACCTTCTTTCCTATATACTTTCTCAGCCAAAAAGACTATTCATAAAGTAAATGAGGAAACTGAACTAAATGTTTGGTGGTTTTTCGCACAATGTATATCCTTCGCTCAGGTGGGAACTTTTCGAATCATTATTCCTCCTAGTATGGAGCATTCATAATTGAAATACAAACTTTTTTTGTTATCAGTATAAATAGTTAATGTAAAAAAAATTACATATTACTCTATTCATAATTTTTTCTAAAAATTCTAATTTTCATAGATAATCCAGTCACCATGTACTTTATACCTTCGAAATATTCCGAACTTAATGAAACTTTGGGCTGTTGTTTGTGGGTGTTCAATAGTACTACACCCAAGGAATTTTGGGGAGAAATGAAAATCCCCAAAATTTTTGCACTTTTTTCGGTTTTTTCGAAATATTTCGAAAACGGTTGATTTCAGCGGACAACTTCAAATTAATAAATTGTAGCTGATTAAATTTCCTGTAATTTGCATGGTAAAACGTATTTTTAAAACCTTTTATTAAACTTGCAATGTTTGTTAGTTAGTTTGTTTAGGTCAAATTTTGCAATCAAAATTTAGATTAGTTCTAATTAAACTAAAGCTTTGAAATTTTTTATATGTATATAAGTTCGGTGACAATACACTTTAGCATTTTCATATAAGAAAAAAACAAGACGGCGGACGACTTTACCCTTTATGATCCGTATCAACTCAAAACCGATATCTGAGGGTTTTTGAGATCGTCAATTATGAATTCTTGGTCAAAATTTAGAAATTCAAAATGGCGGACGACTTTTGTCATTTATGGTCCAAATCGATCATCGATATCTAGGTGTTTTCGGGTTCGCCGATTACGAATTTCTAGTAAAAAATTTAGTTCAGGATGGCGACTTCAAGATGACGGACGACTTTACCGTTTAAGATCCGATTCAACTCAAAATCGATATCTGGGGGGTTTTTTAGGTCGCGGATTATGAATATTCAGTCAAAATTCAGATATTCAGGATGACGGCGCCAATATGCTGACGACTTTTGTCATTTAGATCAAAATCGATATCTGGGGTTTTCGGGGTCGTGGATTACGAATTTCTAGTAAAAAATTTAGTTCAAGATGGCGGACAACTTTACAGTTTATGATCCAATTCGAACAAAATCGATATCTGGGGATTACAGCATATCAAAAGACTAAAAAGTAAAAAAAAAGATTATATAATGGGGAATGGTAGCTCAGTGTGTTAAAGCGACTGGCTAGCAAACTGAGTTGCCTAGCGAAGTGGGTTCGATTCCCGCAAGGCAAAACAATTTTTTATTAAAAAGATTTTCCCAAGAGTGGTTCGGAGTCCACATTAAACTGTAGGGCCTCGTCTCTCTTTACCTAGCACAAGATCCTTGAGATCTACCAGGGGGTTACTTCGGTAACTTGAGAGGTGGTTAAGAAAACATAAAAAAATATTTAAAAAATGCTTTTATTTAAATGCTCTAAAAAGTAGAAAATAAACTTTTGGAGTAAATCAAACCCATCATTTTGTTACATTATATAATTTTTTTTATGATATAAAAGCTTGTTGCGAGCAATCTCCTTTACACAGGAAAATCTCGCGACAAGCTTTTATACAGGGTGTAACGCAACTTACATAATCGATATTGTCAACTTCGGTTTGGTAGACTTCATTTTTTAAATATCCCCACAAAAGGAAATCAAAAGGATTTAGATCCTTGGACCGCGGAGGCCAAGCTACAGGTCCACCCCATCTGATCCAACGTATTCCGTTTAAATGGGTCAAGTAACCTCGGATTTCTAAACAACAATTTGGGGGCGCACCATTATGTAAAAACCACATCCGACTTCAGACCTCCAAGGGCACATCTTCAAGAAGACCAGGAAGATCATTACGGAGAAACTGCAGATATTGCTGACCATCCATCTGATTTGGCAATATGAACAGACCAATTAGGCGTTCATCGATGTTCAAAGTGATTCTGAACTACTGGTTGAGAATTCTCAATGGCCCAAAACGTGCATATTATGTAGATTGGTTATACCATTACGCGTAAAAATAGCTTCATCAGTGACCAAGAAATCGACAAATTTTCATTAATTTATAACTAACAATTTGTATCTTTCTGTGTTGGATTTTTATTACTTTTTTTTTCAAGAAATCGACTTCTTATTTAAAGGTGCATCATGTACGGTTAAAATTTCTCAAAATCGTAAAGACTCCAATACCAACTTTTTACTAAGTCGATGGCCAAACCTAAATTCCAATTGGCCAGACTGCCACCTACCAAAGACGCGGCCACCCACCATGTTTTCCGAACATATCTCCAAGTCCAAACATGGCTGGGTAACGACATTATATTAGTTTTGTTGGACGAGATGAGAGGTCGTCCCCATCAGGACCACACGTAATGCAGCCCCAAACAACATATTGAACATCGTCTTTTATAAATGCAAGAAAGGGTGTAGCAATGCAGCCTGCAGCTGGAAGAAAGCAGGGCTGCGGTGCTCCACCCTTTGCAACAACTGCTAGGGGCGTGCATGCGAAAATTAGCCAGACTCTGATTTCCAGGACAAAGAAGCAGAAGGAGAGCACGAAGAAGAAATGATTATGGACGCACTGCTAGACGAAGAAGAGTGTGAAGAAAATGAAACTCTGTACGGTGCCAAACGCCTAAAATATTAACTTTACTGCATTAACATTTACTTTACATTTCCCTACTTTAAAATTTTCCTTACAAATTTACTTTATTGAATCACTATAATATACTGTATATAAAAACACTGTTTTAATGTTCTTTTTTCCAACCTAATGAACATCTACTTGTGGAAAGACGAGCTGGGTTATTTTATGCTCTTTCAAACATTACATGTACACTGCCTAGTACGAACATCTCAAAGGAGGAGGAGGAG
This sequence comes from Leptura quadrifasciata, assembly GCA_963675555.1. Taxonomy (NCBI): domain Eukaryota; kingdom Metazoa; phylum Arthropoda; class Insecta; order Coleoptera; family Cerambycidae; genus Leptura; species Leptura quadrifasciata. Next base: position 71,183,973 of record OY776678.1, read on the forward strand.
GCCGTGGTGGTTGTGGGTAGTTGTGGGGTAGTTGAACCAATGCAAATGGAAGTAGATACCACAGGTCCATTAAATATGTTGAAAAATGGAAAATATCGAAAACCAGCCTTTTTAGCAGTTTTTTTATGATTTTGAGAAATTTTGCACTTTTTCGAAACTCTGTATCTCGGTACCTATGGGGTCAAAAAATATGTTTTATCATGCAAATTGTGGGAAATTTAATCATCTACAATTTACAAACTTTAAGTTGTCCGCTAAAATCAACCGTTTTCGAAATATTTCGAAAAAACCGAAAAAAGTGCTAAAATTTTGGGGATTTTTGCCCCCCCCCCCCAAAATTCCACAGGGTTTTTTTGTTGGTTAAATTGGGTGTAGCGCTACTGGACATCCACAAACAACATTCCGCAGTTTCATTAAGTTCGGAATTTTTCTAAGGTATCCCCCAAATTTAACCCTAAGACGATTGGCCTGATTCATTGTGTTACATTATATAATTTTTTTATGATATTAAAGTTTGTCGCGAGGTTTTCCTGTGCAAAGGAGATTGCTCGCGACAAGCTTTTATATCATAAAAAAAATTACATAATGTATCAAAATGATGGGTTTGGGTTGCTTCAAAGTTTATTCTACTTTTTAGAGCATTTAAATAAAAGCTTTTTAAAAAATATTTTTTTATATAATTTTATTTTTTACTTTTTAGTCTTTTGATATGCTGTAATCCTCAGATATCGATTTTGAGACGAATCGGATCATAAGAGTAAAGTCGTCCGCCATCTTGAACAACATTTTTGACTAGAAATTCGTAATCCGCGACCCCAAAAACCCCCAGATATCGATTTTGATCATAAATGATAAAATCGTCCGCCATCTTGAAGCCGCCATCCTGAACTAAATTTTTGACTAGAAATTCGTAATCGGTGAACCCGAAAACCCCTAGATATCGATTTTGATCTAAATGACAAAAGTCGTCAGCCATATTGGCGCTGCCATTTTGAATTTCTGAATTTCGACCAAAAATTTATAATTGGCGATTTCGAAAATCCCCAGATATCGATTTTGAGTCGAATCGGATCATAAACGATAAAGTCGTCCGCCTTCTTGAAGTCGCCATCCTGAACTAAATTTTTTACTAGAAATTCGTAACCGGCGAACCCGAAAACCCTTAAGTATCGATTTTGATCAATTTGGACCATAAATGACGAAAGTCGTCAGCCATATTGGCGCCGCCATTTTGAATTTCTAAATTTTGACCAACAATTCGTAATTGGCTATCTCGAAAACCCTCAGATATTGGTTTTGAGTCGATTCGGATCATAAACGGTAACGTCGTCCGCCATCTTGGAAGTCGCCATCCTGAACTAAATTTTTGACTAGAAATTCGTAATCCGCGACCCCGAAAACCCCAGATATCCATTTTGATCGATTTGAACCCATAAATGAAAAAAGTCGTCCGCCATATTGGCGCCGCCATTTTGAATTTTTAAATTTTGACCAAGAATTCATAATTGACGATCTCGAAAACCCCCAGATATGGATTTTGAGTGGAATCGGATCATAAACTACAAAGTCGTCCGCCATCTTGAAGCCGCCATCTTGTTTTTTTCTTATATGAAAATGTTAAAGTTTATTGTCACTGGACTTATACACATGTGCAAAATTTCAAAGCTCTAGCTTAATTAGAACTAATCGAAATTTTGATTGCAAGTAAACAAACAAACTAACTAACAAACATTGCAAGTTTATTAAAAGCTTTTAAAAATGTAACTAGTAAAAAAATCAGGAAAGCTTTGGTTGGTCTCCATGACAGGTTTTAATTGGAATAAATTATCTAAGTTGTTTGAAAAAGTTGGCATCTTTATTTCAAACAAATTTGTTGTCATGGTTATATTTATTTATTGTTTATTTAACAAAAATAATTTGGAATGATTTGTTACAAAAGAATTTTTGACGCCAACATGAAAGGTAAAAAGATTAAAGCAAAAAAGACAATAGCTGGATAAGTGTAGTTAGTGAAGAAATTTGAAAATAACTTTTGATTTTTTTACAGGATAAATATCTTCAAGATTTGATGAAGGATTTGAAGTTGTTTGATGCATTTAGGAAATATTTTAAAACTCGACCTATTGGATCATCATTTCTGCATCATCGGGCTAGTTGACATCCTGATGGAAACTTGATAGATGAATGCAACATGATATCATCAAAATAATAATGCACTTCACGATACTGCACTCAAACGGAGACGTTATTCCATGATTTCAGTATTAGCAAAAGCCTGCCATTTTTCTGTAAGTATTAAAAAATGTGTTCATTTAATTAGATTTACGTTTACGTATATATATTTACTTAATCCTTTCGCTATGAAAACCGTACTAGTATGGTTTAATCCTGGTATCAAAAGAGGATGAAGACTGTTTGTTTATTTGTTAATCATTTGTTTCTCGGTTGACATCCACGTCTGACTTACATTTTCTGTATTATTTGTTGGATATTTAAGTGCTTCTGTCAATTATAGTTGATTCAGCATAAAAGCAGTGCGATGAATTAACTTGATCTTCGGTGGGTATATCTAGCACATTTTGTGGACAATTGCTTTCATTATTTACTTTGTACCCGAACGATGCCTTGCCATTGCCAATTGGCAGTGGCAGCCCAGATTACTCTTTGGGCTGCCACTGCCAATTGGCAATGGCAAGGCATCGTTCGTGTCTTCTAACACATTGCAATTTTGCCTATATATATTTTTTTGTGATAGAATTAGCGCCCTGTTGAAACTTTGCCAATCGCTAGTTCATGTGGTATATATTTTTTTTAGAGCCATCACATAACTTTCTTACCTCTAATATCTCAGTCTGTGATCGTTGCAGACTTTTGTCTGCCGGTTAGATTTTCCTTTTCTACGATGGTCAAAAGTTGAGATGGATACTAATTTGTTATCAGATTCTAGGCAGTTCTCTGGTACAGCACATCTGCCTCTAGTCTCAAAAAATTTTAAAAAAATTGGGTGACTTGTTTCCAAACAATTTATCAAAGGAAAAGTCTGTCAACTAGCCATTGGCAGTTTCAGCTTGGCACTAATTTGTCACCAAAAAGGTCACATGGCTCTCTATAATTAGGTCAGGCGAGCGTAGGTGCATTTTTACGATACACGTATTTTGGGATGGACAATTGATGCTGTCTTGATCATAGCCAATAGTAAACAGGAAAGCAACAGTCCACATGATTGTTACGCGTTCAGGTTTGTTTATGTTTACTGTCCAGTATCGGTAAATGGACTCTATATGTAATGTAAAGCAACGTCAGGCGTAATCTCATTTCTTCTTGTAATGAAATTAGTTCAACATTGTAGATCTAGGCAAGACTACATGAGATTATACAAGACTACATTTACTCTTGGTCTCACTGACTATGAGTAGTTACCTTCTAGATTGAATCAGTTTGTGGGTTCAATAATAAGGTTCATTTATTATACTTACCATTTGATGGCAATATTTTAATTCACAAAATTCATCGATGTTAGTATTTGCCTCCGTAGTTGTATTTATCACAAAGGGATGTGATTAGCCTCAAATTAAAGGTAAACAAATAAATTTCCAACATCATTTATTTTTTGTGGTACTCGTTATTTTTGAATAAGTTGCAAAAATAATGCGTAAAAAACCATAAATTGAAAACACTCCATCTTAATCAGTTGCTCAACAATTCCACCGTCTCTTGGCTTTCTTTTGAAATGAATCTAATTCTACTGGCCTGGGCTCTTCTACTTCCATCGTTAAGAGGCATGACTTCGTTCTAGTAATGTCACATGTGTAGTCATGTAGAATGTTGATTTCCGTATCATCGGTACTTGTAGTCCAACACTGCTTGAAATTGTCAAACAGCTTCATGTTACCAGAATGACACGTGTAAGTAGAGAAGCCTAGGCCAGCAGAGTTTAGAGAAGATTATAGCAAGATGGCCTAAAACTGAGAAACATTCTAAGCGATCAATGCAAAAAAATCTAAAAAGCATTATCGTTTTATGTAACTATTGTTCGAATCTTATTATTCCCGTTGCTTCCAATAACAGCTTGTTCCTCGATGTGTTGTTCAGCTGGGTACCCTTTCTCTACGAAATTCGATTTAATGCAGGTAATATGCTTCTTTTTTTTTTACAAAAATAGCATCGTGCAACTTTTTATTTCTAAAGTGTTCAAGGGAACCTCCTAGGTATTTTGCTAGCAGGTCCAGCCGCCATCTTTGCAAAAAGTTCGGTCTTAAATATTTCGTGAACTGTTGATGTTACGACGAAAGTAGTAAGGACTTTTTTTTATTCCGCACTAAATTCCTGTAGATCTAAACGTTTACAAGTAACAGTGTTTTAAAATTTGCAAGTAATATTTGCGAATTACTACATAAATTGTTGATTGCACATTAAAATATCAATTAGCAATCTTGTAGAGCACTAGTTTTTGTAGTATCAATAGAATATATGCTACAGCCTGCCAAACGTTTTAAAATATTTTCTAAAACTATTCGCGTAAAACATTCCCCTGTCCATCGAAGAGAAGCAATGGTGCATCATGAATGTGGCTAACATTGGCGTAATTATAGCCTGAGAGCCTCCAGGTCAAGTTCACGTTGGGGGCCCGCCCTTTAAAATTTTTGATAAGCAAAATAAATTAGGTAATTTTTATTTCCCATAATTTATAAAATTAAATTTTTATACAGCAAACTTTAACATTTACAAATGTGTCAATAATCTCATCCAAATTTCCCTTTATACTGTTTGTGATTTCGTGTTCAATGGCCAAGATACTTAAATCACCAAGTCTGTCTTGACCTATTGAATTTCACAGATAATTTTTTATTATCTTTAATTTTGAGAAAGAACGTTCTGCTGTTGCAAAAGCCGCCGGATTAGTTAAAAACAACAAAATTACTGACTATACATGCAGACAACTGGCTGCAAGAGTGAAATAGTCCATCAAAAACAGGTCATTTGGGGGCCCCTTGTATCCACGGGCCCCAGGCCACTGGGCCGGGGGTAGTTACGCCACTGGGGGCTAAATATTTTAAAGATATAACCTAGATATAAATACGGTTCGCTTATGTTCGTACAATTCACTTCTGTAATAGAAAGTTTAGAAACAAAAGAAAATTTACAAAATATGAAATTGTACACAACAATAATACTAGAATCGTTGTGTTATAATACCCCAGAGCACAGATTAACTTTCTCTGAGAGAAACCCTGCTTACTTGTATATAAAATTCTATAACAAATTATCCACAAGTATAAAGGAGTTAACCACACTGAGAAATTTTAAGAAACAAGTTTTTAATATTCTAGCTATTGAACCTTATTACAATGAACTGGAATTTTTAATAGCAATGTAAAACCATTTTTATAATCTTTAACTTTATACTTATTTTAATTATTATTATTGTTTGTATCATTTCTATATTATGTGTAATGTGTCGATGTCTTTGTAAGACTGATTCATTGAAATAAAAAAATATTGACATTTATTACATAATTTCTTTATTAATATGTCATCCTGTTTTATCAGTACAAATTTTGACATTTTATTGACCTTTGGTCAAGCGAACTCTCTGCCGTGGAGATATGTTTGCTTTGCGGTATTTTTTGAGTTATATAGGTAACCTATTCACAATACAAATCTCCTCTACATACAAACCTCTCGTTTCTTGTCTCTGATTGTAAATATATTTTGCGGTCTAAAACGTTCCTGTAATATATAATACACCCACCAACGTTACAATGGTTTGAGTGTTTAGGATGAAAAGAACAAATCCTGAAACTAGACAGGCTGGAAGTAGATCCTGGAAATTTACACTTTACGGGTTCGGTATCTACTCTAGTATTTTTTGCATGGCAGACATACAAGGTTTTAGTCCACATCCTGCCATTTGTCTGTCAATAATGGGGTCAAAGATAACTTGGTACCTCTTTTAACCCATTTTTCTTTCTTTTAGTATGAAGCATTATTGTCCTTATAAGAATGAGAAGACGCAACACAACGATGTATACTTTACCGATTTTAACTAATTGGAGGAAGGCTGTGAGAGCATGCAACCTGTTTAAATACTAATGGAATTATCAGCTAAGGAAGTACAATGATAAAATAATTCAAGGTAAAAACGTTAAGGACGTGTTTAACTGCTTGGGTAAATAATATATTGAGCAGTGACTTCTGTCAGTTCGATTAATAAGAGGGAGGTTGAAAATGTATACCTGGACAAAAAAATCATTACATTTTTTCATACATTTATAATTTATTAGCTGCAAAATTGTTTACTACATTTATTTTGTTTGTAATGTGGAGGAAGTTGATGCTTCTGATTAAATTATATGAGGTTGGCATATTCTATACCATTCAGCCCTAATTGATTTCTAGCACTTATAATAGTATTCATTGTTTGATTGATAATTAACAAAAGAAACTCTCATTATTGCTAAGCATGTAACAGGTATTATTGGCAAATATTGAATTTAATTGAAAATTAACTATGTTTGTTTTTAAGAAATTACAAAAACTTTCTACGGCCATTTTCTATGAGAATGAGTACCGAATTTTAGTGTATTTTGGGGTTTTTATAAGGAAGTGCTAATTGTATGCGAATATGTGCGACGCATTGAAGTACTTTTATTTTACTGCCATGGCTCAGTGGCAGAGCGTTCGTTTTGCATGTGAAACGTCCCGGGTTCGATCACTGGTGTTGTGAACGATTCATCTTTTGGAGTCTGATGGACTTTTAATTTATTTCAAAAGTGAATGTTAACGTTTACAAAATTTAGGGTTCAAGATGACTGTTTCAAACGGAGAATAATATGAAAATTTATACTTACTGTTCGTTTATGCTTAACTGCTGCTCTAATGGTATCTATTGGACGTCGTAACACTATAAACCTAACACTGGATGTACCACACTTTCTTAAAATTATACCTGAAAGGGAATTTTGTTGGAAAACACAATTAAAAGACAATATAAAGTTCAAAAATACATATTGATTCTTCAAAAATGTATGGTTTTACAACAACTTTTAAGACATATGTTTAACAAACACTAGTCTGGCCCGTGTACAACACATGGTGAGGAACGGAACGATTTATAATTTACCAACTACCATCCAATATGCGGTTTTATAAGCTAACGATGCACAAAAAGATTCAAGAAAAGTTCAATGTTACTGAAATTTTGGTGGGGTTTTGCTTGCCTGTCTTATACACGTATTTTTATATCACATTAATTTAGGTCGCTCCTCAGAGCTTAAAAATGCTTGAAGCGCTACTACTTCGAATTGTATTCTGCAATTACAACTTTTTACGTTCAGACAAGGCGGATCCCATGCACGTATGAGTACATGGTAATAATACTTTTCTGACACCGAATCACTGAGGAACCGGTTAAGGGCAAACCCCGTCAAAACTCATCATTTCCCCGTCAAAACCGTCTGCTAGGAAATGATGGGGGTCCCATGTCGCTAAGGGCTATTTTCGCTAGAACTCCCGATATACTTTGAATAGAGACTGGTTTAACTTGTCCTCATATTTAATACCCCGTATGAGTTGCAGTGCTTGACAATGTGGATTCATAAAAGGGTTTTTAATCTTGAAAATTTCGAAGTTGTCAAATTTTATTATAGTATAAAAATTTGGTGTCGGGGCGACATTACGTCCCTGTGCAGTGACATTTACTACACTTGCTAAAATGACGCTCCTTGAGGAGTTGAAAATTTTGCATAAAAATCGCTCCGTAGAGCGAAAATATGATTGCAAGTATTAAAAATCTCTTCCACGATATTTTTACGTGAAGCACGCTTTTCATACAAAGTATTTCCTAAGTCGGATTTTGTTGCAGCGTCGAAAAGTACACCGGGGTTTTAGCGTGTTCTTTAACACCCCCCTTCTTTCGGTGAATCTTTTTGTGCAACGCTTGGTAAAAAAAGATTGATTATGAAAAAGAAAATGGATCTTTGGATGGAGTCTCCCATGTGTTGTAATCGGTTATATTTCAGATCGGCCTATCTGAACATAACGTATTTGCAAATCTAAAATTGAACATATATCGATGCACAACATTCGCTTAATTAATTTGAACATGTTGTCCCAAAATGGGATGAAAAAATCGAAAATCCTTAGATTTTCGATGCCACAACACAAACACTTTCGACGCACTTAACTGGTTTGCGTCTGCTCCTCCTCGTGTCTATGCTTTGTCGATCACCTTCGGTGTCGAACTGCCTTCTGGATCAGCTTAGGTGGTCCTCGGACTGCTTTGGCTCCAGCTGTACAATGGCACTGCTCATTGATATGAAACAATATAAAACAGATTTTTTAGTAAATTATATTGACTAAATATTTATGGCTTTATCCCGCCTGGGCATAAAGTGGAATCTGCGACCGATATCACATCGTCGTCTTTGAGAATATGAACATAGAATTTTGTTGACTTATTTTGATTGAAATGGTTTCCGTTTTTATTAAAATCTCTTCTTGGAAGAAATCTGCGACAGAATCTGCATCTGTTGGATTGTTGCATCTGCCCATTCAGCAGACGTGGCGGCATCTCGCCCTTGAGTTGCTAGACTTGTCTGAATCGCGCCCTTGCGTCAGAGTTGTCGTCTTTCCATGCCGTGCCAATGGAACATTTGTTTGGACCCTTTGGGTCGGACTCTGCTTACAGATGTATATGTTTTTGAACATATGAGGACTTTGAAAAATTGTAAAAAATACCAACTCTGCCGGACACGGTCAGAGTTGCTGCAGTGAATTTGGAAGATTTGTATGGTCGATACAATATCCTCAATAGAAAATAACTTGTAAAAAATGCATAAAAAATACCAACTCTTGCCTGACACGACAAGAAGTTGGTATGGAAATTTTGATATAAAATAAACCTAGCACTAAGTTAAAACTTAGCCTAGGTTGAAAAATATTATAAAAATATTATTGAATCTCCAGAACTTGACTCTGAATCAGAAGGGGAAGCATCGCGTGGCGGTGCATGGATTTGGACAACCGTTTGCTCCGGCGGTGGAGGTTCTGTGGAATCGTCTGAGAACGGGGAATCATTTCCATCGAGTGATGTTCCGCCTGGACTAGCATTCTCTTCATCTGAAGATTCGATTTTCAAATTGTGCTCCTCTGGCGGGGCTGGTCTCAAATCGTTTACATGTACTCTTGTTCTTCTTCTTTTACGATTTTGGCCTTAGCTGCATGGCTATTTAGCCAGTTTCTAGTTCTAGTATCTAGTAGTAGTAGTAGTTCTAGTATCTAAACATTTCAGATGCCTTGTGCATAAAAAAGGAGGAATCAACATCCAAACTGCCTGTAGAATTTACAAGACCATCTGCAAACCCATGATAGAATATGGTCACGTACTCTTTCAGAACTGTAAAAAACCAGCCATACAAAAGCTTATGGTAGCAGAAACAAGTGCCTTACGATTAATAACTAAAATTCGTCACCCAAATAATCCTCTACACAATCCTCCCAATCAACTTCTATACCAACTGACAAATATCGAACCAATAAAAGAGAGGCTGATTACTCTATCAAGAAGATTCTCCAGGAATGTACAAAACAAAATGCTAATCGATACCTTATGTACAAGAAGGGAACCAAATGGCAGGGCAAGAGTGAAACATCCTTCAAGAACTTTATGGGAAATAATAAATGCAAATTGATTTTCCTTTTTTTTTTTCACATGAATTTATTGTCTTAGTTACTATTATAATAGGTTTTAATATACATTAAATATTTTATAGTCATATATATATGTACATAGAATATAGGCTGAAGGACCTCGGTCAATGGCCTCTTGAATTGTAATAATTCAATAAAGCACTTTTATTATTATTATTTAAATAATCTTCCGTTTCTATACCGAGCAACTTAATGAATAAATGGGGGAATATTAATGCAAGGTAACATAGAAACAAACAAACAATGGAAAAGGAGAAAACTCTTCTGTCTCTGGAGCGTCGGCAGAGCCATTAACACAAATCGAAAATGACGCCTCGGAACAAGCACCCTAGGGTTTAAGAAAGAGGGAATTGGAAATATAGCTGGGATCAAAGTGAAGAAGGGCGATCCGTTTTAGATTCTAATTAATCACAGAATATAATGTCCTAAATTTTGAGATGAATGGAATCCAGGAATTTTGAGACACTTTTAGCATTATGTTCTGTAGGATTTGCTAGAACTGAGTTGATACTCATTGGAGTTTCATTATTTTGGCTTAATAAAGTATATAGCCTATTAGAATTTTGGTAGGATACTTGGCATTCGAATATAACATGATTTAGTGACCCTAATTCTCCACAATCACAATTAGGACTCTCCTTTATTCCAATTTTATGCAGATGAGTCGGGATTAAACAGTGTCCAATTCTCATTCTTGAGAATGTTGTAATTTCTTTTCTGGTGAGATTCAAGTCATGAAACCATGTTTTTTTTTAATTCCTCCAGAAATACTGGCATAATAAGACCCTTTATTTATCGATATATTTGTCCATTCGATCTTCCAGTCTTTGTGTATTTTCTCTTTAATGTGTGGTAAAATATCTCTAAAATCTACTTTAGTTAGGTTAATACTGGTGAGGTCTCTAACTGTTTTCGCTATGAGGGCTGCTGTATCATTGCGCTGAATATTTGTGTGACTAGGAATCCAGACTAGTTGCACTTTCCTGTTTTGAGCTTTAGCTAAAAAATATGCTTTTCTGGTGCTTAACGTAATCCAGTCATTGTATGTACTCTTGTTGTTACGTTTCCCTTTTGCACGAGATATACTTCGTCTGAAAACTTCTTCAAGATTCTGGTTGGGCCTGACCAAGACGGCGTGAAGGTATGTACCTTCCTTTTCCTTTTACTCATGACTTTATCTCCAACTTTAAAAACGACTGGAGTGACGGCCTCTTTCAGCACGTATTTCTGCTTATAATTTTGTTGAGCCTGACGGGCTTCTTTAACTCGCTCGTAACATGGGAGCGTCTGTTGTTTGGCTCTTTCTTGTCTCCAGGCATACAAATCCCATTCGCCTAACACTATCATGCTAGGTGTTTAGTTTGTAGCGGCGTTCCTACGATTTCTTAAGATATAAGCCATTTGATGCACGTAGCGATCCCATGTGTCGTTTGGCTTTTTGAATAATAGGGTATTTAAAATTTTCTTGCACTCCTGAACCCGTCGTTCCACGGGGTTGGATTGTTGATGATATGCAGGAATGAGGTATCGTTCGATGCCATTTCTTTCGCAAAATGTGATATACCATTCAGAATTGAAGTGACCTCTGTTGTCGGAAATTATGACTCCGAATCTTGCAACTATTTCTTCGTCAATAAATTTGGCTATCGTTCTGCCATCGACCTGAATATATGCCTTTGCCTCTATCCATTTACTGAATACGTCCTCGACGATAATCATGTATCTATTTTCCTCTGCAGCGGGCCAATTACGTCGACGCTCAAAGTTTCAAATGCATTGCAACGCAGTGGTGCATGACTTCTAAGTGGAGCATTGGGTTGGGCTTGCCTTGTTTTTACAGATTGGCATATCAGACAGTCGTTTATGTATTTGCCTACGATCCTGGCCATATTATTGAAATAGTATCTTTTTGCAATTTTCCTAAGAGTCTCGTCTCTTCCTGGATGACATGCTTCATCTCGATCGTGATAATGGTAAATCAATTCTTTAATTTTTCTCTTTGGAACTACCAACTTGAAATTTCGATCTGTATCTTTCATTAGTACATCGTCTTGTACATGAAAATTTTTCATAAAAATAAGATCACTTCGGAACGTTGTTCCTGTTGAAATAGATCATTCCAACGGCGGATCTTGTTTTGAATATCTCTCGACCTCGATTGGGCCTGTACGATATCTTCGTATATTTCTGAATGTGTTAAAACAGATACGTTCTGGACACTTATAATTTGGTAGGAACATTCTTTCCTCTTCATCGTCGTTCTCGACATACTGATCTTGTGGGTTACGACTGAGAAGATCTGCTAGTAAATTTGCTTTGCCTGGACAGTGTTCAATTTTGAATGCATACTCTTGTAATAATAATGACCATCGTGCAAATTTAGTTTTGTCGTCTTTGTGTTTGTTCAACCAAAGTAACGCCCTGTTGTCCGTCTTAACCAAGAACGGTTTATCTGCTAAGTACATCTTGTACTTTTTTTATATAGTTCACCACCGCCAAGCATTCCAGCTCGTTAATGTGGTAGCGTCTCTCTACTGGAGATAACGTGTTGCTTGCATATGATATAATATGCTTTTCGCCGTTGTCGCCCAATTGATGGGTGATCTGACGTGAAAAATCCGGACGATGGAGTTCCAGCGGTCCGGATAATAAATCTTTAATTGTTTGAAAAGCTGCATCGCATGCTTGGGTCCAATGAAAGCGGTATTCCTTCGAAAGAAGTTTCGTTAGTGGCTTTGTTATCATCGCAACATTTGGTAGATATTCTCTTACCCAGTTGCAAAGTCCTAAGAAACTCTGAAGCTGCTTTTTTGTGGCTGGTACAGGATAATTTTGAGTTTGCAATACATGTTTTTCCAATGGACGAGAAGTATCAATTCTGATTGTGTGGCCTAAATATTGGATTTCATTAGTCGACACACTTTTCCGGTGACACTTTTAGATTGTGTAAACGTAGTCTTTCGAAGATTAACCTCAGGTGGGACATATGCTCCTTCACGTTTACGCTGTAAACGATTATATCATCCAAGTAGACTTTGCAGAAATGGTGTAGGTAACCTGTTAAAACGTCCTTTGCCATGAATTTCTGAAAGGTACAGGGAGCTGTCTTGAGGCCGAAAGGCATGACATTAAATAGAATAGAATAGAATAGAATAAAAATTTATTGTGTTGAAAGTTACACAAAAGGTAAGGTAATAAATCTATAAGCTGCCCCATCAGGAGTGGTAAAAGTTGAGAAATCTTTTGATGCTTCATCGAGCGGTATTTGCCAATATCCACTCTTGAGATCCAACACAGTAAAAAATTTTGAATTTCCCAAGTCTTTGATACTTTCATGTATTTTTGGTAATACGGAAGCTTCGTCTTCAGTCATTTCGTTTAGGTGACGATAGTCGATATAAAAACGTGGTTTCTTATCTGATCTTTTTATTATCACGGGTGCTGAACTATATTGTGCAGTGCCAGCTTTCAGCATCTCTTCGGTTTGGTCGTACATAATTTTCTTAGTACTCGGAGACATCGGATATGGTCTGATATTGGAGGGTTTTGAATCTTTCACGATAATTTTGTGTTTAACAGTAACTATGGTTGCTTGAGTTGGTTCCGCAGTGAACAGATCGACAAATTCTTCGAACAGCGGTCGTAGAAATTTGTCTTTAATAACAAGCTCTTCAGGAAGTTTTGCCTGCTGTCTCTCCCTTTGAGAAGGTTGATTCCAGAAGACGGTAATTCATTCTTCCTTGCCGGCATATAGGCATTTTCAGCCATAATCATATGCGACATTATTCGTGTGTAAAAATGGTGATCCCAATATTACTGTTTCGCTTAAATTTTCGATTACTTGAAAATCAATTTCAAAAAAGGTGCCTGAAATATTTACGTTCAATTTTGTCGTGCCAAGAGAGTCCATCATTCTATCTCCGCACGCCATAGCAAATGATCGACGTGTCGTGAGATTTTTAAAATTATCCAACAGCTTCGGATGGATAACATTTCGCGTCGAGCCTGAATCAATCAGAGCGTCGACCGCATGTTCATTTATTAGAACTTTTATACGAGGCAAAGGGAACGCTTCGCTCATATATTTATGGATTTCCGTGTCTTATGCATAGGAGTGTCGTAGTGGTCATGAGTATCAGAATAAAAGTTTAACGAGCATTGCTGCCGCCGTAGTTCGGCCGTTGTACCGGGGATCTTGCAGATTGACCCTGGCCTGGGTCTCTGGCCCCTTGAAAGTTTCCCGTTCCCCTGTTATGATGAGGATTGTTAGGACATTGGCTATGGAAGTGCCACTGCACTGTGTCTGTGCAGTATCGGCATGGGGTTGCCGGTCGGTCGGTACTCAGAAATTCACTGAACCGCGTGAAGCATTATGCATAAAAAAAGGACGACCAGGTGCTCTATCTGGACTATCAGTATCTATCTATCAGTATTGGGGCCTTTATTGTTTTTATTGTATGTCAATGAATTACCTGAGAACTTGGCATTACATTCCATATATCAGTATGCTGATGATACCTCCTGTGTAATATCTACCAGAGATACTACTGCTACATCATACAAAGGTACAACTGTGGTAAATAAAATGGATAAATGGTGTCGTGACAACTCACTTATCCTAAATGAAGCTAAAACTGTACTTATCCAATTTAGTAATAAAACCCCAGATTCAAGCATCTACTTGAAGTTTAGAGAAAAATCTATTCCTGTTGCAAATAACACAAAATTCCTGGGGGTTGTGGTCGATTCAAAACTATCTTTCGAATACCATGTAAACTCAACAATATCTAAGCTTAACAAAGTATGTTACTCAGTACGAAACATACGATCTTCTGTCGATCTTGATGTGTTAAGGGTCTATTACTTTGCCCATGTGCAGTCCATACTTAGTTATGGTTTAATATTCTGGGGGTCTAGTGTCCATGCCAGAAATGTGTTTATCGCTCAAAAGAATATTATACGATGCATGCTTAGGAAAAACAACCGAGAGCCTAGTAAGCCATTATTCAAAATGTTGGAGTTAATGACATTACCCACCTTATATATGTACCTGTTGATTTTATTTGTAAAAAAAAATATTGGTAAATTTAGAACAAACGAGGATATGTACAATGGTATGATGATGGTAACTCGAAATTCAAATGCACTGAGAGTTCCTCATCATCAAACATCATCATTCGAAAAGGGAGTATACTACAGAGCAGTGCGGGCATTTAATGCAGTTCCACTGGAGATAAAATCTATCTCTAATATTTTTTTATTTAAAAAGAAATTAAAGTGTTACCTTCTTGAAACGTCCCTACAGTTTTGATGAGTTTTTACTAAATGCCAGAATATTTCCTTAATAGTCCTTATATGAAATAATGATCAATTTGTCTCTGCGGAGTATTGTTTTATATATATGTATGTATGTTTTTTTTAATTCCTTTTAAATATTTATGTATATATATTTTGTATGTACCGTTTTCTTTTTATATATTATATATTCTGTGTGTTATCTATGTTATATACATGACAATTCCAATACTTGTAAAAGTCTGATGGAAATAAAGATTATTAAGCTGGATTAGTGACATCTGTTCGTCAGCTGAATCCCGTTCGACGTTAGTAACTGCTGCTATTAACATTTCTGTGGATGAAATTAGGTTGCTTCTCAAGCGTGACCTAATCTCTGGACGCAGTTGGTCCATGATGATCCGAGCTCTGATGGCTTCAGATTTGAAGGGATCTATACGATCGAAAAGGCAGGTTTTCTTCGTGATAAACACTGCCGTGTCGTCTAAAGACGTTTGTTTCATGGCATACAGTTGAGCAATAGCTCGTGACTGTATGTCGGGTGAATTGAATCTTGTAAAGAATCTTTCTTTAAACAAGGCGTACGAAGTGGTCAACGTCCGAAACTGTTCGGACCATCGTTGAGCTTCGCCCTTGAGTTGGCCGGTCACATTATGGAGGCGATCAGTCGTGGCTTATGCGAGCTCTGTCGAAATATTCCTCCATAATTTTAATAAAAGCTTCAGGATCTTCATGATCGAGCCCATGGAACGTCACGTTCGGAAATCTTTGTCTCTCATGGGGCGTACAGGTCGACACGTTCTGTATCGCCTGTACGAAGCCCTCTGCCATTTTCAGAAACATATTTTCCATAGAATTTGCATTTTGTGGCTGTGAAGCAGATAAATTTTGATTATTTCCTTCCGAAAACAGTCTTTGTGGTTCTATCTCTCTAGAACCGTCGTCGACGAGCGGTACTGTGGCTCGCTCGTAAAAATCCCTTGGGGTCGACTCCTCGGAGTCTTCCACCATGAAAGAAAATGGATTGGTTGGGTTAGAGGACGGCAAGGTCCCTGCTCGGGCGCCATGTGAACGATTCATCTTTTGGAGTGAATGTTAACGTTCACAAAATTTAGGGTTCAAGATGACTGTTTCAAACGGAGAATAATATGAAAATTTATACTTACTGTTCATTTATGCTTTACATGTTTTACAACAACTTCAAGAAATATGTTTTTACAGACTATAGTCTGGCCCATGTACAACACATGGTGAGGAACGGAACAACTTTTAATGTACCAACTACCATCTAACGATTACACAAAAAGATTCAAGAAAAGTTCAATGTTTATAAAATTTTGGTGGGCTTTTGCTTGCCTGTCTATTCACGTATTTTTATTTCAATATCATTTTTTTTAAATGCTTGAATTGCAACGACTGAATTATATTTGGGCAATTACAATTTCATACGTTCAGGCAAAGCGGTCCCATGCACATATGAGTACATGGTAAAGATACTTTTCTGATGCCGAATCACTGAGGAACCGGTTTAGGGCACAGGTTTAGATCACAAGGCCAAACTACTAAGGTTGACTACCACCACACCAAGGATTTTATTTTCAAAATTTCCGAAGTGATAACTTCTTTAATAACACTAGTAATCAAACCCGGGGCGTTTCACATGCAAAAACGAACGCTCTGCCACTGAGCCATATCCCCGCTACGATGTAGTTTAAATAAATGACATAGGAAATACACACCATCATCCATACTATCTTTTTACAGTGTAGCTCAAAAACTGTCCATTTTCGGAGGTCGCCCATTGAGGCTCTTGTTCACAATGACAGTACAGTACAACATATTCGAATTTCAGCTTATTTGACTGAAACCACTTTTACCTAAGAAATAGTAAGTAAAAGTTTATTGGTTTTTAGAGACCTAAAACAAGGTATAAAACAAGTCACATACAATTTTAATAAAATACATGGATAAATAAAACAATTACATTTACAAGAAACAAAAAATAAAAACATACTGTAACGTGCTTACAATTTTCAGTAAACACTTTGTGGATTCCAAATAACTTGCAACAAGAATTTTCACAAACCACTGATTTATTTAATCACTAAAATTACACTAGCAAATACTTAAAAATCACACAACTAATAATAACTTAATCTAATATAATTTCACTACTTTTAAAACACTAAGCACTTTACTTTTCTTCTTAAACTTGTCAACTCTTGTCTAACCTAAAAACTCTCTTGTCTGTTTACTTTACTAAACTGCATACTTCACTCAACTGAACTCTTCCTCTACAACTGTCTCTGTAACCAGAACCACAGATTACCCAGAACTGTACTGGATGCTAAACTGAACTGTTTATCCTTCACTAAACTGTACTGTACTCTTCTTCTATCTGCTGGCTTCACCTCTTTATATACCCACTTGGAATGTCCAGAATATCATTGTAGAACTTTCCACAAATATACTGGAATTCTCTAGAATTTTCTTAGGCACTACTAAATGGTGGTTCGCCAGTTGGCCCACAGATGGCGCCACCCTTCTGGCCAGGGAGTAATTACAACTCTCCTCTCTGTTAGAGGGCAGCACATAACACTGCCCCCTCCTTAAGCCTGAACGTCCCGGTCAGGCATTTCAGATACCCCAGTATACTTTGCCAACCTGTCCAGGTGCACGATCTTCATCTTGGACTTCTTTCTACGTTGAATCCTATAAACAACGTCGTTGATCCGAGTGATGACAGAATACGGTCCTTCCCAAGGTGAGCGAGGCTTCGAGAATCCTTCTTCACTCCGCTGTGGGTTATACAGCCAAACCGAGTCCCCCACCTTGAATCCTGCTGAACTGGCATTGCGGTCATATCTAGCCTTCATTCGATCACCACTCCCTGTAGGTGACCTCTTGGCAGCCACATTTGCACAAACCTTGCAACTGCGACACCAAGCCTCTACATCCTGACAGCTATTTACCCAGTAAAATCGCTCCCGTACTCTAGCCAAAGTCTTATTTCTGCTAAAGTGCTCTCTGGATATTCCCTCGTGCACTTCCCGAAGTACTTTTGGTACTCGGCACCTGGGTATCAGCAACCGCATGGTAACTTCTTTCCCATCCGGGCTCTCCCATGCTCTCCGTAATAGGCCATCTATAACCCTAAGTGAATCCCATTGCGCCCATAAAGCCTTCAGTCCAACACTTTTACTGGAAACGTCTTTCCATTCCGGGCGGATTCCTTTTTCTTTCGCCTTCAACATTGGTCCAATTTCATCGTCATTCAGTTGTTCCTCTCTTAGAACTTCCTTTGTCCAATCCTTCGGAACCTCTATCTTAACTGCCTTCACTTCTGCTATATCCTGCTGCGTTTTTACACTCTCGGCATTCACTTCCTTAGGGCTCCTCTGGCGACAGTACCTCTTGACATGCCCCAATTTGCCGCAATTATAACAGCGGATTACTTTTGTCGGACCTCCAGCACTTCGCTGCTGCTTCGGCTCCTGTTTCGGCGGTTGCGGTTCCTGTTTCAGCTCCGGTCGCGAACTTAATTCGTTTAGTAATTGTGCGACCATTTTCTGTATGTCTGTTAACATAACAATCAATCTCATCTTATCAGAGCGAACTTCCTCTTTCTTTGCAGTGTTTACTTCCCCAGGATTCCATTCTCGACACTGCCGCATCATATGTCCTGGTTTGCTGCACTGATAACACCGAATCACCTTCCTTGGCTGTCCATCGCTCTGTTCTCTTTCCTGCTTCCTTGGAGCATCTGGTTTGTTCATCAACTGGCTTATCATTTTGTGCAGGTCAGCCATCAAAGATTCCATATTTGACTTTTCTAAATGGTTCTCTTCTTCTACTTTCATGGCTCGTACTCTCGGATGTAGAGTCTCTTCATAAGCGGCCTCAACTTCGAGGGCATGGATCAAGGCTTCGCTACCAGTCTTAGCTCGAGTTAATCTAAGGACTCGCCTGATCTCCTCATCTCTTATGCCATCGATGAAAGTACCAACTATTAATTGTTCCTGGAATTCTTTGGGTGCATCCGGGTAAGCCAGGTATGTCAGTCGCTCAACAGCTGCTTCAAAATCTTGTAAACTTTCCCCAGCCTTTTGTGTGCGTGATTTGAGCTGAGTCCTGTATACTTGGGCGAGGTGTTGGTCGCCATATCTTAGATCTAGTGCAGCCTCCAAAACTTTAAAATCCCGTTGCTGCGTCACTGGGATAGTCTGAAGCAACTCTGAGGCTTGGCCCCTTAATGCTAGCACCAATGCCATAGCTTTGTCTTCATTACTCCAATTGTTTGCGTATGCCGCTGCCTCAAATTGTCTTTTATAGGTTGACCAAGAAGTTTGACCATCAAAGGAAGGCGGTTGTAATCGAGGGCCTGACGATGATAATACTAGCTGGCCTCCTTGCGTTCTTAACTGTCGCTTAAGTTGTTCTACTTCCCCCTTAACTACCTGAAATCTTCCTTCTATATCGGTAACTTTCCCTTCGACGCCAGTAACTTTTTCTTCGACGCCAGTAACTTTTTCTTCGACACCAGTAACTTTTTCTTCGACGCCAGTAACTTTTCCTTTGATTTCACTTACTTCAGTCTTTATGTTGCCTATATCCTCTTTAATTTCGCTTTTGAGGTCTTCAGTGGCTGAAAGGATAACATCTTGTTGCCCCTGTATAATTTTCCTTAATTCTTCTTTCTCTTCTAGACGTCGTTTTTCTCGTTCTTCTTTTTCTTCTTGGCGTCGTTTCTCTTGTTCTTCTTTTTCTGCCTGACGTTTCCTTTCTTTTTCTTCTTCGCGTCTCTCTTGTTCTTCTTTTTGGTCTAGCATCATTTTTCTAAATTGCTCGAACATGTCTTGCATTTGTTTTTCAGCAGCCATGCTTCTTGTTTCCATTCAAAAACTAACAAACAACACTAACAAGTCTTATTTAAAGTCTATATCTGGTATACGTCAAATATGTCCACAAAATTCAGAATAGAATGTTCTATAAATTTTCTCACACTAGCACTTGTCTAATGTCTATATCACTTTCCAGTTCGACTCACTTCACTATCTCCAGTGGTTTCCAAATAGAACACTATGGAACTTCGTCGAATTCTTCAGAAATTCTGTTGCAATTCCGCTTCTGACACCAATTGTAACGTGCTTACAATTTTCAGTAAACACTTTGTGGATTCCAAATAACTTGCAACAAGAATTTTCACAAACCACTGATTTATTTAATCACTAAAATTACACTAGCAAATACTTAAAAATCACACAACTAATAATAACTTAATCTAATATAATTTCACTACTTTTAAAACACTAAGCACTTTACTTTTCTTCTTAAACTTGTCAACTCTTGTCTAACCTAAAAACTCTCTTGTCTGTTTACTTTACTAAACTGCATACTTCACTCAACTGAACTCTTCCTCTACAACTGTCTCTGTAACCAGAACCACAGATTACCCAGAACTGTACTGGATGCTAAACTGAACTGTTTATCCTTCACTAAACTGTACTGTACTCTTCTTCTATCTGCTGGCTTCACCTCTTTATATACCCACTTGGAATGTCCAGAATATCATTGTAGAACTTTCCACAAATATACTGGAATTCTCTAGAATTTTCTTAGGCACTACTAAATGGTGGTTCGCCAGTTGGCCCACAGATGGCGCCACCCTTCTGGCCAGGGAGTAATTACAACTCTCCTCTCTGTTAGAGGGCAGCACATAACAATACATACACTAGATTACGCTAATGACAAAATAATAAAATAGTGATTTCAGTTATCCACTGTGGTATTATACAGAAAAGTTCTCATAGGACGAACTCTAGATTATAATATAGGCCATTCATTAAATGATTTTAACCTCTCCACAATAAAATTGTGAGGTTACTAAAGTTGGTTCAAAAACGAAAATTGAGATAACATCAAATCTTTACGTTTTGAGGTCCTAGGAAACGAAAAAAGTGGTTTTTGAAAAATGTCTGTGTGTGTGTATGTGTGTTAGCACGATAGCGCCGAAACTACTGAACGGATTTGAATGAAACTTTGCATGTGCATTTCTTCAGTGCCCCAGAAGATCTGAAAAGGTTTTGGTTGAGATCGGATTACGTTTAGTGCCATTTTGACGCAACAAGTTGTTTATTTTATAATTACTTTCAATTTGTAATGGAACCATTGAAAAGCAGTTAAAATTCTGATTTCAACGATATATCACACTTCCACCCTTTCGATTTGGTTTCCGTGAAAAAAATTAAAAACAAAGCAAATATGAAGCATAGATCGCATTTCGCATGACATAAGCGATCGGATTGCAATGAGCAAATTTTGACAGTTGTCATTGTCATCGTTTGTCATCCGATAACGTTGGTGTCATGTCATGTTAATAAGATTTTTGGCATATTTGTAACTTTTAGTGGATTGTCACAAACTTTAAAGGTAGATGTAACAATGTCAATATCATATGCTTTCTGTAACTTCGTTGGTGAATTTATTATAGATTATCACTTTACCAATTTTCAGTTTGTTGCTTTACAAATCTGTAGTATTTAGGATAACTAGACTTTCTTAGTCGTGCAAGTGATGTTAAAGTTGTTAATATCCTAATAGTATATTAATCAACGGGCGATAATGTAGGTAATAACTCGCATAGATGATTGTAAATTCATTAAGCTGAGGGTTTTTTTAGTGCCCCAGAAGATCTAAAAAGGTTTTGGATGAGATCGGATTACGTTTAGTGCAATTGGTTCTTCGCAAAAACTCCGAAAGTATCAATTTTACTGTAAAATATGTACACATGAAAATTATAGGTAATAAAAATCCGCACAATTTCGTTTTTTTTTTTAACTTCGTATGACCTATTGGAGCCGAGATAGATTTTTTGAAATTTTGACAGTTTTGTGATGCAACAGCAGAAACGCTCGCGTTCTTCGGTAAAATCTCAAAAATGGTCGTTCGGATCGCAAAATGTTTCGAATAAAAATTGTAGAAAATTCGATTACGAACAATTTCCTTTTATTTTACATTTCCATTCGATCAATATTGGCTGACTGACATACATTGTATTAATTTGCTACAAGGTAGCACTCACATAAAATGATTTTTTTCGCGCAAACAAACGCTTAGTGAGCGAAATAAAAATTGCACGTTTTTTCAAACAGTTTATTTGTCGTCCTCTAGCTCCCTTCCTAATCAGTTTATCGCGTTTTAAAGCTATCAAGCGGCCAAGAGTATGTTTCCCCCACTGTGCCAAAAAACGTTTGAAACGTGCAATGTTTATTTCGCGCACCAAGCGTTTGTTTGAGAAAAAAATCAATTTATGTGAGTGCTATCTTATAGCACATAAAAAAATTAAAAAATGTATGTCGGTCTGACCACGATAGGCCAATTACATGGTGAGTTATCAGCATGTCAAATATTTTCGTCTTCCCCCTCTCCCTACCCTAATCATCTCACCGTCCCCAACGAGGTTGGGAACAAAATTTGCTTATTTTCGTGAGCTCTCCATTTTTGGTCTAAAGCTTTTTTTCGTCAGATCAAGAGCCCCGCCGAGATCTTCGAAAAACCATTTTTCTATAATTTAACATATCATTTCCCTCTCCCCTCCTTTGAATTTTCAGCACAAATGTGTTGGAATGTTGGGGGGGACCCAACTTTACTTATTGGCAAAAGAAAAAATCACAAACGGACGTTTCCTTATTCCAAAGCTCCACTATATATAAATAATGGAAATGTAGAATATGACCGTACGCCGTACGTATGACTCAATGTTATTTAAATTATGTATACATATATAAACAGAAAGGCAAAAGGCAACACGCGACTCATGAAAAGAAAAACAGATGGCGTTATGCATTGTATTCGGCGCAAGTTTTCATATATTTCATAAATTGCATGTTCTAAACTGATGAAAAATTGAAAAATTATGAATGTGCAAATCTACCTTTAATATAAGTATAGTATTTCTATTGATTTACCATATAAATTCTGACAAGAGTATCTTGGGTGTTGAGTCTTCAACACATACGACATGCCTGAAAACATAGAGAGAGAATAACGAGAATCCTAGATTATTCTCTGTTTATAAGTTTTACTAGCAGGCTTAGAATTTTTTTGGTTAAATCTGCACTTAATAGACACCCGTCCAACTTACATAAAGGATTTTTACAATTTGTAAGAAATAATAAAAAAGGACTTTATTTTATTGTCATGACCCCCCTTTCGGGGAAACCGTAACTGACCGCCACTTGGCTTGTGAGAGAGGAAGATTGGGTAGTCAAAGTAGAAGACGAGTTTGAAACAAATATAATTTATTAACAAAATAACAACAAACAGTGTCACAGTATCAACGGGCACAACAATAACAATTATAAAAATGGGGGGCTCTTACCAATACTTGCTTATTTAGCAGTTTACCTATTGAGTGCAAGTTCGTATTTTTTGTTTGTTTTTAATAATTCAATGTCAGATCTCATTCTTAATATTTGTTTTTCACATTTTGACTGATAATAAGGTATTTTACTAAATTCAAAATCATTTAATAAAGTGGCACTTTACCACATCGAACTGTCACTTTACTATATAGTAATGTCATTGTTAATAAAAACAGAAAATTGTTTATTTAAATATTGGGAACATTGTTATATCATTGTTATATATATTAAAAGTATGATTATTTAAATTTGAAAAGTTAACCACACGATATTTATTCAATTCCGCTTGTTCTTCCTGAAAACCATTATTCTCTATCTGTATTCTTGAATGATAAAACAGAAGCGGGTAAATAAAGCATCTCATGCCGTGACACGTCACACATAAATAATCTATCATAAGCAACTATACTACATCAAATAATGTCATATTTAACTTAAGGAACTAACTTAAAGAAATACTCGTATTACGTATTTTAGTTGTTAACAAAATATAGTAAAAAAAATACTGAAACAAAAGAATTCGAACTTTCATCACAGTACGAGATGCTCTATTTATCCACTTTTTGATAAACAGAGCCGTGTCAGTTACTAGGGTACGGAAATCCTACACAAGTACCTACTATGAAATTGTTTAAATTTCAAACTGTAATGCTTCGATATCTATCACTATTTGCTTATAATAACTTGCTAACACAAAATGTGAAAAAATAGTATAAACAAATCTCAAAAGCAGTTTTCTTTGCTTTTCTAAACTTGTTGTTTAATGTACTATTCTATTATTGCAAAGTATATCAATTTAGAATTTGGAAAAATAATTTGTATTAATATGTAACTAAAGTTGTTTTATAATTTTCTCTATTTCTCCTCAAATATGAATACTCCTTATGTAACAGTATCTTTACAAATACAAAAGGCGAAGTTCAGTTTGTTCAGAAGTAAACTACTGCTTTTACATATTAATATAATTTTATGTATTATATTGTCAAAAGGAAGGGAAAAGTCTTCATATATTTTCAAAAAATAATTATATTCAATAAATTTCAAACTCATCAACCTAAATTCTATCATTTATTTACATTATTTCTTCACATTGCAAAATTAATAAACATCAAATTTAAAGAAAGCAACATTATTTCTTATACATTACAAAATTAATGAACATTAAATTTAAACAAAGTATTGCTAAACGTGGGTTAGTTCAATTAAGCAATTGCATAGACTGCAATAATTTTGGGAAACATATAGCTCAAACTTTTTCCTATAAAATTGAAATGCCGAGCAACAGTCATATGTTACGTACTGGCCTTTTCTAGGCCATATACGCACTGGGGGGGTAACTCAAATGGCAGAAAGGAAAAGTCAGTTTAAAAAAATATATAAATGAAATTTATTTGATGCAAGACAATATAGTAGATGGGTGAACTGATAACTAATGAAAATGAAAGATTTTACTTACATGATTACAACTACACTGTGTCAAACCTCAAACGTGAATGATGTAAGAAGTTAGCTAAGACATGTTTCCCAAAATTATTGCAGTCTATGCAATTGCTAAATCGAACTGACCCACATGTTTAGCAATATTTTGTTTAAATTTAATGTTTATTAATTTTGTAATGTATAAGAAATAATTTTAATGCTTTGTTTAAATTTGATCTTTATTAATTTAATAAATAATGTAAATAAATAATAGAATTTAGGTTGATCAGTTATACTTTAAATTTATTGAAAATATATATATTTTTTAAATATATGAAAACTTTTCCCTTCCTTTTGACAAAATATAGTTGGTAGCACTAAAAAACAGTATTAAAAATGTACGTACATATGGGCAATTTCGACAGCTCTTTTTAAATGAACAGAACTTTTCAAAAATATATAAATATGACAATTTAAAAGTTTTAGGAATAAAAATGTAAAATAAAATTAATTCAACAACGGATATACTTTTGTCATCTGATTCCATGTAACCCGAGTATATGTGACGTCACTCATTACGTTTTTAAATTTAACGATGATGATTAAAATGAGATAATTTGAAATAATATATATAAAAGTTGCAAAAAGTTAATTTCAATTCCTTTTATTTGAGTAGCTGAAATGTGTTGTTGGACCAAGTAAAAGATAAATAAAGATACTATTTCCACATCGTTTAAATTTACATCTAAGAATAAAGAACAAAAATTCAATAAATTCAATATTTACCCATACATACCTATTTATTTATATTTTCTATATCTTTCGTAGTTTCTACAGTTTGTAAATTCAGTAAATCTGTAAATTTTTATTTGAAACATTTTAATACTCTGAATACTCGTTTTAAAAACATTTTAATAAAAGGTAGTCTTTAATATTATAAAATCCAGTGTCTGTAAAAACTGGAAAAGATGTAGCTAGCAGCTGCAATTCTCACCTTGGATTTTAAAACCGAATTTAAACCGAGCCCTCTAATCATTCGAATCAAGATAAATGATAAAAAAATATCTCAATGTTTTCTCTTTTAAATGTAAGATTTAGCATTCTGTATTGTATTATGTATTTTTATCTAATTTACGAAATTTTCTTTGTTGATATTTTTTACCATTGTTGTACCACATTTTCCTAATCTTTGGGATTATGTCAAAATGTGCAACATAGGTTTTGGGAAAATTGTGGACACTGATAAAATTTTTGTACGATTGTATTGTGTATTTGTTGTACCATGTGTTACTTATTTTTATATTTCTCAATGTACATGGACAAAAATTAAAAAATTGAGCAGTTTTGTTTCAGCGCCTTTTAATTGTTTTTATGTTTTTCTTTATTTTTTAGCCGGTGCATATTATATTGTGGTTCTTACAGTTTACGCCAATTACTTTTTTGTACGGCATAGGTTTTGGGAAAATTGTGGACACTCGAGAAAACATTTCTATTCTATATTCTATTCCTCATCTACACAAATAGTCTTTCCTCTAGAGTTTTGCTTGTCATCAGCTACTATCAATTACCAAATTGATGCACAAATGAAACCATATCAAGATAGCCAAAATATGACCAGCTTCCAGGACCTTAATTATGGAAATAAGTGAACACTTATGAGGTAAGTGAGTGTTGTTCTCCTAAAATGCCTAAAACCGCGTTCACGAACACAAATGGAAGTTCCTGGGTTCTACTGTTTTTATAAAAGAGTCACTATTTCTCTAAGAAAAATATAATTATACATTTGAAACGTTCTTAATCCAGCAAAAAACCTCTGATTCGTTGTTGCTGTTTTTGTTCCAGTAAATTTTGAATTTGTTTGGACAACAGTATTATTCACATTCACAAGCAGTGCGCACTAAACTATATTTTTATTTTCCCAATAGTTTTTTGGCCCTATGGTGCAATGTACGGCATCAGATTTGATGAAATTGTGAGCGATAATTTAAATTTTTTTTCTGATTGTGTGCTACATTGTGCTACAAGAGTACAAGAATATCTTCCTATATATAGTCGAGGTCTACTGTTTGAGTGGTTCTTGGGAGACGATATGGGCCAAAATATGACCGGCTTCCAGAAGTACATTTCTAAAAACTATGTTAGCTATTTTAGCAAGCAGCAGCATGTCATGCAGCCTCCTACCTATAATGCAAATAATCTTGTGGGATCTTATTGCCACTTGAGAGAAATAAGAATATAATTATGCTTGTGGGCCACTGAAACGCTGTGCTATTGTACTTAACGATACTACTATGGCCGTGTATGTCTATCAGCAGCTGCTTATCACACGTAAAAATTGAGCCATATACGTATAGCTAAAATATAACCAGCTTCCAACTATTTTTTAAGCAATTTTAGAAAGCATCGAATTATTTTTCTATTTGGTGTACACAGTTTCTTACTCTACTGTTGGCCTCGTCAAAATGTGCGACATAGGTTATGAGAAAATTTTGAACGTTTTGTTAAAAATTTATTGTTCTATTTTCTATTTCTGATCTACTGATTATTGTGGCTACACTTTTAGTTTTATATTCAATACCATTGCTTGTCACTTCTTAATAGTTGGTCAACAGATTACAAAGTGTGTCACAAGATACCATTAGGCTCTATTAATGTGAAATAAGACAATATACAATATATCTTCCTGTATATAAAAAAAGCAAGGGGTACTGTTATCAACAACGCTACTCAGTTACTAACCATTAGTGTACAAATTCAAGCATATCAAGCTGCCAAAATTAAAATTTCCGAAATCTGGAACGTTATTTTCAAGAGATAAATGGTTGTGGTTCTCCTAAAATGCCGGAAACCGTATTCTCGAACACAAGTGAAGTCCCTGAGTTCTACATATTTTTATGAAAGCACTAATTTTCTACAAAATAAAATATATATAGGTGTATTGCAAAACAAAAGGAAGATATAATTATACATCTTGGGGTAAAGGTAGTCTCCTTTCTGGGCTTAGCAGCCGCAGAAATGGCATGTGGCACTCCTGTAGATGGGAAGGAGACTACTAAACTGGTATGACGTATAACACATAGCCACTCCATAGCACTCCATCAGCAAAACCAAGCCACTTCGGGGTTACCCTGTTACTGTATACTACATACTCTTTTACATGCATTTTTAATTTTTCTCGTATTGTTAATACATTGTTCTTATTTAAGAAAAAAAAAACAAACAAAATTAATGAATAACTTGCAAAACATTATACATTGGAATTGTAATGGAATAAAGCATCACAATGTAGATCTCAAGCATATCATGGCGGAATCATATCCACTTTGTTTATACTTATAAGAAACACATTTGAAACCAGGTGAAGAATTCCATCTCAAGTTATCATTGCTACATTAAAAATGTGCAACCTGATGTGCACGGGCATGTGCAGCAATTTACACTAATGACAGTATAACGGTAAGACAATTGCAACTAACAATTAATCTACAGGCTGTTGCCATTTAGTTAGATAGATTTTAATTGGAGTAAAAATGATATGCAAAATTTAATTTGTCAATTACTCGTATCATTCTTAATGTTAGGCGATTTTAATGCCGCAATCTATTGTGGAGATCTAATAATAACATACATATGGGAGAATTCTTGATGAAATTCCAAATGAACTTGATCTAGTTCTATTGAATGCAGAAGAGATGGCATATTTCAATGCTAGATCCACCTCTTTTTTTCAGCCATTGACATAACATTTTGCTCACCACAAGTCTTGAGTTGGTTGGTATGATCGACAATTAGGGATCTCCCCTCTGACCATTTTCTAGTAAAAATTGATATATCAATCATTTATTCCCCCCCTTTTCAACAAAAAAATGCACGCTAGAAGCAGCTGACTGGTTGAAGTTTAAAGTTAATCTTCCCCTAATAAAATATGCCTACATCAGTCAACTTCTGCAATTCTACGAGATATTTAACAAAACTATTATGGCCTTGTAAATATGTTATCAGCCGTTATTAATCTCTGGTGGACAAATTGAACTTATATTTTTACCATTTGATGTAGTTTCCTAGTCTACCTTTGTAGTTATTTCAAAATTTGTGGCAACGGTTATGGAAAAATCGTGGATATTTTGATAAAACCATCGCTTGTCAATTCTTAATAGTTGTCAACAGATTAAAAACTGTCACGAGATACCATTAGGTTCTATTAATGTGGAATAAGTCAATTTGCAATATCTCGCTGTATATAAAAGCAAGGTGTACTGTGATCAACAGCACTGCTAAGTTACCAACCATCGGTGCTCAAACTGAAACATATGAAGATAGCCAAAATATGACAAGGTGCCAAAGTCTACATTTCTGAAATCGGGGAACAGTTTTTTCATTAAATAAATGGTCGTGGCTCTCTTAAAATGCCAAAAACCGTATTCTCGAACACAAGTGAAGTCCCTGAGTTCTACACGTTTTTATGAAAGGTCACTAATTTTCTACAAAGTAAAATATATATAGGTGTATTACGGGATGAAAGTTATAATTATACATCTTGGCATAGAGGTAGTCTCCTTTCTGGGCTTAACAGCCGCAGAAGTGGCATGTGGCACTCCTGTAGATGGGGAGGGGACTACTAGACTTCATACAAACAAAATTAATGGATAAATTACAAAACAGATACAATGGAATTATAATGGAGTAAAGCATCACTATGTAGATCTCAAGCATATCATGGCGGAATCATATCCACTTTGTTTATGCTTATAAGAAACGCATTTGAAACCAGGTGAAGAATTCCATCTCAAGTTATCATTGCTTCACTAAAAATGTGCAACCTGATTTGATGATTTAATTTGTCAATTACCCATATCATTCTTAATGTTAGGAGATTTTAATGCCGCAATCCATTGTGGAGATCTAATCATAAGATACATGTGGGAGAATTCTTGACGAAATTCCAAATGAATTTGATCTAGTTCTATTGAATACACGAGAGATGACATATTTCAGTGCCCCAGATGCGCTCAAAATCATGAGGTTCGTATATGTAAATTTGATACTTTAAGATGTTGCAACTGCTTGAAATTAAAAAATGTACCTTCAGATCATGCAGCCTGGGACACAAATAAGTGTACTGCATATATCTGAGCGTACGACAAACTTCGTACTGATATATTAGCCTTAATAGTACAATAGCAATCAACAACAGTCCCTCCCTCTGGTTGTCAATACCAGTATGCGCAATAAGGAATTTTTAATTTATTACCAAAATACGAGTGGTATCAAAACAAAGACCACATAGCTTGATTCCTCCGTCTTTGATAGAGAACTATTCTGCAAGGAATATATTTTTCTCTCTGATAGGAATTTTACTGCCATTAATCGCTCAAGGGGCGGTGGTGTACTATTAGCCGTAAATTTAGAATGTTTCTTCTATGGTAAACCTTAACTCTGCAGGTGCCATTGACATTGACATCTTGGGTGTAAGAATTTATCGTTCCCTCTATATATTCGTCATTTATATACCGAGTGCGTCTCTTGCCGACTACGAATATTTTTTTTCGAGACACTAAGTACTTTAAGGTGTCTATAGGATAACAGCAGTGATTTTGCCATCGATGACCTTAATATTTCCAAATATGCTATTTACTTGAAAGATCTACAACCCAACGGCCAAATCAGAGTCTTAAATTAATTCTCTGGACAGTAACTAATTCAAATAATAGCATCCTTGACTTAGTTTTGCATA
The DNA here is from genome assembly GCA_963675555.1 of Leptura quadrifasciata. Taxonomy (NCBI): domain Eukaryota; kingdom Metazoa; phylum Arthropoda; class Insecta; order Coleoptera; family Cerambycidae; genus Leptura; species Leptura quadrifasciata. Next base: position 71,214,555 of record OY776678.1, read on the forward strand.
ACAAAATTGTGACATAACACAGTCTTTTGATTCGTTAATTAATGAGGATATACATCACCCTGCCTTGGTCATATCAATTGAGATGAACGCTATACTAAAAACCTTACTAATAATTTTCCATCTAATCATAATATTAATTATAATTCTCGCAAATGTGATTTCTCTAAATTATATGTTAACCTCCTTAATGTTGACTGGTCTTTTCTTTCCTCTTTCAATGACAACAGTATATGCACTCAGTTCTATGAGTGTTTGAATTGTGTATACCAAAGAAATCGGCCTCACGGAATAATAAGTACCCCCCCCCCCCTTGGTTTAATGGTAGTATTATAAAAGAAAATTAGGCTTAAGGAACGTCTCAGAAAAATGTGCTCGGAAACCGATGATCTTTTTGAGGAGTTTGAAAAGGTCAGATGAGAAGTAAAGAGGGATATTAATACTGCCTACAAAAACTTTATACAAAATACCGAAAATAATATAAAAAGCGATCCTAACAAATTCTAGGCGTTCATTAATGACAAGGAAGGGTCAACCGGAGTTTCAGATGAAATGTTCTTTGACGGTGCTTCACTTAATAATAGTCCGCATGATATTTTAGATGCATTTGCCAGATTTTTTAGCCAGTCATATTCTGATTCCTCATTAGACGCCGTCAATAATTCTATCAATAACGATTGCCCAAATAATAACCCTACTGTTAATATACATATTTCTCAGGAGGCAGAAGTTCTCCAGGCCTTAAAACGCATTAAACCTAAAATGACTGCGGGTCCCGACTCCATACCAACATTTTTATTGAAAGACTGTGCTATTATTTTTGCATATCCTCTAACCCTAATTTTTAATGACAGTATTTATTGTTCAATTAATAAGATATCTATTCACCAACATGGATTTATGAAGGGGCGTTCAACGATGACTAACTTATTCTGTATAACTCAGTATATTTCTGAATCCTTAGATGAACATCGCCAGACTGATGTCATATATACGGATTTCTCCAAAGCATTTGACAGGTTAGATCATCAGTTACTGTTAATCAAATTAGAGAAAATTGGCCTTTCATACTCATTAATTCTCTTATTCAAGTTTTATTTAACAAATAGGTTTCAATATTCAAGCCAATTGAATTTGCTGCTACCTCTGGTGTTCCCCAGGGATCCATCTTGGGGCCCATATTTTTTAACATATTTATCAATGACATAACGGACGAAATTGACCTTAAAACTTTCTCAGTTATAAACCATATGATTGTTTTCAACTTCAGGCTTGTCTTAGTAAAGTAAACAACTGGTGCTTAGTAAATAAACTACCCTTGAATGCTAATAAATGCAACGTAATGTCAATTCTCATTGAAAACATCCGATTATTTTTAACTATCATTTGGTTAGTGATACAACTTTTCGCGACCTAGGCGTAATCTTTGATAGTAAATTATCATTTACCAACCACATTGATACCATAGCCTCTGAAATCTTTTTCGTTAGTTTGTATTATTCTCTATTCTTTTTTTTGTCATCGATTTTTAATGTTTTATATTGTACTCTGCTTTTATGATTTGTTTTTATAACTTTCTATTCCTGTTCTATAATTGGGTATTTTACCTGTTGAGCAGTGTATGCAATAAATAAATAAATAACATTTTGCTCACCACAAGGTTGGTTGGTATGATCGACAATTAGGGATTATTTCCCCTCTGATCATTTTCTAGTAAAAATTGATATATCGAGCATTTATTCCCACCTTTTCAACAAAAAAGTGGAAGCTAGAAGCAGCTGACTGGTTGAAGTTTAAAGATACTCTTCTCCTAATAATAGTATAGGGGTGATGGTATATTTCAATGTTGGATCTAACTTTTTTTTTTCAGTCATTGACATAACATTTTGCTGACCACAAGTCTTGTATCGGTTGCTATGATCGACAATTAGGGATTATCTCCCCTCTGATCATTTTCTAGTTAAAATTGATATATCAAACATTTATTGCCACCTTTTCAACAAAAAGGTGGAAGCTACAAGCAGCTGACTGGTTGAAGTTTAGAGATAACCTTCCCTTAATAGAATACTCTGATGATGTGCCTACATCAGTCAACTTCTGCAATTCTACAAGATGTTTAACAAAACTATTATGGCTGTGTAAATATGTTATCAGCCGTTATTAATCTCTGGTGGACAAACTGAACTTTATATTTTTACCATTTGATGTAGTTTCCTAGTCTACCTTTCTAGTTATTTCAAAATTTGTGGCAAAGGTTATGGAAAAATCGTGGATATTTTGGTAAAACCATTGCTTGTCAATTCTTAATAGTTAACAGATTAAAAACTGTGCCACGAGATACCATTAAGTTCTATTAATGTGAAATAAGTCAATTTGCAATATCTCCCTGTATATAAAAGCAAGGTGTACTGTGATCAACAACGCTGCTAAGTTACCAACCATCGGTGCTCAAACTGAAACATATGAAGATAGCCAAAATATGATAATCTGCCAAAGTCCAAATTTCCTAAATCGGGGAACGGTTTTTTCATGAAATAAATGGTCGTGGCTCTTAAAATGCCAAAAACCGTATTCGCGAACACAAGTGACGTCCCTGAGTTCTACATGTTTTTATGAAAGGATACTAATTTTCTACATATAAAATATATATAGGTGTATTACGAGATGAAAGATATAATTATACATCTTGGCATAGAGGTAGTCTCCTTTCTGGGCTTAACAGCGGCAGAAATGGCATGTGGCACTCCTGTAGATGGGGAGGGGACTACTAGACCGGTGTGATGCATAACATATAGCCACTCCACCAGTAAGATCAACGTGCATAGTGAAAAGCCACATCTGACTAGAGGTTATCCCGTTACCTCATACTATGTGCTCTTTTATATACATTTTTTTCTTGTCTTAATTTAATTTTACCTCATACAAACAAAAGTAATGGATAAATTGCAAAACACATACGATGGCATTGTAATGGAGTAAAGCATCACTATATAGATCTCAAGCATATCATGGCGGAATCATATCCACTTTGTTTATGCTTATAAGAAACGCAGTTGAAACCAGGTGAAGAATGCCATCTCAAGTTAATCATTGCTACATTAAAAATGTGCAACCTGTTCAATGTGCATGGGGATGTGTAGCAATTTATACTAACGACAGTATACCGGTAAGACAATTGCAACTATCAACTAATCTACAAGCTGTTGCCATTCAGTTAGGTTTTCTATTCAAGCTAGTAATTTGCAATTTATATCTACCGGACTTTAATTGGAGTAAAAATGATATGCAAAATTTAATTTGTCAATTACCCATATCATTCTTAATGTTAGGCAATTTTAATGCCGCAATCCATTGTGGAGATCTAATCATAAGATACATGTGGGAGAATTTCTTGACGAAATTCCAAATGATCTAGTTCTATTGAATACACAAGAGATGGCATATTTCAGTGCTAAATCCACCTCTTTTTTTTCAGCCATTGATATAACATTTTGCTCACCACAAGGTTGGTTGGTATGATCGACAATTAGGGATTATCTCCCCCTGTGATCATTTTCTAGTAAAAATTGATATATCAAGCATTTATTCCCACCTTTTCAACAAAGAAGTGGAAGCTAGAAGCAGCTGACTGGTTGAAGTTTAAAGATACTGTTCCCCTAATAAAATACTGATGTGCCTACATCAGCCAACTTCTGCAATTCTACAAGATATTTAATAAAACTATTATGGCTGTGTAAATATGTTATCAGCCATTATTAATCTGTGGTGGACAAATTGAACTTTATATTTTTACCATTTGATGTAGTTTCCTAGTCTACCTTTGTAGTTATTTCAAAATTTGTGGCAATGGTTATGGAAAAATCGTGGATATTTTGGTAAAACCATTGCTTGTCAATTCTTAATAGTTGTCAAGAGATTGAAAACTGTGTCACGAGATACCATTTAGGTTCTATTAATGTGAAATAAGTCAATTTGCAATATCTCCCTGTATATAAAAGCAAGGTGTACTGTGATCAACAACCCTGCTAAGTTACCAACCATCGGTGCTCAAACTGAAACATTTGAAGATAGCCAAAATATGACAATCTGCCAAAGTTCAAATTTCCAAAATCGGGGAACGATTTTTTCATGAAATAAATGGTCGTTGCTCTCCTAAAATGGCAAAAACCATATTCTCGAACACAAGTGAAGTCCCTGAGTTCTACACGTTTTTATGAAAAGTCGCTAATTTTCTACAGAGTAAAATATATATATATATATAGGTGTATTACGAGATGAAAGATATAATTATACATCTTGGCATAGAGGTAGCCTCCTTTCTGGGCTTAACAGCCACAGAAGTGGCATGTGGCATTCCTGTAGATGGGGAGGGGACTACTAGACCGGTGTGATGTGTAACATCTGACTAGAGGTTATCCCGTTACCTCATACTACGTGCTCTTTTATATACATTTTTTAAATTTTTCTTGTCTTCATTTATTTTTACTTCATACAAACAAAATTAATGGATAAGTTGCAAAACAGATACAATGGAATTATAATGGAGTAAAATGCTGGAGAATTCTTGACGAAATTCCAAATGAACTTGATCTAGTTCTATTGAATACACAAGAGATGGCATATTTCAGTGCTAAATCCACCTCTTTTTTTTTTCAGCCATTGACATAACCATGCCCCAGATGCGCTCAAAATCATGAGGTTCATATATGTAAATCTGATACTTTAAGATGTTGCAATTGCTTGAAATTAAAAAATGTACCTTCAGATCATGCAGCCTGGGACACAAATAAGTGTACTGCATATATCCGAGTGTGCGACAAACTTCATACTGATATATTAGCCTTAACAGTGCAATAGCAATCAACAGTAATCCCTCCCTCTGGAACTCGAGTTGAAGGTGTCAATACTAGTATGCGCAATAAGGAATTTTTAATTACCAATTAATTACCAAAATACGTGTGGTATCAAAACTAAGACTGCAGAACTTTATAATGCGTCAGTGCGCTCTGAATACTCCGCTATCGCATTAACCGAAACATGGCTTGATTCCTTCGTCTTTGATAGAGAACTATTCTGCAAGGAATATAATATTTTTCGCTCTGATGAATTTTACTGCCATTAATCGCTCAAGAGGCAGTGGTGTACTATTAGCCGTAAATTCAGAATGTGTTTCTTCTATGGTAAACCTTAACTCTGCAGGTTTTAACAATGTGCCAACCATTGACATCTTGGGTGTATGAATTTCAGTTCTATATATTCATCATTTATATACCACCGAGTGTCTCTTGCCGACTACGAATATTTTTTCAAGACGCCAAGTACTTTATGGTGTCTACAGGAAAACCTTACTAATAATTTTCCACCTAATGTTTTCTTCTTAAAATGTTTTCTTAACCGCCTCTCAAGTTACCGAAGTAACCCCCTGGAAGATCTCAAGGATCTTGTGCTAGGTAAAGAGAGACGAGGCCCTACAGTTTAATGTGGACTCCGAACCACTCTTGGGGCAATTTTTTTAATGAAAAATTGTTTCGCCTTGCGGGAATCGAACCCACTTCGCTAGGCAACTCAGTTTGCTAGCCAGTCGCTTTAACACACTGAGCTACCATTCCCCCATATAATCATAATAATTATAATTTTCGCAAATGTGATTTCTCTAAATTAAATGTTGACTGATCTTTTCTTTCCTCTCTCAATGACGTCAACAGTATATGCACTCAGTTCTATGATAGACTTGATTTGGAGTTTGAATTGTGTGTAACCAAAGAAATCGGCCTCGCGGAATAATAAGTACCCCCCTTGGTTTAAAACCATTGCTTGTCAATTCTTAATAGTTGTCAACAGATTAAAAACTGTATCACGAGATACCATTAAGTTCTATTAATGTGAAATGTCAATTTGCAATATCTCCCTGTATATAAAAGCAAGGTGTACTGTGATCAACAATGCTGCTAAGTTACCAACCATCGGTGCTCAAACTGGAACATATGAAGATAGCCAAAATATGACAAGCTGCCAAAGTCCAAATTTTCGAAATCGCGGAACGGTTTCTTCATGAAATAAATGGTCGTGGCTCTCCTAAAATGCCAAAAACCATATTCTCGAACACAAGTGAAGTCTCTACACGTTTTTATGAACGGTTCCTAATTTTCTACAAAGTAAAATATATATAGGTGTATTACGAGATGGAAGATATAATTATACATCTTGGCATAAAGGTAGTTTCCTTTCTAGGCTTAACAGCCGCAGAAGTGGCATGTGGCACTCCTGTAGATGGGGAGGGGACTACTAGACCGGTGTGATGGATAACACATAGCCACTCCACCAGTAAGATCAACGTGCATAGTGAAAAGCCACATCCGACTGGAGGTTATCCCGGTACCTCATACTACTTGCTCTTTTATATATATTTTTTTAATTTTTCTTATCTTAATTTATTTTTATTTCATACAAACAAAATTGATGGATAAATTGCAAAACACATACAATGGAATTGTAATGGAGTAAAGCATCACTATGTAGATCTTAAGCGTATCATGGCGGAATCATATCCACTTTGTTTATGCACATTTGAAACCAGAGATGGAATCTCAAGTTATCATTGCTGCACTAAAAATGTGCAACCTGATCAATGTGCACAGGGATGTGTAGCAATTTACACTAACGACAGTATACCAGTAAGACAATTGCAACTAACAACTAATCTACAGGTTGTTGCCATTCTGTTAGATTTTCTATTCAAGCTAGTAATTTGCAATTTATATCTACTGGACTTTAATTGGAGTAAAAATGATATGCAAAATTTAATTTGTCAATTACCCATATCATTCTTAATGTTAGGCGATTTTAATAGTAGAGCCGCAAACCAATAAAAAATGGCTATTTGTGAAAGAATGTTGCCGCTTGGTACACTTATTAGTAGTATCCTAAAGAATCATTTTCGAAGGAGCACCACCTTCAGGTACCATTTGCATCCCAAATGGCGGCTGATTTCTAATCTAATAAATATGATTTTTTTGGTAAATCCATTGACTTTATAGAAAAATAGTCTTATACAATGGAGTGGCTTGCATTCTCTGAGGTCAGCAATGGGTATGTACATCAAAGAATCATCATCTCTCGCGATATATTTTTGAGAAGTTGACAAAATATGATACAGACCAGTTCTACTATCTAAGATAGGAATGGGGTATAATTGGAAAACAGAGTACGTTTGAGGGTCTACTAGGGGTATATCTAATACAAATACTAATTCCGAGTTCATTTGGAAAGCTTTTAATTCAATAATATCTAAATACTGTGCAATTTTTGAAAGTTTAATTGGGAGTGGCAAATTGTTCTTTTGTAGGTTTTGTGAAATTTCCTGCAATGAGTTTACCAAATCTTGGGGGTTAATGATAGACGTATGAATTACTTTGAGTCTCGCGAAAGTGATCGAATTTAAAATATCGTTGAGGTTGTCCTCTATAAATAGGTAGCTCGCCATGAGTTGTTCACAAATTTCCAAGAATTTTAATTTTGTTTCAACTGCTCGTACGTTATACGTAATGTCTAAGATTGCGTATTCGATTTCTTTTATGTCTTTGTTGAATGTCTCCTCGTCTATTAGTAGTTTTTGAATTGTCGTGTTAAAATTTTTAATAACTGAATTTGTAACTGATATTTGATTTTTCATCAAATTTTCTATCTGATGTTCGTCTTGGTTTAATTTATTGATAGTCAGAGTAGTATTTGCCGTCTTCTGCGTCTAAATTTCCGGTAATTGCTTTGAATATTGAACCAATTCCGTTTATGATTCCGCGTTTGTAGCGTTTCGTGTCGAGATGTATTTCGTCAAATTTAGTTTGTATGGATTTTGAGATTTGTCCTAGGAGGCTTAAATGCGTTTTAACCTCACTCGCGAATTCGTTCATGTTTTTGTATGCTGGGTCAAGGGTGGTAAGGATTGTCTGTAAGATTTTGTCGTTTCTGTCAAGAGCTGTCTTAAAGGTCGATATATTTTTATGTACGAGTAACGTCCATTTCTTGTGTGAGGTGACAATGTCCGTGTCTTTGTGATAGTAAACACCGATAGTATTGTTTATTGGTGTTATTTCGTATTGAGAAAATGCTGATCCGAACAGCAGTAGAAACCTGAAAATAAATTTTAATCTTCAGTATATGGTTTCATTCTATCAAAATTTACTTTACTTGTTTGATTTGTCTCGGGATTTAACAAAGTGGCAGAATTTTGGAAAATTTCTTTGATCTCGAAAGGGCCGTTGAATTTATTTTGTGACTTACTTTTGATTTGGGATTCCTTTACATATACTTCGTCTCCAACGTTATACGTGGGTCGATTTTCTGGGATATTTCTGTCGAATCTGACTTTAGCTTTTTGTTTTTGCGCTTCAGTCCGACTGCGTGCAATTTGGTAATAGTGGGATATCCTATTATTTAAGTCCCTAACATATTTAGTTATTAGGTCTTTTTGGTTGTACAGGGTCTCTGGTGGTCTATTAGCTGTGTGTCCAAAGATCAGTTCGTATGGCGTAAAACCGTGCGTTTTATTAACCGAATTATTATAGCATATTACTGCATACGGCAATATGGTAAAAGGATGTTCATTTGGGTTTTCAGTTTTGTGAATTCTGATCATTTCGGCTAAGGTAGCATGAAAGCGTTCTATCGAACCGTTAGATTGGGGATGTCCTACGCTAGAATATGTCAGTTTTATATCGTAGAGGGTACAGAGGTCTTTTAGTAAGTTGTTGTCGAATTCACCGCCGTAATCACAGTGAATCCTCAGTGGGGTACCGTAATGTTGAAAATATAACAATAGGGTATTTACCACAGATTTTGCGCTTTTATCCGGTACTGCATAGGCTTGTGTGAATTTTGTAAGTTCGTCACGGATAGTTAGAGCGTAATTTCGTGTAGGAAATTCGAATAGGTCGATGTTAATTCTTTCGAAAGGCGTTCTTGGAGTTTCAGTGATTACTAGAGGGTTGTTGAGGTTTTTACGGCAAACTTTAGTCCGTTGACAAATTTCGCAATTTTTTATGAAATTTTCAACATCTTTGGTTAGTCCTTGCCAATTGTATTTATTTTTGATCCTACGCATAGTCTCGTTTATTCCGCGATGCAGGTTGTTTTTGCCGGTATGGTTTTGGTCAAGAATTATCGGTCTTTGGTCTTCGTCAGGTGTTTGTACTAGGTTTTGACAGATAATGAGTTTTAGGTCCTTTTCTGCGAAGATAAATGACAGAATTTCGAGTATCGGGAGGTCTAAGTTATTTTCGACATGGTAAGTATTAGAAAGATCTAATTCATTTTGATTTTTGAATATTGCTAAGAACAAATGTTCTACTACAGATTCAGGGTCAAAGGGTAGAGGAATGATATAGTATTTCCTATGTCTAACCGATCTACTGGAGAGGATATTTATTTTGTCGTCGTAAAATTCGGGGTTTTCCTCGAAAATGTCATCAATAATTTGGTGATGAAGATCTCTTAGGTTATTTTGTTGAAAGAAAGTTATGATGTGTTTGTTTTCTCGGTCCAAGAGTTGTTTATTTGAAGTTTGAATTTTAGAGTAGTCAATTAAGGATTTGGTCTTGTATAGTCGGGAGAAAGTATTAAATTCTTGAATTAGTTGTTCGTTTGTGATTTCATCGTCATTGTCTGGATTTCCGTCATCGTCTGTGTCCTCATTCGCGGCTAAGATTTTGGAATGGAATTTAGAACATTTGGAAAAATGGTTTATTTTGATTCTAGAGAGGGCATCGGCATTTTTATTGATTTTTCCGGGCTTGTAAACGATTTCGTAGTCGTATTCCTCCAGTTTAAGTCGCCAGCGGGCAAGTCTACTTCCTGGGTCTTTTATTGAGAATAACCAGGTAAGTGGTCGGTGGTCGGTGACTAGTTTGAACTTTCTACCGAATAAATATGGTCTAAAGTGTTTTACCGACCATACTATGGCCAATAATTCCCTTTCAATGGTGGAATACTTTGTTTCCGCACCGCATAAAGTTCGGGAAGCGTATGCAATTGGTAGATCTTTGCCTATATTTCCCTGAGAGAGTACCGATCCGATGGCGAATGCGCTCGCGTCGGTAGTTAGGATGAAAGGCTCATCAAAATTAGGATATATTAATATCGGAGTCGTCGTCAATGTTTGCTTTAAGTTGTCGAACGAATTCATACAATCATTGTCAAAGTTAAAGGAAGTGTCTTTTTGTAGTAGCTTGGTCAGGGGCTTTGAAATCTTAGAGAAATTTGGAATAAAGCGTCTATAATAGCCCGCTAAACCTAAGAAAGATTTAATGTCCTTTTGATTTTTCGGATGAGGAAAGTTTAAAATGGCATCTACTTTACTGGGATTTGGCTTAACACCGTCTTTTGTTATAAGATGTCCTAGATAAGCGACTTCTTTGCGTAGAAATTCGCACTTGTCGGGTTGAATTTTGAGGTTAGCTTTCCTTAAGCGTTTGAATACTTCTGTCAGTCGGGAAATGTGATCGTGAATAGTAGGGGAGTAAATGATAATGTCGTCCATGTAAACAAGGCAGCGTTCATTCTGGATTCCTAACAAGATATTATCCATCACTCTTTGAAACGTTGATGGAGCATTCTTTAAACCGAATGGCATTCTAACGAATTCGAAATGACCGTTTTCGACTGTGAAAGCAGTCTTTTGAATGTCTTTCGCGTCAATTTCTATTTGGTGGAATCCGGAAGCTAAGTCTAGTGTGGTAAAATATTGGCATTTGCCTAGTTGGTCTAAAAGATCAGAAATATTTGGGAGAGGGTATTTATCGTCAATAGTCAATTCGTTTAATTTCCTGTAATCTACTACGACTCGCCATTTTTGTTTGCCAGAGGCATCGAGTTTTTTGGGTACAACCCAAACAGGAGATGACCAGGGAGAAATTGAAGGTCTGATTATGCCTTGGTCCAGCATTTTAGAAACTTGTGTTTTGACTTCTTGTTTATGGCATTGAGGGTAGCGATACGATTTTGTAAATACAGGTTTAGAATTATTAGTGTCGATTGAATGTTTAATCTCGTTAGTGAAAGTCAAGTTGTCTCCTTCCAGGTAAAATATTTCAGAAAAGTCTAGGCAAAGTTGTGTAATTAGTTCACTTTCCTCGTAGTTTAGATGATCTAAACGTAACTGGTTAATAATTTCAGATGATCTGTCGGTCTGTATGTGAGTCGGAATTTTGAACATTTAAATTAAAAATCGATTTAAATTTTTGCAATGGTTCTAATTTTAGATTAGAAAAATTTATAATTTTCGGAATGACGTTTGCATTAATTACGGTTGTCAAAAATTCTCCATTTTCGTTTACCCTAACAAGAGCATTAGGCAAACGAACTTTTTCGTTTTCCTGCGCTGACAGTACAGCGTCAGTGTTTCTAAGATTGCATTTTAGTTTGTAAACCTTTTCCGTGCGACCGTCAATTTGGATAGTATTTTGGCTAGAATTATAATTTTGTCGGATTTTGTTGATTTCGGGTGTTGGGGAATCGTCATAATTTACTTGTGGCATGTTTGCCACATTATCAAGGCTAGAATTAGTTTGATAGTTTCCAAAGTTATGGAATTGTGGGTCACTGAAATTATCAGTTTCATGGTAAAAATTAGTATCATAATTTTGAGAGTCGAAATGATTGTCAAAATTAACGTGATGTGTTCTCTGCGGGTTTTGTCTGTTAAAGTTAGGATTGAAATTTGAATTTTGTTGATTTGGGGATCTCTGAAAGTTCGGATTAGGTCTTATTACAGAAGGCCTATTCTGTTGAAAATCTTGTTGCGGCGTGAAATTTCTTTGATATTGCTGGTTGGGAGAATTTTGGAAATTCGGTCTAGAAAATTGTGGAGGACTGGCAAAATTGTTTTGTCTAAAGTTCTGATTTTGCTGTGAGAATTGTAGTCTTGTACGGCACTCATTAAAATTGTGCCCGTTACGTTTGCAAAAATTACAGAATTGTTGGGAGTTGGGACGCCTCTGTTGGTTCTGGATGGGGTTTTTGTTGATAGTTTCTTTTGGGAATTTTTGTGACTCGAAGTAGGACAGTTGGAGTTCGCGTTTGATTCTATTAATTGCTTCTAGCATGTCGCTGGGATTTCCGGCACGGATTATTTGTCCAAGTTTGGGTTCTAGTCCGGTAAGTAGTGTTGTTAGAGTCATGGTTTCAATCAGGGATGATTGGGCTGTCTTTTCTTCCAACGTCAAAGTCTGTTTTTGCACAGCAGCGTGCATTTTGGCATTATGTGTTTGTAAACGAGATACGAATGTCAGGGCAGTTTCATTAGGTAGTTGGTGAATCCGTTGTAAGTCCTGTATAAGGGCTGTCAAGTCGCGTGAATCACCGAAGTGGGCCTCAAGTAGGCTTTTAATTTCTGCCCAAGTGGCAGGGTTCCTTGAATTTATTAATTCGGCAGCTTTTCCCCGAAGTTTATTTTTTATGTGTAGAGTAAGTAAAATACGCTGGTCCTCTATAGACATTCCGTTCGCGAAAACACACGCGGAAATATAGGTTTGTAGGAAAATGGGGTTCCCGTCGAACTCTGGAACTATTGAGAAAATCTCACTTAACCTGTAGGGTTCTATGGTAAGGGTTTCATCAGCGTTATTGGTATTATTTGCTGTAGTATTTGGTTGGTTCGCCATTTTGTATTATTAAGATTTGTATATAAATTTCAGATAAACAAACAAAAATTAATTTGGTACACACAAAAAAATAATAAAAATTAATTGTAAAAGGTGCAAGAGTACGCCACTGACAATAATAATGAATAAAAGGAAACGAAATTGTATTCTTTTCTGTATAAAGTATGTAACAAATTATTTTTGCGATGGTATTTGCACTTATTCAGATATTATAGTCATATGGTATAAACAATACGTTAACCTTTATTAGTAGTAGTAGTATTAAATTGCAATAAAAACGTTACAAGTTAAAGATTAAACTTGATATGGAACTAAACTTTATATAGAAGTTAACTTGACCTATATTAAGTTGCAATGAAAATATTTATGTGTTAAAATAAAATAAAATATCGGTTAAAGTAATACGATATTTAGATAATGTATTCAACTAAATTAGATTGCAGAACTGTCGTGGGTTTAATGCAAATGTGAATGCAATGTACGAATGATAAAATATAAATGTTTAGTGCAGTTTGAAATAGAAAATAAATCGAGATGATTCTTAAATTACTTACATTACTATCTTCATGCCTGGGGTCCAGATGGAAGGTCGAATGCAGTTTCGTAAGCGTTGCTACACTGGGATGTACCGTCAGGGGTATCACTAGGTGTTCCTATCCACGGTGACGTGTTCCAAGTGCCGAAGACACCGACTTTCAGGGGCCAGGAATGTTTCTTACTTGCTAATTATTTCTCGATGTGTATATGATGCTTCTTGTGAGCTTGTTGAGACGTTGCTTGTCTGCTTGAAATTGTATTTTTCTTGTTTCTCGTAGATTCTTTGCTGATTGAAGGATTGAAATCCACCACCTCTGGGTTACAGGGTGTTTTTCAGATCCTACCGACTGCGCCAATGTTAGATAATGGATTGTAGAAATCACTTTTTAAAAACTTTATTTACTTGGGAGTCAAGCTTGACTCTAGGTACAATAATGAACAATAATAAATTTAGAATGTATTAGGTCGAAAATGAGTATATGACTGAAGGTACAAATGTCTATTGGTTGTATTTATAACATAAGAGAACAAAGAACATTAAATTGGCAATTCAGCATGATAAGGGATTACCAAGAAAGAAACATTAAGCTCAGCCAACGTGAGCGGTTATTAGAGAAGAGCTGTTACGCAATCTGTAACATGATATGTTTGAGAAGGTTAAGCCTGTCTCGGTGATATTATATATCATAGTATATTTCTAATATAACATATATAATATATATATATATATATGTGTGTATACATTTTATTTTATTTTTTTTCTATTCACCTGTTTATACATCACTTTGTCAACAAGAAATATTCTTCTGGGGAATAAAGTATATTTTGATTTGATTTGATTTGATTTGACATTCCCTTATACCTAAAAACAACAGAAATATATTGTGTCGTGGAAATAACCATGTATGAAGATCTACCTAAAATATTATATTTAGACATTCGTCATCCATTGTTATTTTGGTATCAATGCAGAAGAGTCTCGTTTTAGTTTCAAGAAACGGATTTCCAAATTCAGTGTAAGCCTCTTTTAAAAGTTGCATATTTTGTTTAAATTTCATTTGAAAAGCTGGCGATTCCTCATGGTGTCTATTGTCGATGGAGACTTCTTCATCTAAGTTTGGAAATTCCTAGCACTCTCGAGATTTTCGGACCAGAAAACATCCATCTACGTAAGGCTGATGGATTGTTGGTTAAACCTATGAATCCACCATCCTTTAATAATGGCATTATGCTGCTCATGAACTTGATCAATTCCAAGTCCAGAGAAGCGGCGAGTTGTTTTATTTACAACAAAACCTCCGTTTTCAATATCTGGATTAGTTTCATTTAGTTCCGTTAAATCTTTGAGATAAACTGACAGCCATCTCGAGTAATTTGGGGTGGTCAAATATGAAAAACTAAGGCTTGACAGCTTTAAGAGATTCTTTATAGAGAGAATAATTACATTCTCGATGGGATCTTATAAATAAAAGCAGTAAAAGCTGCTACTCCAGACATAGCTCCCAATATTTGAACACAGGAAAAATACGCTTGTTCTTTCGCCAATTTTCAAATGATTCATCTTGCAGGTCTTCCTTGTAAGCCTTATGCATCAGTGATATAAAGCGGCAGCATTTACTTGGTGGGCTAGCCTTACTTTTGTTATTGAGATAACTTTAATATATGATTCTGCCACTCCAGATGTTGCAAATCCAAATTTGGATAATACCTCAATCCATCCACCACCGCTTAAAAATTTATCAATTACTTTAAGAAAGACTTGCTCTATATGTAGTGATCCAAACACGATGAAAAGTTTGTTTTCGCCGTATTTTATAGGCCAGTTCCACTGAATAGCTTTTGTGATGGCATATAGAGATTGGTCTATCATAATAACTGAGATTTGGCCAGGATTAACATGGGCTATTGCTGATATTAATTTGTTAATTCCATGTTTAGGCATACTAACAGATGTTGAGTCTTCATAAAAGAGAGGCAGTAGAGCAGCTATTGTTTTATTCTTTGGTTCTTTATTTTGGGCGTGGAAAGCTGATAACCACGATACAGTCACAATCATTAGTATAATATATTGTATTTTGCAACCATGTAAACTCTAATTTTAAGTCGTTATTGATATCAAATTTGGTTATACTTGATGATAATGATTTTGGTAAAGAAGGCTGCTTTTGAGGCAGAAACGATGGTAGTACTTGAGCATAACTTTCGGTCAATTGTGGTGCATATCTATCTTGTAATTTAACATAGTCCCCATTATAATGTCTTTCTTCACCTTGAGAATGTGGCAATAGGTGTTGAAATTGGGACATACTTGTACCATGAAAAGAATTAGTGGATGTAGTGGAGGATGGATTATGATCTATGTTGTCATTATTATTAGCCTTTTACTCGAGTCCGAGTATAAAAAAAAAAAAAATGTTACAGTCGATAGTGTGTGTAATAAAAACAAGTAAAAGGTGTAGTCTATTGTAATTCCCATTCATCTACGGTGCACACGACTATGGCTATAGAGGCCAATTCGGGAGAGCACATGTCGACCGCAGTCAGGACAAACATAGTAGACCTGCATGGTTAGGTCTTGGATTCGGCCTTCTTGCAGCAACATTTCCTTGATAGCTGGCCACAACCCCTCGCCATTCGGTTCTGTCCGCTGCAAGTTGTTCTCATTGCTCGTCTTGAATACTGCAGGATTTTAGATTTTCATGGAGAACGTCTTTGAACCTCTTTCGTTGACCGCCACGCCTTCTTCTACCGCTTAGCAATTCACCATAAAGTGTACATTTAGGAAGGCGGTTATCATGCATACGATGAACGTGACCTGCCCATCTTAGGCGTGCTCTTGAAATAAGCACCTCAATTGGAAGGCTGTTTGCTCTCCTGAGTACTTCCACGTTTGATATGTGATGGAACCAACGGATTTTCATCATACTTCTGAGGTGTCTTTGCTGAAAACGTTCTAATTCTTTCACATGACGACGGTAAGTGACCCAGCTTTCACATCCATATAGCAGTGTTGGAATGACAACTGCTCTGTAGACAGCCATTTTCGTTGACAAAGCAAGGCCGTGGTTGTCAAATACTCTCTCTCTCTAAGTCCCCAGAGTGCTCTAGAGGCAGCGTTAATTCTATTGCGAATCTCGCTGTATATGTTTGCTTTGTCATTAACAACGTTGCCTAAGCAATTGAACTGATCCACCACTTCAAGAGAATTTCCGTTAAGTGTAATGTCTATTTGGTTCACTTGATGAGGAGTTGACATAATCTTAGTATTTCCAATGTTGATTTTAAGTCCCAAGGAATCATAGCTCTGGGCATACACATCTAAAAGTTCTTGAAGCTCTTCCGGCGTAGAGGCTAAAAGTGCACAGTCATCCGCATACTGGAGATCACAAATGAATCGTGTGCGTGTCTTCGTGAAAGCTCTAAAGCGCCCTATGTTAAAGAGACCGCCATCAGAACGGTATCTGAGACCTATTCCTCTGACTGTCAGTTTGTTGTCAACAATAATTGTTAGAGCAGTGGTAAACAAATTAAAAAGTAGGGGTGCCAAGACACATCCCTGCCTAACTCCAGTGAGGGTTTGGAAAGGTTCGGTTGCCTCATTATTATACATAACCTGGGCGTTGTTGTTTGTATGTAGACTGCGATATACTTCCACAAATTTTCTAGGGATACCTAAGCGGAGCATAATTTTCCAGAGCACTTCCCTGTCCACCGAGTCAAACGCCTTGGTTAAATCAATGAAGGCCATGTGAATTTCTCCTTGATATTCGAGTGCTTTTTCTTGAAGCTGTTTAAGTGTGAAGATTAGATCCGATGTGCCTCGGTTTGGTCTAAAGCCGCTCTGTGTTTCAGGAAGTAACTTTTCCATAACAGGTGTTAGCCTATTTGCCATCGCTTTAGTGAGTATCTTCCCTCCAACAGCCAGGAGAGCTATACCCCTGTAATTTCCACAGTCCGCAGCGCTCCCTTTGTTTTTGAAGAGGTTGATTAAAAGTGTATCACGAAACTCCTGCGGAGCTTGACCACTTTCCCACACGACATCAAACAGTTTTTTGAGGTAGGGTATGAGCTCTGACGACACAGCTTTAAAGAACTCAGCTGGGAGTGAGTCGGCGCCGGGAGATTTGTTATTTTTTAGCTGCCCAATGGCGGTAAAGATCTCTTCCGTTGTTAGTGGTTTATCTAAGTCTTCGAAGGTGTCATATTGAGGGATAAGATTTATAATATCGTGATCGGCTTGACTTTGCTGGTTAAGAATGTTAGAGTAGTGTTCTTTCCATCGGGCTCTTATTTCCTGGTCTTCTTTGAGGAGATTTCCATTTAAATCTTTAATAGGGCACATATTTTTCCGATTGGGGCAGTACACTGCTTTTACTCCTTGAAAGAAATTCCTGTAGTCGTGTGAATCGGCGTACCTTTGAATTTCTCTGGCATTGCTTGCCCACCACTCGTTCTTTATTCTTCTGATTTCGCGTTGCGTTTCATACTTAGATTGGGTAAAAGCTTCTGCTTTTGATGAGTCGTTGGGGTGGTTGATAGCGTTTTGGAAGGCAATATGTTTGCGGTCAAGAAGTTCTTGTATAAGAGCTTCATTATCATTGAACCAGTCCTCCTGTTTTTTACTTGCTGCAGTGCCAAGAATTTCCTCACTCGCACTTTTTAAACTGTCTTTAATTTGTGTCCAGGTAGCAGCGCATCTACAGAATTGGTTTCTTCTAGTGCACTCAAATTCTCTTGAACTTTTTGCTTTAGCTGTTCGACGGTTTGTTGGTCACGTAATTTACTAATACAGAGACGGGGTCTACGTTTTACTTGAGTTCTTCGGTGTTTGGGTCTCATAACAATTTTCATTTTAGAGACGACAGGACGATGATCGGTCCAACATTCGCTATCAATGCGCGTCTTTGTAATTTGGACGTCCTTGAGATGCTTCCTACGTACGATAACATAGTCCAGTAGATGCCAGTGGCCTGATCTGGGGTGACGCCAGGTGCCTTTAAATTTATCCTTTTGTCGGAAAATGGTGTTTGTTATAACTAGATCATGTTCGGCGCATTTAATTAGGAGTAGTTGACCGTTAGCGTTCATGTTGCCCAAACCGTTCTTGCCTATGATGCCTGGCCAGGTGTGTGCATCTCTCCCTACTGTAGCGTTAAAATCGCCAAGAATAACGAGTCGTTCCGTTTTAGGTATTCTTCTAGGGTTTCTTCCAGCTGTTGATAGAAGTTTTCCTTAGTTTCGTGACTTGCATCCAGAGTGGGAGCGTAGGCGCTTATTAGATTTACCGCGTTGCCATCTGATAGCTTATAGCGTAGCAGCATTAGACGCTCGCCTTGTGGTACTTGTGTTAAGTTGGATACAAGTTGATTCCAAACGGCAAATCCTACTCCATGTTGTCTTCTTGAATTGGTGGGAAGACCTTTCCAATAGAAGGTGTAGTACTTTTTTGAGAGCCTTCCTCCAAAAATCGAGTTTCGCTGAGAGCTGCAACGTCAACATTGAGTCGGTGAAGTTCTCTATCTATTAGAGCAGTTCTTCTTTCAGGCCGATCGGTGCGAGTGCTGTCGTTCAAAGTACGAACATTCCAAGCGCCGTAGATGAAAGAATTAGTTTTCTTGGATTTAACTTGTCGGTGTTTTTTCGACATTCGATGAGGTGTTCCTGTGGGCACCCTCTCCCGTAGATCCGATCGGGAGGGTATTTTACTTCCGGATGATTTTGTCCCACTTGAACGCTCCACCACCAAGCGATTCCAAAAGCAACCTTTGTGTGCGGTGGGTTATTTTTACCGCACTCTTCGTGAGAAGGTGGATGTGCTCACGGCAAAAGGTAAGGGTTATTCCGCCCAAGTTCAAATTGAACTCATCGCGAAGGTTGTCATATGCTCCTGTTGTAAACAAACCAAGACGTAAATTTTGTGGGCATACCATCTTTTCTTTTGGATGCAGCATTAGAAAGAGATGTAGATATGATATACGTAAAAGTCTATCATATGATAGTAATTTAAAGTACCTACAATTTGTTTTTTCCAGTTTTTGCATGACAGTTTATTGCCAGATAAACTGTCAAAGGAGTTTCACGTACTTGAATCTGTTTATTTGGCGTATAACTTAAACGTTTCAATTAGATGTTATGAGTTGGCAAATAGTTAATGCTGCTTGGGAGGGGTTAATGTCATTTCGTCCATACAATAAGGTATTAATCAAAGACAGCAATTGGGGATCATAGCGTTTTCTTGACAATTGCTTTCAAAATGGTCACCAAACTCGTATTACTTATTTGTATTTAATACACTTTTTCTGATAGTTTTTGATACTTGCATATAAAGCTTTCTGATCGAAAGATTCGCATGCAAAACGTAGAGATCCAAGGACGTCATCAACAACAAGTAAGTTTTCCATTCCCATTTTTCAGTTTTCCATTCCCATTTTTCAGTTTTCATGTCAGTAAAGTGGTCCAACATTTTTCGACGCAGTAAAGTACTTTTCACATTAATATTCTGATTATTATTATTATGTAAAGTTGTAAGGTCCGTAAGGCGCTTCTTGTAAAAATTAACTAAATTTGGCATTCTAAACGCAGGAGTTGAATCTTGAGCAGAACTACGTTCAGTGTCAATATGATTGATTAAGTTGGAAAAGGCTATTTCTTATAAAATCAAAACAGTTTCATCTTCAGTCCTTTTTGAGGTTATAGGTCTATTTTTGTTATAAAGTTAATTTAAGTGATATTTTCGTTCTCTGGCCACCATATCACCCTCGCCCAATTTTGCAAGTAAACTGCTGTTAGGATTTATTTTTAAGCATCAGTGTATATTTTCCTCAATCAATTTTGTTCCCACTTAAATAAGAGGTTGATTCCATAAACTTTCCTTATCACAAAAAAACATATGTTTGCAAAAGGTTCAATACATTGTTTCCTAACTGTACGTTTTCTTGTGGTAGGCCCATCCAAATCAAAATTTAACTCCTTCTCTAAATTGCGATCTGTTTCTTTTTTTGCTAACAAACGTTCTAATTTTATCACAGTGTATTTGGCTTCACATTTTCTGTGAAACTTCGCAGAATTTATTGCAAATGTTGGTTTCGTTTCCCTTATCCTGACATAGAACACATAATGACCAATTTATCATACGCTGATAATTTTACGCATTCGATTCTACAAACTTTAATTTCTTTTTGCACGTGGCCATTATACCTACAATGGTTGTTTTGTTTTCATTTATATGTATTTACAAATTAGTTCATAGCGTACTTACCTTTCCCGGTACCTGTTTGAAAAGTTGTAGCCTAATATCACTAAATGTATCTACGTAACAACCTCAACTAAAAACAACGATTATATGTAAATATTAACTAAAAAAGAGCGGGAACTTCTAATACTTTATAAGGTCTGCGTGCTTGCCTACTACTAGAATAGTAGCGGGAAATTTAAATAGCTGAAGTGAAGTCCCTGAGTTCTACATGTTTTTATGACAGGCCACTAACTTTCTACAAAGTAAAATAT
This sequence comes from Leptura quadrifasciata, assembly GCA_963675555.1. NCBI lineage: Eukaryota > Metazoa > Arthropoda > Insecta > Coleoptera > Cerambycidae > Leptura > Leptura quadrifasciata. The sequence goes on from OY776678.1 coordinate 71,235,251, forward strand.
ATATAGGTGTATTACGAGACAAAAGGAAGATACAATTATACATCTTGGGGTAAAGGTAGTCTCCTTTCTCGGCTTAGCAGCCGCAGAAGTGGCATGTGGCGCTCCTGTAGATAGAGAGGGGACTACTAGACCGGCTTGACGTGTAACACAGCCACTCCACCAGTAATGCGTGATGAAAAGCCACATCCGATTAGAGGTTATGTTGTTACTACATATTACGTGCTCTTTTATACACATTTTTTTATTTTTCTTGTCTTAATTTATTTTCACTTCATATATAAAAAAGAACAAAAACAAAATTAATGAATAAATTACAAAACATAATATACAATGATATTGTAATGGAGTAAAGCATCACTATGTAAATCTCAGGCATATCATAAAGGTATTATCTCCACTTGGTATATGCTTGCAAGAAACGCATTTGAAACCAGGTAAAGAATTCCATCTGAGGTTATCATTGCTGCATCACTAAAAATGTGCGGCCTGATCAACGTGCATAAGGATTACTTTGAAGACAATATACCGGTAAGACAATTGCAACTAACAGCTAATCTACAGGCTGTTGCTATTTTTTTTATACATTTATTTAACGTCGGCCTATTTCCGCTACTGAGGCTTAACACCAACGCCTGTAGACGAGCTACCCCCTACCAGGAATTTTGCCGAACCTCTTCCCTTAAGAAGAGTAGGGATCTTTTACTTGCCTAACATTTAATAGACAAGGGACCGACGGATTTACATCCCCTGCGAAGGATGGTATATCTCTTATACAACCCTCGCCTAAGGTTGTATAGCTTCCGCGCATACACTGATATACAAGCCGCTGGAAGATATGTGAGGCGAGAACGCGGTTTCCGTTGGAATGGTCACTCATCCAAGTACTAACTGCGCCTGTCGTTGCTTTACATCGCATACCGAAGTATGTACATAGTAAAGACGCACCTACGCTCGCCCCCTGTTGCTATTTTATTAATTTAGATTTTCCATTCAAACTAGTAATTTGCAATTTATATCTACTGGACTTTAACTGGAATAAAAATTATGTGAAAAATTTAATTGGTCAATTACCCAAACCATTCTTAATGTTACGCGATTTTAATGCTGCAATCCATTGAGGGGATCTAATCATTAAGATACACGTAGAATTCTTCACGAAATTCTAAATGAACTTGATCTAGTTCTACTAAATACAGAAGATGACATATTTCAGTGCTAGATCTACCTCTTTTTTTTCAGCCACTGACATAACATTTTGCTCGCCACAAGTCTCGGATCGGTTGCTATGGTTGACAATTAGGGATTATCTCCCCTTTGACCATTTTTCAATAAAAATTGATATATCGAACATTTATTGCCACCTTTTCAACAAAGAAGTGGAAGCTAGAAGTAGCTGACTGATTGAAGTTTAAAGATAATCTTCCCCTAATAAAATACTCTGAGCATGTGCCTATATCAGTCAATTTAATGCATTTGCGGGGTGTGGTTCCCCGCAATTTACGCATTTAGTCGGCGTGTCTCGACTTTTGGCGCATGTCTTAGTTAGGTGCGGCTCCGCGCACTTTAGACAGTTGGGGGTGGCGTGACAATTGGAGGTGGCGTGCCCCCATTGCTGGCATCTATGGCACTGGATTATCGCCTTGTTATTTACGTGCCGCTCCCAACTTACGCTCGTGTAGTCGACATATCTGACATTTTGTTGAAGGTTTTTCAGGATTGTTTTACTACTGGTAATTAGGAGGTAAGTTGGGAAGCGGGTGCCCCTCATTTTGTACAGCTCCCTACAGTCCACTTTGTGGTCCCTCTCTAGCTCCTGTTTGATGTCCCCCACCACCGCCTCGTGATGGAGCCCACGCATCACGAAGGCATGGGACCTCCTCTTTCGGAGTATATGTGTGATAATCGAGCTTGTTCGTTTCGAAGCAGCGGTTCACTGCCTCCCAGTCCTCCCTAGTCGTGACCTGCAGGGCCGTGTTGGCCGCGGTATGCTTCCAGTAGTGCCTGTTTTTGATTCGGGCCATAATGAATTCGTTCACGGCCCTGTGATCTTTGAGATGGCCGTGTATAACAATGGGTGGCGGCCTTCTGGTCGGCGCCGGTTTTTGGGAGGAGGGAGGAGCTGCTTCTTCCATGTCCCGCTGCGGAGGGACCACGTTCATGTCAGGGCTTTGAATCGGCGTTTTGGCTTCAAATTTGTTCTTGATCGTTGATATCACCTGCTGCGATGTTGTCCGCGGCGACGGTGGCTTACCGGCTCCGGGGTACGTGAATGTCGGGTTTTCCGCATCCGCAAAGCGGTGCTGTTTTTTCTTTAACTTAAATATTTGTGGAGAGGGGTCTTCTTTGGTTTGTTTATCCTCCGTTTTCATGTCGCTGCCGCCGGACGCCGCCTTGACCGTTTCAAGGCTGACGTCCGACTCGTCTCCCGCCTTCGGGCTAACAGCTATTATCTTCCGTTTTACCCTCTTCCGGGTGCTGGGGACCTGCGGCCCCAGACTGATGCAACTGCGATCACTTTCGTTTCCGGATAATTGTTGTGGTCAATATTTAACAAAACCATGATGGATCAGCAGCTGCTAATCTCTGGTGGACAAATTCAGCCTATATTTTAACATTTGATGTACAGTTTCGTAGACTACCGCCTTTGTAGTTATTGTAAATAAAAGAGATACCTTGTGGAATTCGTGTGTCTTAGAACCTACGAGAATACACACAGAAGCTATTTCTTGATTTATTGTTTCATTTGTAGATTAGGTATACATTTATCTTCTGGACTGAATTATAAAATACTATTCTGACAACATTATAAATAAAGCAAACTCTTTCTAAGCATCGCTTAACAACCAACCATAGACTTGATCAGAATGGAAGAATTTTTAGACAAGTAAGATAATATTAGTTTATTAAGTGGTTTTTCTGATTTTCCCTCTTCCTTATTTAAGCATCTGTATATTTGATTAGGACTCATTTCATACACATTGTATATTCATATAGTTATTTGACTGACTGTTAATTTTCTAATTTCTTCTGACATTGCTCCTATAATGAACATTTCATAAATTATATTATCACTGTTTTCTCTGTTATTTGCTTGTTATTATTATTATTTATTTATACATTTATGTGTGTGTGTGTGTGTTTGTTTTTTATGTGTAGGTATACATTCCTCCTTTATTTATTTTAACCTCTCCACAATAAAATTGTGAGAGGTTACTAAAATTGGTTCAAAAACGAAAATTGAGATAACATCAAATCTTTACATTTTGAGGTCCTAGGAACCGAAAAAAGTGGTTTTTGAAAAATGTCTGTGTGTGTGTATGTGTGTTAGCACGATAGCGCCGAAACTGTGAATGATCCATGCTTTGATGGAAGTCTGAAGGACGTATTTTCTGCTGGAAAAACTTAGAAAAATTAAAAAAAATAGAAAAAAGAAAAAATTAATTTTCTTTTTCCTCAACCTTTTCTTAATTCTAAAACGTTCACAAAATTTTTAGGGTTCAACACGACTGTTTCAAACAGAGAATAATATAATAAATCATACTTACTGTCGTTTATGCTTAACTGCGACTCTGATGGTATCAATTGGAAGACGTCGTAACACTATAAATCTAACACTGTCTGTATCACACTCTCTTAAAATTAAACCTGAAAAGGAATTTTGTTAGAAAACACAACTAAAAGACAATATAAAGTTCAAAATATGTATATTAAATCTTTTAAAAATTTATGTTTTTACAACAACTTCTTTCAAGAGAAAATGTTAACAAACAATGGTCTGACCCGTGTACAACACATGGTGAGGAACGGGACGATTCATACGGTACCAACTACCATCCAATATGCAGTTTGATAAGCTAACGATGCACAAAAAGATTCAAGAAAAGTTTCATGTAACTGAAATTTTGGTGGGCTTTTGCTTGCCTGTCTTATAAACGTATTTATTAATTCACATAAATTTTGGTCGCTCCTCGGAGCTTGAAATTGCTTGAAGCGTATCTACTTCGTTTGTATTATGCAATAACAAATTTTACGTTCAGGGAAGGCAGATCCCATGCACGTGTGAGTACATGGTATAGATACCTTTTTGACTCCGAATCACTGAGGAACCGGTTTAGGGCAAACCCCGTCAAAATACATCATTTCCCCGTCAAATCCGACTGCTAGGAAATGATGGGGGTCCCATGTCGCTAAGGGCTATTTTCGCTATAACTTCCGATATACTTTGAATAGTCGTTGGACTAACTTGTCCTCATATTCAATACCTCGTAAGAGTTGCAGTGCTTGACAACGTGGATTCGTAAAAGGGTTTTTAATCTTGGAAATTTTGACGTTCAAGTCCAATTTTAGTATACTTTCTAAAATTGGGTGGTCGGGGCGACATTACGTCCCTGTGCAGCGACATTTACTACACTTTCTAAATTAACGCTCCTTGAAGAGTTAGCGAAAATTTGGCATAAAAATGCTCCGAAGAGCAAAAATATGTTTCCAAGAATTAAAAACCTCCTCCACGGCGTTTTTACGTGAAGCACGCTTTTCTTACGAAATATTTCCTAAGTCGGATTTTGTTACAACGTCGAAAAGTATATCGGGGTTATAGCGTTCTTTAACACTCCCCTCCTTTCCGTGAATCTTTTTGTGCAACGTTTGGTAAATTGGTTTTTGAAAAGAAAATGGATCATTGGATGTAGTCTCCCATGTGTTGTATTCGGTTATATTTCAGACCGGCCTATCTGAACATAACGTATTTTTCAAATCTAAAATTGAACATATATCGATGCATAGCATTCGATTGAATATTGAACATTGGCTTTCAAAATGGCATAAAAAAAAAGAAAAAATCGAAAATCCTCAGATTTTCGATGACACAACACAAATACTTTCGACGCACTTATCTTTCTTAGTGTTCTTCCACTAATGCGGGCTTGCGTCTGCTCCTCCTCGTGTCTATGCCTCGTCGATCACCTTCGGTGTCGAACTGCCTTCTGGAACAGCTTAGGTGGTCCTCGGACTGCTTGGCTCCAGCTATACAATGGCTCTGCTCAGTTATATGAAACAATATAAAACAAAGTTTTAGTAAAATGTATTGTTCATATCCCGTCTGGGGATCTGCGACCGATAACATATCGTCGTCTTTGAGAATAGGAACACTGAATTTTGTAGACTTATATTGATTGAAAGGTTTTCCGTGTAGTTAAAATTCTCTTCTTGGGAGAAATCTGCGACCGATATCACATCGTCGTCTTTGAGAATAGGAACACTGAATTTTGTAGACTTATGCTGATTGAAATGGTTTTTATTAAAATCTCTTCTTGGGAGAAATCTGCGACAGAATCTGCATCCGTCGGATCGTTGCATCTGCCCCTCCAGCAGACGTGGCGGCATCTCGCCCTTGAGTTGCTAGACTCATCTGAATCGCGCTCTTGCGTCAGAGTCGTCGTCTTTCCATGCCGTGCCAATGGAACATTTGTTTGGACCCTTTGGGTCGGACTCTGCTTACAGATGTATGTTTATTAGCATATGAGGACTTTGAAAAAATTATAAAAAATACCAACTCTGCCGGATACGGTCAGAGTTGCTGCAGTGAATTTGGAAAATTTGTATGGTCGATACAATATCCTCAATGAAAATGACTTGAAAAAAATGCATAAAAAATACCAACTTTTGCCAGACGCGACAAGAAGTTGGTATGGAAATTTTGATATAAAATAAACCTAGCACTAAGTTAAAACTTAGCCTAGGTTGAAAAATATTATAAAAATATTATGGAATCTCCAGAACTTGATTCTGAATCCGAAGAGGAAGCATCTCGTGGCGGTGCATGGATTTGTACAACCGTTTGCTCCGGCGGTGGAGGTTCTGTGGAATCGTCTGAGAACGGGGAATCATTTCCATCGAGTGATGTTCCGCCTGGACTAGCATTTTCTTCATCGGAAGATTCGATTTCCAAGTTGTGCTCCTCTGGCGGGGCTGGTCTCAAATCATTTACATGTACTCTTGTCGTTACATTTCCCTTTTGCACGAGATATACTTCGTCTGAAAACTTCTTCAAGATTCTGGTTGGGCCTGACCAAGACGGCGTGAAGGTATGTACCTTCCTTTTTCTTTTACTCATGACTCTGTCTCCTACTTTGAATACGACTGGAGTGACGGCCTCTTTCGGCGCGTATTTCTGCTTGTAATTTTGTTGAACCTGACGGGCTTCCTTGACTCGCTCGTATCGTGGAAGCGTTTGTTGCTTGGCTCTTTCTTGCCTCCAGGCATACAAATCCCATTCGCCTCTTTCGGCTGGATCATATCCTAACACGATCATGCTGGGTGTTTGATTTGTAGCGGCGTTCCTACGATTTCTTAAGATGTAAGTCATCTGATGCACGTAGCGATCCCAAGTGTCGTTTGGCTTTTTGAATAAAAGGGTGTTTAAAATTTTCTTGCACTCCTGAACCCGTCGTTCCACGGGGTTGGACTGTTGATGATATGCCGGAATTAAGTATCGTTCGATACCATTTCTCTCACAAAACGTGATGTACCATTCGGAATTGAAATGACCACCATTGTCTGAAATTATGACTCGAGGGACTCCGAATCTTGCTACTATCTCTTCATCAATAAATTTGGCTATCGTTCTGCCATCGACCTGAATGCCTTTGCCTCTATCCATTTACTGAATACGTCTTCGACGATAATCATGTATCTATTTTCGGCGTCTTTAGTCCTCTGCAGCGGGCCAATTACGTCGACGCTCAAGGTTTCAAATGCATTTTGTGGTGCATGACTTCTAAGTGGAGCATTGGGTTGGGCTTGTCTTGTCTTTACAGACTGGCATATCAGACAGTCGTTTACATATCTGCCTACGATCCTGGCCATATTATTAAAATAGTAGCGTTTGGCTATTTTTCTAAGAGTCTCGTCTCTTCCTGGATGACACGCTTCATCTCGGTCATGATAATGGTAAATCAATTCCTTAATTTTCCTCTTTGGAACTATCAATTTAAAATTTTGATCGCAATCTTTCAAAAGTACATCGTCTTGGACGTGAAAATTTTTCATAAAAATAAGATCCGCATCGGAACGTTGTTCCTGTTGAAATAGATCATTCCAACGGCGGATCTTGTCTTGAATGTCTCGTGAACTCGATTGAGCCTGTACGATATCTTCATATATTTCTGAATGCGTTAAAACAGAAATACGTTCTGGACACTTGTAATTTGGTAGGAACATTCTTTCCTCTTCATCGTCTGTCTCGACATATTTGTTTTGTGGGTTACGTCTTAGAAAATCTGCTAATAAATTCTCCTTTCCTGGACAGTGTTCAATTTTGAATGCATATTCTTGCAATAATAATGACCATCGTGTGAATTTTGTTTTGTCGTCCTTATGTTTGTTCAACCAAAGTAACGCCCTGTTGTCCGTCTTCACCAAGAACGGTTTGTCTGCTAAGTACATCTTGTACTTTTTAATATAATTCACCACCGCCAAGCATTCCAGCTCGTTTATGTGGTAACGTCTCTCTGCTGGAGATAACGTGTTGCTTGCGTACGAAATGATATATTTTTCGCCGTTGCCGCCTAATTGATATAATACGGCCGAAAGGCCTTGTAGGGATGCATCTGTTTGTAAAATGAACTGACGTGAAAAATCCGGCCGATGGAGTTCCAGCGGTCCGGATAATGATTCTTTTAATTTTCTAAAAGCTTCATCGCATACATGGTTCCAGTGAAAACGATTTTCCTTCGAAAGAAGTTTCGTTAGCGGCTTCGTGATCATCGCCACATTTGGTAGATATTATCTTACCCAGTTGCAAAGTCCTAGAAAACTCTGTAGCTGCTTTTTGGTGGCTGGAACGGGATAATTTTGAATTTGTAATACATGTTTTTCTAATGGTCGGGAAGTATCAGTTCTAATTGTGTGGCCTAAATATTGGATTTCATTCGTCGCTATTACACACTTTTCCGGTGACACTTTTAGATTGTGCAGACGTAGTCTTTCAAAGACTAACCTCAGGTGGGACATATGCTCCTTCACGTTTACGCTGTAAACGATTATATCATCTAAGTACACTTTACAGAAATGGTGCAGGTAACCCGTCAAAACGTCCTTTGCCATGAATTTCTGAAAGGTACAGGGAGCTGTCTTGAGGCCGAAAGGCATGACATTAAATCTGTAAGCTGCCCCATCAGGAGTGGTAAAAGTTGAGAAATCTTTTGATGCTTCATCGAGCGGTATTTGCCAATATCCACTCTTTAAATCCAACACAGTAAAAATTTTCGAATTTCCTAAATCTTTAATACTTTCGTGTATTTTTGGTAAGACGGAAGCCTCGTCTTCCGTCATTTCGTTCAAGTGGCGATAGTCGATGCAAAAACGTGGTTTCTTGTCTGAACGTTTTATTATCACGGGTGGTGAACTATATTGGGCAGTGCTAGGTTCAATGACGCCAGCTTTCAACATCTCTTCGATTTGGTCGTACATAATTTTCTTCGTACTCGGAGACATCGGATATGGTCTGATATTAAATGGTTTTGTATCTTTTACTATAATTTTGTGTTTAACAGTCACTGTGGTTGCTTGAGTCGGTTCCGCAGTGAACAGATCGACAAATTCTTCGAACAGCGGCCGTAGAAATTTGTCTTTAATAACAAGCTCTTCAGGAAGCTTTGCCTGCTGTCTCTCCCTCTGAGAAGCTTGATTCCAGAAGACGGTAATACGCTCTTCCGTGCCGGCATATAGGCATTTTCGGCCATAATCATATGCGACGTTATTCATGTATAAGAATGGTGATCCTAATATTATTGTTTCGTTCAAATTTTCGATTACTTGAAAATCAATTTCAAAAGAAGTGCCTGAAATTTTTACTTTTAATTTTGTCGTTCCAAGAGAATCCACCATTCGATCTCCGCACGCCATAGCAAATGACCGACGTGTCGTGAGATTTTTAAAATTATCCAACATCCTCGGATGGATAACGTTTCGTGTCGAGCCTGAATCAATCAGAGCGTCGACCGCATGTTCATTAATTTGAACTTTTATACGAGGCAAAGGGAACGCTTCGCTCATATAATTTATTGCTTCCTTTGTCTTGTGCAGAGGAGCGTCGTAGTGGTCATGAGTATCGGAAAAATTTATTGGACATTGCTGCCGCCTTGGTTCGGCCGTTGTGCCGGGGATCTTGCAGATTGACCCTGGCCTGGGTCTCTGGCCCCTTGAAAGTTTCCCGGTCTCCTGTTGAGATGAGGGTTATTCGGACACTGACTATGGAAGTGCCACTGCACTGTGTCTGTGCAGTATCGACACGGGGTAGCCGGTCGGTCGGGTACTCGAAATTTCCCCGATCCGCCATTAAAATTGTTTTGCCTGCGGTCAGGATTCACTGATCCGCTTGAAGAATTAGGCATAAAAAAAGGACGACCAGGTGCTCTACCTGGACCGTCCTGTCGAGAGACATCCTCTCGGAAATGCACCCTCGGTGCTGTCGGAGTTGGGCTTCCATTGCTCCTTATACTTGAATTTTGTTGAGTAAAACGTCCCGGCTCTTGATAGTAAGACGTGCGGGACAAGCGTTGATCGATTAGCTGGATTAGCGACGTCTGTTCGTCAGCTGAATCCCGCTCGACGTTAGTAGCCGCTGCTATTAACATCTCTGTGGATGAAATTAGGTTGCTTCTCAAGCGTGACCTAATTTCTGGACGCAATTGGTCCATGATGACCCGTGCTCTGATGGCTTCGGATTTGAAGGGATCAATACGATCGAAAAGGCAGGTTTTCCTTGTGATAAACACTGCCGTGTCGTCTAAAGACGTTTGTTTGGTGGCATACAGTTGAGCAATAGCTCGTGACTGTATGTCGGGAGAATTAAATCTCGTAAGGAATCTTTCCTTGAATAAGGCATACGAAGTTGTCAACGTCCTAAACTGTTCGGACCATCGTTGAGCTTCGCCCTTGAGTTGGCCGGTTACGTTAAGGAGGCGATCATAGTCGTGGCTTATGCGAGCTCTGTCGAAATATTCCTCCATAATTTTCAGAAAAGCTTCTGGATCTTCATGATCAAGTCCATGGAACGTCACGTTCGGACATCTTTGTCTCTCATGGGGCGTACAGGTCGACACGTTCTGTATCGCCTGCACGAAGCCCTCTGCCATTTTCAGAAACATACTTTCCATCGAATTAGCATTTTGTGGCTGTGAAGCAGATAAATTTGTATTATTTCCCTCTGGAAACAGTCGTTGTGGTTCTATCCCTCTAGAACCGTCGTCGACGAGCGGTGCGGTGGCTCGCTCGTAAAATTCTCTTGGGGTCGACCCCTCGGAGTCTTCCGCCATGAATGAGAAAGGATTAGTTGGGTTTGGGGACGGCATGGTCCCTGTTCGGGCGCCATGTGAACGATCCATGCTTTGATGGAAGTCTGAAGGACGTATTTTCTGCTCGAAAAACTTAGAAAAATTTAAAAAAATAGGAAAAAGAAAAAATTAATTTTCTTTTTCCTCAACCTTTTCTTAATTCTAAAACGTTCACAAAATTTTTAGGGTTCAACACGACTGTTTCAAACAGAGAATAATATAATAAATCATACTTACTGTCGTTTATGCTTAACTGCGACTCTGATGGTATCAATTGGAAGACGTCGTAACACTATAAATCTAACACTGTCTGTATCACACTCTCTTAAAATTAAACCTGAAAAGGAATTTTGTTAGAAAACACAACTAAAAGAAAATATAAAGTTCAAAATATGTATATTAAATCTTTTAAAAATTTATGTTTTTACAACAACTTCTTTCAAGAGAAAATGTTAACAAACAATGGTCTGACCCGTGTACAACACATGGTGAGGAACGGGACGATTCATACGGTACCAACTACCATCCAATATGCAGTTTGATAAGCTAACGATGCACAAAAAGATTCAAGAAAAGTTTCATGTAACTGAAATTTTGGTGGGCTTTTGCTTGCCTGTCTTATAAACGTATTTATTAATTCACATAAATTTTGGTCGCTCCTCGGAGCTTGAAATTGCTTGAAGCGTCTCTACTTCGTTTGTATTATGCAATAACAAATTTTACGTTCAGGCAAGGCAGATCCCATGCATGTGTGAGTACATGGTATAGATACCTTTTTGACTCCGAATCACTGAGGAACCGGTTTAGGGCAAACCCCGTCAAAATACATCATTTCCCCGTCAAATCCGACTGCTAGGAAATGATGGGGGTCCCGTGTCGCTAAGGGCTATTTTCGCTATAACTTCCGATATACTTTGAATAGTCGTTGGACTAACTTGTCCTCATATTCAATACCTCGTAAGAGTTGCAGTGCTTGACAACGTGGATTCGTAAAAGGGCTTTTAATCTTGGAAATTTTGAAGTTCAAGCCCAATTTTAGTATACTTTCTAAAATTGGGTGGTCGGGGCGACATTACGTCCCTGTGCAGCGACATTTACTACACTTTCTAAATTAACGCTCCTTGAAGAGTTAGCGAAAATTTGGCATAAAAAATGCTCCGAAGAGCAAAAATATGTTTCCAAGAATTAAAAACCTCCTCCACGGCGTTTTTACGTGAAGCACGCTTTTCTTACGAAATATTTCCTAAGTCGGATTTTGTTACAACGTCGAAAAGTATATCGGGGTTATAGCGTTCTTTAACAAAACTACTGAACAGATTTGAATGAAACTTTGCATGTGCGTTTATTTAGTGCCCCAGAAGATCTGAAAAGGTTTTGGTTGAGATCGGATTAGGTTTAGTGCCATTTTGACGCAACAAGTTGTTTATTTTATAATTACTTTCAATTTGTAATGGAACCATTGAAAAGCAGTTAAAATTCTGATTTCAACGATATATCACACTTCCACCCTTTCGATTTGGTTTCCGTGAAAAAAATTAAAAACAAAGCAAATATGAAGCATATTATCGCATTTCGCATGACATGAGCGATCATATTGCAATGAGCAAATTTTGACGGTTGTCATTGTCATCGTTTGTCATCCGATAACGTTGGTGTCATGTCATGTTAATAAGATTTTGGCATATTTGTAACTTTTAGTGGATTGTCACAAACTTTAAAGGTAGTTGTAACAATATCAATATCATATGCTTTCTGTAACTTCGTTGGTGAATTTATTATAGATTATCAGTTTACCATTTTTCAGTTTGTTGCTTTACAAATCTGTAGTATTTAGGATAACTAGACTTTCTTAGTCGTTCAAGTGATGTTAAAGTTGTTAATATCCTAATAGTATATTATTCAACAAGCGATAATGTAGGTAATAACTCGCATAGATGATTGTAAATTCATTAAGTTGAGGGTTCTTTTAGTGCCCCAGAAGATCTGAAAAGATTTTGGATGATCGGATTACGTTTAGTGCCGTTTTGTCATGCATTTTAATGCTCTTTTCGGCTTCAAAGATCCACCGAGTGGGGAGGTTCCAGCCGCTTCCAGTAGCTGCCGATTTTTTAATATTGACATGCCAAATGTACTAAATGTATCCATTATTGGTGAATAAATATCTGTCTATCTAATGCAAACTTATGCTTTGGTATGCATCACATCCTCGGAAATTTTCAAGAATTTATGGATAAATTCTTCAGTCCCATTCTGGAACTCAAATCTTGCACTCTGGAACCAAACACCAGTTCAATTCAGACGAATTTTATTTATCTTCGCATTATACAGTTGGTATAATTTACAAACAATGCTTAAAAAAGAAAACTTAACAAAGGTATTTTGGGTTATGTGCAAGTTTCACAGCTGATTCATTCAGGTTCAACATTGGTTTCTGGGTTTTAATCAGGTTGTTGAATAGGCGTATCAACCATATAGTCTCTTGCGCAGACTCACTAGCTGCTGTTATCTCCGCTTCAGTTGAGGAGATTGAGACTGTCGTTTGCTTCTGGCGCCTCCAGCTAATCGCAGCTCCAGAGAATAAGCACATCATTCCAGATGTTGATCTTCCAGTAGTCTGGTCTCCTGCATAATCTGCGTCACTGTAGCAGACTAAGTGTGAAGGCACTTTTTCGTGAAAAATACCGGAAGATACGTTTCACCAGTGTGATATTCTTCAGTAGGTGCTCCGAGGTTTCTAGATGCGACACCCACAGCATATGAAATATCGGGCATTGTACCTACCAATAAATATGCTAAAGCACACAAGGCTAGTCTGTAAGGAATGTTCACGTCGGCGCTTCCACTCCTGTCCCATTTTCTTTCATGATGGGCGTTGGTGCAGATTTACAGTTGGACATTCCATATTTTCCTAAAACTTTATTTGAGTAAACCTTTTGATATAGTCTGATGGTTTTGTCTTTGCGCACGTTAATTTCCATTCCAAGGAAATATGTCGCAGGCTTGGTTATTATCTTAAATCTTGTTTCTTATTCATCGATAAACTCGTCTCCTGCTGTGGTTGTGTTATAAGCTACAAGTCCGTTGTCAACATAAAGCAATAAAGATTGTCCTCTGATTCGAAGGTATAAGTATGGATCTGCTTCACTTCGTTGGAAATAAGATTTTTCTAAGTCGGCAATGCAGGTGTTTTATCGTAATCCACTCCAGGTTGCTGGGAGTAACCCTTGACAACCATTCTGGCTTTATATCTCTCGATGGAACCATCATGGTGCATTTTTACATTTGCAGAGCAGGGCTTTTTGTCCTTTGGTTAAGTCAACCAGCTTCCAAGTTTCGTTGTTGTTCAGTGAGTTTATTTCACTATACATGTCCTCTTGCCATTTTTCTTTCTCTGGACGTTCTATTGCTTCTTTCAAGGTCATAAGTTCTTTAGGCTTGTGAAGGTTTTCGATTTCTTCAGCTGCTGCCAATATAATATCATCATAGCGCTTAGGAGCGTTGATATTTGACCTGTCTCTCAAAGACCTTGCTTGAACAATAGCGTTTTCTTCAGTGTCATCAACAATGTTGTCAGAACCGGAAAGAGATTCGTAGTCGCTTTTATTATTTGCTGGTTCCGCTTGTTGAACTTCTTTAATGCTATCGGCCAAATTTTGTTGTAACGTTTCATCGTCGTCAAGCGTAGTAACTACTTGCTTGCGCGTTGTTTCTTGCGATGTTTGTTTAGGTTGTTCTTGTTGAAATTCTACCGCGTTGAAAAGTCTTGTAACTACATTCTTGTTCAGTTCATCATAGAATATAATAGTCTTCATTACTCGAATATCTTTTGATGTAAGGTTCCGTTGTTCGAAGGTATGATGATTTTAAAAGCTTTGGATGTTTCCTCAAGTATCCCAGGAATTGCCTTAGGTGCAAATTTGTGACCTTTGCTTGGGTTAAGCTGTGAGTCCGACTGACCGCCGCGATTCGACCTATCACTTGACGTTTTTGGTAAGATCGTTAAGCAGTATTTTACCAGTGGTCTGACCATAGATGTGACGGCGCAATATTGGGCGGCAATATCAAATTTAATTGGCAAATTTTTTGAATTATTATAGATGGTGGGTTTTGTATGCTGTGTTAATGTAATCAGTTTTTCAAACAAAATATTTGATTATGAATATGGATCTTGCAAACAAATCTATTTACCATTTTTAACCCTCTCAATCTCGTTGTTACCTAGAAACACGTTGAAACATTGACTGCTTGAGTGCTCAATCGAAGAAGATTTATGTACGTAAATCTTCTTTGGCTCAAAAACAACTTTCTGCATCTTTCCCATTTTACTGGATGATTTACAATTACAATGACAAAACCGAAAAACAAATTAATGTATTTTTGTTTGGTTATAGGGTACGTTACAACATGCTCGACCGTTCGCTTAACGTTTTTGACCGCGGAAGTCCAACAATAAAATCCGACCGTTTCGCCCAATCAGCTGATGGCCAGACCTTATAATTTTACCGTTCACTGAACAATTTCGACCGGTCGAACCGCTCACTTAACGCAGCCTTAGATCTTTTCATCAGAACATAAGTCTTGCAACTGAACATGTACAGATGATTAATACATGGCTTTCCCCCAACCCATCGTTCGAATGGTGTTTGGTACTGAATGGCGCTGTTTATATTCCTATTGGATAGGTAGTTTGCAGTAACACTGCTTCACCCCAGAATTTTAATAATGCCTTTGCGTAAATCATCGTTGCTCTCGCTTTCTCCACAAGGGTACGTTCTTCCATTCATCAACTCCGTTTTGGTTTGGCGTGTAGAGTGCGTTGATCCTTCGCTGTATCCCGCAACGTTTTAGATAAGCGTCAAACTCTTTGTTCACATATTCAGTGCCATTATCTGATTGTAAGAATTTGATTTTGTTGCCAGTGTACGTTTGCGCTAACTGTTTCAGCTCTTCGAGTTTCTCTAAGACTGCGCTCTTGTTTTTAATCATGTAAACTCTACTGTATTGGCTGTGGTTGTCAATAGAAGCTACGAAGTACTTGTTTCCGCTTAATGTGGGTGTTTGTAGAGGCCCACATATGTCCGTTATGAACGATTTCTACCGGTTCTGTTGTTAGTTGAGTCGTTTTCTCAAGGGGGGCGGGTACTCGAAGTTTTGCTTGGATGCAAGGTTCACAGTCAGACAAGCTTTCGGAACCATCAAAGTTCAAGTCAATTACGTTCTTGTTCATAGGTGCAAGTTTCAGATCTTTAACGTTCATGTCACCAAGTTTTCTATGCCAGCCGTAGATGTTTGATGAGTTTGCTTCCTTTGTTGTGGTTGGAACTGTGTCATCATTATCATTGGCCATATTTTGTGCTCATGTTTATTCTGTTTGATGTAGTAAAGACCATCTTCTTGTTTAAATGCGGTAAGAGCTATTTCAGCTTTTGGATGTTTGACCGCCACTTTATTCTTGGTGAAGTGGACAGAGTAATTTTGTAATTCTTGCGTTTGAAGATGTTACCCTTTCGTTTGTAAATTTTACAAGACGCGTATAGTGCTTCTTCTTGAATAGAAAATTCAAGTTCATCGTTATTGATCATATTTTGGCTATGACGTGCTTCGCATTCTTCAATTGCTTGCTTGACATTGAAGTCTTCATTGCAAATACATTCTCTTATTAAGAAATGTTTCAGCTTGATGCGTTTGGTGCGTTTGTGATATTCCCTTAAAAAACACTATCACACAAACAGTATTCCCTCTGGTTTAATTCCAATACAATTAGACTGCTTAAACAAAAGAACAGGGCACGTAATGTATACAGAAGGACTAAAAACCAGGATGATCTAATAATATTCAATGCATTAATAGCTTTGATAAAAATAACTATAAAAGATGCCTATGCTGCATACATACAGGATGCCGAGAATGCCATAAAATCTAATCCAAATAAGTTCTGGGGTTGTATTAAAAAAATAATACCACATCTATTCCTAGTACTGTGTGAACTACAACAATGCTACTCTTGAAACCCCCCCAAGATATAGTTAACTGCTTTGCTGATTTTTTCTCTAATGCGTATATTAATACTAGTGAATATTTGCCTGGTGACAGTGTACATAATAACAATGCTATGCATGTTCGAATATTCACTGAGAGCGAGTTTCTGATATTTTTGTATAAAAAACAAGTGAAAATGTGATTTTATATATAAAAACCTTTTCCAACGGCGTTTTTACGTGAAGCACGCTTTTCATGCGAAGTTGGATTTTGTTAAGTTTCGAAAAGTTTATCGAGGGATTTGGCGTGTTCTTTAACATCCACAGCGAAAGCGATGTACCGGTGATCATGTGAACGATCCATCTTTTGAGCCTGAAGGAGTTCTTATGTAATTTTCCAAAAATGAATATTAACGTTCACAAATAAGGGTTCAAAACGGCTGTTTTAGACGGCGAATAATAAAAAATTTATACTTACTGTTCGTTTATACTCAACTGCTTCTCTGATGGTATCAATTGGACGTCGTAACACTATAAATCTAACATAGTAAGTACTAACACTTTCTTAAAATTAAACCTGAAAGGGAATTTTGAAAACACCAGAAAAAGACAATATAAAGTTCAAAAATATATATTAAAATCTCTTTAAGAATTCATGTTTTACAACAACTTCAAGAAAAATGTTTTTGACAAACTATAGTCTGGCCCGTGTACAACACATGGCGAGGGACGGAACGACTTATAATGTACCAACTACCATCCAATATGCGGTTTTTGAGCTAACAATTACACAAAGATTCAAGAAAATTTCAGTGTTTATAAATTTTTGGTGGGCTTTTGCTTGCCTGTCTATTTACGTATTTACAGTTCAATATCAATTTTGATCGCTCCTCGGAGCTTAAAAATGCTTGAATCGCAACGACTTTGAATTATCTTATAGCAATTATAAATTCATACGTTCAGGCAAGGCGGTCCCATGCACATATGAGTACATGGTAAAGATGCTTTTCTGACATCAAATCACTGAGAAACCAATTCAATTCAAGAGAACTTTATTCAGATTAAAGGGTAACATGTGTAAAATGTATAAGCTGCCTCCCCGCATCCATCCCAGGACCGAACCCTGCGACCGCCGCGTTAACGCAGCGGTGCATCGCAAGGACGGGCCGGTTCGGCGTTAGCAACAATTGTATAAAACCTAAACAACAAAAACTAAAACCTAAACTCCTTTTAACAATGCAAATGAAAATAGGTAGTTTGGTACAAAAAATGCTTGAAAAATAAAGCTTAACATTAAAAATGAACAAAAAACACTAAAACATTGGCTTTCGCCGTTTACGCGCACTTCACTAATTTTTTTTAAATTTTGATTCTAACGCTGACATAACTTGTACAAGGTGCCATCCGCGAATTGCTCCAACGACGGGCTGCGCAGGGCTGGCCTAAACTGCGATTCTAAAAATTTTAATGTTCTAAAATAAAATTTTGATTCTGTTACAAGATTAATGCCGGAAGAATGAATTTACAGACAAAAATGTACAAACAGAAACGAAGAAACAACAAACGCGACACACAAAAATACACAAAAACAAAAGAAGAGGGGGACAGGAAAGAATTAAAGTCGATGAAAGGTATGGAATATCAGTGAAAGGTGGATAGTATTAGAGAAGGTGTAGTAGGTGAAAGTTTGGTTAGAGTGGCTGCCAGAAGATTGGCAACCTGGTAAGGTAAAGGGTGTTTAATCCGAAATGGGACATTATGCTGTCTAATTTGCGTAATATATCTTGTTAGTGGACTATCGCCCAGCTTTCAATTCAATTCAAAAGATATTTATTCATAATAACATAGAAACAGTTGCCTCTCCAGGACCAGCTCCGGTACCGATCGTGCAACCACCGCGTTGACGCGGTGGAGGATTGCAGGATCGGACGGAACTGGTCTGGATCGGCGAAAACGACAAGTAAAACAACTAAACCTAAACTCCTTTTTACAAAAATATAAAATTAAAATAGGTAGTAACATAGAATCATACTTGAAAAAACAAGCTTAACAAAACTTAAAACTACACTTACATTTAAAGAACTCGCGCACAAAAAACCACTATTAAAATTTGTATCTGGACGCAAGCACCACAACTCAAACGAGGTACCTTCCGCGAGATACTGCAATACGGGGCTGCGCAGGGCTGGCCTAAACTTTGATTTAAAAAATTTTGATTTCGAAAAGGTTTGATTTCTGAAAAAGGTTGGTGACATGAAATGAATTTAGAAACAAAAATATACAAAAAGAAACGAAGAAAAACAAACAAACGCGACAAAAATACACAAACAGAAAGGAAGAGGGGGACAGAAAAGGAGTAGAGATGAGCGAAAGGTATGAAATACTAGTAAAAGGTGGATAGGGTTAGAGAAAGGTATAGTTGTTGAAATTTGGCTATAGTGGTTGCCGGAAGATCGGTAACGTCTGGTATGGTAGAGAGTGTTTAATCCGAAATGGGGCATTATGCTGTCTAATTTGTGTTGTGTCTTGTTAGCGGACTATCGTCCAGTTTGAACGAGTAGAAGTTTTGAGAGATCTGTTGAACGTAATCCGCTATCGGGGTTATGTCGTTGCAACGTGCATATAGGTCTCTGAGGGATGTGTACCTTCCAGAATTTGAAATGAGGCGCATAAATTTGTGTTCTAGCACTTTAAGTTTTCCCATTGTCGTGGCCGGTATGCTGCACCACACCGGCGCCGCGTATGTGATAGACGGCCTGACCACCATCGTGTACAACAGTTTTTTATTGTCTGTTAAGTCTGCTACCCCTGGCCATGAGCGGATACAGACTCCTGGATAGGGAGTAGACCGTCCGTACTGTCTCATTTATGTGCGTATTGAACGTCAGTCTTCGGTCAAGTCTCACTGCCAAGTACTTCACGCATCTTTTGGTTGGAATTTTGCTTCTCCTGATCAAAATTGGAGTAATAATTTTATTCTCAGTAAAGCGACGCGTGAAGACTATCGCCTCGGACTTCTCAGCGTTCACCCGAATCTTCCACAGGTCTTCCATAAGCCGTGGCACGAGCCATGTGCGCTTTCAGCAGCATGTTCGCTGCTTGTGCGTTGTGCGAATGTGCGTACATGGCCGTGTCATCGGCGTACTTGGCCAGCTTTGTATTCGGGAACTCTGGAAAATCAGAGAGGTACAAGTTGTACAACTTCGGTGACAGGCACGATCCTTGCGGGACTCCCGCGCGAATGTCCCGCCGTGTTAAGAGTTTGTTATTCACCCGGACTTGCAGGGTTCTGCCCGTCAGGAACGAGTGAATAAGTTTTATTAGGTGAGTGGGGAAGTTATAATTGTGAAGTTTGTAGAGTAATCCCGGGATCCAGGCGGTGTCGAACGCCTTCTCAATATCGAGGAGCACCATGGTGGTGTTCTTCCCGAGGTTGTATTGCACTTTAACGTCGTTAACTATCCTAACGATCTGTTGTACCGTGCTCCTGCCCTTCTTGAAACCGAACTGAGACTCATCGTCGATGTGAAGCTCCTCCTGAACAGTGTTCAATCTGATTAGGACGATCTTCTCCATCAACTTAGAGATCATAGATAGCAGTGGGGTGGGCCTGTAGCTGCCGGCGAACTTCGCGTTCTTCTTCGGCTTCAAGATGGGAATGACCACGGCGCCTTTCCACTGGCTGGGCCAGTGCTGTAGCCGCAGGATCGCGTTAACGATATACGTCAATTGTACAATACCTTTCATCGGGAGATATTTGAGCAGCTTGTACTCGGCGCAGTCCTTTCCCGGGGCTTTATTGTTTGGTAAGTCCTTGACAATTTGTGCTAGTTCCGAGGGCTTGGTCATGACCTTTAGAAATTCTCGTCTCGTCAATTGTATGTCATGACCAATGAGTTCTTGTACGTCATTTTCGATGCGGTCGTGTTCTGGATTGTTGGGAATATTTGCGTTATGTATAGTCTGGAAATGGTCAGCTAAGTCATTCGCTTTCTGCGCGTCTGTCAATGACGTCTGTCCGTTCGCGTTTGTCAAGGCGGGTATAACCTCACGCGTATTTTTAAGGGGCCTAGTCAGCTTCCACAACGAGTTGTCCTGAGGATTCAGCGCTGCCAGAGTCCCCCCAGTTCTGGTTTTTGACAGTGTTGATGGAGGTTCTGATCTGCCTTTGCAGTTTAGTCATCTCGGCCTTAGCGTCGACATCGCGATTTCGCTGCCAAAGCCGTCTCAGTCTGTTTTTCTCCCTTATGTCTCGTATGACCGCCTCGTCGAGTCGGTCTCTGTTCGGGTTTATAGTTACAGTGGTGGCAACAGTCTGCTTGACATCCTGCAGCAACCGTGTAAACTCTTCCACTACATTTTCCAGATCGGCGGGTGTATTGATCGTGTTGTTAAGTGTTAAATTCGTGTTTATGTGTGCCTTATAGAGACGCCAGTTGGCGTCTTTATAAGACGTGACTGTTCGTGTTATGTCTTCCCTTTACATACCGTTCAACTCGACCACCCAGGGCCACGGGAGCCGTGGTGTTTCTCACACCCCTGTTGACCACTATGTCAAGGGTTGAGGGCGTTGCGCCATTGTCCGGAAAATGCGTTGGATCGTCCGGATACTGCAAGATATTTCGACTATTCACATAGTCGAACAGAGTGTTGCCGTCCGTGTTGTTGCGATGGCAGTTCCAGTTGCGATGTCTGGCGTTAAGGTCGCCTACGAGCAGACAGCGCGGGTTCGCGTTCATTAAATTCTCAAGACAACCCGCTGTGAAGCCGTTCAACGGTCTATTATACACGGCAATGATACTCATGCCATCCTCCAGCGTCACACACATATTCTCCATGGTGGTGTTCCGTACAGAATGGTGCGTATGTGCGATATCGGACTTTATGAGTACGGCTACCCCTCCTCCCTTATTGTCCGCCCTATCCTTACGGTGTACTGTATACCCTCGGATTTGCAGTTTGTCTCGTCTAGTAAGTTTCGTCTCATTTAGCAGCATAATGTCGATTTTATGCCTCAACATATCGTTAATAAGAAAAGGAATTTTGTTACCTATACTATTGGCGTTCCAGGAAGAGATTATTATGTTTATTTTTAAAACGCTATTCTGGCATCGCTTAAAGAAGCGATGCCTTACGAACAATTTGTCCCCCGCATTGGAACATCTCTCCAGCTCGTCCTTTAAATTCTGATACAGCGCCAGAAGCTTGTCCAAGTCGATAAGTGCGGACATGCGCCGCTGCTGCTGCCGTAATAACTCGATTTTTTCCGCCGTGGTGGTAGCTGTGACTCCGTTCCTTAGGAGAGGGGGATTGGGCAGCAGCGCTGGCCTCCTTCTCTCCTCTTGCGTCCTGGAGGTGTTTGATGGTGGTGGTGGTGGTGATGGCGGTAGTGGTAACTGCGGCGATGCCTGTTGGGCAGCTCTTGCTCTGCGTTCGTCCCACGCATTGATTTTTGGCGGCTGAGCTGCCACGTAGCGCATAGCAGGCGCCGGTGGAACCCTCACGTTCCTGCCCTCAAGCGCTTCAACCTTCTTGCGGTAGACTACGCACGTGACACTATTGGCCGGGTGCGGTCCCCCACAGTTTATGCATTTTGCGGGGGTGTCCCGGCTCTTGGTACACGTGCGCGTTAAGTGAGCTTCTGCGCACTTGAGGCAGTTGGGGGCTGCCCTACAATTGGTCGTAGCGTGGCCCCATTGTTGACAACGATGGCACTGGACGAGCTTCTTGTTGTTCACATGGCGTTCCCACGTTACTGCCGTATAGTCCAGGTACCGCACCGTGTTCTGCAAATCGTTAAGAATGACACTATTATCTGTAATAAGCAGATAGGTGGGGTACCTGGTGCCTCTCATGGCATATAGTTCCCTGGCGTTGATCTTGTGCTCAGTGTTTAATTCATCTTTTAGGTCGTCTATTTCCACGTCGTGATGGAGCCCAATAAGGACGAAGGCGTGGCTTTTCCCGTCCTTAGGGGTGTATGTGTGGTACTCCACCCGACTCTGTTCTAGGCACTTATTTATTGTTTGCCAGTCTTCTCTTGTGGTGACCTGTAGGGCCGTGTTGTTTTGGCTATGTTTCCAAAAGTACTTGTGCTTCAGTTGCCCTTTTAAATATTCGTTTACTCCCCTGTGGTTTACGAGATGGCCGTGAATTACCACAGGAGGTGGTCTCTTCTCTGCTGGCCCTTTTTTATTTGTTTTATCCTCGTCTTCGTCTTTTCTTTGTGGGGGGTGTGATGTTCATGTCCGCAGGTAGCGGAGGTGGCTCCTCAAAGCGGTTCTTGGCCACCATTATTTGCGTCTTTTTCGTCACAATCGTCGGCTTTCCAGTACCTGGATGAGTGAAACTTGGATCACTTGTATCCGTCAGTCTCAGCCGCTTTTTTAATTTGAAGATGTCTTCATTTTTTTCCTGGCACTCGCCATCTATGATCATTTTTGTAGTGCCCTGACTCCCGTCAGAAGCACAGACGACATTCACCTTTTCGATGACCTGTGCTCTTCTTTTGGCTCTGCGTCTAATCAATGTTACGTCTGCACTGACACTTTTATCGGTTTCATTGCCTGATTCATGGCTTCTGGCTAGCTTTGGCTGAACTTCCGCTCCTGCGGGTGACGGGGATGGAGCGTATGTGATAGACGGCCTGATCACCATCGTGTACAACAATTTCTTATTTTGTCTGTTTAGTCTGCTACCCCTGACCATGAGCGGATACAGACTCCTGGACAGGGAGTAGACCGTCCGTATGGTTTCGTTTATGTGGGGGAACGTCAGTCTTTTGTCCAGTCTCACCCCCAGATACTTCACGCATCCCTTGATAGGAGTTTGGTTGCTCCTGATCGAAATTGGTGTGAGAATACGATTCTTAGTGAATCGACGCGTGAAGCATATCGCCTTCGATTTCTCAGCGTTGACCCAAATCTTCCCCTGGTCGTAATAAGCCGTGGCACGAGCCATGTGCACCTTCAACAGCATATTTGCCGCCTGCGCGTTATGTGAATGCGCGTACATGTCTGTGTCATCGGCGTACTTGGCCAGCTTGGTATTCGGGAACTCTGGGAAGTCGGAGACGTGCAAGTTGTACAACTTCGGTGACAGGCACGATCCTTGCGGGACGCCCGCACGAATGTCTCGCCGAGTTGATAGTTTGTTATTCACCCGAACCTGCAGGGTTCTGCCCGTCAGGAACGAGTGGATGAGTTTGGTGATGTGCCTCGGAAAGTTATAGTTGTGCATTTTGTAGAGTAGGCCCGGGATCCAGACGGTATCGAAGGCCTTCTCAATATCGAGGAGCACCATGGCGGTGCTCTTCCCGAGGTTGTATTGTGCCTTCACATCGTTAACCACCCTAACGACCTGCTGGACCGTGCTCCTGCCCTTCCTGAAGCCGAATTGGGACTCGTCGTCAATGCGGAGCTCATCCTGAACAGCATCGAGTCTGATCAGGATGATCTTCTCCACCAACTTGGAGATCGCCGACAGCAACGAGATGGGCCTGTAGCTGACGACGAACCGCGCGTTCTTCTTCGGCTTCAGGATGGGAATGACCACGGCGCCCTTCCACTGGCTAGGCCAGTGCTGCAGTCGCAGGATTGCGTTAACGATGTAATTCAACTGCACAATACCTTTCCTCGGGAGATATTTGAGCAGCCTGTATTCGATACAGTCCGCCCCGGGTGCTTTATTGTTGGGTAGGTCTCTGACAATGTCTGCCACCTCCGAGGGCTTGGTCATGATTTTAAGGAATTGGTGTCTCGTCAGTTGGATGTCATGACCGAGCAGTTCTTGTACGTCTTGTTCGATGCGATCGTGTTCTTGATTGTTCGGAATGTTGTTGTTGTGTATCGTCTGAAAATAGTCAGCTAAGTCGTTCGCATTTCGTGCGTCCGTTAGCGATGTCTGTCCGTTCGTACCCGCCAAGGCTGGTATGGCCTCCCGCGGAATCTTCAGGGCTCTCGCCACCTTCCACAGGGAGTTGTCTTGAGGATTGAGCGCCGCCAGTTTGTCCTCCCATTTCTGGTTTTTTGCAGTGTTGATGGAGGTCCGGATCTGCCCCTGCAGCCTGATCATCTCGGCCCTAGCGTCGGCATCGGGATTTCGCTGCCAAAGCCGTCTCAGTCGGTTCTTCTCCCTTATGTCTTGTATGACCGCCTCGTCGAGTCGGTCTTTGTTGCGATTGATGGTCATAGTGGTGGCAACAGTCTGCTTGGCATCTTGCAGCACCCGTGTGAACTCCTCCATCGCATTTTCCAGCTCGGCGGGTGTGCTGATAGTGTTCGTTAGTGTTACGTGTGTGTTTATGTGTGCCTTATAGAGACGCCAGTCGGCACCCCTATAAGACGTGACTTTTCGGGTTATGTCTTCCCTCGACACGTACCTCGTTTCTGCCGCTGGTGCCACCCTGGTGTTGCTTAACTCCAACTGTCCCACCTTTCTTATATATATAATGCACACGACGGCATTTGCGGGGTGTGGTCCCCCGTAATTTACGCATTTAGCCGGCGCGTCTCGACTTTTGGCGCATGTCTTAGTTAGGTGCGGCTCCGCGTACTTGAGACAGTTGGGCGTGGCGTGGCAATTGGAGGTGGCGTGCCCCCACTGCTGGCATTGTGAACGATCCATCCTTTGGCGTCTGAAGGACTTTTGATATATTTCAAAAGTGAATGTTAACGTTCACAAAATTTAAGGTTCAAGATGACTGTTTCAGACGGAGAATAATATAAAAATTTATACTTACTGTTCGTTTATGCTTAACTGCTGCTCTAATGGTATCTATTGGACGTCGTAACACTATAAACCTAACACTCGATGTACCACACTTTCTTAAAATTATACCTGAAAGGGAATTTTGTTAGAAAACACAATTAAAAGGCAATATAAAGTTCAAAAATATATATTGATTCTTCAAAAATTTATGGTTTTACAACAACTTTTAAGAAATATGTTTAACAAACACTAGTCTGGCCCTTGTGCAACACATGGTGAGGAACGGAACGATTCATAATGTACCAACTACCATCCAATGCAGTTTTATAAGCTAACGATGCACAAAAAGATTCAAGAAAAGTTCAATGTTACTGAAATTTGGTGGGCTTTTGCTTGCATGTCTTATAAACGTATTTTTATATCACATTAATTTAGGTCGCTCCTCAGAGCTTAAAAATGCTTGAAGCGTTACTACTTCTAATTGTATTCTGCAATTACAACTTTTTACGTTCAGGCAAGGCGGTTCCCATGCACGTATGAGTACATGGTAATAATACTTTTCTGACACCGAATCACTGAGGAACCGGTTTAGGGCAAACCCCGTCAAAACTCATCATTTACCCGTCAAAACCGACTGCTAGGAAATGATGGGGGTCCCATGTCGCTGAGGGCTATTTTTGCTAGAACTCCCGATATACTTTGAATAGAGACTGGTTTAACTTGTCCTCATATTTAATACCCCGTATGAGTTGCAGTGCCTGACAACGTGGATTCGTAAAAGGGCTTTTAATCTTGAAAATTTTATTACAGTTTATAAAATTTTGGTGTCGGGGCGACATTACGTCCCTGTGCAGCGACATTTACTACACTTGCTAAAATGACGCTCCTTGAGGAGTTATTGAAAATTTTTGCATAAAAATCGCTCCGTAGAGCGAAAATATGATTACAAGTATTAAAAACCTCTTCCACGATATTTTTACGTAAAGCACGCTTTTCATACGAAGTATTTCCTAAGTCGGATTTTGTTACAGCGTCGAAAAGTACATCGGGGTTTTAGCGTGTTCTTTAACACCCCCCCCTTCTTTCGGTGAATCTTTTTGTGCAACGCTTGGTAAAAAAATTGATTATGAAAAAGAAAATGGATCTTTGGATGGAGTCTCCCATGTGTTGTATTCGGTTATATTTCAGACCGGCCTATCTGAACATAACATATTTGCAAATCTAAAATCGAACATATATCGATGCATAGCATTCGATTAATTAATTTGAACATGTTGTCCCAAAATGGAATAAAAAAAAAGAAAAAAGTCGAAAATCCTTAGATTTTCGATGCCACAACACAAACACTTTCGGCGCACTTAACTTTCTTAGTGTTCTTCCACTAATGCTGGCTTGCGTCTGCTTCTCCTCGTGTCTATGCTTTGTCGATCACCTTCGGTGTCGAACTACCTTCTGGATCAGCTTAGGTGGTCCTTGGACTGCTTTGGCTCCAGCTGTACAATGGCACTGCTCATTGATATGAAACAATATAAAACAGAATTTTAGTAAATTGTATTGTTTAATGGGCTTTGGCTTTATCCTGTCTGGGCATAAAGTGGAATCTGCGACCGATAGCACATCGTCGTCTTTGAGAATAGAAACATTGAATTTTGTTGACTTATGTTGATTGAAATGGTTTCCTTATAATTAAAAATCTCTTCTTGGGAGAAATCTGCGAGCGATATCACATCGTCGTCTTTGAGAATAGGAACATTGAATTTTGTTGACTTATGCTGATTGAAAAGGTTTCCGTGTAATTAAAATCTCTTGTTGGGAGAAATCTGCGAGAGAATCTGCATCCGTCGGATCGTTACATCTGCCCATTCAACAGACGTGGCGGCATCTCGCCCTTGAGTTGCTAGACTCGTCTGAATCGCGCCCTTGCGTCAGAGTTGTCGTCTTTCCATGCCGTGCCAATGGAACATTTGTTGAGACCCTTAGGATCGGACTCTGCTTACAGAAGTATCTGTTTGATAACATATGAGGACTTTAAAAATTATAAAAAATACCAACTCTGCCGGACACGGTCAGTGTTGCTGCAGTGGATTTTGAAGATTTGTATGGTCGATACAATATCCTCAATAGAAAATAACTTGTAAAAAATGCATAAAAAATACCAACTCTTGCCTGACGCGACAAGAAGTTGGTATGGAAATTTTGATATAAAATAAACCTAGCACTAAGTTAAAACTTAGCCTAGATTGAAAAATATTATAAAAATATTATTGAATCTCCAGAACTTGACTCTGAATCAGAAGGGGAAGCATCGCGTTGCGGTGCATGGATTTGGACAACCGTTTGCTCCGGCGGTGGAGCTTCTGTGGAATCGTCTGAGAACGGGGAATCATTTCCATCGAGTGATGTTCCGCCTGGACTAGCATTTTCTTCATCTGAAGATTCGATTTCCAAATTGTGCTCCTCTGGCAGGGCTGGTCTCAAATCGTTTACATGTACTCTTGTTGTTACGTTTCTCTTTTGCACGAGATATACTTCGTCTGAAAACTTCTTCAAGATTCTGGTTGGGCCTGACCAAGACGGCGTGAAGGTATGTACCTTTCTTTTCCTTTTACTCATGACTTTATCTCCAACTTTAAAAACGACAGGAGTGACGGCCTCTTTCGGCGTGTATTTCTGTTTATAATTTTGTTGAGCCTGACGGGCTTCCTTAACTCGCTCGTAACGTGGGAGCGCCTGTTGTTTGGCTCTTTCTTGTCTCCATGCATACAAATCCTATTCGCCTCTCTCGGCTGGTTCATATCCTAACACTATCACGCTAGGTGTTTGATTTGTAGCGGCGTTCCTACGATTTCTTAAGATATAAGCCATTTCTAAGTCTAATTTCTGTGGTGTTTATTTATTATTATATATATATATATATATTATTTGATGCACGTAGCGATCCCATGTGTCGTTTGGCTTTTTGTATAATCAATATATATTAAAATCGTACAGGTGCGAGCCCCTTGCGCTTTCGCATTTTGCTGGCGGATATTCTCCGGTTTGCGGCAGAGCCCGAGGTCGGGAGCGGGACGAGCGGAAGCGGGAGGCGAAACTACGTCCCAAGTTTATATTGGCGACGCGTGCATTTCGGGGTTGATATTTTTAATTAGGCTAATAACGTCGGCTATCTCTTTTCCCACACATTTTTACGACCCTCAAAATGAATTTGCGTCGCTCCTTTTTGATGACGTAGACGCCTGGCTTATTTTGGTAAACGTCAAAAATTTCCGTTTTTTCCCCGTTCCTAGCGGCCTTAAAATTCGATTTTACCGGTGGGATTTACGATTTGCTTTCATTGCCATTCATGTCCTTTCCGTATCGACATCGTGCGGCCGTCTGCGGGATGTTTTTCGCCAGATATGAGCTTTTAAAGATTGCGTGTTTGGTGTTTTTTCGCGATTCCGGCGAAATACGCACATTTTCGGTGTTCCTTGAATAACTTCTAAACCGCTGGAAATTTCTTAAAAATAAAAACTCCCAAAGGACAAGATTATTTAATGAGGAATCGCTTCCATTTTTCAGATCTTACCTTCGACGAGCCGTTTTCGAGCTAGAACGTTTTGAAAGAAACGACGTCGGGTGGCCAAAATACGCAGCGTTTTCGTTATAAACCGAATATCTCGCCAAATAGGCCTTTTTCGGCCAAAATGGTCTAACGAAAATATAAAGAAATAAATTATCAACCGCCATGCAGAGTTTTATTTCTCTACTATAAATATTAAGAAGGTTGTGGCCTTTAGAAAATGCGACTTTATAGTTAAACCGAACATTTTGTTGCCGTCAAATAATTTCTTCTGAATCTCATGATGTACGTGAAACATTTCGTTAAGGCGACACGCTGGTCGAGCGATTATAGTCGATGCTTTCCAAGCGATGGGTTCGATTTTGGTTTCGAATCTGTTTTTCGTTATTGGTATGGGTTCAGATGTGTCGGTTGGTTTTTTGGGCTGTCTGCCTGCGCCGGGGTGGGTAAAATTAGGATCGCTGTTGTCTGTTATACGCTGCTTCTTTTTGATTTGAAACATCGTTTTTTCTAGTGTTTGTCCTTCTCCGATTTCATCCTCGTGTGTCATTTGACTTTCTGTGGCGGCTTGAGTCATGTTTTGGCTGGGATCGGTGTTGTTTTCTATTTGCATGTTTTCAATCACTACAGTTCTTCTCTTGACCCGTTTCCGGATGCTAGGGCCTTGTGACGCGGTGCTCGTCGTACTTTTGTCGCTTTCATTGCCCGACAGGCTTTGTTTTGTGGTGTCTTTTTGTTGGGCAGTGGGCCTCGCGAAGGCACCCCCTGTGACGTAAAAAGGTTTGATTCATTAGGCTTTTCCATTTTGTTCGTCTCGCGCACAATTTTTTGTTCGCCGTAGGCGCCTTTTTTAGCCGAGTCGGAAAGAATGTTTATTTCCGAAGGCGCCTCTTTCGACCGGCTTTGTTCGCCAAAAATTGTCCTTTTGTGCTTAGAGGTTATGTCCCTCGACCGGTTTCAACCAACGGTCACGGGGGGGGACGCTCGCCAAAAATTGTCTTGGTGTGCTTTTAGGTTATGTTTTTTTGGCCTAATTGTGGCTAACTTCACTATGTATTTATAAAAATTTGGTTAGGGGTTCCGGAAGTTGGGCGTTTGTTGTGTGGTTAATTTCACTTATTGTTAATAATTTATATAATGTCACTGTCAAAGTTTTTTCCAAAGAAGGGTTTACTCACCCGAACGTTCGCACTCGGGCACACAAACACTATGGCCGCTTGGCCGGGAGATTATGCAGGCACTGTTGCACAGCACGCACTTTAACTCTGTCTATTTTCCGTAATTTACTCAAGACAGGGTGGATCGTTTAAAATACCACTGGTCTGAGAATTCTTAAACCGGAAACTGGGACGAGAACCAATTCAATTCAATTCAAAATAACTTTATTAAAGATAAACATTGTATAAGCTGCCTCACCAGCACCCTTCCCGGGACCGACCCTGCGACCACCGCGTTAACGCGGTGGCGGACCAATTCAATTCAATTCAAAATATCTTTATTCATATTAAATAATTGTATAAGCTGCCTCCCCAGCGCCCTTCCCGGGACCGACCCTGCGACCACCGCGTTGACGCGGTGGCGGATCGCAGAGCCGGACCGAGAAGGGACTGGTTCGGCGTAAGCAAAAATTGTATAAAAACATATAAAAACTCTAACCTAAACTCCTTTTTTTAATAATAAAAATCAAATTAGGTGGTATAATTACAAGAAATGCTTAAAAAAGAAAGCTTAACTTAAAAACTGAAAACAACTAAAAAACACTTAACGCAGAACTGGCGGAGAGAATCACTGAATTTAATTTTGTTGCTATTCGCTGACACCATAACTCGTACGGAGTGCCATCCGCGAATTGTTCCAGCGACGGGCTGCGCAAGGCTGGCCTAAACTGTGATTCTAAATTTTGAATTGTTTTGGTATAAAAAATTTGGAAACTGTTACAAGATTAATGAGGGAAGAATGAATTTACAGACAAAAAGGTACAAACAGAATCGAAGGAACAACAAACAAAAATGTACAAAAACAAAAGAAGAGGGGGACAGGAAAGAATTATAGTCGATGAAAGGTATGAAATATCAGTAAAAGGTGGATAGTAGCAGGGAAGGTATAGTAGGTGAAAGTTTGGCTAGAGTGGCTGCCGGAAAATCGGTAACGTCTGGTATGGTAAGGGGTGTTTAATCCGAAATGGGGCATTATGCTGTCTAATTTGTGTAATGTGTCTTGTTAGCGGACTATCGCCCAGTTTGAATGAGTAGAAGTTTTGGGAGATGCGCTAGACGTAGTCGGCTATCGGGGTTATGTCGTTGCAGCGTTCGTAGAGGTCTCTGAGGGAGGTGTACCTTCCAGAATTTGAGATGAGGCGCATATATTTTCGTTCAAGGACTTCGAGTTTTTTCATTGTCGTGGCCGGTATGCTGCACCAGACCGGCGCCGCGTATGTGATGGAGGGCCTGACCACCATTGTGTACAACAATTTTTTGTTTTCTCTGTTTAGTCTGCTACCCCTGACCATGAGCGGATACAGACTCCTGGACAGGGAGTAGACCGTCCGTATGGTTTCGTTAATGTGGGTGTTGAACGTCAGTCTTTTGTCTAGTCTCACCCCCAGGTACTCACGCATCCCCTAATAGGAATTTGGTTGCCCCTGACCGAAATTGGTGTGATTAGTCGATTTTCAGTGAATCGACGCGTGAAGCAAATCGCCTCCGATTTCTCGGCGTTGACCCGGATCTTCCACTGACCGTAATAAGCCGTGGCACGAGCCATGTGCGCATTCAGCAGCATGTTGGCCGCCTGCGCGTTGTGGGAATGCGCGTACATGGCCGTGTCGTCGGCGTACTTGGCCAGCTTGGTATTCGGGAACTCCGGGAAGTCGGAGACGTACAGGTTGTACAACTTCGGTGACAGGCACGATCCTTGCGGGACGCCCGCACGAATGTCCCGCCGAGTTGACAGTTTGTTATTCACCCGAACCTGCAGGGTTCTGCCCGTCAGGAACGAGTGAATGAGTTTGGTAATGTGCGTCGGGAAGTTGTAGCGATGCAGTTTGTAGAGTAAGCCCGGGATCCAGACGGTATCGAAGGCCTTCTCAACATCGAGGAGCACCATGGCGGTGCTCTTCCCGAGGTTGTATTGCACCTTTACGTCGTTAACCACCCTAACAACTTGTTGCACCGTGCTTCTCCCTCTCCTGAAGCCGAATTGGGACTCGTCGTCGATGTGAAGTTCATCCTGAACAGCATCGAGTCTGATCAGGATGACCTTCTCCACCAACTTGGAGATCGTCGACAGCAACGAGATGGGCCTGTAGCTGCCGACGAACCGCGCGTTCTTCTTCGGCTTCAGGATGGGGACGACCACGACGCCCTTCCACTGGCTAGGCCAGTGCTGGAGTGGCAGGATCGCGTTAACGATGTAAGTTAATTGCACAATACCTTTCCTCGGGAGATATTTGAGCAGCTTGTATTCGATACAGTCCGCCCCGGGTGCCTTGTTGTTGGGTAAGTCTTTGACAATTTGTGCTACCTCCGAGGGTTTGGTCATGACTTTAAGGAATTGTCGTCTGGTCAGTTAGATGTCATGACCGAGCAGTTCTTGTACGTCTCGTTCGATGCGGTCGTGTTCTTGGTTATTTGGTATGGTATTGTTGTGTATTGTCTGAAAATGGTCGGCTAAGTCGCTCGCTTTTTGGGCGTCCGTCAGCGATGTCTGTCCGTTTGTGCCCGTCAAGGCGGGGATGGCTTCCCGCGTACTTTTCAAGGCTCCTGTCAGCTTCCACAGCGAGTTGTCTTGCGGATTGAGCGCCTCCAGTTTGTCCCCCCATTTCTGTCTGTTTTTTTGCAGTGTTGATGGAGGTTCTGATCTGCCTTTGCAGCCTGATCATCTCGGCCCTGGCGTCGGCATCGCGGTTTCGCTGCCAAAGCCGTCTCAGTCGGTTTTTCTCCCGAATGTTTCGTATGACCGCTTCGTCGAGTCGGTCTCTGTTGTTATCGTTTATGGTTACAGTGGTGGCAACAGTCTGCTTGGCATCCTGCAGCACCCTTGTGAACTCCTCCACCGCATTTTCCAGTTCGGCGGGTGTGGCGATCGTGTTTGTCAGTGTTAGGTGCGTGTTTATGTGTGTCTTATAGAGACGCCAGTCGGCGCCTCTATAAAATGTGACAGTTCGTGTTGTGTCTTCCCTCGACACACCGTCAAGTTCGACCACAATGGGGTTGTGGTCGGACGTGAGTTCCTGCAGGGCCACGGGGACCGTGCAGTTCCTCACGCCCTTATTGACCACTATGTCGAGGGTAGTGGGCGTTGTGCCGTTGTCCGGAAAATGCGTGGGATCGTCCGGATACTGCACTATTGACATTTCGACTATTCGCATAGTCGAACAGAGTGTTGCCGTTCGCGTTGTTGCGATGGCAGTTCCAGTTGCGATGCCGAGCGTTGAGGTCGCCTATGAGCAGGCAGCGCGGACTTGCGTTCATCAGGTTCTCAAGACAACCCGCCGTGAAGCCGTTCAAGGGTCGGTTGTACGCGGCCACGATACTGGTGCCGCCCTCCAGCGTCACACACACATTCTCCACGGTGGTGTTCCGTACAGAATGGTGTGTGTGCGCGATCTCGGTCTTTACCAGTACGGCCACTCCGCTACCCCTGTTGTTGTCGGCCCTATCCGTTCTGTGTACTGTATACCCCCGGACTTGCAGTTTGTCACGTCTGGTAAGTTTCGTTTCGTTTAGCAGCATAATGTCAATTTTATGCCTCAACAAGTAATTGTTAAGAAAGGAAATTTTGTTACCTATACCATTGGCGTTCCAGGAAGAGATTTTTATTGCGATGATCTATTTATATCTAAAATTTATTACCTGCGTTGGAGCAACTCTCCAGCTCGGCGTTTAAGTTATGGTACAGCTGTAGCAATTTGTCGAGATCCACCAGCGAGGCCATACGACGTTGTTGTTGCCGCAGCTCTTCAATTTTTGCGGCGGTGGTCCCTCCGGTTCTTGGCATAGCTGGGGTCGATAACAGCGCCGCTGGTCGTCGTTGCGGAGTATCTTGGGGCCTGGTTGTCGTCTGGGATGAGGGCTGCGTCGCGGGATGCGCCTGGGAAGCGGCTGGCGCTGCTGCAGCTCTTCGCCTTTCTTCCCATATGTTTTGCTTCGGTGGGGGCGCCGCCACATATCTGGTTTCGGGCGCAGGTGCCACCCTAGTGTTGCTTGCTTCCCACTGTCCCACCTTGCGTTTGTACACCACGCAGACCGTTGCGTTTGCGGGGCGAGGCCCCCCGCAGTTCACGCACTTGGCCGGCGTATCTCTCGACTTGGTACAGGTGCGCGTAAGGTGGGACTCGGCGCACTTTAGACAGTTCGGGGTAGCTCGGCAGTTGGTGGTGGCGTGCCCCCACTGTTGGCAGCGGTGGCATTGTATAATGGCCTTTGTGTTCACGTGACGCTCCCACATCACGCTCGTATAATCTATATGGCGTACTTTCTGCTGCAGCTCTTTTATTGTAGTTTTGCTGGTTGTTATTACGAGGTACGCTGGGTAGCGCGTACCTCTCATCTTAAATATTTGCTTGCACTCTATGCTGTGCTCATTCTGCAGCTCTTCTTTGATGTCCCCTAATTCCGCTTCGTGGTGCAGCCCTCTCATCACGAAGTTGTGTTGTTTTTCTTCGCGAGGCGTATATGTGTGGAAGTCGACCTCGTTTCGTTCGAAGCATTTATTGACTGTATCCCAGTCCTCCCTGTTCGACAGTTGTATGGCCGTGTTCGCTGCGGTATGCTTCCAGTAGTGTGCCCCCTTAACGTGGGCTTTTATATAGTTGTTTACCGCTCGGTGGTTCTCCAGCTGACCGTGGATCACTATGGGGGGTGGGCGGCGTTTCGGTGGTGTCATGCTGGGCGCTGTTGTTTCCTCGGCCGCGGGCTGAACTGGTACCACATTCATGTCCGAATTAGGTGATATATTGGTTTCGAATCTATTTCTGGTTATCGGTATGGGTTTGGATGCGTCTGTTGGCTGTTTAGGCTGTCTGCCTGCGCCGGGGTGGGTGAAGTTTGGGTCGCTCTTATCCGTTATGCGTTGTTTCTTTTTAATTTGGAATATAGTTTTTCCCGGCGTTTGTTCCTCTTTGGCTTCGTTTTCGCGCGTCGTTTGACTTTCGGTGTTGCTTTCCGTTTCCCTGTTATCAATTACTATCATCCTTCTTTTGATCCGCTTCCGAATACTGGGGCCTTGCGACGCTGTACTCATTGTACTTCTGTCATTGTCGTTGCCTGACAGGCATTGTTTTACAGTGTCCTTTTGCTGGGCGGTAGGCCTCGCAAAGGCACCCCCTGTGACACTTGTGAAATTGTTAGTTTCGCTAGGCTTTTCCATTATACACGTCTCGCGCACTGTTTTTGTTACGCCGTAGGCGCATTTTTTTGCCGAATCGGGATAAATGTTTGTTTCCGTAGGCGCCTCTTTTTACCGGCTTTGTCCGCCAAAAATTGTCTTTATTCGCTTTGAGGTTATGTCCCCCGACCGGTTTCAACCAACGGTCACGGGGGGGGGACGCTCGCCAAAAATCGTCTCTGTGTGTTTTTAGGTTATGTTTCTTGGCTAATTGTGGCTAATTTCACTACGATTTATAAAAAAAATTTGTTAGGGGGTTCCGGAAGTTGAGTGTTTATTATGTGTCTAATTTCACTTATTTTAATAATTTATTTACAATGTCACTGTCAAAAATGTTCCAAATAGGGGTTTACTCACCCGAACGTTTGTGCCCGGGCACACAGACACTATGGCCGCTCGGCCGTGAGTTTATGTATGCACTGTTCACAGCGTGCACTTTAACTTTGTCTATTTTTTCTGCAAATTTCTCGATACATAGTGGATCGCTTAAGTAGCACTGGTTTGAGATTTTTTCAAACCGGAACTGGGGACGAGAACCGGTGTGTTACAACGTGGTATGGCCGTTGCCTACATATCACATGTCGATCGTAGAACGTAATGTCAAAATAGCGACACTTCAGTTGTGTACCAACCTCTTTTGTTTCAGTCTCCGTACCGTGTGCTCCGCGGCGCCGACCCAGCGGCGCACGCATCGCGCAGCAATAAAGAATCCCTTCCGCGCCACGTATTGAAGGTGAAGAGCAAAAAAAAAGAAAGAATAAAAACACTCCAAAAATTCCTCCACTTTCCTCTCGAGTCAATATGCGTAAACTGCGCGATTATCCTCCACTTACTTGATCATACCGCACGTAGTTTACTACGTACATTACTGTGCAGCAGCAAGTATTAAATTTTACAAGCGTGCCATGGCTGACTGACTAAATGACATTCCTTTTAGAATATTATGTGCCTTACTTATTGTTCGATACAGTCGTTTATGTTCTGCTATTTTGATTTGTTTCAAATTTATTTCCTAATATAATCATTTAAAACTGTTAAAGAAACACAAAATGATGGTATTTACACAAAATATCTTTCATATACATACTTTTATATATCTTTCAAATACCTTTCATCGACTTTTAATTCTTTCCTGTCCCCCTCTTCTTTTGTTTTTGTGTATTTTTGTTTGTTGTTCCTTCGTTTCTGTTTGTACCTTTTTGTCTGTAAATTCATTCTTCCCTCATTAATCTTGTAACAGTTTCCAAATTTTTTATGCCAAAACAATTCAAAATTTAGAATCACAGTTTAGGCCAGCCTTGCGCGGCCTGCCGCTGGAGTAATTCGCGGATGGCACTCCGTACAAGTTATGGTGTCAGCGAAAGTGCCAAAATTAAAGAAAGTGTTGTGCGCAAACGGGTAAAACCGAGCGATAGTTTTAATGTTTGTTAAGCTTTATTTTTTAAGCCTTTTATACAATATTACTTATTTTAATTCACCTCGTGGTGAAAGGAGTTTTGAGTTTTATATTTACATTTTTTACTTACGCCAAACCAGCCCCGCCTCGGCCCGACCTTGCGATGCACCACCGCGTCAACGCGGTGGTCGCAAGGTCGGTCCCGGAACGGGTTCTGGGGAGGCAGTTTTTATACTCAGTTTACCTTGTATAAAGTTGTTCTGAATTGAATTGAATTGAAAGCGATGGGTCCCCGGTTCCATCCTCACACACAGCTACTTTTTTTGCGTAGATCTAAAATTTTGTCTGTATAATGATTTCAAAAATATTTTAGGCGATATACCGTTTTTGGGAAGATTAGCTGTGATTGACCGATTTCATATCCATTCTACTATAGACTGTACGGCAAACGGCAAATTTACGCAAGGGAGTAGAAAAAAATTTAAATAGATTTTCCTCATCTCATTACATTTTATAGATATTTCTTTCATGAATTCGTATCTCGAACGATTCGGGAAATGTCGTTTCAATATTTTATAACGTATACGAATTTAAAATATATGTTCGGCTAATATTGAAAAATGAAAAACTGAAAAATAAAAAACTGAAGAATGAAAAACTGAAAAATGAAATGGTGAAAAATGAAATGCTGAAAAATTAAAAACTGAAAAATGTAATACTGAAAAATGAAATAATAAAAAATGAAAAACTGAAAAATGAAACTGATGAAAAACTGAAAAATGAAAAACTAAAAAATGAAAACCTGAAAAATAAAAAACTTGACAATGGAAAACTGAAAAATATAACACTGAAAAATGGAAAACTAAAAAATGAAAAACTGAAAA
This sequence comes from Leptura quadrifasciata, assembly GCA_963675555.1. Lineage (NCBI taxonomy): Eukaryota > Metazoa > Arthropoda > Insecta > Coleoptera > Cerambycidae > Leptura > Leptura quadrifasciata. The sequence goes on from OY776678.1 coordinate 71,272,501, forward strand.
ATGGAAAACTATTATTTTATGACGTACATTCAAAGATAATTTCTTAGAATTTTGACCGTAATCGGCGGACAGATCTTAGAACTTTTGAGCCGCATATAGTGACGTGAGGTCAGAGGCCGAACTCAGCGATGCCGCAGGCATCGCCGCACTCCGCGAGGAGCTAGAAATGGCCATTTCTAGTAGAGTATTTAAAATTTTCTTACACTCCTGAACCCGTCGTTCCGCGGGGTTGGATTGTTGATGATATGCAGGAATGAGGTATCGTTCGATGCCATTTCTTTCGCAAAATGTGATATACCATTCAGAATTGAAGTGACCTCCGTTGTCGGAAATTATGACTCGAGGGACTCCGAATTTTGCACCTATTTCTTCGTCAATAAATTTGGCTATCGTTCTGCCATCGACCTGAATATATGCCTTCGCTTCTATCCATTTACTGAATACGTCCTCGACGATAATCATGTATCTATTTTCGGCGTCCTTAGTCCTCTGTAGCGGGCCAATTACGTCGACGCTCAAAGTTTCAAATGCATTCAGTGGTGCATGACTTCTAAGTGGAACATTGGGTTGGGCTTGCCTTGTTTTTACAGATTGGCATATCAGACAGTCGTTTATGTATTTGCCTACGATCCTGGCCATATTATTGAAATAGTATCTTTTTGCAATTTTCCTAAGAGTCTCGTCTCTTCCTGGATGACATGCTTCATCTCGATCGTGATAATGGTAAATCAATTCTTTAATTTTCCTCTTTGGAACTACCAACTTGAAATTTCGATCTGAATCTTTCATTAGTACATCGTCTTGTACATGAACATTTTTCATAAAAATAAGATCCGCTTCGGAACGTTGTTCCTGTGGAAGTAGATCATTCCAACGGCGGATCTTGCCTTGAATATCTCTCAACCTCGATTGGGCCTGTACGATATCTTCGTATATTTCTGAATGTGTTAAAACAGAAATACGTTCTGGACACTTAAAATTTGGTAGGAACATTCTTTCCTCTTCATCGTTGGTCTCGACATACTGATCTTGTGGGTTACGACTGAGAAAATCTGCTAGTAAATTTTCTTTGCCTGGACAGTGTTCAATTTTGGATGCATACTCTTGTAATAATAATGACCATCGTGTAAATTTAGTTTTGTCGTCTTTGTGTTTGTTCAACCAAAGTAACGCCGTGTTGTCCGTCTTAACCATGAACGGCTTATCTGCTAAGTACATTTTGTACTTTTTTATATAGTTCACCACCGCCAACATTCCAGTTCGTTAATGTGGTAACGTTTCTCTGCTGGAGATAACGTGTTGCTTGCATACGAGATAATATGTTGTCGCCCAATTGATATAATACGGCAGAAAGACCTTGTAGTGATGCATCGGTTTGTAAAATGAATTGACGTGAAAAATCCGGACGATGGAGTTCCAGCGGTCCGGATAATAAATTTTTAAGTTTTCTGAAAGCTTCATCGCATGCTTGGGTCCAATGAAAGCGGTATTCCTTCGAAAGAAGTTTCGTTAGCGGCTTTGTTATCATCGCAACATTTGGTAGATATTCTCTTACCCAGTTGCAAAGTCCTAAGAAACGCTGAAGTTGCTTTTTTGTGGCGGGTACAGGATAATTTTGAATTTGTAATACATGTTTTTCCAATGGTTGAGAAGTATCAATTCTGATTGTGTGGCCTAAATATTGGATTTCGTTCGTCGCTATTACACACTTTTCCGGTGATACTTTTAGATTGTGTAAACGTAGCCTTTCGAAGACTAACCTCAGGTGGGACATATGCTCCTTCACGTTTACGCTGTAAACGATTATATCATCTAAGTAGACTTTGCAGAAATGGTGTAGGTAACTTGTTAAAACGTCCTTTGCCATGAATTTCTGAAAGGTATAGGGAGCTGTCTTGAGGCCGAAAGGCATGACATTAAATATATAAGCTGGCCCCATCAGGAGTAGTAAAAGTTGAGAAATCTTTTGATGCTTCGTCGAGCGGTATTTGCCAATATCCACTCTTGAGATCCAACACAGTAAAAATTTTTGAATTGCCCAAGTCTTTGATACTTTCATGTATTTTTGGTACTACGGAAGCTTCGTCTTCAGTCATTTCGTTTAGGTGACGATAGTCGATACAAAAACGTGGTTTCTCATCTGATCTTTTTATTATCACGGGTGGTGAACTATATTGTGCAGTGCTAGGTTCAATGACGCCAGCTTTCAGCATCTCTTCGATTTGGTCGTACATAATTTTCTTAGTACTCGGAGACATCGGATATGGTCTGATATTGAAGGGTTTTGAATCTTTCACGATAATTTTGTGTTTAACAGTCACTGTGGTTGCTTGAGTTGGTTCCGCAGTGAACAGATCGACAAATTCTTCGAACAGCGGTCGTAGAAATTTGTCTTTAATAACAAGCTCTTCAGGAAGTTTTGCCTGCTGTCTCTCCCTCTGAGAAGCTTGATTCCAGAAGACGGTAATACGTTCTTCAGTGCCGGCATATAGGCATTTTCGGCCATAATCATATGCGACATTACTCATGTATAAAAATGGTGATACCAATATTACTGTTTCGTTTAAATTTTCGATTACTTGAAAATCAATTTCAAAAGAGGTGCCTGAAATATTTACATCTAATTTCGTCGTGCCAAGAGAGTCCACCATTCTATCTCCGCACGCCATAGCAAATGATCGACGTGTCGTGAGATTTTTAAAATTATCCAACAGCTTCGGATGGATAACGTTTCGCGTCGAGCCTGAATCAATCAGAGCGTCGACCGCATGTTCATTTATTAGAACTTTTATACGAGGCAAAGGGAACGTTTTGCTCATATAGTTTATGGATTCCCGTGTCTTATGTATAGGAGTGTCGTAATGGTCATGAGTATCAGAATAAAAGTTTAACGTGCATTGCTGCCGCCTTGGTTCGGCCGTTGTACCGGGGATCTTACAGATTGACCTTGGCCTGGGTCTCTGGCCCCTTGAAAATTTCCCGCTCCTCTGTTACGATGAGGGTTGTTGGGACATTGACTATGGAAGTGCCACTGCACTGTGTCTGTACAGTATCGGCACGGGGTTGCCGGTCGGTCGGGTACTCGGAATTTCCCCGATCCGCCATTAAAATTGTTCTGCCTGCGGTCAGGTACTCCGAAATTCACTGGACCGCGTGAAGAATTATTCATAAAAAAGGACGACCAGGTGCTCTACCTGGACCGTCCTGACGAGAGATATCCTCTCGGAAATGCACCCTCGGTGCTGTCGGAGTTGGGCTTCCATTGCTCCTGATACTAGAAGTTTGTTGACTTAAGAGTCCCGGCTCTTGATAGTAAGACGCGCGGGACAGACCGTTGATCGATGAGTTGGATTAGCGACGTCTGTTCGTCAGCTGAATCCCGTTCGACGTTAGTAGCTGCTGATATTAACATTTCTGTGGATGAAATTAGGTTGCTTCTCAAGCGTGACCTAATCTCTGGACGCAGTTGGTCCATGATGATCCGAGCTCTGATGGCTTCGGATTTGAATGGATCTATACGATCGAAAAGGCAGGTTTTCTTCGTGATAAACACTGCCGTGTCGTCTGAAGACGTTTGTTTCGTGGCATACAGTTGAGCAATAGCTCGTGACTGTATGTCGGGTGCAGTTTTATAAGCTAACGATGCACAAAAAGATTCAAGAAAAGTTCAATGTTACTGAAATTTGGTGGGCTTTTGCTTGCCTGTCTTATAAACGTATTTTTATATCACATTAATTTAGGTCGCTCCTTAGAGCTTAAAAATGCTTGAAGCGTTACTACTTCTAATTGTATTCTGCAATTACAACTTTTTACGTTCAGGCAAGGCGGTTCCCATGCACGTATGAGTACATGGTAATAATACTTTTCTGACACCGAATCACTGAGGAACCGGTTTAGGGCAAACCCCGTCAAAACTCATCATTTCCCCGTCAAAACCGACTGCTATGAAATGATGGGGGTCCCATGTCGCTAAGGGCTATTTTCACTAGAACTCCCGATATACTTTGAATAGAGACTGGTTTAACTTGTCCTCATATTTAATACCCCGTATGAGTTGCAGTGCTTGACAACGTGGATTCGTAAAAGGGTTTTTAATCTTGAAAATTTCGAAGTTAAAGTCAAATTTTATTACAGTTTATAAAATTTTGGTGTCGGGGCGACATTACTTCCCTGTGCAGCGACATTTACTACACGTGCTAAAATGACGCTCCTTGAGAAGTTATTGAAAATTTTTGCATAAAAATCGCTCCGTAGAGCGAAAATATGATTAGTATTAAGAACCTCTTCCACGATATTTTTACGTGAAGCACGCTTTTCATACGAAGTATTTCCTAAGTCGGATTTTGTTACAGCGTCGAAAAGTACATCGGGGTTTTAGCGTGTTCTTTAACAGCATCTATGGCACTCGATTATCGCCTTGTTATTTACGTGCCGCTCCCAACTTACGCTCGTGTAGTCGACATATCTGACATTTTGTTAAAGGTCTTTCAGGGTTGTTTTACTACTGGCAATTAGGAGGTAAGTTGGAAAGCGGGTGCCCCTCATTTTGTACAGCTCCCTACAGTCCACTTTGTGGTCCCTCTCTAGCTCCTGTTTGATGTCCTCCACCACCGCCTCGTGATGGAGCCCAGGCATCACGAAGGCGTGGGACTTCTCCTCTTTCGGAGTATATGTGTGATAATCGAGCTTGTTCGTTTCGAAGCAGCGGTTCACTGCCTCCTAGTCCTCCCTAGTCGTGACCTGCAGAGCCGTGTTGGCCGCGGTATGCTTCCAGTAGTGCCTGTTTTTGATTCGGGCCTTAATGAACTCGTTCACGGCCCTGTGATCTTCGAGATGGCCGTGTATAACAATGGGTGGCGGCCTTCTGGTCGGCGCCGGTTTTTGGGAGGAGGAGGGAGGAGCTGCTTCTTCCGTTTCCCGCTGCGGAGGGACCACGTTCATGTCAGGGCTTTGAATCGGCGTTTTGGCTTCAAATTTGTTCTTGATCGTTGATATCGCCTGCTGCGATGTTGTCCGCGGCGGCGGCGGCTTACCGGCTCCGGGGTGCGTGAAGGTCGGGTTTTCCGCATCCACCAAGCGGTGCTGTTTTTTCTTTAACTTAAATATTTCTGGAGAGGGGTCATCTTTGATTTGCTTATCCTCCGTTTGCATGTCGCTACCGCCGGATGCCGCCTTGACCGTTTCAAGGCTGACGTCCGACTCGTCTCCCGCCTTCGGGCTAACAGCTACTATCTTCCGTTTTACCCTCTTCCGGGTGCTGGGGACCTGCGGCCCCAGACTGATGCACCTGCGATCACTTTCGTTTCCGGATAATTGTTGTTGTGCGGTATTGCCGTATATTTGGGAAGCGGCGGATTTCGCGAACGCACCTCCCGATATGCTTGTGAAGAAGGCGCCGGAACTTTTCTGCGAACTTGCGTCCATGTTGCGCCTTTTATGAAAGTGCCTCTCTCGACCGGAAAAGTTTGTCAGAAATTGTCCTTTCTCGCTTGGAGGTTATGTTCCCCGACCGGGGGGAACGTGCGCGAAAACTCGTGCATTCTGTTTTCGGGGTTATGTTTTTAGACGCTTGTTGCTAATTTCACTCTAATTTAAATAAGAATTTATACGGGCTTTCCGGAAGTTTGGTTATGTCGAAAAAATATTAAATGACTAATTTCACTTGGATAAATTTAGACGTCAATGTCAAGTTTTTTGAAAGTTTAGGTGTACTCGCCCCGGGGCCTATGCGTGGTCCCCCCGACACCACTGCCGCACTTTTGTCCTTTCGCGGGCGTACTGCGCGATAGCACACTTATGAATCTCTTATATTTTTGAGGATTTTTCACTATACACAGTGAGTCGCTTAAATCAATGTTTTTCTTGGTTGTTACCGGAAAAACTACTGAGGAACCGGTTTAGGGCAAATCCCGTTAAACCCTCCCGTCAAAATCGACTGCTAGGAAATGATGGGAGTCTCTTGTCGCTAAAGGTTATTTTCGCTAAAACTCTCGATATACTTTGAATAGAAGCTGGATTAACTTGTCCTCATATTTAACACAACGCATGAGTTGCAGTGCTTAACAACGTGGATTCGCAAAAGGGTTTTTAATTTGTTACTGTTTCTAAATTTTGGTGGTCGGGGCGACATTACGTCCCCGTGCAGCGACATTTACTACACTTTCTAAAATTACGCCTATGATGAGTTATTGAAATTTTTGCTTAAAAAACGCTGCTCCGTAAAGCGAAAATATTATTAAAAATATAAAAACCTCTTCCAACGATATTTTTCCGTGAAGCACGCTTTTCATGCGAAATGTCGGATTTTGTTACAGTTTCGAAAAGTACATCGAGGGTTTTATCGTGTTCTTTAACACCCCCTCCTTCTTTCGGTGAATCTTTTTGTGCCATGTTTGTAAAATTGTTATGAAAAAATGGATCTTTGGATGGAGTCTCCCATGTGTTGTACTCGGTTATTTTCAGACCGGCCTATCTGAAACATAACATAGATGCAAATCTAAAAATGGTAATAAGGTTGTACATATATCGATGCAGAGCATTCGATTATTTAACTTTGAACATTGTATCCCAAAATGGGATAAAAAAGAAAATTAAAAATCATGAACATTTTTATAAGTATCAATATGGAATAGGGCAAGCCAATCGTTGGGCTCCTTTTTCGCGACCATATGTAGCGGGGATGAAACAGATGATGAAGAGGGTTCACAAATGCCTAACTCGATCATCTGGTCAAACTCACTTTTGGCCATGTTAAATTTCATAGCGTCCAAACGTCGTGGATGACTAAAAGGTAAATGTCCCTCTGTGACTATATAATGCTTCACGGAATGCTTAATAGGCATATAATAATCCGGCGTGCTAGTCAAATGAGGAAAACTATGTAAGAGTTGAGTCTATTGATTTTCTATAGAAAATAATTTGGGAGAAATGACAGAAACATTTTTAACGTAGCAATTAATTGACAAGTTTGTCTTGTTATCTATCAAGAGTTTGTTTTTTAAATCCACTAATAGACCAAAATGTTTTATAAAATCAGCTCCTATGATAGGAATGTTTACATCGGCGACAGTAAAAACAAAGTTAAAATCGCGGTGCAGTCCTAAATTGGCTTTAATAGGTTTCTTACCGTAGGTAGAAATCACAGTATTATTAGCTGCGGTTAAAAATAAATCAAGATTCTTCATCAAATCTGTAAACAAATTTCTAGGAACGACTGACAAATCCGCACTGGTATCAATTAAAAAACGTAACTTGTTTGACGTATCATAAATGAAAAGTCGACATCTGCTGTCAAAATCACTAGTGTCCGCAGATAATACGCTAGTGTCGATTAATTTTTTTGAGCGTCTTTATTGCTATAAAAAGTACACCAAGGGCCACCGCATTTAAAAACCTTATTCTCCCATACCTGGTGATAGTAGCAGATGGTATTATTAGCTAGATTGAACTTATTTCTGCTGCTGGAAGATGTGGAACGCGTACGGGATTTAGCGTGACCACATGTACAATCATGACTAGTTAAGGAAGTAGATCGTAGTAGTGCTATGTAAATCGTTTTAGGTAAGCGACGTTTCCACAATTTTATTAATGTAGCTTGACTAATCATGTCGGTGCCACCGACGATCCCCAACAAGAAACGATAAAAATCTGAAGGTTTTTTTTATCGCCCATTTGGGATCCTGACAAGAGGTCGTCCAAACGCTTCTCCTCGCTGGAAGAAAGTCGTGATATGATTGTATCTTTTAAAATATTATATAAATTTGTAGCTAGTGGCGCGACAATAATGTCATAAATTTTATTGGTAAATTTGAAATGATATAATCATACTTCTTGCGGCCTGAAGTTATACGTGCAACGTTAAATTGGGCTTCTACCTGAGTGAACCATATCTCTGGCCTTGATGTCCAGAAGGGGTGAAGTTTAAGCGATGCGACATACTGTTGATGCATGACGTCAGGATCGTCAATTGAGTTTTCAAGCTCAATTGGCGCGGTCGGAGGCGGGACGGCCATCGATCGAAATCTATCAACGGTTGCCAAATAATCGGACTGGATTGGATTGATCAATTGGTCGAATAAATGAAAGGAGTATGCATATGTAGGTATTAAGATAGACGCACTCACCCACGCAGAAACGTTCCGAAATCGAAGGAGGGTGACGATTCGGGGGCAGCAGGAAAGCGACAGGCAGCAGGCGGCAGGAAAACTTCAATAACTTTCGGGGTCACCAATTGTAGTCAGTTGACTACAAAATAAATCAATAATGTGGGATAGACAATAAAATTAATTTATTCAAACTATCACAAGTTGAATTTTTGTATTTGATAATTGATATTTTATATATTAATTATTTTATTATTTTTTTGCTTCCTGGCAACCATCTCGAACTCCATTTCTTTAAGATGGCCATGGGGCGGTATTAGTGCGTGCTAACTAATACGCTACACTTCCTTAACTCTTTCGTATCTTGGAAGCGTTTGCAGCTTAGCTCTTTCTTGTCTCCATGCATATAAATCCCATTCACCTTTTTCGGCTGGTTCATAGCCTAACACTATCATGCTAGGTGTGTTTGATTTGTAGCGGCATTCCTACGATTTCTTAAAATATATGCCATCTGATGCACGTAGCGATTCCATATGTCGTTCGGCTTTTTGTATAACAAGGTTTTTAAAATTTTCTTATATTCCCGAACCTGTCGTTCCACGGGGTTGGATTGTTGATGATAAGCAGAAATGAGATATCGTTCAATTCCATTTCTTTCGCAGAATTCCGAATTGAAATGACCTCCGTTGTCTGAAATTATGACTCGAGGGACTCCGAATCTCGCAACTATTTCTTCATCTATAAATTTGGTGATCGTTCTGTCATCGATCTGAATATATGCCTTTGCCTCTATCCACTTCTATATACGTCTTCTACGATAATCGTGTATTGATTTTCGGCGTCTTTGATCCTCTGCAGCGGTCCAATTACGTCGACGCTCAAAGTTTCAAATGCATTTTGCGGTGCATGACTTCTATGTGGAGCATTGGGTTGAGCTGGTTGTGTTTTGACTCGTTTTATCGCCCAGTGATATCTTCATGAATAGGGCCTCACCTCTACGACATATGTTCTATTTTCGCGAAATTTCAAACTAGACATTCAGACATTTAGTCAATTTTTATATATTCCCACGTGAACTGTTATAAATTACAAAACACAAAAACGACACACCATCTGCTCATCTTATACACACCAAAAATTAAATTTCGTGTCAAATAATAGGGGTTCCATTTTATTTGGAACATATTAATATTCATCATCAACACTCAGAGCCAAAAATAAAAAAAATATGAAGTAGAAATAAAAATACATTATCTCCGTAAAATTTTCGTGGTGATTGGTCAATATTCATATTTTAAATCTAATTATATAATTTTTTATTCATATCTACGTATGCATCTACATATTATTTTAAACTTTTAGTTATTTTAAATTTTTTTTGTTTCAATTTTTATACATAATTTTTTCATTTTCAATTTTTTACATTTTTATTTCCGTCTATTTTCTTCTGTCACATTTTGCGTTGATATTATTTCATCCGGGTGGATTCTTCTTCTTTTGATTTTTCTATCTAGCATATCTCTATGTGTCCCGATTAACGTCCTATAAAGGTCCAGCTGTTTCTTGCGTATTGCTGTCGATTTTGCAATGACGAATGCCTTTTCCAGGATAATTTTTGTGGCAGTATTCAGCGATTTATTACTGAGATAATTTTTATCTGCCTCCATTTCGTTTTGTAGCTACTCCAAAAATATTCCAATTGCTGGATGTCGTTTTCCGTGTTTAGATGCGATTTCGGGTACAGACTTGCACGCACACGCCTTCATATTTCCATGTTATACAGTACGATATTAAGTAACAGTTCAAAGCAGAGTACAATAACAACTCAGCCGTACGACGACGACAGTGTTTCGTCCCTTCTTAGGGATAGGTGCGGTATCCACCTTGTGGTGCTTGCCGCAGTGTATAGTGTATATGTCATAACTTGCTCTATAATGAGCTAGGCATGCTATTAGGTTAAATTGTCCAGGGTGCACTGTTGGGTTATTTTGTACAATACAATACAATAATCTTTATTTCCTTTTTGACTCATACAGAGTATAGGTATTGTCTATACAGTAAATAAATAACATTACAAATAATAAGTATATCACATGGCACATTTAAGATAATGGACAAACAGACATTAAATTCTATTATTAAAATATTCGTCAGTAGAATAGTAGGCATGATTGGTGAAATACAGCTTTAATTCTTTTTTAAATTTTATTTGGTTTTGAATTCCATGCAGATGTGAGGGAAGGTGGTTGAATGTTTTTATTGCCATATAGTGAGGGCCCTTTTCGAATAAGGCAGTTCGATGTCTAGGCACACTCAAACAATTTACGTACCTCGTTGCTGTGATGTCGTTAAACTTTCCATTTGTTAAAAAATATTGATTTCATTTTTACAAAGAGTGCAAGATTGTATAGATACAAGAGTAAACTGTCATTATTCCCAGCTTTTTGAATAATGGTGAACAATGTTCTAGATATTTAGCATCAGTTATTAATCTTACAATTCTTTTTTGAAGGATAAATAATCGGTTTGTTTCACTTGAGGAACTCCATGCAATTATAGCATAATTTAAATGACTGTGCACACTCGCATAGTAGAACAGAAGAACAGAATGTAAGTTTAACGAATTCTTTAACATAGAAATTGCATAGTGAGCACATTTAAGTTTACCTGCTACATAGTTTATGTGGTGATTCCAGGTAAGATGGTTGTCGACCTCCACTCCAAGAAATCTTGTATGCTCGGCAACAGAGATGGTTCTATTTTGTAATCCCACTAAGAGACCTGATAGGTTTGCCCTACTGTATACATTTGTAAATTGTACTATTACAGTTTTTTTTGGATTTAGTAGTAGCCCATTTTGCACACACCACTCCCACATTCTATTTGTCACCTTGTTGGACAGAGTCGTCAATGTATTTTCGTTGCTGCCTCTGACAATAAAGGAGGTATCATCAGCGAACTGACATACATCAACACCTGTTATGGACTGGAAGTGGTTATTAAGATCATTACTGAATAAGAGAAAGAGAAGAGGTGAGATTATGCCTCCCTGTGGCACTCCATGTTTGTTTTTTAGGATATCAGATTTAACTTTACTATTATGCATATTTCCTACTTTACCTGTCAGTTGAACATATTGATAGCAACCCGTTAAATATGATTTAATCCACTGAAGTGCTACACCTCTGGTCCCATAGTTATGTAGTTTTTTAGCAGGATATCATGATTTATAATATCAAAGGCTTTTGACAGGTCGAAATAAATGCCAATAGTCTGCGATTGTTTATCAATAGCATTAATTATTGAAGATAATGTGTCAAATAGCGCAGTAGTGGTAAATTTTCCCTGTCTAAAACCATGCTGTGAATTAGATATAAGTTTAAACTTACTGATGTAGGAAGTTAGTCTATTAAACATGACCCTTTCAAATATTTTGGAAAACACAGATTGGAGACATAAGGGACGATAGTTGTCTAAATTATCTTTGGGCCCTTTTTTATGCAGTGGAATGCATTTTCCCTCTTTTAGTCTAACAGGAAACACACCTTCCAAGAATGACTGGTTGATGATATGTGCAAGTGGTTAAAGCTTGTGGTGATGAATTTGTGTTGGTGTTAGAGTGTTATATTGTGAGTTATGCTACATTTAATTGTTCTGTTGGCGCCTTTTTACAAAAAGTTGTTAGTGACCTATGTATGGCTCTTTTGATCATTTGTTGTGAGTCCTACTGGTTCTAAATTTGGCAAGAGTAAAATGTGTTTTTATTGAGTTTATTTTTTATTTTTGAGATTTTTTTTTATTTTTATTTTTTATAGATTTTAAATGTTTTTTGTATTATTTTGTGTTTTATATATATTTTTTTTGTGTTTTTGAGTATTTATGTTTTGGTGTAAAGTGTGTGCAAGATGCATCTTTTCATATCAAACAAATTGGTATTACAAAGTCATTCGGGTGTAGGGGTAAATATATAATTGATTGAGGGATATATAGGAGCGGTAAGGAATTTGGGTGTGAGGGGGTCTAAGAGGGTGGGATTTTTAGACACAAGCAGGGTTTCGGCGAGGCGTGGTAAAAGCCTATTTAAAATAAAGTCGCTCAGTAGTGGGGTGCCGGTCTGGTTATGGAGCTGTTGGATAGGTGTCCCGCGACAAAGTTTACCTGCTATCCTAAGAGCCTTGTTTTGAGACACCTGTAGGCGCTTCTGTTGTGACTGTTCCATAATGGGGTACCACACGGGTGCCGCATAAATTAATAAAGGTCGTAGGTACGGCTTGTATTGAAGTATAGCCGTACGAGGTGGGGCAGTTTTGAGGGTGTAGTAGAGTCTGTGCAGGCGTCTACTGAATTTAAGGTTAATATTGTCAACGTGTGCGTGGAAGTTGAGTCGTCTGTCTAGTGTGAGTCCGAGGTAGTCAACGTTGTCTCGCCAGTTAGTCAGGTGGTTGTGTAGGTAAAGTCTAGGGGAGATTTTTTTCTTTTTCCTTGTAAAGTAGCAAGCTTGGGTTTTGTTGATGTTGGTGTTTAAACCCCAGTCTCTGTAGAATTGTATTGTCAAGTCCGTCTATTCCTGTATAATATCTGACATGACATCAGGGTGTCCAGAGTCGTCAGTATGGCAGTGTCGTCGGCGTATAAGCAGATTGTTGTCCGGTGGTCGTCAGGGGGAGGGATGTCGTTTGTATAAAAGGTAAAAAGTACTGGTCCGAGGGCTGTACTCCCGTATTTGTATTTATATGCCGTCTGACGCGCCGGCGCGTGACGGGCGAATCTGATTGGTAGACATCAGTTCGTCGCGCACTAGCACGTTCGGGTTGGAATATATACAAGTACGGGAGCATCGTACAACCAATTTGTTTCTGTATCCCTCTCTAAATTATAATTGTATATTGCGCTGAATAACATACAATTATGAAGAGGAAAGAGATGGAGAGTTGCAGTTTGTGTCGTTCTCGTTTTATCATCTAGCTATATGTTCATTGATAATGTCACATCTCTAAAGCATATGCAATTTTTCATAAAACATTGAAGGGTCTAACATTAAAATATTTACTTCATTTCGACATATAAAAGATCTGATTACGATAATTTTTGAAAGGCAATAACAAAGCTCAATCTTTTTGTATTATATCAATTTAAAGTCAAACTTGATATCTGCCGATTTTTTTTCAAGCATATTGATATTTATTGCTCGTGTTTAAAATAAAAGATACAATAATTTCGATCCGAACACGACACAGTATCAATTAGATAATCACAAGATCCACAAAATAAAACAAATATAAAGCAACCCACAATACACAATAGAAAATTGAACGATAAATCAGATAGTACAAGCTCCAACTCTCTATATCGTTTACACACCAAGATGCGACCAAGTAGTATTACCGGTACACAGAAAAAAATCAATTTACGCCAACCGTAAAAAAATGTACATATTAAAACGGCAACAAAATATAAGGTTACGATTTGTACTATTTTCATTTTATCATTCGGCGATCTGTCTATAGATCGTATCACACTTCCATGACATATGTTAATTTTTCACAAAATTTGAAACATCTATGGCCAGTTTCTGAAACGTTAAATAGAGTTACTATGAAATTTATTAATAGATAACTTTATTTTACGTTTCAGAAACAGACCCCTAGACATTCAAATATTTAGTAAATTTTTATATATTCCCACGTGAAATACTATAGGATTGAAAACACAAAAATGACACCCAATCTGTGCATGTTACAGATATCAAAAATTAGATTTCATGTTAAATAACAGGCGTTCAATTTTATCTGGAACAATTAGTATTTATTATCAACACTTAAAGCCAGAAATAAGAATAAATATATTAAGCAGAAATAAAAATATATTCAGATTGTAGAATAAGTATATTTATTATTCAAATTGTATTGGTCCATTATAATAGTATATAAAATAAATTAATTCCTATATATTATGATAATATGCCTAAATAATATAATTGAAGCCATTGCTGATATTATACAATTACAATAAAAATAGTTTATATATTACATATAATAAACATCAAAATTGTACACTTGTAATAATCTGTCTAATGCCAAATTACAAAGACAAAATAGAAACTTGATAGAAAGCCTCACCAAAATCATGATTTAATATATTAAGAGAAAAAATGCAGAATACACATAATACCGATTTACATATGTATGATAACGATATATGATAAAAAATATATACATTATATTTTACTATTAATTGGTAATACTATACAGATATCTATAAAATGTACAATAATGTTATTCAAACGTATATAATAAGTAAATATATAACTAAAAATAACCATAAAATTCATATTTTATGTTAATCCTCAACTAGATGCATTGAAATTTTGAAACTATCAATAATATTTTATTTTCATATGAGAATACCATTTAAATTTTTACATTGTTCGTGCATTAAATAAAAAGTAAAATATGTATTTTCTGTTTTTAACAATTACTAGGATCATTTCGATGTTTAAGCAGTTTAATGACATTATTTGTTTAGTTGTTTACGTTACAACGATATATATATACAAATAATATAACTGAATTCGTAACTAGTAATATATGCCATAAATATAATGAAAAAAAAAATCGGCAGCTACTGGAAGCGGCTGGAACCTCCCCACTCGGTGGATCTTTGAAGCCGAAAAGGGCATTAAATCGTGTGACAAAACGGCACTAAACGTAGTCCGATCTCATCCAAAACCTTTTCAGATCTTCTGGGGCACTAAAAAAACCGTCAACTTAATGAATTTACAATCATCTATGCGAGTTATTACCTACATTATCGCTCGTTGAATAATATACTATTAGGATATTAACAACTTTAACATAACTTGAACGACTAAGAAAGTCTAGGTATCCTAAATACTACAGATTTGTAAAGCAACAAACTGAAAATTGGTAAAGTGATAATCTATAATAAATTCACCAACGAAGTTACAGAAAGCATAGATATTGTTACATCTACCTTTAAAGTTTGTGACAATCCACTAAAAGTTACAAATATGCCGAAATCTTATTAACATGACATGACACCAACGTCATCGGATGACAAACGATGACAATGACAATCGTCAAAATTTGCTCATTGCAATCCGATCGCTCGCGGCTGTCTTTGTTAAATGAAACATTAGCATTTCTTACTAGATTTTAGAGGAATATTTGTAGTTTAATTCTTCGATTTGTCTGTATATATATTTAAAAACGGCACTAAACGTAATCCGCTCTACTTCTAGAGCAGTGAAGAAACCCTCACACGTGAATTTACACGTGATGTGATGAGTTTCACGGAAACCAAATCGAAATTGTGAAAGTGTGATATATCGTTGAAATCAGAATTTTAACTGATTTCCAATGGTTCCATTACAAATTGAAAGTAATTATAAAATAAACAACTTGTTGCGTCAAAATGGCACTAAACGTAATCCGATCTCAACCAAAACCTTTTCAGATCTTCTTGGGCACTAAAGAGACGCACATGCAAAGTTTCATTCAAATCTGTTCAGTAGTTTCGGCGCTATCGTGCTAACACACATACACACACACAGACATTTTTCAAAAACCACTTTTTTGGGTTCCTAGGACCTCAAAACGTAAAGATTTGATGTTATCTCAATTTTCGTTTTTGAACCAGTTTTAGTAACCTCTCACAATTTTATTGTGGAGAGGTTAAAAATAGTCTACATATTATGGGCAGAAACAATTTCGTACACTCGTAACAATCATTCTATATAATAAAGTCAAAGGAATGAAATAGAAATTTTTTCAAAAGTTTGAATAAAATATCGTTATGATACAACGATAAATATAACTTATCACGGTAACAACTTGTATGTGTGTAATAATAACATTACATTACAGAAACATATATATTATATTTGGACGACAATTGGCAGTGTTATACAGATATTTGCAAAGTGTGCGAAAATGTTATTCGAACATTATAATAAACGAATGAGTAAGAATGACTATAAAATTTATATATTATACTAATTTAAAATATGAAATCATTAATATTTATTTCTTTGAGAATACCATTTAAATTTTCGTATTGTTCATGCATTAAACAGAAACTGAAATATTTATTTCTTATTCCTGAACCATTTCTACGATTATTCCAATATTTAAACAATTCAACGACAGTGTTTGAATATTTATCGATATGAATACGTTTTATTTTAGCAATAAATTTCAAAATTAAATCAATATCTCGTAAATTATTAACATAAAGAAATGACAATAATTTTACACGTATCTCTTTGAGGCACGAGAAAATTTCAGAAAAATATGGCCTACCTGCACGAATAAAATTACATATTCCTTTTCATCATTTTTTTAAACACAACTATTAAAAAGTACAAATTAAAAATGTTTTTATTGATTTTTTGACACACTTAACATTTTAACAATTTTTTAATTGATGGTAAAGGGTTAGTACCACCATGAGCTTAAACATATTATTCACAAGTGATATTCGAAAAAACAATTTCGTAATTTTGATATGCATAATGGAATTTTACACACTGTACACATCCATTCGGTACGTACTTGACAATTTTTGGTGCTGCATTTTCCACATCTACGCCTAGATGTAGAGATTGGTAGATGAGCTGACTGGGATTGTCGAATTTGTAGGGGAACCATCGGTTTTCTGTTTTGCAGAAGAACTGGCGAATCTGTATGTTTTCTTTTTTTCGCAGCAGTAAGTGTCTCACAAACTAGGTATTCCACAATTTGACGCCTAAAATCTTTCATAGATAGCTTAGGTAGATTAAGATTAGTATATATTATAAAACTGTTCACAACACATGCATCGATAAAATAGAAAAAAATTCTATGCCACCATTTATGGGATTTTCTATCAATTTCATAGCACTGCCTTTTCTGGTCAAATTTGTCAACTGAATTCATATTTTTATTGTAATCAGTCAACATAATAGGACAAGCTACATCTTGAACTGAACCATCTTTGTTCTTTCTTTTGACTGTGGTTGCCGTGCGTGGATCATGATAATTCGAAATTAGATGCACGGCTTTGTTATCTTTCCATTTCACTATACTTACACCTTCATCATTGATAAAGAATTCATATTCACCCCTTTTCATATATTTATCTGCTTTGAATGTGGGCAAGTTCTTTCTGTTTCTGTTAATTGTTGAACATGCGTAAATTCCTCTTTCTTTCAGTTCAGCCATTAGTTTCACTGTACTAAAATAATTATCGAAATATAGGCGATGGTTTTTGTTTTCTGATCCCTTGCATAAATCTTTTATCACTCGTGGTCCCAATTGCTTTTCTCTAGGTCCTTGTTTACCTCCTTGTTTACTAGTATATATTTGAAATTTTTTCAGATAACCCGATTTATCGGCTAAACACCATACTTTGTAGCCCCTCTTGATGGGTTTTTTAGGTTGGTATTGCTTTATGGCACTTCTTCCTTTGAACTTAATCATCGATTCGTCGATAGCAATAGATTCTGAAAGTAAAAAACTCTTTTCAAAGTTAGCCTCAAGTGCCTCTATAAATGGTCGGATCTTGTATAATTTGTCAAATCTTGGACTTCCTTTCCTGGGCATCATATTATTATCGTTGAGATGTAAATTTCGGAGTAACCAGCTAAACCGGTTCACATTCATTAGTTGACTAATATAGTGATCGTGCATATCAGGTGCACTGCTCCAGTAATCTCTGTAGCTTGGGCTACTCTTGATTCCCATAAGAATATTAATGCCCAAATGCCATCATTTCCCTTTTACTTGTAGGAATATATGCTTTTCCATTGTCTTCCTGTTCTTGCTGTGCATATAAATTTGTCTGAAAAACTATGTGGTTCAAGAGATCATCTGTAATAAAAACCTGAAACAGTTTCCATGGTGTTGGCTCTTCCATATTTGTGATAAAATGAGGTAAAGCAGATTTCTCGGTGAAAGGTTTTGGTTTATCCACTGTCTGTAACTGATCCCAATTCACAGAGTAAGGTTTATTTTGACAAGTTTCAGGTTCAATGTTAGCTCAGATTCCGATTCACACTCTTCTTCTATGAAAATAGCGTCCTCTATATCTTGAGGTTCCTCTTCAATATCACTGTTTTCAGATACTACTGATTCGATATCACTAGGAATGTCCACATACATTTCGTTTAACAACTCATCTTCTGTCATGTCAATCAATGTAAAAGGCAATGGATTCGTAAATGTGTTCATTTTCTACAAGAAAAAATTTCTTTTGAGTAAAATTTTATTTTCTATATATTAACCTAAAATATCCTGTTTGCATGGTGGTACATATGATGGTTTCAAACAAAATCAAGTTTTTGTATTGGAAAAACTTAAAATTATAAGCTGATATAAATCAAGTAATACTTACTACACTTTTAAAACATAGAACACAGCTGAAAGTTAGTCAAAAGGTCACAGCACTCTACACAAAAAAACAAAACAACATATGGAAATAAACAGCTCTATAACAAATATCATAAATCTAAAATATTGCAAGTAGTATGCAAATTTAACTAGTTTCCCCATCTGTTATCGAATGGTTCAACCATTTTCACTGTCTCTCGTTAGCGGGAATTATAAAATGTGAAAGGCATCATTTCATATAGCACTTTCAACTAGTGGTACGTATGTTGTACCACCATGCGCTAAACAGATCTGTTTGCATGGTATAGACGGTGTACCAGTATGCCTCAAAGAGTTTATTTCTTATTCCTGAACCATTTCTACGATTATTCCAATATTTAAACAATTCAACGACAGTGTTTGAATATTTATCGATATGAATACGTTTTATTTTAGCAATAAATTTCAAAATTAAATCAATATCTCGTAAATTATTAACATAAAGAAATGACAATAATTTTACACGTATAAGATAATTGAAGTCTGATACAAAAAGTATGGATATGATATACTCTGGCCAAATATCTATCGGTCCAACAATATCTTGAACGGTCCGGTCCACATAACGTCATCACAATAAGATATTTTTTTATAAAAATGTGATAACGACTGGATTGTAACATTGTAATGGATATCTAAAAATATAAAATACATTCTACACAGAATCTAAATTTAATATGTAACTACCTATATAAATTTGAAACTGAATATATATTGGTAACATTGTATACGGATTGTAGATAATGCGGCATTTCAATTTTCTGATTACCATTTGTGACATTAACAAAATTCATAGCGTCACATTAGATGATAAAAAAGCACATCGTTTTCAATAAGATCTACAGTGGAAACAACACTTTGATATTCTATTGATTATTAATTTAATGATGCAGATGCACAAAAATGTAAGTAAATAAAGATCTAATAACAATATAAATACTAAGTATCGTAAAAATGACAATTAACCTGTAATTGTTATGGTGGTATGTTATAGCTGTCATAAATTTTGAACGTATAACCTAAAAATATTACAATAAACCAAGAAACGAATAATAAATTATAATTGTATGTCAAAATATTTAATGGGCCGGCTAGCTTATCTTTTCCTTCAGGAGCAGGTTCAAATTCAGTTCCTGTTTTAAAATGAAATTTTATTAAAGTAAAATTTTTAATCTGATATAAGTAATTTATTTTCCTTGATATTTAGATAATTTAGTAGTTTTATAACAGGTTCGAAAGTCTAATACACTATTTAAATTTTAATATACAACCTTGTCCAAAATTAAACACACAAAAACCTTCCTTCTTCGTAATTACACTCTTCTCTTTCCAAATCCAACAATTCTCCTTTCATTAATTCTTCACCTTATCTCGTCCTTATCTCCTCTGCAATTTCTATCCACAATAACACCTCTTCCTTCCTATTTACAGTCTATTTTTACTCTTCTTCGCTGATCTCCACAATTTCTTACTTTTTAATTCAATTTCAAATTATTAATTGTTGTTTATTATTTTACTTCTTCACTCCCTAATTTTCACTTGTTCTTGTTTTTCTTAAATTTGTTTTTCCAATTTTACAACCTCTCTTTTATCTGTTGTTTGTTGTTATATGTCACTAAATATCAAAGTACCCAAAATAAACAAAACAAAACACCATATGAATTTTGATTAATTTCATTCCAAACATAACCTAACTTAAACCTCCTTGTCTTTCTCCAGGAAAACATTTACCAATTATAAAAAAAATTTCCTACTTAAAAGAAATGTCATAATGACTTAAATGTCAGAAATTATTTCAACAACAACTTAATAACTACTAACATAGATGTCAATATCAAACTTACTGTTGACATCAAATAAAAACTTAAAAACTATTAAAACAACTCTAAACAAGTATTAACATTCTAAAACACATACCTTTCGGATCTTTAGCTAATTTAAATAAAATTTTGAAAACCATCTAAAGGAAACAAACAAATTCAAACCCTGATTCAGCAAATAACACAAACATGCAATCTTCGTAATCGTCCAATATGCAAATATATAGCATTCCCTCCCCAAATTATAAGCTTTTACTTATGTAAAACTGTTTAATTTTATTCAATTATGCCGTATTTGCAAAATACTGTATTTATCATCAGTTTTGTTGTATTTTCTGTGTGTTTTAATTTGTCAATGTGTATGGATAAATCATTTATATGTGAAATTTACCTCTTATGTTTTCATTATTCATGTGTTTTAGTTCATACGTATTTTCATTAAAAACCCTGTTTATCATATATGGTCCTTCATATGGATATTGAAATTTAGCACATGCATTCCTGTCAATTTTTGATACCTTCAGACTTTTAATTATTACTACATCACCTTGTTTATAAACTATCTGTCTTTTAATTCTCTTATTTTCTCTATCTTGATACTTCTGTGCATTTCTTTCTAATCTGGCCTTTACTTGATTTGTAACTTGTTCTAAATTTATTCTTGTCTCAAACTGCCATGGCCTGACAGGTGTAACACTAAACATTACCGTTATTGGTGATACTTGAGTGATCGTACTTGGTACATTATTTATGAAATATTCTACATATGAGAGAAATGATACCCAATCAGTATGATCATGTTATACAGTTAATCTTAAAATTTTTATTACTTCTTGAATATAACGTTCTACAGGGTTTGCTTGTGGATGTCTAATTGTCGTAAACATTATTTGTATTTGTTTGTCTGTCAAATATTTCTTTAATCTGTCGTTGTCAAAATGTGTCGCATTGTCAGCTAAAATTTTTCTAGGGATGCCTACAGTTTTAAAATATTTAGAAAGTATTCTATAAACCGTATTTGTATTACATATTTTTGTGGGATAAACCTTTGTAAATTTTGAAAAAACATCAACCACAACCAGTATGTGTTTATAACCAACTTTATCCTTTATTAGATTACTCATAACATCAATAGCTATAATTTCTAGAGGTTGTTTTGTCAAAATACTATTTACTTTATTTCTATTTTTATGGTTTTTAATTTTTCCCAAACAACAATTGTGACATAATGAAATTATTCTTTTCGTTAATGGTAAATCGTTCTTACAAAAAAACATTTCTCTAAAAATCATCCAAGTTTTTCTCACCCCAATATGCCCAAAATGAATATGCAATTCATTTAAAATATCTAAAGCTAATTTATCATGTATCACGTATTTCTCTTCATCCATAACTGTCTTAATGAGCATATTGTTTTTAATACTATATCCTCTATGTGAACATACACGTACTGTATTTTTAAGTTCATTCAAATATTCTTGACTTTCAATAATTTTCTCATTTGTATATAACGAATTTTCACCCAACAGAATATTTAAACCTACTATAAAATTATTTCCTTTATCAATATCAACTTGTTTATTTCGAGTAAGTGCATCTGCTGTTATATTTTCTTTGCCCGGTCTATGTTGAATAGTAAACGAGTACTCTTGAATTAAGAGAGACCATCTATAAATTCGATTGTTTGCAAACCTATTTTTCATGAGCGAACATAAAGCCGAGTGATCTGTTTCAATTGTAAAATGGTTTGATGTTAAAATATAAGATAATTTAGATATAGCGTGTATTACTGACAACATCTCGAGTTCTGATGTGGAATACCTAGTTTCATACGGTTTTAAAATCCTAGATACAAAACATATTGACGTTTCAATTCCTTTTATAATTTGAATAAGTTCTGCCGCGACTATTTGTTCTGAAGCGTCTGTACATAAAATAAAAGGTAAATTAAAATCTGGACTATGTAAAAGTAAATTGTCATGAAAATTAATTTTTAATTTGTTAAATGCTTTTTCACGTCTTCTATTCCATTCCCATTTTGTGTCTTTCCTAAGTAATTCTATTAGCGGTATTTCTAACTCTGAAAGTCGAGGTACGAACTTCTTATAATAATTTAATATACCTAAAAACCCTCTTAACATCTTTAAATTTTTTGGAGCTGGATATTCTTTGATTTCTTTAATACGTTCTTTACCTATCGATATTCCTTGTTGATTTATAATATACCCTAAATATTTTACCGAAGTATTATAAAATTCACATTTTTCTATGTTTAAATTTAAACCTGCCTCATCTAAAGCATTTAATATTATGTTTAAATGTTCAAAATATTCTTCCTCTGTATCTGAAAATACAAGAATGTCATCTATGTAATGAAGACAAAAATTTTCGTATCTATCTAAAATTGATTGCATAGCTCTAACTAAAATAGAAGACGCTGATTGTAAACCAAATGGAACTATCTTAAATTGATAGATATGTCCATATACACTAAAACCAGTATATTTACGAGAATCTACATGTAAAGAAATAAGCCAAAATGAATTTTTTAAATCTAATTTAGAAAATATGGTATTCTTTCCAATTCTATAAAGCATAGTATCTATGGTTTGAGGTGCATCAAATTGAGACTTAGTAATTTGGTTTAAATTTCTAGCATCGAGACATATTCTTATGGAATCATCCTTTTTACTCACTATTACTAAAGGATTTATAAAGTCTGTCTTTGCTGGTTCTGTAATATTAGATTTTATCATATTTCCGATTTCTTCTTGTACTTTATTTCGACGTTTGAAGGGTATAGGATAAGTTTTACATTTAAACGGTTTACTTTCATCTACTATCAAATTGTGTACATAACTTTTAGCTATTCTCGGTTTGTAATTTATTAACGACATATAATTTTGTAACAATTTTCTTACTAGATTTTCATATTTAGACATACCTCTATTTTCTGAATATTTTCCATTAAATAAATTGAAACGAATTTTTTCCTGACAATGTTCAGACCAATACTTTTTTAATAATAACTTTTCAAATTCTAAAGTTTCAAATTCAGATTCTACAATTTGATACCAAATTTCGGCTTCACCTTTTAATGAATTTTGAATTTCATGTTTTAAATTAAAATTTAAATTTATAGATTGTAGATATTGCCTTAAACGTTCTAAAAATACTTTTGGGTGGATTCTGGAATCACCATAGAATTGATTTACCAGTGTATGATGTGGTGTAGCATATGTGTTAAATATAGGTGTGTATGTGTCCTTCAATATCTTCGTATTCTGTTCGATCTTACCATCCTGTTTTTTAATCGTGTTTTGATTATATCTTCTTGTTTTTTCATGCGTATATCTATTTCATTCATACCATCTACTATAACATGTTCTACTTCTACTCTTACTTCTTTTTTAAATTCACATCTCTTCATAAACCTTTTCTATCTTTTCTTCTACTTTCTTAATTTTCTGGTCCACTTTATTGTGTAACTCTACTATACTCGTTTCCAATTTCCTATTGTTCTCATCCATTTTTTTGTTCATATCTTGTTTGCTTTCTTCAAATTTATTGTCCATTTTGTTGTTGATTTCTTCAAATTTATTATTCATGTCTTGTTTATTTTCGTCCATTTTTTTTGTTATTCTCATCAAATTTATTATTCATGTCTTGTTTGCTTTCTTCAAATTTATTATTCATGTCTTGTTTGTTTTTGTCCATTTTTTTGTTATTTTCATCAAATCTGTTCGCTATCATGTTCATTAATTGTATAAATTTATCATCATTTTGTGTTTGTTGGGATGTATCACCTTGTCGAGAAGTTTCTGGTGTTTGATTTTTATTCTCCATTTTTGTTTGTTTTCCTGATCTTAATTTCATAAAAATACCACACAATTAAGAATTAATACTTTATATACCCTTAATAAATGCAATTGTTATTGAATTTTAAAACTATGTACCACAATCAACAGTTCACAAACTTTCACCAAGACTGCACACTTTATCAAATCAACAATTTTACAATCGCCACGCGTTGGGCGCCAAATGTTCTGTTTTACTTTTATTGAACTTAATAATTTGCAGTACCAATCAAACTTTAACTTGTTTGTTTCCAATAGATTAAAAAAAACTTTAAAACCAAAAGATCAAATTAAAATCTCTTACCTTTTGATCCGAAAGTATGTCAAAATATTTAATGGGCCGACTAGCTTATCTTTTCCTTCAGGAGCAGGTTCAAATTCAGTTCCTGTTTTAAAATGAAATTTTTATTAAAGTAAAATTTTTAATCTGGTATAAATAATTTATTTTCTTTGATATTTAGATAATTTAGCTTTATAACAGGTTCGAAAGTCTAATACACTATTTAAATTTTAATATACAACCTTGTCCAAAAATTAAATACACAAAAACCTTCCTTCTTCGTAGCTACACTCTTCTCTTTCCAAATCCAACAATTCCCCTTTCATTAATTCTTCACCTTATCTCGTCCTTATCTCCTCTGCATCTCCAATTCACAATAACACCTCTACCTTCTTATTTACAGTCTATCTTTCTCTTCTTCGCTGATCTCTACAATTTCTGACTTTCAATTCAATTTCAAAATTATTAAATTGTTTATTATTTTTCTTCTTCACTCCCTAATTTTCACTTGTTCTTTTTTTTCTTAAATTTGTTTTTTCAATTCTACAACCTCTCTTTTATCTGTTGTTTGTTGTTCTATCTCACTAAATATCAAAGTATCCAAAATAAACAAAACAAAACACCCTATGAATTTTGATTAATTTCATTCCAAACATAACCTAACTTAAACCTCCTTGTCTTTCTCCAGGAAAACGTTTATCAACTATAAAAATAAAATTTCCTACTTAAAAGAAATGTCATAATGACTTAAATGTCAGAAATTATTTCAACAACAACTTAATAACTACTAACATAGATGTCAGTATCAAACTTACTGTTGACATCAAATAAAAACTTTAAAACTATTAAAACAACTCTAAACAAGTATTAACATTCTAAAACACATACCTTTCGGATCTTTAGCTAATTTAAATAAATTTTGAAAACCATCTAAAGGAAATAAACAAATTCAAACCCTGATTCAGCAAATAACACAAACATGCAATCTTCGTAACTGTCCAATATGCAAATACATAGCATTTTCCCTCCCCAAATTATAAGCTTTTACTTATGTAAAACTGTTTAATTTTATTCAATTATGCTGTATTTGCAAAATACTGTATTTATGATCAGTTTTGTTGTGTTTTCTTTGTGTGTTTTAATTTGTCAAATATTTCTTTAATCTGTCGTTGTCAAAATATGTCACATTGTCAGCTAAAATTTTTCTAGGAGTGCCTACAGTTTTAAAATATTTAGAAAGTATTCTACAAACCGTATTTGTATTACATCTTTTTGTGGGATATACCTTTGTGAATTTTTTGTAATGCGTTTTTTAATAATAATTTGACAGCTGGAATGCAATTAATAACTTTAATTATAATATTGTTAAATTTTATATCATTAAACTCGGGAAATCCGTTCAAATATGAACCATGTCAACTCCCGCACACGAGTATCATAATGAGAATTAACATTTTGTTTGGACCTTGGATATTTTAAAATTAAAATTGATCATATGTGGTAACTTCACCATTCATATACCTTTGGAGAACTGACGCGTCTCCGCACGTATTACATTTTCATTTATCATTTATAGTCATACTTATTTTCATATATGTTCCGGCAACTCTTAACCGTTTTATATAATTGATTATTTATTTATTCCGCACTTAAAACTACATTTACCTTGGTCCAAACAAAATATCTCTGCACAATATAACATCAAATGCTGAGGGCAGGCATAATGACCAACTCGTCTCCATTGCCATTGCTCGCAAAATCAAATTACAACGATCTTTATTTACATTACCCTTTACTACGTCATTACATATTATTTCAAATTTATATCCATGCTTATTTATCACTATAATTTAGCTTTATAACAGGTTCGAAAGTCTAATACACTATTTAAATTTTAATATACAACCTTGTCCAAAAATTAAATACACAAAAACCTTCCTTCTTCGTAGCTACACTCTTCTCTTTCCAAATCCAACAATTCTCCTTTCATTAATTCTTCACCTTATCTCATCCTTATCTCCTCTGCAACTCCAATCCACAATAACACCTCTACCTTCTTATTTACAGTCTATTTTTCTCTTGTTCGCTGATCTCCACAATTTCTGACTTTCAATTCAATTTCAAAATTATTAAATTGTTTATTATTTTTCTTCTTCACTCCCTAATTTTCACTTGTTCTTTTTTTCTTAAATTTGTTTTTTCAATTTTACAACCTCTCTTTTATCTGTTGTTTGTTGTTCTATCTCACTAAATATCAAAGTATCCAAAATAAACAAAACAAAACACCCTATGAATTTTGATTAATTTCATTCCAAACATAACCTAACTTAAACCTCCTTGTCTTTCTCCAGGAAAACATTTACCAACTATAAAAATAAAATTTCCTACTTAAAAGAAATGTCATAATGACTTAAATGTCAGAAATTATTTCAACAACAACTTAATAACTACTAGCATAGATGTCGGTATCAAACTTACTGTTGACATCAAATAAAAACTTTAAAACTATTAAAACAACTCTAAACAAGTATTAACATTCTCAAACACATACCTTTCGGATCTTTAGCTAATTTAAATAAATTTTGAAGACCATCTAAAGGAAATAAACAAATTCAAACCCTGATTCAGCAAATAACACAAACATGCAATCTTCGTAATTGTAAAATATGCAAATACATAGCATTTTATATATATATATATATATATATATATATATATATATGTTAGATAGTGGATTGTTTGAATAACTTTTTAAAAAGGAACTTTATTTGTTACACTGGAGTCTACTTTGACTCTTTAGAAAAATACAATAATAATTTAGAAGTAGTTTAATCGAAAGTGAGTATAAGACTGAGGTTTACAATGGCAGTGGGTAATATTTATAATATCTGGAGAACAAAGAACATTGGATTTGCAATTCAGCATGATAACAGATTACTGAGAAAGAAATGTTAAGCTCAGCTAGCGTGAGCGGTTATTAGAGAAGAGCTGTTACGCAATCTGTAACATGATATGTTTGAGAAGGTTAAGCCTGTCTCAGTGATATTATATATCATAGTATATTTCTAATATAACAGCTTCCCCCTTATAAAAAAAGTTGGTGTTTTATGCAGCAACTTTTGAAATGAATATAAAATGTATATAAAAGATAATGGTACAATTTGGAAAAATATAAAGAGTACAAAAATGTTAAATCGTAAGGTTTAAAATACAGAATATAGCCTTAGCGTCTAAAATATGAAATGCAAGCACAATAAGCTTGATTCATAAAATAATATAACATAAAAATGTTAGAGTTAAAATATAGCTTTAGCAAGAAAGCGTAAAATACAAACATAATAAGTTTGTTGTAAAATGGGATAACATAAAAATATTCCCAGGGTTAAAATATGGCTTTACCTTAAAAGCCCAAAATATAAGCATGATAGGTTTAAATGAAAATGGTATAAAAATGTTAATGCAATTGAAATTAACAAAGGATAAGTAAAATAATGAAATGTAATGATTAAATGAATAAAATATGGTTCACTGAAGAGTCCAGCACTAAAAGTCAGTAAAAGGCACAAAACAGTTCATCTTTATGTAAGTTCTATGTCTTCGGCTTCGTTGTCTTCTCTCCTTAAGGTAGGTCGTCTTCGTGAAGGGAATAGGTTAGCAAATGTCCTGTGGGGTTTGCTAGGCCTAGGTGGAGATGGGGGTGATGCAGAAACATCGATGGCTAGTCTTCGTCTTTTTGTTCTGCACTTACAAAATAGGTACAGAAATAACAGTCCAAATATTAGCACAATGATGAAGTAGGTGAACCAGGATATGTGTTTTGTTACGAATGGTTCGTTGATTAAATCGTCTAGATCTCTGGAATATTGGTCCAATTTGTGTTTGGCAATTTCGAGATCTTCTGTGTTAAGGTTGTTTAATTTTAATGGTTTAAGGTTTGGTGCTCTAATGTTGTTTGGAATTTTGTTGCAGCATTCGAATGGAATTTGGATGGGATGAGTGTCGTCGTTTACGTCGGTTACTTCGTTGGTACTGGCTTGGATTTTTGTGATGCCTATAAAGGCGTAACAATTAGGTTGTAATTTCACTATTGAGTTTTTGTAGATGACTTCAGTTTTCGAACTTCTTTCTGGACAATTGATGGTTGCCTGTAATGGTTCTGCGTTGATAACCAGCCACGTATTTTCGTCTATCTTTTGGACGTTGTATCCTTGGCCGATGATGAATGATGTCTGGCAGCTTCCTGGCAGAGTTTTGAGGTTCTTGAAGAGACGGGCTTCGCAAATGGCATTATCATCAATGGGGTATGAAAATAGATTTAGACATAATTTAGTGTTGAAGTAGAGTGGTTTGCATTCTCTGAGGTCCGGGATGGTTAAGTACATTAAAGAATCATCATCTCTCGCGATATATTTCTGAGAGGTTGACAAGATATGATATAAGCCAGTTCTATTATCCAAAATAGGGATAGGATATAATTGAAATACTGAATAGGTTTGAGGGTCTACCAAAGGTATGTCTAATACGAATATTAAATCTGAATTTGTTTGAAAAGCTTTTAGTTCTATAATGTCTAAATACTGTGCAACTTTTGATAATTTGATTGGAAGTGGCAAATTGTTCCTTTGTAGGTTCTGTGAGATTTCCTGTAAGGAATTTACCAAGTCTTTTGGGTTTATAATCGATGTGTGAATTATTTTGAGCCTCGCGAAAGTGATAGAATTCAGGATATCGTTTAAGTTATCTTCGATAAATAGATAGCTTGCCATAAGCTGTTCGCAGATTTCTATAAATTTTAATTTTGCGTCAATATTTTCTATGTCTTTAGTCATGTCTAGAATTGAAGTTTCGATTTCTTTAATATCTTTATTGAAAGTTTCTTCATCAACCTGCAGTTTTTGAATTGTTGCGTTGAAATTTTTGATTACCGAAGTTGTGACAGATATTTGATTTTTGATTAAATTTTCGAGTTGGTGCTCGTCATTATTTAATTTGTTGATGCAATCAGAATAATACTGACCATCTTCTGCATCTAAATTTCCAGTTATTGATTTGAAAATTGTTCCAATACCGTTTAGTATTCCTCGCTTGTACCGTTTCGTGTCAAGGTAAATTTCGTCAAATTTTGATTGTATTGATTGAGAAATTTGTGTCAATAAACTGAGGTGAGTTTTTACGTCTCCTAAAAAGACGTTCATGTAATGATACGTTGGGTCGAGTGTGTTGTATAGTGTCTGTAAGATCTTGTCGTTTTTGTCGAAAGCTGTCTTAAAGGTAGATATGTTTTTGTGTACCAGTAAAGTCCATTTCTTGTGAGAAATCACAATGTCTGTGTCTCGGTGATAGTATACTCCAATTGTATTGTTAATTGGTGTTATCTTAAATTGAGCAAGTGCTGATCCGAACAGCAGGAAAAACCTGAAAATAAATTTAATTTTCAGTATAAGGTTTCATTCGGTCAAAGTTTACTTTAGTCGTTTGGTTTGTTTCCGGATTTAATAATGTTGCAGAATTTTGAGAAGTTTCTAAAATTTCGAAGGGGCCGTTAAATTTGTTCTGTAATTTGTTTTTTATTTGTGATTCTTTGACGTACACTTTGTCGCCAATATTATATGTGTGTCGATTTTCGGGAATGTTTTTGTCGAATCGAACTTTGGCTTTTTGTTTTTGTGCTTCTGTTCGACTTCGCGCAATTTTGTAATAGTGGGATATCCGGTTGTTAAGGTCTCTAACGTATTTGGTAATCAGGTCTTTCTGGTTATAAAGAGTTTCGGGTGGTCGGTTAGCTGTATGTCCGAAAATAAGCTCGTATGGCGTAAAGCCATGAGTTTTGTTTACCGAGTTGTTATAACATATTACCGCGTATGGTAATATTGTGAAAGGATGTTCGTTCGGATTCTCTGTTTTATGTATTCTGATCATTTCCGCTAGGGTGGCATGGAATCGTTCGATAGATCCATTGGATTGAGGGTGTCCTACGCTGGAGTATGTTAATTTTATGTCGTAGAGAGTACAAAGATCTTTTAATAAATTATTGTCGAATTCACCGCCGTAATCACAATGAATTCTTAATGGGGTGCCATAGTGTTGGAAATATAGCAACAGGGTGTTTACAACTGATTTTGCACTTTTGTCTGGGACAGCATAAGCTTGAGTAAATTTCGTTAACTCGTCGCGGATGGTTAATGCATAGTTTCTCGTGGGAAATTCGAACAGATCGATATTAACTCTCTCAAATGGAGTTTTAGGGGTTTCGGTAATTACTAAGGGATTGTTGAGGTTCTTACGACAGACTTTTGTTCTTTGACATGTTTCGCAGTTTTTTATAAAATTTTCGACATCTTTTGTTAAACCTTGCCAATTATATTTATTTTTGATTCTACGTATTGTTTCGTTTATTCCACGATGTAAATTATTTTTTCCGGTGTGATGCTGGTCGAGAATGATCGGACGTTGGTCTTCATCGGGAGTTCGTAATAAATTTTGACAAATGATTAGTTTTAAATCTTTTTCTGCAAAAATAAATGATAGGATTTCGAGAATTGGAAAGTCTAGATTGTTTTCAACATGGTAAGTTTTGGAAAGGTCTAATTTGTTTCGATGTTTGTAAAGTGTTAAAAATAGATGTTCTACCACAGACTCTGGGTCGAAAGGTAGAGCGATAATGTAGTAGTTTCTTTGTCGGGTCGATTTGCTGGAAACGATATTAATTGTATTGTTATAGAATTCAGGATTTTCTTCGAAAATATCCTCGATAATTTGATGGTGAAGGTCTGTCAAGTTGTTTTGTTGGAAAAACGTTATGATATTTTTATTTTCTCGATCTAATAGTTGTTTATTTGTGATTTGAATTTTGGAATAGTCTATTAGAGATTTGGTTTTGTAAAGTCGGGAAAATGTGTCAAATTCTCGGGCGATTTGTTCGTCGGTAATTTCGTCATCGTTGTCTGAAATTTCGTCTTCGTCTGAGTCTTCGTTTGCGGCTAGAATTTTTGAATAAAATTTGGAACATTCTGAAAAGTGATTAATTTTTATTCTGGACAACGCGTCCGCGTTTTTATTAATTTTTCCGGGTTTGTATATTATTTCGTAATCGTATTCTTCAAGTTTTAAGCGCCAACGCGCTAGTCTACTACCTGGGTCTTTTATGGAAAATAGCCAAGTGAGTGGTCGGTGGTCGGTGACGAGTTTGAACTTCCTTCCGAATAGATATGGCCTAAAATGCTTTACACTCCAGACCAAAGATAAAAGTTCACGCTCAATGGTTGAATACTTGGTTTCCGCGCCGCATAAAGTTCGAGATGCGTATGCGATTGGCAAATCTTTTCCTATACTTCCTTGTGAAAGTACAGAACCTATTGCGAATGCACTAGCGTCTGTAGTTAGGACAAAAGGTTCATCGAAGTTGGGGTAGATCAATATCGGAGTAGTTGTCAAGGTTTGTTTTAGGGTTTCGAATGAATTTGTACAGTCATTGTCGAAATTGAAAGGTATATCTTTTTGTAGCAATTTAGTCAAGGGTTTTGAAATTTTGGAAAAATTAGGAATGAAGCGTCTATAGTAGCCTGCTAAACCTAGAAAAGATTTAATTTCTTTCTGATTTTTTGGTTGAGGAAAATTTAGAATTGCTTCGACTTTGGCAGGGTTCGGTTTTACACCATCTTTTGTAATAAGATGTCCTAAATAGGCAACTTCCTTGCGAAGGAATTCGCATTTGTCTGGCTGAATTTTGAGGTTGGCTTTTTGTAAACGTTTGAAGACTTCTGTTAATCGAGAAATATGTTCATGGATAGTAGGGGAGTAGATAATTATATCGTCCATATAGACGAGACACCTTTCGTTTTGGATTCCTAGTAAAATGTTGTCCATCACCCTTTGAAATGTTGATGGAGCATTTTTGAGTCCAAAAGGCATTCGTACGAATTCAAAATGACCATTTTCGACTGTGAAAGCGGTTTTTTGAATGTCTTTGGGATCG
The DNA here is from genome assembly GCA_963675555.1 of Leptura quadrifasciata. NCBI lineage: Eukaryota > Metazoa > Arthropoda > Insecta > Coleoptera > Cerambycidae > Leptura > Leptura quadrifasciata. The sequence goes on from OY776678.1 coordinate 71,304,962, forward strand.
ATTTCAATTTGGTGGAAGCCAGAGGCCAGGTCTAAAGTCGTGAAATATTGGCATTTGCCTAATTGATCTAAAAGGTCGGAAATGTTGGGTAGAGGATATTTATCACCTATCGTTACTTCGTTTAATTTTCGGTAGTCAACTACGACGCGCCATTTCTGTTTACCAGAAGCGTCTAGTTTTTTGGGGACTACCCAAACTGGGGAGGACCAGGGAGAAATTGAAGGCTGGATAATGCCTTGGTCGAGCATTTTGGAAACTTGTGATTTTACTTCTTGTTTGTGAATTTGGGGGTAACGATAAGATTTAGTGAAAATTGGTTTAGAATCGTTAGTGTCTATTGAATGCTTGATTTCGTTGGTAAATGTCAAGTTGTCACCTTCTAGATAAAATATGTCTGAAAAGTCTAAACAGAGTTGAGTAATTAATTCACTCTCCTCGTCGTTCAAGTGGTCTAAGCGTAATTGATTTTTTATTTCGTAGTTTCGGTCTATGTATTGGGAATCCGGATTTTGAAGATTTACGTTAAATATTGATCTAAATTTTTGAACGGGTTCAAGTTTAAGATCCGAGAAATGTATTGTTTTTGGAATCGCGTTTGCGTTTATTATCGTTGTCAAAAATTCACCATTGTTGTCTATTTTGACAATGGCATTCGGTAAACGTACCTTTTCATTTTCCTGGGCTATTAGTATAGCTTCGGTATTTTGTAAATTGCATTTAAGTTTAAAAATCTTTTCTGTGCGTGGTTCGATAGAAATTACATTTTGGTTTTTAACATTTAAATTTGGGTTTGAAATTCTAATACCTGGATTATTGTTTTCGTTAGAATTATTGTGGTTCCTGATTGATGTTACCTCAGTCACCTCAAATAGTGGTACGGTTTTAAAATTGGTAATAAGTTGATTATTTTCAAAGTCCACATGACACTTATAATATTTTAAAAAGTCTGCACCTAATAGTCCATCGAATTCTATATCTAGGTCGTGAACATAAACCTTGTATGGGTCATTTATATTGAATGGTATTAGTACAGATTCGGTGATATTAATTTTTTCATCTGTTATACCCTGTATAATTACGTTTTCAAGATATCTTTGTTTGTACCTTTCCGCTGTTTTGGTTTTAAATACAGAAATACCTGCACCTGAGTCGACAAGAATTTTGAAACGATTTGTGAAGTCTTTTATGTAAAATAGATTTTTGGAATTTACGACATTTAGTTTGTAGCGGGGTGTTTTTACATGAATTGGTTTTCCGGGAAGTTCAGGTTTGGGTCGAAACTGTCCTGGAGGTTTATCGCTTGGACTTGGCGAGAAATTTGGTCTAGTTCGTCCGTTTGTTGTGTTGGAGTATTCGTGGAATACTCCGGGCCTGTGCAAAAATCCGGAGGATTAGCAGTATAATCCTCGTATTGCTGAGAATTAACAGTATAACTATCATGTTCCTGGGATTGGGAATTAGCAGTATAATGCCCACATTGTCCGTTTGGAAAATCGTAGTCATCATTATTTTGAGATTGATAATCAGGAGAATAATTGGTAGAATAATTTACGGATTGATTTGCAGAGTAATCTTCGTATTGGTTTGGGTAATCTGAATAATTATCATAAGTTTCTTGGTTTAGATGATGGGTTTTTTGTTGGTTAAATCTATTGAAATTCGGGTTCGGTTGTATGGCAGAAGGTCTCTGCTGGTGGAAGTTAGGATTTGGCCTGATAGCTGAGGGCCTGTTTTGTTGTGGATAATTGCGTTGTTGATTAGAAAAATTTTGGGAATTCTGTGGTCTAAAGTTTGCTTGATTAGGTACACTCTGGAAGTGCTGTCTAGGAGCTTGTGCCTGATTGGAATAGGCGTTTGGTGTGAAATTGGGTTGTGAAAATTGGTGGTTTTGCCTCGTGCGGCATTCGTTAAAGCTGTGCCCATTCCTTTTACAGAATGTGCAAAATGGTGGGAGATTTGGGCGTCTTTGTTGATTTTGAACGGGACTTCTATTTTGAATTTTATTGGAGAATTTTTGCGATTCGAAGTACGACAATTGCAACTCACGTTTGATGCGATTTATTGCATCTAACATATCACTAGGGTTGCCAGCCCTGATAATTTGCCCTAACTTGGGTTCTAATCCAGTCAGTAAGGTGGTCAATGTCATGTTTTCGATGAGGTTACATTGAGCGGTTTTTTCCTCTAAAGTTAGAGTCTGCTTTTGCACTGCTGCGTGCATTTTCGCGTTGTGCGTTTGTAGTCTTGATACGAATATTAGTGCGGTTTCGTTGGGTAGTTGGTGAATGCGTTGTAAGTCCTGTATAAGGGCTGTCAAGTCGCGGGAGTCACCGAAGTGGGCCTCGAGTAGGCTTTTAATTTCTGCCCAGGTGGCAGGGTTCCTGGAGTTTACTAACTTGGCGGCTTTTCCCCGAAGTTTATTTTTAATGTGCAGAGCAAGTAGAACACGTTGGTCTTCTATAGACATTCCGTTCGCGTAAATACACGCACTAATAAAGGTTTGTAAAAATATCGGATTTCCATCGAATTCCGGGACTATCGAAAAAATCTCACTTAACCTGTAAGGTTCAATATTTATAGTTTCGTTCGCCGTGATTGAATTGTTTGCATTGGAATTGCTTACGTTTGTGGTGGTAGCCATTTTGTTTATATTATTTAGATAATTAAATAACTTAAAACACTTTTTTTCAATTTGAGCTAGTACGCTACTGACAATTGGTAATTTTATATTATATGTAAAAGAATGTGTTGTTTATTTTATAATATTTCAAAATTTAATTACAAGGATAATTGGATTAATTTAAAAAGTGTTTTTAGTTGGGAATAATGTCACTGAAATTTATATACTAATGTGCATTTAAACAGTATAGAACATGTGGGTTTTATTTTATTTCACAGTCAAGTAAGGCGTAAACTTAACCTTTATATGATATATGATATTATGATAAAAATAATGTTAAGATAAAAATGGTATGTGATTATAATTATTTATGTAGGAAATGTAGATAAGTTCGTACTTAAAGAGTATATGATATTACGATAAAAATAATGTTAAGATAGGAACGGTATAGTTATTTATGTAGGTCACATAAATTTTAAATGAAATATTATATTACTTCTGAATGAAATTATTATTTGAATATTAGAACTGCTGTTCGTTAAATTGAATTGTTTTTTTTATAAGAAAAATATGCAAAATAATCGAGATGATTCTTAAAATCTACTTACATTAAAATTTCCATTCCACACGTCTGGATTGAAGTTGAATGCTGCTCCGTGAACTTTGTTACAATGCGGTCTACTCTGCCAGGGGCGTTACCAGGTATTCCTTCCACAGAGGTCTCCTACACTGCCGAAGACACCAACTTCTCGACTGGGATGAATTCTTACTTGCTAATTTGTTGATTGATTGATATGTTGCTTTGTTGCTTGTTGAATTATTATTATTGTTTCTTTGTGAACGTAGATTCTTCTGAGTAAAGGATTGGGATCCACCACGACAGCTAAGGAATTTCTCCTTTTTCCAGGGGCTCTTTTCTTCAGGTTAGGCACCTTTTCCAGATGAACTCCTTGTTCCTTCCGATATGTTTTCCACTGGTTAGGCTCCCGAACTGTGCGTGTTCTTCAGATCCTACCGACTGCGCCAATGTTAGATAGTGGATTGTTTGAATAACTTTTTAAAAAGGAACTTTATTTGTTACACTGGAGTCTACTTTGACTCTTTAGAAAAATACAATAATAATTTAGAAGTAGTTTAATCGAAAGTGAGTATAAGACTGAGGTTTACAATGGCAGTGGGTAATATTTATAATATCTGGAGAACAAAGAACATTGGATTTGCAATTCAGCATGATAACAGATTACTGAGAAAGAAATGTTAAGCTCAGCTAGCGTGAGCGGTTATTAGAGAAGAGCTGTTACGCAATCTGTAACATGATATGTTTGAGAAGGTTAAGCCTGTCTCAGTGATATTATATATCATAGTATATTTCTAATATAACATATATATATATATATATATATATATATATATATATATATATATATATATATATATATATATATGAGAATAAATCATTTCGCTTTACAAAAGTTTTATTTCAACCATATATCCATTTTAAAATAATATGTCTTATTATAAATGTATACCTTTTATAAGAAATATCCAAAGATGCTACAATAAACATTGAATTTGAAATTATTCAAAATTATTACAATAATTTAGCAATCAATCGAGCGACACCTTCAAACACACACTTAAAATATCTGTATAACACTGCACCGAAATTAATGCACAAACAGATAAAATGTGTATTTCTTACTAAACTTTTTCTTGTAATGTAATAAAATATCACACAAAGATTGAATTATGTAATAACTATAACGAACTGACTCATTCACGGAAAATTTGGAAATAAATAAATTATATTAGCGACGGCAATTTGTTTTAACGTACATGATTATTTATTTATAAATTTTGAAAAGTTAAACAATTAAACTTAAAAGCGCAAAAATTTCATTTTAAATAGAATATCATTTTTTATAAACGTCTTTCAACGTAAACAGCTACGACTTTTCAAATGCAAAACACCACCCTTTCCATTTATATAAAACATGCAACATTAAATTTCATATTAAATTATGTTGTTATATTTCTTTGGAGAGCGTCCTGATATTTATTATCTACGTTTGAAGTAAAAAGTACCAGACGTTCGCGCCAAATCTGACATAGCATATGTCGGAGTACGATAATTTGATAACGAAAATAAGGCGCTCCCAAATCTCTACTTAAATTATTGTAACATTTCAAAAATAAAAGTGATATCCCTTCTTTTTTCTATTACACCTATCCAAAATAAAATTTCCTATTGAATGACGGGGTGTTCAATTTATTCAGAAGTCTTCTGGTGTTTATTATTTACATCTAAATTTGAAACTATTTGGATTTCGCTTCGATTCAAACATAGTCCAATTTAGATTTCCATAATATCTAAAAAATAAAGTGAAATAAAACAAATCATCATCGCTAACGGAAAACTAAATGATAAATCGAACGATACAAACTCTGACTTTCTATCTCGTTCCTATTTTAAACATCGCATAAAGTTAATAAAAAGTATAAAGTTTTTTATTTCACAACCATCTAATTTAAATATATCAATATAGGAACGAGTTAAATAGCTAAGGACTATACCAATTTCGTTTTCTTGTATACTTATATATCCATGGATGTTACTGCAGAACAGAGTCAAACATATTATATGAGAGGATAGAAACTTACAACCGTCAATGCACTATTTATTTCTCACTATAAACCACTGAAATGTTAAAATAATGAAATGTATATTATACACCACCCATCTATACGTATTGAAATATCTACTCAATTTTGATAAGTCTCCGCTTAAATTAATGTAACCTTCGAAAAACAAAAATGGCGTCCCTTATGTTCGTACTACATTCACAATAAAATTCCATATCAAGCAATGGGGGCTCGATTTTCTTACGAGACTGCTAATGTTTATCATCTACATTTGGAACGACACGTACTCCTATACGTATGGACCCTATTCCTGTGGTTGACGCATCTACACGCAACTCGTATTCCTTGCTAGGGTCAAAATGTTGTAGTACGAGTGCTGTAATTAATTTATCTTTTAAAATTTCGAAAGCGTCATTTTGTTCCTTATTCCATATAAATCCGTTATCCTTCCGTGTTGCCTCATGCAGGGGTCGCGCAATCATTGCGAAATCTTTTATAAATTTTATATACTAATTACAGAGTCCGATGAAACTTTGGATGTCTCTTACTGATTTTGGTTTCGGAAATTCTTTTATCGCAATAAGTTTTTCCGTATCGGGTGCTAGTCCTTGTTCATTTACAGTGTAACCTAAAATTTTAACTTTTGGCTTAGCGTATACACATTTGTTAGGTTTCAACGTGAGGCCTGCATCCTCTAATCGTATAAAGACTTTTCTTAATTTTTCTAGGTGTTCCTCAGCTGTTTTCGAAAAAACAATTATGTCATCTAGATAAATAAGAACGTCTTTCCACTTCATTCCTTGTATCGGCCAATTCCTGGAATGTGGCTGGGGCGTTACATAAACCGAAACTTAATACATTAAATTCGTATGAGCCATGCCCTTGAGCTACGAAAGCTGTACATTGTTTAGAGTTCTCATCTAATTTTACTTGATGATAACCGCTAAACATATCGAGGTAACTGTAATATCGGTACCCTCCTAGATATGTTAGTATATCATCTATGTTGGGTATAGGGTAAGTTGATTTTTTTGTCACATTATTCAACTTCCTATAGTCCACACAGAATCTAATCTCGCCGTCTTTTCTCTTGACCAGCACTTTATATGGCTTGCCCAAGGGGAGTGGCAAGGCCAGATAATATTGTTTTCCAGCATCTCCTTAATCTGTTATCGATTATTTCCCGCTCTTTTTGGGACACCCTATAGGGACGACACTTTATTGGGGCCGCCTCTCCAACGTCAATTTTATGTTCCGTTAAGTCGGTTAAGCCCATACGACTGACAGATTTAGAAAAAACGTGTGAGAATTCTATTAGAAATGATTCCAATTTATTTTTAAAGTTTAAATTTCGTATATGATCTCGTTCTCGCGTTCTCATCAGGTTTGTTTTCTTGCAGACATCCTATAGTAGTATTCTTCAAGACTTTAACTGGGTTCATCCCTATGTTTCTTATTTTTACTGTGTTATTTTCGAATTTTGATGTATCAGAGATAATCAGCCCACGAGCAGAGCTGGGCCGAGTACACAAAAAATGTACTCAAGTACCAAGTACTAGAAATAATTTTTCACAAAGTACTAAGTACCATAAATTTGGAGTACTTAAGTACAAGTACTCGAGTACAAGTACTTGAACCATCCGAGTACTTTCATACGAGTACATTTGATTCATGGTAAGAAGAGGAAATGAATAACGTAAGAAATCTATATTGATATAATTTTTTATTTCTATATATTATGTCATGTGATGTGTATTATAATATAATAATATGTATATTCTAGTTCCGTAATTTCGAATTTCCCTGCTAAGAAAAAAAATCAAATTAAATACAAAAAGAATCAAAGATCCTTGTAATGCTTACCGACTTGCTACTGGTTGACTTTATTGGCTTTCATGATAACTAGTTTTTGAAAGTTTTCATAATTTAGAGTATGACGCCGCGAACTATTTATTATCGTTGCAGAAGAAAAAAGACGCTCAACGGGAACTGATGAAGGAAGATATGTATTATAGCAAATGAAGAGTTTTTTAATAAGAGGGTAATCCTCAAGCATGTTTAAATTGCTTCTCTTATCATCTAAGAACTTATAAAGTTCTAATTCAATTTTAGGTGTTTTATGTATTCCTCAATGGTGCTGCAACTAGAACTACTAGGATGTGTGTGTGTGTGTTAGGTGTTACAGACTTAATTGTATCTACAATGTACATATATATGTATATGTACTTGTGTACTTATGAATGAAAGTTCGAATACAAGTACTTGGATTTAATTTTACGAGTACAAGTACAAAGTACAGACTTTAAGAAAGTACTCGAGTACAGAGTACATGAAATGTACTCTAAGTACCCAATTCAAGTACTTGTATCGAGTACTGCCCAGCTCTGCCCACGAGGCACTAAAAAATGTTCATTTTTATGGAATATTTTATCCAGGAGACTTTTGGTCACAGGTTTTCCCATTTCTATCTGTGCCTTCCAAGCCTGGTCTAATTGTATGGTCCTGCGACGCACATAATTTTATTATTCCATGCTCCGGTTTTAGATCCTTAATGCGTTTTGTTTGTAGCTCGTTTTCGTGGGTTAACACAGATGTATCTAGGGGGTAGTCCATCGCCGAGGGGGGATTACAAATCAAAATATCAATTTCCAAATCTTTAAACATATAACTAATCATTCTCTTGACTTCCCGCCAATTTAATCTATCCAGTCCGCACCCTAATCTTGGTATTGCTAATTTATTCACATTGTTATTTATGATATGATCTTTCATTTTCGCCAATGACGTTTGTAGGGTTGCCATTGAGGGTTTCTCCCAAAAGTATGCTTTCGTTACCAGGTAGTAAATGTATCTTCTGTTGCACCTTAAGATGGCTACGCCTCCCACAGGTCCCTGCAATCCTTCTTGCCCTTTAAATTTTTCCTTGAAAGATTTTGCGATACCTTTAGACATCTTCAGGTCTGCTGACACGCAGTGTGCCAGTGCGTACTCGTCCGGTACCGAAAATATGTCCTTCGTCCTTTCTTCAATTCTTGCCCTAGTAATGTCCATGGCCGCATGGATTCCTCATGTCTATCATATCCATGTCATGTCTTTGTTTCCTCCTTATTGCCCAGTTTGACTACCGGAAGTGCCGTCCGTTCCGGAATTATTTTCTCCTCTATCGTGCCCTTATTACTCAAAATTATTGATTGTTGTACTGCCACCTTAGGTCTTTTCCCCATTCACTTTATTTAAATAACTTTGCTTGTATAAAATATTTTTAATATTTTCCGCGCATTCTTCTAGATAAGTCCGATAAGTAAAATCTTCTGACCGTTTGTGCTGCCTGATAAAATTAGTTGATTGTTTCCAAATGCTGGCGTTGTCCACCTGACCGCCCAGTGCTATTTTGACGATCTTGTTTCCATTTTTTATCTTAACCATCTTTTCCCCAATGTCGATTTTCGCATTAACTTTTTCTAAGAATTCCATTCCTGAGATCAGTGGGTAAGGTAATTTTTTTATTACCAAAGCGTTGCATATGGTAGTAAGGCCCTTAATTTGTATTAAAAATTTGGCGGTTCCCAGCACGGGGACTCTCACTCCACCCGCCGTTACGAGATTTCGAGACACTTTATCTCTAACAAAATTTTGAATACAATTTCTTGTCACAATATTTTGTTGTGAACTTGTGTCTAAGATGGCGGTCACTTCTGACTCCCGTATTTTCACCCTTATTGTTGGCCTTGTTAGTCTATCCTTCACCTGGGTAGTCCCCTGAGTGTGAAGGGCAACGTCAGGGTCTAGAAGTGGCGCCTCCCAGCGTTCGGGTGACCTCTGTAGCCTATTATAGCACGCCGATGCCATATGCCCTACTTTGTTACAGTATTTAGGGCGTCGATCATGGTTTCTTGTCTCCGGGGTATATTTCCCTGCCAAATGCTGCTTCTTCCGGTTTTTTATATCGCCATTTCTCTGCCATGGATTGGGGGCCGATAGTTATTATTAAGGGGCTTACTATTTTTGTTTTGAGGGCGAGGATGCCAGTTCTGGCTCCAGACCTGGTCTTTTTGAAGCCAATTCCTCGTAGGTGGATTAAACGGTTTAAATCGCTCAGGTGCCCATTGTTTCCTGGAATGCTGAAGAACATTATCACCGCCTCGGTTTTCTTCCGAATGCAAGCGTACGTGTATGGAAATGTCTTCTAGTTTGTCGATGATTTTTTTGAATTTCTTCCAATCCGTATCGTTTTCTAGCATCAGGCGATAGTTTACGTACGAGCCGCACTTATCCCGTTTTCGAAAAACGTTCTGAAGTTCCTCAAATTCATTGACCTGTCGTACTCCCCGTACATTGCCAATAGGTCGAAATAGTACTCTTTTATACCTTCATTGACCCTTTGTTTCCTGCCGTATAGTTATCTTTCCATAGCCCAGTCCTCATTGTCTGTCCCAAATTCACTCAAAAAATCTGCTATTTTATTCTTTTTCCTTATAATTTTCGAACCATAGATTAGCAGCACCTTCCAGGAACGATTGCAAATAAGATATTTTCAATGTGTTACTCCATCCATTTGCAGCGCTCGTCCTGTCATACTGCTTGATGAACACCGCTGAACTATCTGTGCAGGGGTTGAATGTCGTCGGACATATAAATGGCGGGGTTGCTGGCGTTTTCTCGGTGACCAAACTTTCCATTAGGGTAACGTTCGCCATCTCTTGCTTTCTTTGTTGATTTTCTGCCTGACTTACTTCTTCGTGTACCTGAGCAGCTATAGGTGTAGGTTGTAGTAACCTACCCCGGTTTTCATCCACCAACTGTTCCTTAGTTATCTTGGAAATTTCTCCTTCCAGATTATCTTCAGGTCTTGTCGGTGTGACTCCTTCGTAAGCCTCCACAATGGGCGATTGTGGCGGTGAACGGGATACTCTATGTTTTTGGACAAAAGGACTTCCTTCGTCCAAGAACTTAGTGCTATGGTGAGGTGGCTTAAATGGTACGTTCGTAATAACCCCTTGGATCCTTGCTTTTACCTAGTATGTATAATGTCTTCTTCTTTAGACATACTTTATTTTTTCCGTCAGGACAAGCATCCCCATAGTTTACGCACTTGTATTTTAAGTTTATATATATATATATATATATATATATAATGAAAGAAAATATTTTGTAAATATACTTATACTCACTGTTATTAAAATATTATTATACCAATATTTACCATGACCGCTTTATTTATTTTCAATTAACTTTATATTTAAATGTCGTGGCCTATGCTTATAAACAAAGAAATATTACTCTACTATATTTAAATTTCGTTGTCAGCAAGGTCGCCTTGGATAAATATTAGATTTTTCTACTAATATGCTGATTCGCCATTTATTTCATTACTATATTTTTAGATTATAGACATTTACTAGTTATATGACTCAAACTTAGTATTCAATTAATAATTTTAAGTAAACAATTAACAAAATTTAGCAACCACTGCAAATAATGTAATGAAATACTGGCGACATGAAATTATATACGTTGACAACAAAATTGTAAAAGCGACTTTATGAGATATTTAAATTAAAAAATAAATAAATAAAAATATTTCTGATCCATACCATACGAACTTGAATTGCTACTACTTTTCCCCATTAACTTTACCAAATTCTAAAGGACTTCTACTAATATAAAATTCGAGAACATAACAACTTTGAAAAAAAAACGCTAAATTCTTGCTGACATCCAAAAAAGAAGTGGAAAGAAAACTTTAATTTGGAATAACTCATTCGGTCTACCACGATAACCTAATCATCCCACGTACCAAGCCGAAAACGGCGCCTCCACCATATGTCACGACCGCCCTTTTCAGAGGGTTGCAACTTGGGGCCACTTGGCTAGTGAGAGAGGGTGATCGGGTTACCAAAGTAGACACGAAAGTATAACAACATGGCTTATTGACCAAAACAACAACTAGGCCACAACTGTAGCCAACGGGTAAAACAAATAACAAGAAAACAACAACACAATTTGACAAAAAAAGGGGGTCTTACCTAAAATATTCCATATCGAGGGTGAGATGTGTTCTAGGGACTTTCCACTGTAAAAACCGAACCGGCACTCATTTCGAGAGCAATTCGAGCTCGCGGTGATTCCCGCTTTTGGACTCCCGCCCGCGATGATTCTATTCTTATTTATAAATTTACTACATGCTAGCTCAGCAGGTTACCTATTGAGTACAAGTTTGTGTTTATTGTTTAATTTATTAATTGTTTAATCAATTCAATAACAGGCCTCGTTTTAATATTTGTTAGGATTGCAAAAGGTAATAATTTTGAAATTGGAACAGTATTTTGTAGCAATAAGTAACCTACTAATGCTATTTTATATTTTTCTAAAATTCAAAAATTGCCTAACTTGCCTAAAACTCGAATGTGAATATGCCCTACGTAACAATATATTCGGGCAGAAGTTCCGGCCGATTGGGGAAGGGACCAAGTTGAGCGACAATGTGATTCCTGTGAAGGTCATAACGACCGCAGTGCAGAAGTCGATGGATAGGATCATCCGGAATATGGCACTGCTCACAAATGTCAGTAGGTGCCTTGCCTATTCTCAACCGGTGTACCCCAAATTCACCGTGCCCTGTAAACAGTTCAACAGTCCTCCGCATGAGAGCGGCATTACCCATCCCAATCCCAGTGGGTAGGACAAGAATTCATTTTTCCGGCCGAAGCCTGCCCACCTACCTTTCGGTTTTAGGCGAATACTTACACATACCCACTAACTGGCAGAAGCACCGTCAAGGAAACCCCTACCAGCGACGCACTCCAAAAACTAGCGGGTCAGAACTTTTTATTTTTAAAACCAATAACGTGTGCAATAGCAACCAAACAAGTGTATAAAAACCAAAATGTGTATAAAAACAGGAACCGAACAAGTATATAAAACAAAATCAAACGTGTATAAAACAGAAATCAAAAATGTGTATAAGAACAAGAACCAAATAAATATATAAAACAAGAATGAACAAGAAAATACACCTTTTGTAATGGGTGCCGTGCAATGCCGGATCGTCCCCGGCACCCCAACGTTAAATTTTGATACCGAAATCAACTAATCACCCCCCGTCCACTATCAATTTTGCCCAATCCAAAATTAAACTCCACTTATCCCGCTCTATCTCCCCTAGTCTGGGAGGATAGTGGCCCAAGTCTCTTTCCAACACTCTTCTTGCCTTTCGCCGCCCGACCAGAGTGCAACGAAGAACCGCATGCTGTACGGTTTCTTCCTCTTCCCCACATTCACACAATTCATTCCCGTCATTACCGTTGAGCCTGAACCGACTCAGGTAGGTCTTGTCTCCATGACCCGTGGCCACCTGAGTCAGCTCATGGCTCAACTCAGCCCCCTCCCTATTCACAATTCCCCACATTCCAAAAAGCCATAGTCCTATTCCACCATTCACCCACAAATTCTGCCATTCCCTATCCTCCCACTACCTCCTCCAGTGTTTAACAGATAATTTTGATACCCCTTCAACCACCTCCGCGGCTCCCTCTCCATTTCCTTCGGTCATCACGCGCCTACATTCCCTATCTGCGATTCTTATGCCGTCCGTCGTCCTTCTCCAGGCTACTACAATTTCGTAACCCCTTTCCAAACAATAGCTAATTTCCTGTTGAATTTTATTAATGACCCACCATTTGTTTGCAAAATTTCTAACCTGCTGAACGACCTGTTCAGAGTCCGTAAAAACCTTTACCACCCTTAAGTCCCGCCTAGTCTGGAGGCCCTTCTCAATTCCTTTCCAAACAGCCCACCCCTCCAATTCCATAATCCCCATGTCACAAACAATGTTGCTCCCATCGCGAGCTAATTCTTCCCCCCTTGCCGACACCACCCAAGCATACGCTTTCTCGTCCGCACCTCGAATTGCAGCGTCGGTCCAAACCACCACTGCGCGTCCAGGTCCCTCCTGACCTTCATCAGGCACGTACCCTCTCACACACGGATGAGGCCTTTCCCCGACATTCAGGCCTCTCACCAGATTGCCCCAGTTCGAGTTACTTTCATACCTGGCCCTAGCCTGAACCTCTAGAAGCACACAGCCGACCAACACCGACAGAGCCGCTGTTGGCGCCGTGCTGTATGCCTTCGTGATGGCTCTCAGGTAGGGCTGCTCGATCGCCCTAAGTTGCCTGATTACCCTCGAGTCTCGAGCTTTCTCCCCCCACAGTTCCGCGCCATAGAGCACCATGGGACACACCACCTTTTTGAATATCAATTTCAGCACTCTCTTGCTGTTTCCCCACTTCCTTCTCCCAAGAGCAAAGAATTTGCCCCCGAGATCCTGAACCCGCGCCCTGGCCGTCTTGACATGTTCCAGCCAGGCCAACTTCCTGTCCACATGCACTCCTAAGTATTTAACACTCGAGCTCATGACGACTCTCGTACCGTCCATACTGATCCTCGGATCACGAACTTCCCCACGAGGCGGAATAAACATAGCCTCAGTTTTGGGCTGTGTTATACTCCAGCTTGTTCAATTTTGCCCAACTCTTGCATTCACCCCACGCAAATTCCCAGCCACGTTCCAGGTCCCGCAACGAACGACCAGACAGTATCACTATCTAATCGTCCGCGTAGGCCTGTACGTGGCCACCCCTTTCCCGGACTTCCCGCATGCACTCAAACCAACCTTCCATAACTAAGAGGCCATAGGACCGAACCCAGACTGGAGCCTTGCGGACAGCCCACGTCGAGTCCCATTCTCTTCCTTTCACGCAGGCCTTTCTGTCCATCATGAAGCTCTTTGCCATTCGTACTAGCCCTTCATTCACCCCTCTCATCCTCAGGTTTTTGACCACAGATGGCGCCCAAGTCGACCCGAACGCGTTTCTAAGGTTTCTAAGGTCCAAGGCGACAACAACAGAGTGTAACCCATCCCTCTTGGTCCCTCTTAAAGCTCCCGCTATATCTCCCATGGCCATGACGCAGTTCCTGCCACCCCTGAAGCCGTACTGCCTTTCGTCAAACACCCCCTCGATTCGAGGGAGTGAGTGATCCTCCGTGCTACCAATCGGTCGAGAACTTTCCCGGCCGCCGATAGCAGCGATATCGGTCTCAGACTCCCTCCACTCTTAGATATCCAGACAACCTCCGCTATCTTCTACACCTTGGGGAAAGTTCCCGCCCTCAGGCATTCGTCCACAATATTCGTCCATTCATCACCGACAACATTCATTAAGTGTCCCATGACTTCGTTCGGAATGCCGTCCTCGCCCGGTGCCTTGCCGACGCTCATTCCGGCAATCACTCCCTCCAATTCATTCTTGGTGACGGCAAGGTCATCGTACCTGTCGCCCACCCTGTCCTCCCATTCCCGTCTCATTTCCCTTTGCAGATCCACGTCTAACACACAGGAATCCACTGGAAAATACTGTCTTACGAGCTCGTCGTAAGGCTCGTCAAGGTCTCCTGTGTATGTACCGTCTGTCCGCCGCATGTTTCCTTTCACCTCCCTCTTTCCACCTTTTACCCATCTTTTACAAATTTCCCACACCTTATCGAACATCCGCTCTAGTTCATTTTCCATTACCCGAAATTTTGCCTCCTTAATTTTCTTTTTGTAAACGTTCCTAATACCCAGATAAATTTCCCTCAAAGCCACCCGCTCGTCTCCCCTAGCCTCCTGGAAACGTTTACGCGCCCTCCCCGCCCTGCGTTTCTCTAATGCCAAATCATCATTCCACTAATTTTGATCTTCGCGGTAAACCCTGCGACATTTCCTCAATTTAGCTACACAAGCCTGTTCCACGACACTCTGCAGACAAGCACTCTTGCCCTTCGTGTCCAAGCCCTGTAGGTCCGGTGCATGTACCTCTCAGACTTGGCGCAATGTCGTTTCAAAATCTGTCCAGTCTACGTCTTTAACCTGGTACCTCCATCTCCCCCTCTCCTTGGCTACCTCTCCCATGTCTACATGGGACAAACTGTCCTCATCTACGTCCACACTCCTTTCAGTCACCCTTACACCTTTACTCATCACGAGATACGGCCAGCTCACGCCCCTGGTGGAGCAGAAACTGGGCGGATCCGCCGGGTCATTTTCAATTCTACATCCGTTCATCACCGTCCATTCGTGAATTTCTTCACCTCTAGCATCCGTCAGTCTTCCACCCCAGGCCATATTCTTTCCATTGAAATCACCCGCCACAATCATTCTTTCGGTCCTGAAGCAAAGCCACCCAGGCAAGCCTCTAAACCGGGAAACGGAATTTCCCGCGTCCGGAGGCTCATCGTAGATGTTCACGAGCAGGACGTTCCTCCTCCTCCTCTCCTTTGCTTCGAGCTCTACCGCGACGACATTTCCGCTGCAACAGTCCCTTCTCAGCCAAACCTTCCCTATCCCCCTTCGTACCAGGGTCAAGACCTTCATACACGCACCATTCATTCCGAAACTTTCGAAGCCGATTAGCGACTTAAACGCGTGGTATGGTTCTTGTATAAATCCCACATCAAAACCCTCCCGTTTGATTTTGTCAAGAGCCAGTACCGTCGTCTCTTTGCCTCGACCTACATTGACCATCAGGACCTTAATTCCTGCCATTGTAGTTTATGCGGTTCCTGGACTTCTCCAGGATCCGCACCATGGCCGGAGAGTCCTGATTTCTGGCGCTGTGACTACCAAATTTGCCAAACACTCTCCAACAATTTATGTATTTTGTCTCCGTCTTTTGGCATGCGATGCCGTCATGGTCACCTGCACAGTTGTGACAGGAAGTCCTGTACAGTACTTGGTCACATGACCAAACCGACAACACCTGTAGCACATCGCTAGACCCAAGTACTCCTCTACATAGAAACGCTCACAATCAATCTCGACTCGTCCCCATTTAACTAGTAATATAAAACTGGTCAGGTCCAACCGCAAGACAATGTTTTCCTTCCATGCATTTCACATAAATTTTGGTCGCTCCTCGGAGCTTAAAATTGCTTGAAGCGTTTCTACTTCGTTTGTATTATGCAATAACAAATTTTACGTTCAGGCAAGGCAGATCCCATGCACGTGTGAGTACATGGTATAGATACTTTTTTGACTCCGAATCACTGAGGAACCGGTTTAGGGCAAACCCCGTCAAAACGCATCATTTCCCCGTCAAAATCGACTGCTAGGAAATGATGGGGGTCCCATGTCGCTAAGGGCTATTTTCGCTATAACTTCCGATATACTTTGAATAGTCGTTGGCTTAACTTGTCCTCATATTCAATACCTCGTAAGAGTTGCAGTGCTTGACAACGTGGATTCGTAAAAGGGTTTTTAATCTTGGAAATTTGGAAGTTCAAGTCCAATTTTAGTATACTTTCTAAAATTGGGTGGTCGGGGCGACATTACGTCCCTGTGCAGCGACATTTACTACACTTTCCAAATTAACGCTCCTTGAAGAGTTAGCGAAAATTTGGCATAAAAAATGCTCCGAAGAGCAAAAATATATTTCCAAGAATTAAAAACCTCCTCCACGGCGTTTTTACGTGAAGCACGCTTTTCTTACGAAGTATTTCCTAAGTCGGAATTTTGTTACAACGTCGAAAAGTATATCGGGGTTATAGCGTTCTTTAACACTCCCCTCCTTTCCGTGAATCTTTTTGTGCAACGTTTGGTAAATTGGTTTTTTTGAAAATAAAATGGATCATTGGATGTAGTCTCCCATGTGTTTTATTCGGTTATATTTCAGACCGGCCTATCTGAACATAACATAGATGCAAATCTAAAAATGATTATAAGTTTGAACATATATCGATGCATAGCATTCGATTGAATAATTGAACATTGGGTTTCAAAATGGCATAAAAAAAGAAAAAATCGAAAATCCTCGGATTCTCGATGACACAACACAAACACTTTCGACGCACTTATCTTTCTTAGTGTTCTTCCACTAATGCGGGCTTGCGTCTGCTCCTCCTCGTGTCTATGCCTCGTCGATCACCTTCGGTGTCGAACTGCCTTCTGGAACAGCTTAGGTGGTCCTCGGACTGCTTGGCTCCAGCTATACTATGGCTCTGCTCAGTTTATATGAAACAATATAAAACAAAATTTTAGTAAAATGTTTGTTCATATCCCGTCTGGGGATCTGCGACCGATAACATATCGTCGTCTTTGAGAATAGGAACACTGAATTTTGTAGACTTATATTGATTGAAATGTTTTCCGTGTAGATAAAATTCTCTTCCTGGGAGAAATCTGCGACCGATATCACATCGTCGTCTTTGAAAATATGAACATTGAATTTTGTGGACTTATGCTGATTGAAATGGTTTTTATTAAAATCTCTTCTTGGGAGAAATCTGCGACAGAATCTGCATCCATCGGATCGTTGCATCTGCCCCTCCAGCAGACGTGGCGGCATCTCGCCCTTGAGTTGCTAGACTCATCTGAATCGCGCCCTTGCGTCAGAGTCGTCGTCTTTCCATGCCGTGCCAATGGAACATTTGTTTGGACCCTTTGGGTCGGACTCTGCTTACAGATGTATGTTTATTAACATATGAGGACTTAGAAAAATTATAAAAAAATACCAACTCTGCCGGACACGGTCAGAGTTGCTGCAGTGAATTTTGAAGATTTGTATGGTCGATACAATATCCTCAATGAAAATGGCTTGAAAAAAATGCATAAAAAATACCAACTCTTGCCAGACGCGACAAGAAGTTGGTATGAAAATTTTGATATAAAATAAACCTAGCACTAAGTTAAAACTTAGCCTAGGTTGAAAAATATTATAAAAATATAATAGAATCTCCAGAACTTGATTCTGAATCAGAAGTGGAAGCATCTCGTGGCGGTGCATGGATTTGTACAACCGTTTGCTCCGGCGGTGGAGGTTCTGTGGAATCGTCTGAGAACGGGGAATCATTTCCATCGAGTGATGTTCCGCCTGGACTAGCATTTTCTTCATCGGAAGATTCGATTTCCAAGTTGTGCTCCTCTGGCGGGGCTGGTTTCAAATCATTTACATGTACTCTCGTCGTTACATTTCCCTTTTGCACGAGATACACTTCGTCTGAAAACTTCTTTAAGATTCTGGTCGGGCCTGACCAAGACGGCGTGAAGGTATGTACCTTCCTTTTTCTTTTACTCATGACTCTGTCTCCTACTTTAAAAACGATTAGAGTGACGGCCTCTTTCGGCGCATATTTTTGCTTGTAATTTTGTTGGGCCTGACGGGCTTCCTTGACTCGCTCGTATCGTGGAAGCGTTTGTTGCTTGGCTCTTTCTTGCCTCCAGCCGAAAGAGGCGAATGGGATTTCCATTCGCCTCTTTCGGCTGGATCATATACTAACACGATCATGCTGGGTGTTTGATTTGTAGCGGCGTTCCTACGATTTCTTAAGATGTATGTCATCTGATGCACGTAGCGATCCCAAGTGTCGTTTGGCTTTTTAAATAAGAGAGTATTTAATATCTTTTTGCACTCCTGAACCCGTCGTTCCACGGGGTTGGATTGTTGATGATATGCCGGAATTAAGTATCGTTCGATACCATTTCTTTCACAAAACGTGATGTACCATTCGGAATTGAAATGACCACCATTGTCTGAAATTATGACTCGAGGGACTCCGAATCTGGCTACTATCTCTTCGTCTATAAATTTGGCTATTGTTCTGCCATCGACCTGAATGTATGCCTTTGCCTCTATCCATTTACTGAAAACGTCTTCGACGATAATCATGTATCTGTTTTCGGCGTCTTTAGTCCTCTGCAGCGGGCCAATTACGTCGACGCTCAAGGTTTCAAATGCATTTTGTGGTGCATGACTTCTAAGTGGAGCATTGGGTTGGGCTTGTCTTGTCTTTACAGACTGGCATATCAGACAGTCGTTTATGTATCTGCCTACGATCCTGGCCATATTATTGAAATAGTAGCGTTTTGCTATTTTCCTGAGAGTCTCGTCTCTTCCTGGATGACATGCTTCATCTCGGTCATGATAATGGTAAATTAATTCCTTTATTTTCCTCTTTGGAACTATCAATTTAAAATTTTGATCGCAGTCTTTCAAAAGTACATCGTCTTGGACGTGAAAATTTTTCATAAAAATAAGATCCGCATCGGAACGTTGTTCCTGTTGAAATAGATCATTCCAACGGCGGATCTTGTCTTGAATATCTCTTGAACTCAATTGAGCCTGTACGATATCTTCGTATATTTCTGAGTGCGTTAAAACAGAAATACGTTCTGGACACTTGTAATTTGGTAGGAACATTCTTTCCTCTTCATCGTCTGTCTCGACATACTGATTTTGTGGGTTACGACTGAGAAAATCTGCTAATAAATTCTCCTTTCCTGGACAGTGTTCAATTTTGAATGCATATTCTTGCAATAGTAATGACCATCGTGTAAATTTTGCTTTGTCGTCCTTATGTTTGTTTAACCAAAGTAACGCCCTGTTGTCCGTCTTCACCAAGAACGGTTTGTCTGCTAAGTACATCTTGTACTTTTTAATATAGTTCACCACCGCCAAGTATTCCAGCTCGTTTATGTGGTAACGTCTCTCTGCTGGAGATAACGTGTTGCTTGCATACGAAATTATATATTTTTCGCCGTTGTCGCCTAATTGATATAATACGGCCGAAAGGCCTTGTAGGGATGCATCTGTTTGCAAAATGAACTGACGTGAAAAATCCGGCCGATGGAGTTCCAGCGGTCCGGATAATAATTCTTTTAATTTTCTAAACGCTTCATCGCATACATGGTTCCAGTGAAAACGATTTTCCTTCGAAAGAAGTTTCGTTAGTGGCTTCGTGATCATCGCCACATTTGGTAGATATTCTCTTACCCAGTTGCAAAGTCCTAGGAAACTTTGTAGCTGCTTTTTGGTGGCTGGAACGGGATAATTTTGAATTTGTAATACATGTTTTTCTAATGGTTGGGAAGTATCAGTTCTAATGGTGTGGCCTAAATATTGGATTTCATTCGTCGCTATTACACACTTTTCCGGTGACACTTTTAGATTGTGCAGACGTAGTCTTTCAAAGACTAACCTCAGGTGGGACATATGCTCCTTCACGTTTACGCTGTAAACGATTATATCATCTAAGTACACTTTACAGAAATGGTGCAGGTAACCCGTTAAAACGTCCTTTGCCATGAATTTCTGAAAGGTACAGGGAGCTGTCTTGAGGCCGAAAGGCATGACATTGAATCTGTAAGCTGCCCCATCAGGAGTGGTAAAAGTCGAGAAATCTTTTGATGCTTCATCGAGCGGTATTTGCCAATATCCACTCTTTAAATCCAACGCAGAAAAAATCTTCGAATTGCCTAAATCTTTAATACTTTCGTGTATTTTTGGTAATACGGAAGCCTCGTCTTCAGTCATTTCGTTCAAATGGCGATAATCGATGCAAAAACGTGGTTTCTTGTCTGAGCGTTTTATGATCACGGGTGGTGAACTATATTGGGCAGTGCTAGGTTCGATGACGCCAGCTTTCAACATCTCTTCGATTTGGTCGTACATAATTTTCTTAGTACTCGGAGACATCGGATATGGTCTGATATTAAATGGTTTCGTGTCTTTTACTATAATTTTGTGTTTAACAGTCACTGTGGTTGCTTGAGTCGGTTCCGCAGTGAACAGATCGACAAATTCTTCGAACAGCGGCTGTAGAAATTTGTCTTTAATAACAAGCTCTTCAGGAAGTTTTGCCTGCTGTCTCTCCCTCTGAGAAGCTTGATTCCAGAAGACGGTAATACGCTCTTCCGTGCCGGCATATAGGCATTTTCGGTCATAATCATATGCGACATTGTTCATATATAAGAATGGTGATCCTAATATTATCGTTTCGTTCAAATTTTCGATTACTTGAAAATCAATTTCAAAAGAAGTGCCTGAAATTATTACTTTTAATTTTGTCGTTCCAAGAGAGTCCACCATTCGGTCTCCGCACGCCATAGCAAATGATCGACGTGTCGTGAGATTTTTAAAATTATCCAACATCCTCGGATGGATAACGTTTCGTGTCGAGCCTGAATCAATCAGTGCGTCGACCGCATGTTCATTTATCTGAACTTTTATACGAGGCAAAGGGAACGCTTCGCTCATATAATTTATTGACTCCCTTGTCTTGTGCATGGGAGCGTCGTAGTGGTCATGAGTATTAGAAATGTTTAATGGACATTGCTGCCGCCTTGGTTCGGCCGTTGTGCTGGGGATCTTGCAGATGGACCCTGGCCTGGGTCTCTGGCCCCTCGAAAGTTTCCCGGTCTCCTGTTGAGATGAGGGTTATTCGGGCATTGGCTATGGAAGTGCCACTGCACTGTGTCTGTACAGTATCGGCACGGGGTTGCCGGTCGGTCGGGTACTCGGAATTTCCCCGATCCGCCATTAAAATTGTTTTGCCTGCGGTCAGGATTCACTGATCCGCTCGAAGAATTAGGCATAAAAAAAGGACGACCAGGCGCTCTGCCTGGACCGTCCTGTCGAGAGACATCCTCTCGGAAATGCACCCTCGGTGCTGTCGGAGTTGGGCTTCCATTGCTCCTGTTACTAGAATTTTGTTGACTGATGTGTCCCGGCTCTTGATAGTAAGACGCGCGGGACAGACGTTGGTCGATTAGCTGGATTAGCGACGTCTGTTCGTCAGCTGAATCCCGCTCGACGTTAGTAGCCGCTGCTATTAACATCTCTGTGGATGAAATTAGGTTGCTTCTCAAGCGTGACCTAATTTCTGGACGCAGTTGGTCCATGATGACCCGAGCTCTGATGGCTTCGGATTTGAAGGGATCAATACGATCGAAAAGGCAGGTTTTCTTCGTGGTAAACACTGCCGTGTCGTCTGAAGACGTTTGTTTCGTGGCATACAGTTGAGCAATAGCTCGTGACTGTATGTCGGGAGAATTAAATCTCGTAAGGAATCTTTCCTTGAATAAGGCATACGAAGTAGTCAACGTCCTAAATTGTTCGGACCATCGTTGAGCTTCACCCTTGAGTTGGCCGGTTACGTTATGGAGGCGATCATAGTCGTGGCTTATGCGAGCTCTGTCGAAATATTCCTCCATAATTTTCAGAAAAGCTTCTGGATCTTCATGATCAAGCCCATGGAACGTCACGTTCGGACATCTTTGTATCTCATGGGGCGTACAGGTCGGCACGTTCTGTATCGCCTGCACGAAGCCCTCTGCCATTTTCAGAAACATACTTTCCATCGAATTAGCAGTTTGTGGCTGTGAAGCAGATAAATTTGCATTATTTCCTTCTGGAAACAGTCGTTGTGGTTCTATCCCCCTAGAACCGTCGTCGACGAGCGGTGCGGTGACTCGCTCGTAAAATTCTCTTGGAGTCGACCCCTCGGAGTCTTCCGCCATGAATGAGAAAGGATTAGTTGGGTTTGGGGACGGCATGGTCCCTGTTCGGGCGCCATGTGAACGATCCATGCTTTGATGGAAGTCTGAAGGACGTATTTTCTGCTCGAAAAACTTAGAAAAATTAAAAAAAATAGGAAAAAGAAAAAATTAATTTTCTTTTTCCTCAACCTTTTCTTAAATTCTAAATAATAATATTACGTTCACAAAATTTTTAGGGTTCAACGTAACTGTTTCAGACGGAGAATAATGGATAAATCATACTTACTGTCGTTTATGCTTAACTGCGGCTCTGATGGTATCAATTGGAAGACGTCGTAACACTATAAATCTAACGCTGTCTGTTTCACACTCTCTTAAAATTAAATCTGAAAGGGAATTTTGTTAGAAAACACAACTAAAAGACAATATAAAGTTCAAAATATGTATATTAAATCTTTTAAAAAATTTATGTTTTTACAACAACTTCTTCAGAGAAAATGTTAACAAACAATGGTCTGACCCGTGTACAACACATGGTGAGGAACGGAACGATTCATACGGTACCAACTACCATCCAATATGCAGTTTGATAAGCTAACGATGCACAAAAAGATTCAAGAAAAGTTTCATGTAACTGAAATTTTGGTGGGCTTATGCTTGCCTGTCTTATAAACGTATTTATTAATTCACATAAATTTTGGTCGCTCCTCGGAGCTTAAAATTGCTTGAAGCGTTTCTACTTCGTTTGTATTATGCAATAACAAATTTTACGTTCAGGCAAGGCAGATCCCATGCACGTGTGAGTACATGGTATAGATACTTTTTTGACTCCGAATCACTGAGGAACCGGTTTAGGGCAAACCCCGTCAAAACGCATCATTTCCCCGTCAAAATCGACTGCTAGGAAATGATGGGGGTCCCATGTCGCTAAGGGCTATTTTCGCTATAACTTCCGATATACTTTGAATAGTCGTTGGCTTAACTTGTCCTCATATTCAATACCTCGTAAGAGTTGCAGTGCTTGACAACGTGGATTCGTAAAAGGGTTTTTAATCTTGGAAATTTGAAAGTTCAAGTCCAATTTTAGTATACTTTCTAAAATTGGGTGGTCGGGGCGACATTACGTCCCTGTGCAGCGACATTTACTACACTTTCCAAATTAACGCTCCTTGAAGAGTTAGCGAAAATTTGGCATAAAAAATGCTCCGAAGAGCAAAAATATATTTCCAAGAATTAAAAACCTCCTCCACGGCGTTTTTACGTGAAGCACGCTTTTCTTACGAAGTATTTCCTAAGTCGGATTTTGTTACAACGTCGAAAAGTATATCGGGGTTATAGCGTTCTTTAACAAAACCTCTGACTTCTGACAGCTGTCAAACGTGACAGATGTCAAATGTGAGTTGACACCTGACACCTGTCAGTTGAATGTCACTTGCAGTTGGCAACCCTTGCCTAGGACTTGGGTCCTTTGGCTTGTCTTTGGGGCCCTGGGACACGCTGCACCAAAATACACTCGAAAACCCGAAAAATTTGGAAAATTGGGGCCAACTGTTCCCCTCCGGTGCTTATTTGGTGTTGCTCCCCTCGCGTGACCCCTTTAATTCAGAAAACACAACCTAACTTTTTGTAACGTTATCGATGCGACCATTCAGTACAAGCATCAAACACGTACTAGTGGGTAGGGACAAGAATTCATTTTCCGGTCGAGGCCTACCCACCTACCTTTCGGTTTTAGGCGAATGCTTACGCATACCCACTAACTGGCAGAAGCACCGTCAAGGAAACTCCTACCAGCACCGCACTCCAAAAACTAGCGGTTCCAGAATTTTATTTTAACCAAAACAACAATGAACAAATAGCAAAAACAAAACCAAACAAGTGTATAAGACCAACAATGTGTATAAAAACCGAACAAGTGTATAAAACCAACGTGTATAAAACAATGACCAAAAGTGTGTATAAAAACAAGAACAATAACAAATATATGAACAACAACAGGCCGCTTTGTAATGGGTGCCGTGCAATACCAGATCGTCCCCGGCACCCAAACTATAAATTTTTATACCGAAATCATCTAATCACCCCCCGTCCACTATCAATTTTGCCCAGTCCAAAACCAAACTCCACTTGTCTCTCTCCATCTCCCCCAGTCTGGGAGGATAGTGGCCCAGACTCCCTTCTAACACCCTTCTGGCCTCTCGCCTCCCCACAAGGGAGCAGCGAAGAACCGCATGCTGTACGGTTTCTTCCTCTCCACATTCACACACGTCGTTTCCATCATTCCCGTTGAGCCTGCACCGACTCTGGTGGGCCTTGAAGTCACCATGACCGGTGGCCACTTGAGTCAGCTCATGGCTCAACTCAGCCCCCTCCCTGTTTACTCTTTCCCACATTCCAAATAGCCATCTTGCCGTATTGCCACTCATTCATAAATTTTGCCATCCCCCTCCACTACCTCCGCGGCTCCCTCTCCATTTTCTTCGGTCAACACACGCCTACATTCACTATCCGCAAGTCTTATCCCGTCAGTCGTTCTTCTCCTCCAGGCTACTATGATTTCGTAACCCCTTTCCAAACCATTAGCTATTTCCCTTTGAATGTTGTTGACGACCCACCATTTGTTATCAAAATTTCTAATCTGCTGAACGACTTGCGCAGAATCCGTCAAAACCTTTACCACCCTTAAGTCGCCCCTGGCCTGGAGGCCCTTCAGTATACCTTGCCAAACAGCGCACCCCTCCAGCTCCATACTTCCCATATCACAGACAATTTTGGTCCCACCGCGAGCTTATTCTTCCCCCCTTGCCGACACCACCCACGCATACGCCTTCTCATCCACACCTCGAACCGCAGCGTCGGTTCAAACAACCACAGCTTGTCCGGGTTCCTCCTGACCTTCATCAGGTACGTACCCTCTCACACTCGGATGGATCCTCTCCCCAACATTCAAACTCCTCACCAGGTTGCCCCAGTTCAGATGGCTCTCATACCTGACCCTGGCCTGAACCTCAAGGGGCACACAGCCGACCAACACCGACAAGGCCGCTGTTGGCGCCGTGCTGTATGCCTTCGTGATTGCTCTCAGGTAGGGCCGCTCAATCGCCCTAAGCTGCTTGACTACCCTCGAGTCTCGAGCTCTTTCCCCCCACAGTTCTGCGCCATAAAGCACCATGGGACACACCACCCTTTCAAAAATCGTCCTCAGCACTCTCTTGCTGTTTCCCTGTGAACAATTCATCTTTTGGAGTCTGATGGACTTTTAAGATATTTCAAAAGTGAATATTAACGTTCACAAAATTTAGGGTTCAAGATGACTGTTTCAGACGGAGAATAATATGAAAATTTAGACTTACTGTTAGTTTATGCTTAACTGCTGCTCTAATGGTATCTATTGGACGTCGTAACACTATAAGCCTAACACTGGATGTACCACACTTTCTTAAAATTATACCTGAAAGGGAATTTTGTTGGAAAACACAATTAAAAGACAATATAAAGTTCAAAAATATATATTGATTCTTCAAAAATGTATGGTTTTACAACTTTTAAGAAATATGTTTAACAAACACTAGTCTGGCCCATGTGCAACACATGGTGAGGAACGGAACGATTCATAATGTACCAACTACCATCCAAAATGCAGTTTTGTGAGCTAACGATTACACAAAAAGATTCAAGAAAAGTTCAATGTTTCTGAAATTTGGTGGGCTTTTGCTTGCCTGTCTTATTCACGTATTTGTATTTCAATAACAATTTTGGCCGCTCCTCAAAGCTTAAAAATGCTTGAAGCGCTACTACTTCGAATTGTATTCTGCAATTACAATTTTATACGTTCAGGCAAGGCGGTTCCCATGCACATATGCGTACATGGTAAAGATACTTTTCTGACACCGAATCACTGAGGAACCGGTTTAGGGCAAACCCCGTTAAAACTCATCATTTCCCCGTCAAAATCGACTGCTAGGAAACGATGGGGGTCCCATATCGCTAAGGGCTATTTTCGCTAAAACTCACGATATACTTTGGATAGACGCTGGATTAACTTGTCCTCATATTCAAGACCTCGTATGAGTTGCAGTGCTTGACAACGTGGATTCGTAAAAGGGTTTTTAATTTTGAAAATTCCGAAGTTAAAGTGAAATTTTGTTATAGTTTATAAAATTTTGGTGTCGGGGCGACATTACGTCCCTGTGCAGCGACATTTACTACACCTTCTAAAATGACGCTCCTTGAGGAGTTATGAAAATTTTGCATAAAAATCGCTCCGTAGAGCGAAAATATGATTACAAATATTAAAAACCTCTTTCACGATATTTTTACGTGAAGCACGCTTTCATACGAAATATTTCCTAAGTCGGATTTTGTTACAACGTCGAAAAGTATACCGAGGGTTTTACCGTGTTCTTTAACACCCCCCTACTTTGGGTGAATCTTTTTGTGCAATGTTTGTTAAATTGGTATGATAAAAAATGGATCTTTGGATGGAGTCTCCCATGTGTTGCATTCGGTTATTTTCAGACCGGCCTATCTGAAACATAACATAGATGCAAATCTAAAATGGTAATATTTGTACATATATCGATGCGCATTCGATTGTATATTTGAACATTGTATCTCAAAATGGGATAAAAAAAGAAAAAATAAAAAATCATTAGATTTTTGTTGACATAACACAAATACTTTCGACGCACTTAACTTTCTTAGTGTTTTTCCACTAACTCTGGCTTGCATCTGCTCCTCCTCGTGTCTATTGCTTTTTGTCGATCACCTTCGGTGTCGAACTACCTTCTGGATCAGCTTAGGTGGTCCTTGGACTGCTTTGACTCCAGCTTAACAATGGCACTGCTCATTAATATGAAACAATATAAAACAGATTTTTTAGTAAATTATATTGGCTAAATGCTTATGGCTTTGTCCCGTCTGGGCATAAAGTGGAATCTGCGACCGATATCACATCGTCGTCTTTGAGAATAGGAACATAGAATTTTGTTGCCTTATGTTGATTGAAATGGTTTCCGTGTAATTAAAATCTCTTCTTAGGAGAAA
The DNA here is from genome assembly GCA_963675555.1 of Leptura quadrifasciata. Lineage (NCBI taxonomy): Eukaryota > Metazoa > Arthropoda > Insecta > Coleoptera > Cerambycidae > Leptura > Leptura quadrifasciata. Next base: position 71,332,582 of record OY776678.1, read on the forward strand.
TCTGCGACATAATCTGCATCCGTCGGATCGTTGCATCTGCCCATTCAGCAGACGTGGCGGCCTCTCGCCCTTGAGTTGCTAGACTCGTCTGAATCGCGCCCTTGCGTCAGAGTTGTCGTCTTTCCATGCCGTGCCAATGGAACATTTGTTAAGGCCCTTTGGGTCGGACTCTGCTTACAGATGTATGTTTGTTAACATATGAGGACTTTGAAAAAATTATAAAAATACCAACTCTGCCGGACACGGTCAGAGTTGCTGCAGTGAATTTTGAAGATTTATATGGTCGATACAATATCCTCAATATGGAAATAACTTGTAAAAAATGCATAAATAATACCAACTTTTGCCTGACGCGACAACAAGTCGTATGGAAATTTTGATATAAAATAAACCTAGCACTAAGTTAAAACTTAGCCTAGGTTGAAAAATATTATAAAAATATTATCGAATCTCCAGAACTTGAATCGGAATCCGAAGTAGAAACATGTCGTGGCGGTGCATGGATTTGGACTACAGTTTGCTCCGGCGGTGGAGGTTCTGTGGAATCGTCTGAGAGCGGGGAATCATTTCCATCGAGTGATGTTCCGCCTGGACTAGCATTTTCTTCATCTGAAGATTCGATTTCCAAATTATGCTCCTCTGGCGGGGCTGGTCTCAAATCATTTACATGTACTCTTGTTGTTACGTTTCCTTTTTGAACGAGATATACTTCGTCTGAAAACTTCTTCAAGATTCTGGTTGGGCCTGACCAAGACGGCGTGAAGGTATGTACCTTCCTTTTTCTTTTACTCATGACTTTATCTTCAACTTTAAAAACGACTGGAGTGACGGCCTCTTTTGGCGCGTACTTTTGTTTATAATTTTGTTGAGCTTGACGGGCTTCCTTAACTCGCTCATATCGTGGAAGCGTTTGTTGCTTAGCTCTTTCTTGTCTCCATGCATATAAATCCCATTCACCTTTTTCGGCTGGTTCATAGCCTAACACTATCATGCTAGGTGTTTGATTTGTAGCTGCATTTCTACGATTCCTCAAAATATATGCCATCTGATGCACGTAGCGATCCCATGTGTCGTTTGGCTTTTTGTATAATAAAGTATTTAAAATTTTCTTACATTCCTGAACCCGTCGTTCCACGGGGTTGGATTGTTGATGAAAAGCAGGAATGAGATATCGTTCAATTTCATTTCTTTCGCAGAATATAATATACCATTCCGAGTTGAAATGACCTCCGTTGTCGGAAATTATGACTCGAGGGACTCCGAATCTTGCAACTATCTCTTCGTCAATAAATTTGGCTATCGTTCTGCCACCGACCTGAATATATGCCTTTGCCTCTATCCACTTGCTAAATACGTCTTCAACGATAATCATATATCGATTTTCGGCGTCTTTGGTCCTCTGCAGTGGGCCAATTACGTCGACGCTCAAAGTTTCAAATGCATTCTGCAGTGCATGACTTCTAAGTGGGGCATTGGGTTGAGCTTGCCGTGTTTTTACTGATTGACATATCAGACAATCGTTTATATATTTGCCTACGATCCTGGCCATATTATTGAAATAGTATCTTTGTGCAATTTTTCTAAGAGTTTCGTCTCTCCCTGGATGACATGCTTCATCTCGATCGTGATAATAGTAAATCAATTCATTGATTTTCCTCTTTGGAACTACCAACTTTAAATTTCGATCTGTGTCTCTCATTAGTACATCGTAAATTTTTCATAAAAATAAGATCCGCTTCGGAACGTTGTTCCTGTTGAAATAGATCATTCCAACGGCGGATCTTGTCTTGTATATCTCTTGACCTCGATTGGGCCTGTACGATATCTTCGTATATTTCTGAATGTGTTAAAACAGAAATACGTTCTGGACACTTATAATTTGGTAGGAACATTCTTTCCTCTTCATCGTCGGTCTCGACATATTGATCTTGTGGATTTCGGCTGAGAAAATCGGCTAACAAGTTTTCTTTGCCTGGACAGTGTTCGATTTTAAATACATATTCTTGCAATAGCAATGACCATCGGATGAATTTGGTCTTATCGTCTTTGTGTTTATTCAACCAAAGTAACGCCCTGTTGTCTGTCTTAACCAAGAACGGTTTATCTGCTAAGTACATCTTGTACTTTTTTATATAATTCACCACAGCCAAGGCTTCCAGCTCGTTAATGTGATAACGTCTCTCTGCTGGAGATAACGTGTTGCTTGCATATGAGATAATATGCTTTTCGCCGTTGTCGCCTAATTGATAGAGTACTGCCGAAAGCCCTTGTAATGATGTATCTGTTGCAAAATGAACCGACGTGAAAAATCCGGACGATGGAATTCCAGCGGTCCGGATAATAAATTTTTAAGTTTCTGAAAAGCTGCATCGCATGCTTGAGTCCAATGAAAACGATATTCCTTCGATAGGAGTTTCGTTAATGGCTTTGTAATCATCGCAACATTTGGTAGATATTCTCTTACCCAGTTGCAAAGCCCTAAGAAACTCTGAAGCTGCTTTTTTGTGTTTGGTACAGGATAATTTTGAATTTGCAATACATGTTTTTCTAATGGACGAGAAGTATCAATTCTAATTGTGTGGCCTAAATATCGTATTTCATTTGTCGCTATTACACACTTTTCCGGTGACGCTTTTAGATTATGTAAACGTAGTCTTTCAAAGACCAACCTCAGGTGGGACATATGTTCCTTCACGTTTACGCTGTAAACGATTATATCATCTAAGCAGACTTTACAGAAATGGTGCAGGTAACCCGTTAAAACGTCCTTTGCCATGAATTTCTGAAAGGTACAGGGAGCTGTCTTAAGGCCGAAAGGCATGACATTAAATCTATAAGCTGCCCCATCAGGAGTAGTAAAAGTCGAAAAAGATTTTGATGCTTCATCGAGTGGTATTTGCCAATATCCGCTCTTGAGGTCCAACACAGTAAAAACTTTAGAATTGCCCAAGTCTTTGATGCTTTCATGTATTTTGGGTAATACGGAAGCTTCGTCTTCAGTTATTTCATTTAGATGACGATAGTCAATGCCAAAACGTGGTTTCTTATCGGGTCTTTTTATTATCACTGGAGGTGAACTGTATTGTGCAGTACTTGGTTCAATGACGCCAGCTTTCAGCATCTCTTCAATTTGATCGTACATAATTTTCTTAGTACATGGAGACGTTGGATATGGTCTGATATTGAAGGATTTTGAGTCTTTCACGACAATTTTGTGTTTAACAGTCACTGTGGTTGCTTGAGTCGGTTGCGCAGTGAACAAATCGACAAATTCTTCGAACAGCGGCTGTAGAAATTTGTCTTTAATAACAAGCTCTTCAGGAAGTTTTGCCTGCTGTCTCTCCCTTTCAGAAGCTTGATTCCAGAAGACGGTAATTCGTTCTTCCGTGCCGCCATATAGGCATTTTCGGCCATAATCATATGCGACATTATTCATGTATAAAAATGGTGATCCCAATATTACTGTTTCGTTTAAATTTTCGATTACTTGAAAATCAATTTCAAAAGAGGTACCTGAAATATTTACGTTCAATTTCGTCGTGCCAAGAGAGTCCACCATTTTATCTCCTCACGCCATAGTAAATGATCGACGTGTCGTGAGATTTTTAAAATTATCCAACAGCTTAGGATGGATAACGTTTCGTGTCGAGCCTGAATCAATCAGAGCGTTGACCGCATGTTCATTTATTAAAACCTTTATACTAGGCAAAGGGAACGCTTCGCTCATATAATTTATGGATTCCCGTGTCTTATGCATAGGAGTGTCGTAATGGTCATGAGTATCAGAATAAAAGTTTAATGTGCATTGCTGCCGCCTTGGTTCGGCCGTTGTGCTGGGGATCTTGCAGATTGACCCTGGCCTAGGTCTCTGGCCCCTTGAAAGTTTCCCGTTCCCCTGTTACGATGAGGATTGTTAGGACATTGGCTATGGAAATGCCACTGCACTGTGTTTGTGCAGTATCGGCACGGGGTTGCCGGTCGGTCGGGTACTCGGAATTTCCCCGATCCGCCATTGAAATTGTTTGATCGGCGGTCAGGAACATTCACTGATCTGCTCGAAAAATTGTTCATAAAAAAAGGACGACCAGGTGCTCTACCTGGACCGTCCTGACGGGAGACATCCTCTCGGAAATGCACCCTCGGTGCTGTTGGAGTTGGGCTTCCATTGCTCCTGATACTAGAATTTTGTCGACTCGAAGGTCCCGGCTCTTGATAGTAAGACGCGCGGGACATGCGTTGGTCGATGAGTTGGATTAGCGACGTCTGTTCGTCGGCTGAATCCCGTTCGACGTTAGTGGCCGCGGCTACTAACATCTCTGTGGATGAAATTAGGTTGCTTCTCAAGCGTGACCTAATCTCTGGACGCAGTTGGTCCATGATTATCCGAGCTCTGATGGCTTCGGATTTGAAGGGATCTATACGATTGAAAAGGCAGGTTTTCTTCGTGATAAACACTGCCGTGTCGTCTAAAGACGTTTGTTTTGTGGCATACAGTTGAGCAATAGCTCGTGACTGTATTTCGGATGAATTGAACCTTGTAAAAAATTTTTCCTTAAATAAGGTGTACGATGTCGTCAACGTCCGAAACTGTTTGGACCATCGTTGGGCGTCGCCCTTGAGTTGGCCAGTCACATTATGGAGGCGATCATAGTCGTGGCTTATGTGAACTCTGTCGAAATATTCCTCAATAATTTTTATAAAAGCTGCGGGATCTTCATGATCGAGGCCGTGAAACGTCACGTTCGGATATCTTTATCTCTCATGAGGCGTACAGGTCGACACGTTCTGTATCGCCTGCACGAAGCCCTCTGCCATTTTCATGAACATACTTTCCATTGAATTTGGATTTTGTGGCTGTGAAGCAGATAAATTTGGATTATTGACCTCTGGAAACAGTCTTTGTGGTTCTAACTCTCTAGAACTGTCGTCGACGAGAGGCACTGTGGCCCGCTCGTAGAAATCCCTTGGGGTCGACTCCTCGAAGTCTTCCGCCATAAAAAGAAATGGATTTGTTGGGTTTGAGGACGGCATGGTCCCTGCTCGGGCGCCATGTGAACGATTCATCTTTTGGAGTCTGATGGACTTTTAAGATATTTCAAAAGTGAATGTTAACGTTCACAAAATTTAGGGTTCAAGATGACTGTTTCAGGCGGAGAATAATATGAAAATTTATACTTACTGTTCGTTTATGCTTAACTGCTGCTCTAATGGTATCTATTGGACGTCGTAACACTATAAACCTAACACTGGATGTACCACACTTTCTTAAAATTATACCTGAAAGGGAATTTTGTTAGAAAACACAATTATAAGACAATATAAAGTTCAAAAATATATATTGATTCTTCAAAAATTTATGATTTTACAACTTTTAAGAAATATGTTTAACAAACACTAGTCTGACCCGTGTGCAACACATGGTGAGGAACGGAACGATTCATAATGTACCAACTACCATCCAAAATGCAGTTTTGTGAGCTAACGATTACACAAAAAGATTCAAGAAAAGTTCAATGTTTCTGAAATTTGGTGGGCTTTTGCTTGCCTGTTTAATTCACGTATTTGTATTTCAATATCAATTTTGGTCGCTCCTCAGAGCTTAAAAATGCTTGAAGCGCTACTACTTCGAATTGTATTCTGCAATTACAATTTTATACGTTCATTCAAGGCGGTTCCCATGCACATATGAGTACATGGTAAAGATACTTTTCTGACACCGAATCACTGAGGAACCGGTTTAGGGCAAACCCCGTTAAAACTGATCATTTCCCCGTCAAAATCGACTGCCAGGAAACGATGGGGGTCCCATGTCGCTAGGGGTATTTTCGCTAAAACTCTCGATTTACTTTGGATAGACGCTGGATTAACTTGTCCTCATATTCAAGACCTCGTATGAGTTGCAGTGCTTGACAACGTGGATTCGTAAAAGGGATTTTAATTTTGAAAATTCTGAAGTTAGACAAATTTTGTTATAGTTTATAAATTTTGGTGTCGGGGCGACATTACGTCCCTGTGCAGCGACATTTATTACACCTTCTAAAATGACGCTCCTTGAAGACTTATGAAAATTTTGCATAAAAATCGTTCCGTAGAGCGAAAATATGATTACAAATATTAAAAACCTCTTCCGCGATATTTTTATGTGAAGCACGCTTTTCATACGAAATATTTCCTAAGTCGGATTTTGTTACAACGTCGAAAAGTATACCGAGGGCTTTACCGTGTTCTTTAACATCCCCACTTCCTTCTCCCGAGAGCAAAGAATTTGCCCCCGAGATCCTGAACTGGCGCCCTGGCCTTCTTTACGTGGTCCAACCATGCCAACTTCCTGTCTACATGCACTCCCAAGTATTTCACACTCGAGCTCATGACAACTCTCACCCCATCCATACTGATCCTCGGATCACGAACTTCTCCGCGAGCAGGAATAAACATAGCCTCAGTTTTGGCTATATTGCACTCCAGCTTGTTCAATTTGGCCCAGCTCTTACATTCGCCCCACGCAAACTCCCAGCTACGTTCAAGGTCCCGCAACGAACAACCAGACAGTATAACTATCTGATCGTCCGCGTAGACCTGCACGTGGCCACCCTTTTCCCGGACTTCCTGCATGCGATCAAACCAACCTTCCATGACTAAGAGCCACAGGACCGGACCCAGACTGGAGCCCTGCGGACAGCCCACATCCGAATCCCATTCCCTTCCTTCCACGCAAACCTTTCGGTCCATCATGAAACTCTTTGCAATTCGCACTAGCCCCTCATTCACCCCTGTCATTCCCAGGTTCTTGACCACGGATGGTCCGCAAGCCGACCCGAACGCGTTCATAAGATCCAGAGCGACAACGAGAGAGTGCAACCCATCCCTCTTATTACCTCGTAAAACACCCACCATGTCTCCCATGGCCACGACGCAGCTTCTGCCACCCCTAAAACCGTACTGGTTTCCATCAAACCCCTCTCGATTCGAGGGAGTGAGTGATCCTCCCCGCTACCAAACGGTCGAGAACCTTCCCGGCCGCTGATAGCAGCGATATCGGTCTCAGACTCCCTCCACTCTTGGGTATCCAAACGACTTCCGCTCTTTTCCACTCCTTGGGGAAGATTCCCACCCTCAAACACTCGTCCACAACACTCTTCCAATCATCCCAACGACATTCATTACGTGTCCCATGACTTCATTCGGAATGCCGTCCTCGCACGGTGCCTTGCCGACGCTCATCCCACCAATCACTCCTGCCAATTCATTCTTGGTGACGGCAAAGTCATCATACCTGTCGCCCACCCTGTCCTCTTCTCATTCCCGTCTCATTTCCCTTTGTTGTTCGACGTCCAACACACAGGAATCCACTGGAAAATATAGCCTTACGAGCTCGTCGTAAGTCTCGTCCAGGTCCCCTGTGTACGTACCGTCTGTCCGTCGCATGTTACTCTTCACATCCCTCTCTCCTCCCTTCACCCACCTCCTGCAAATATCCCAGACCTTATCACCCATCCTTTCCAGTTCTGTTTCCATCACCCGAAATCTTGCCTCTTTAATTTTCTTTTTGTAAACATCCTAATACCCAGATAAATTTCCCTCAAAGCCATCCGCTCGTCTCCCCTAGCCTCCTGGAAACGTTTTCGCGCCCTCCCCGCCCTGCGCTTCTCTACTGCCAAATCGTCATTCCACCAATTTTGTTCTTCGCGATAAGCCCTGCGACGTTTCCTTAATTTTGCTACACAAGCCTGCTCCCCGGCGCTCTGTAGACAAGCACTCTTGCCCTCCGTGTCTGTAGGTCCGGTGCATGTTCTGCCCAGATTTGGCCCAATGTCGTCTCAAAATCTGTCCAGTCGACGCCTTTCACCTGGTACCTCCATCTTCCCCTTACCTTGGCTACATCGCCCACGTCCACAGCGAAAACGATGTACCGGTGATCACTCAAAGTGTCCTCATCCACATCCACACTTTTATCAGACACCCTTACATCTTTGCTCATCACGAGATCCGGCCAGCTCACGCCCCTGGTGGAGCAGAAACTGGGCGGATCCGCCGGGTCATTTTCAATTCTCCATCCATTCATCACCGTCCATTCGTGAATCTCTTCACCTCTGGCATCCGTCAGTCTTCCACCCCAAGCCACATTCTTTCCATTGAAATCACCCGCCACAATCACTCTTTCGGTCCTGCCGCGAAGCCATTCAGACGAGCCCCCGAACCAGGAAACGGGATTCCCCACGTCCGGAGGCTCATCATAAACGTTCACGAACAGGACGTTCCTCCTCTTCTTTGCTTCGAGCTCTACCGCCACAACGTTCCCGCTGTAACAGTCCCTTCTCAGCCACACCTTCCCTAACCCCCTTCGTACCAAGGTCAAGACCTTCATACATGCACCATTCATTCCGAAAGACTCGAAGCCGAATAGCGACTTAAAAGCGTCGTACGGCTCCTGTATCATCCCTATATCGAATCCCTCCCGTTTAATTTTGTCTAGGGCCAGTACCGTCGCCTCTTTGCCTCGACCCACATTCACAGTCAGGACCTTAATTCCTGCCAGTGTAATTGATGCGATTCCTGGATCGCTCCAAGATCCGCACCATGGCAGGACAGTCCTGGTTCTTGGCACTGTGATTGCCGAATTTACCAAACACCCTCCAGCAGTTCACACACCTAGTCTCGGTCTTGTGGCATTCAATACCGTCATGGTCTCTCGCACAGTTGTGACAGGTAGTCCTGTCTTTACAGTATTTGGTCACATGACCAAATCTACAGCACCTGTAGCACATCGCTAGGGCCAGGTACTCCTCCACATAGAACCGCTCACAGTCAATTTCGACCTTTCCCTTCTTCACCAGAACTTTAAATGTGTTAAGGTCCAATCGCAAGACTACATTTTCTTTCCATGCATTCCTGCATGTAACACGCTTCACAATCCGGATATCCTCGATTTTCAAATTGCCCAACTCCTCTGTGCCCCTTATTAATTCCCCCAAAAAGACGCCATCGGGCATTCCCCTCTCCACCCCCGAGACAACTAACATCGGCCCCGCCGATTTTTGTTCCCTAATTTCAAGTGTCTTGTTTTTGCCTAGAGTTTCCCTAAATCCTTTTCCTTAGTGCTGGACACTATTACGACCCTTTCTTGTTCCCTTGTCGAGGGTGGAGTTTTCCAACCCCCTTCCCCGGTCACCACTACGCGCCCCTCTATTCTGTCTCCTAAACCCTCATTTGCATCATTACCATTCATTCTCAACTTACCCCCTCTTTAAACCTCAGCATAGGTTCTACGCTGACTCCTGGTCCTCGGTACTTGTACAAACTCCCCGCTGTCCGTCGTATCCCCCAAGTCCTGAACCATTCTCCTCCCAGACGCCTTCACTTCCACTCTCTTCACAACCCCACTATCCGCTCTTCTTGTTGCCGCCAGCTGCCCTTTAAGTTCCTTCACCTCATCTTCCAAATCTCTAATCGTATTTCCCGTAGCCATTTCCCTCCTCAAAATATCCATCATCTCCCTCTGTATTTTCTCTACCGCTTCCCTAACCGCTATCTGGCCAGTCCTAGTCACGCTGATTTTCCCATTGATCTCCTTACTAATACTATCCACAATCTTTATTAACTCTACAATCTTCGTCCTATCCACGTCCCTGCCTCTTCTTTTCTTACTACTAGCCCCTGCCGCCGTTTTGCCATCAACCGCTCGCACCAACTCTCGTCTCGATCACATCCTTCTTCTTCTTTACGTCTGCCTCCATCACATCGCCAACTTCACCACTCAATCTCTTTCTGCTCGTTCTCTTCTTCTTCATTACCATATCACCTTCGCTGCTAGTTATCCCATCCATGCTCATAAATTCCTCCTCCATATCAGCGTCCTCCATCATTTCTGCAACTGCCTTTCTCGACAGCCGCCCTGCAACCTCACTTTCGGCCTTCGTCTGTCGGCTGTCAAAAGTGACAGCTGTCAAATTTCTCTCCTCCCACGAAACCTGCTGACAGGTGACAGCTGTCAAAGTGACAGTTGCCAACTGGTGTCTGACACTGACAGGTGTCAAAAGGGTACCTGTCGTTACCCCTGGTTACCAACTCTTGTGTCCCTCCGGAGCACCACAACACGAGGTTTCTTTTTTTTGACGAGGAGGGGAAATCCTCATGGGCTCCCAACCTGAGCTGGGTCAGTGTCAGACTCTTACTGACTAAAACCCCTCCCCACAGGGTCGTCTGTAACACTCCGAGGGCACTGCAGCCTCTTGGGCTTATTGTGCACTCCCTGTTCCGATTTACACTGCCCATTTTAGTACTCTTGTGCCACTGATAAGGTGATACAGGTCTGAGAATGGGCGAGTTTTAAAGCTTTGCGGGTCTGTTTGTGTTTGCCCGTAAATATTGTATCTTCTGCGGGCCAATGCCTCACATTCATATATGATATGGTCTACTGTCTCTGGTACCTTGCCACATAATCTGCAGTCAAGGTCGCCATCGAACTTGCCAATTCTGTGCAGGTGCTTCTTAACAGGAAAATGTCCCGTCAAGAGGCCTGTTATAATTCTCAACTGTAACCTGTTCTTTGGGAGCAGTTCTGCAGTTTGTTTTGGGCATGGTCCTTCAATGAGTGTTTTCCCATGTCGATTGCCTGGTATGTTCCTCCAGTAATAATTGTGTTTATTCCTGACCCTGTCTTTAATTACCCCTCTAGCTGAGCATTTGGTAATACCCAGCACGGGTTCTGGGCCATAGAATGTGGTTTACCTTATCCATCACTAATAACACCAAATACCACTAGAAAAGATTTTTCCGGAAAACTTTCTGGGGCCCAACTTTGCTTCTCTCACGCTTTTTAGGGCTCTCCCCCGACGTGACTCCCCTATAAACACTTGAAAACTAACCTCACTTTAAAGGGCAATTTGAAGCACGTCTGTACAGTACAGAGATCAAACGTGTACTAGTGGGTAGGGACAAGAGTTTCGGTTTTGGCCGAAGCCGGCCCTCACACCTTGCGGTTTTGGGCTAAGTGGGTAGGGACAAGAATTTATTTTTAAGGCCGAAGCCAGCCCACCCACCTTACGGTTTTGGGCGAATGCTTGCACATACCGACTATGTGGCAAAACCACTCTCAAGAAAACCCCTACCCACTAACTGGCAGAAGCACCGTCAAGGAAACACCTACCAGAACCGCACTCCAAAAACTAGCGGTTCCAGAACTTTATTAAACAACCCAAACAAGAACATTATGCAAAAGCAAAAACTGAACCAAAATGTGTATAAAACAAGAACCGAACGAGTATATAAAACAAATTAAGCGTGTATAAAAAGAAATCAGAAATATGTATAAAACAGAAACAAGAACAAAAGCCAAACGAATATTTAAACAATAATAAAACATACCTATTGCAATGGGTGCCGCGCAATACCGGATCGTCCCCAACATTAAATTTTGTTCCCGAAATCAACTAACCACCCCCCCCTTCCACTATTAACTTTGCCCAGTCCTGAATCAAACTCCATTGTTCCGTCTTAATAAGGATAGTGGCCCCTTCCAACACCCTCCTTGCCTCTCGTCGCTCAACCAGAGTGCAACGAAGAACCGCATGTTGTACGGTTTCTTCCTCTTCCCCACATTCACACCTGTCATCTCCATCATTCCCGTTGAGTCTGAATCGACTCAAGTAGGCATTGAAGTCGCCATGACCCGTGGCCAACTGAGTCAGCTCATGACTCAACTCAGCCCCCTCCCTATTCACTGTACCCCACATTCCAAAAAGCCATCTCCCCGTTCCACCATTCACCCACAAATCCTGCCACTCCCTATCCTCCCACTCCTTCCTCCAGCGTTTAATAGTCAATGTTGAGACCCCTTCAACCACCTCCGCAGCTCCCTCTCCATTTCTTTCGGTCATTACGCGCCTACACTCCCTATCGGCGATTCGTATGCCGTCAGTATTCCTTCTCCTCCAGGCTACTATGATTTTCTGCCACCCCTAAAGCCAAACTGACTTTCGTCCAACGCCCTCCTCGATTCGAGGGAGTGGGAGATCCTCCCTGCCACCAAACGGTCGAGAACCTTCCCGGCCGCCGATAGCAAAGATATGGGCCTCAAACTCCCCCCACTCTTTGGTATCCAGACAATCTCCGCTCTCTTCCATACCTTGGGGAAAAGTCCCACCCTTAAACATTCATCAATCACATTCCGCCAGCCATCCGCCACAACATTCAGTACGTGCCTCATAACTTCATTCGGAATACCGTCCTCACCCGGAGCTTTACCGACGCTCATCCCCTCAATCACTCTCACCATTTCACTCTTGGTGACGGCGAAGTCATCATACAGGTCCCCAACCCTGTCCTCTTCCCACTCCCGTCTCAATTCGGTCTGTCTCCCAGCGTCCGACATGCAGGAATCAACCGGAAAGTACTGCCGTACGAGCTCGTCGTAGGTACTGTCCAAGTCGCCCGTGTAAGTCCCGCCCGTCCTCCTCATATTCCCTTTAACTCCCCTCTTCCCACCTTTCACCCATCTGTTACAAACCTCCCAGACCTTATCCCTCATTCTTTCTAATTCCAGTTCCATTGCTCGAAATTTCGCTTCCTTAATCTTTTTCTTATAACCGTTTCTAATATTGATGTATATTTCCCTAAATTCCGCCCTCTCGTCCCCCCTAGCGTCCTGGAAACGTTTACGCGCCCTCCCCGCCGTACGCTTCTCTATTGCCAAATCATTATTCCATATTCAATTTTGCTCTTCGCGAAAAAGCCTCCGACGTTTCCTCAATTTTGCCCGACAAACTTCCTCAACGGCACCCTGCAGAAGAGCACTCTTGCCCTCTGCGCTCAGGTCTCCCAGACTCGGCACACGCTCTGCCCAAATTTGGCCCAATGTCGCCTCAAAGTCTCTCCAGTCCGCGCCTTTCACTTGGTACCGCCATCTTCCCTTGCCCTTTTCAACATCACCGACGTCTACAGCGAAAGCAACGTACCGATGGTCACTCAAGGTGTCCTCGTCCACATCCACACTCCTATCAGTCACCCTTACACCTTTACTCATCACGAGATCCGGCCAGCTCTCGCCCCGCGAGGAGCAGAAACTAGGCGGATCCGCCGGGTCGTTCTCAATGCGCCAGCCATGCATCACCGTCCATTCGAGAATCTCTTCTCCTCTTGCATCCGTCAATCGTCCACCCCAAGCCACATTCTTTCCATTAAGATCGCCCGCCACAATCACTCTTTCGGTCCTGCCGCGAAGCCATTCAGACAAGTCCCGGAAACGAGAAACAGAATTTCTCGCATCCGGAGGCTCATCGTAAACGTTCACGAACAGGACGTTCCTCCTCCTCCTCTCCTTTACCTCGAGTTCCACCGCCACAGCACTTCCGCTGCAACAGTCTCGCCTCAACCACACTCTCCCTAGCCCTCTTCGTACCAAGGTCAAGGCTTTCATGCGTTCGTCTCCATCCACACAAAACGAGTCATACCCCAAAAGCGACCTATATGCGTGATACGGCTCCTGGATTAACCCTATATCAAAGCCCTTCCGTTTAATTTTGTCCAGCGCCAGTACCGTCGCTTCCCGACCACGTCCCGTGTTAATCGACAGGACCTTAATTCCGACCATTATAATCGATGCGGCTCCTAGATTTCTCCAAGATCCGCACCATGGCCGGACAGTCCTGACGACGAGCACTGTGGTTTCCGTACTTGCCGTACACAACGAGTTTCCTCTTTCTTACAGTCTCGTCCGTCATGGTCACCCGCACAATTGTGACAGGCGGTTTTGTCCTTACAGAAAGTAGCAGTATGTCCAAATCTGCAACACCTGTAACACATGGCCAGACCCAAGTGCTCCTCGCAGTCAATTTCTACTTTTCCCAATTTAACCAAAGTTCTAAAGACGTTCAAGTCGTCCAACCGCAAGACGACGTTCTCCTTCCAGGCGTTCCTGCAAGTCATCCGCTTTACGATCTTGATTTTGTCGGTCGCAATGTTTTTCAAAGTCTCAGTCCCCCTTTTAATCTTTCCCAAAAAATCCTCATCTCCCATGCCTTTCTCCACCCCCGACACCCCGATTTTCGTTCCCTGACTTCTAAATTTTTATCCCGTCCCAAAGTTTCTTTTAATTTTAACTGTTGTTCCAAATTTTTCGACACAATGACCAATTTCCCATCTTTAATTGTTCTTACACCCCGTGGTGGACCTCCAATTTCCTTCACATTAATGGATTTGGCTAGCTCTGCAGCTAGCTTCCTCGCATCTTTTTCCTTTGCGCTAGTCACAATGACTGCCCTTTCCTGTGCTCGTGACGAGGGTGGAGTTTTCCATCCCCCTTCCCCAGTAACCACTACCCGTCCCTCTATCCTGTTCCCTAAATTTTCTTTCATACTGCCATTCACACTCAACTTACCCCCTCCGGAGACCTCAGCATAGCTTCTACGCTGCCTCCTGGTCCTCGGTATTTCCACAAATTTGCCACTGTCCGTCGTCTCCCCCAAGTCTTGGGCCATCCTCCTCCCAGATGCCCTCAGCTCTGCCCTCCTCACAACGTTCCCCACACTTCTCGCTGCCAGCTGCCCTTTCAACTCTTTAACTTCATCTTCTAGGTCCCTTATCATATTTCCCGTTGCCATCTCCTTTCTCAGTATGTCCATCATCTCCTTCTGAATGTTTCCAACCGCATCTCTTACTGCTATCTGGCCTACCCTGTTTACGCTAATCTTCCCGTTGATTTCTTTACTGATCGCCTCTACAATTTTGCCCAGCTCCGTCTCTACTATTCTCGTTCTATCCACATCATCCCTATCCCTTCTTCTTTTATTAGACCCCGCCCCCTCTCTCTTCTCTTTTCTCTTGCTCATCACTGCCACATCAACTTTTTCTACCTTCGTCTTCATTCCCGCAACTCCTTCTCTCAAAACCTCTGCCTTTCTTACTTCCACCTCCTTCTTCTTCTTTGCACAGACTTCCCTCGTACTCATTCCACTTCCTCCTGCTTCTCCACTCAGTCTTTTCCTGCTCTCTCTCACCACCTGCATCGCCCTTTTCGCCATCTACTCACTCTCGCTACTTGTAATACTACAAAAACTGTCTTCCCCCCTCCATGCTCTCCTCCATTGATTCCATAGTAACTGTCATATGTGACAGCTCTGTCCCCACTTCTCGTCTGTGTGCGTTTCCTTGGCACCTGTCACTGTGACACCTGTCACTTTTTCTCCCCTCCCGAAAATTACCTGACAGGTGACAGCTGTCAAGTTGACAGTTGTCAAACTGCAGTCGGACTTTGACAGCTGTCAAAGTACCTGCTGTCGTCAAGGACGACCTCTTCGGACCTACCAGCCCTCCGGCACACCACACAACACAAACACTACACAGTACTCAAAAACTCCGAATTTCCGGATGAATCCGGGAAAATTCTTTGTGGGGCCCAACTGTTCCCCTCTTTCGCTTGTCAGGGCTGTCCTCTGACGTGATTCCCTTTTTTTCACTGAAGTGCTAACCTTACTTTTAGGAGCTATGCGAAACACGTCTACACTGTACAGATATTAAACGCGTACTTCTAGGTAGGGACAAGAATTCATTTTCCGGCCGAGGCCTGCCCACCTACCTTTCGGTTTTAGGCGAATGCTTAACCATACCGACTATCTGGCAGAAGCACTGTCAAGAAAACCCCTACCAGCACCGCACTCCAAAAATTAGCGGTTCCAGAACTTTAATTGAAAACCAAACAACAATAGTGTATAACAACTAGCAATAGCAAAACCAAAAGTGTATAAGGTGAACAATATGAAGAACCGAAACAAGTGTATAAGGTGAACAATTATCAAAACGTGTATAAGAACAATAACGAGAACAATAACAACAGGTATAATAACAACAACAATAACAGGCCGATTTGTAATGGGTGCCGCGCAATACTAGATCGTCCCCGGCACCCCAACTATAAATTTTGTTACCGAAATCATCTAATCACCCCCATCCACTATCAATTTTGCCCAGTCCAAAACCAAACTCCACTTATCTTTTGCCAAATCCCCCAGTCTGGGAGGATAGTGGCCCAGACTCCTTTCCAATACCCTTCTGGCCTCTCGCCTCCCCACAAGGGAGCAGCGAAGAACCGCATGCTGTACGGTTTCTTCCTCCTCCCCACATTCACACACATTCCCATCATTCCCGTTGAGCCCGAACCGACTCAGGTAGGCCTTAAAGTCACCATGACCGGTGGCCACCTGAGTCAGCTCATGGCTCAACTCAGCCCCCTCCCTATTTACCCTTTCCCACATTCCAAATAACCACCTTCCTGTTCCTCCATTCATCCACAAATTTTGCCAACCTTCTTCTTCCCTCTCCCTCCTCCATTTTTTCACTGTTAATTTTGAAACTCCCTCCACTACCTCCGCGGCTCCCTCTCCATTTTCTTCGGTCAGCACACGCCTACATTCCCTATCCACGAGTCTTATCCCGTCAGTCGTTCTTCTCCTCCAGGCTACTATGATTTCGTAACCTCTTTCCAAACTATTAGCTATTTCCTTTTGAATTTCGTTTATAACCCTCCATTTGTTATCAAAATTTCTAATCTGCTGAACGACTTGAGCAGAATCCGTCAAAACCTTTACCACCCTTAAGTTGCCTCTGGCCTGGAGGCCCTTCTGTAAACCTTGCCAAACAGCCCACCCCTCCAACTCCATACTTCCCATATCACAGACAATTTTGCTCCCACCGCGAACTAATTCTTCCCCCCTTGCCGACACCACCCACGCATACGCCTTCTCATTCACACCTCGAACCGCAGCGTCTGTCCAAACCACCACCGCTCGTCCTCCTGACCTTCATCAGGCACGTACCCTCTCACACTCGGATGGATCCTCTCCCCAACATTCAAGCTCCTCACCAGGTTGCCCCAGTTCAGATGGCTCTCATACCTGACCCTGGCCTGAACCTCAAGAGGCACACAGCCGACCAACACCGACAAAGCCGCTGTTGGCGCCGTGCTATATGCCTTCGTGATTGCTCTCAGGTAGGGCCGCTCAATCGCCCTAAGCTGCTTGACTACCCTCGAGTCTCGAGCTCTTTCCCCCCACAGTTCTGCACCATAAAGCACCATGGGACACACCACCCTTTCATAAATCGCCTTCAGCACTCTCTTGCTGTTTCCCCACTTCCTTCTCCCGAGAGCAAAGAATTTGCCCCCGAGATCCTGAACTCGCGCCCTGGCCTTCTTGACGTGGTCCAACCATGCCAACTTCCTGTCTACATGCACTCCCAAGTATTTCACACTTGAGCTCATGACGACTCTCACACCATCCATACTGATCCTCGGATCACGAACTTCCCCACGAGCCGGGATAAACATAGCCTCAGTTTTGGCTATGTTATACTCCAGCTTGTTCAATTTGGCCCAACTCTTACATTCGCCCCACGCAAATTCCCAGCCACGTTCCAGGTCCCGCAACGAACGACCAGACAGTATAACTATCTGATCATCCGCGTAGGCCTGCACGTGACCACCCCTTTCCCGGACTTCCCGCATACTTTCAAACCAACCTTCCATGACTAAGAGCCACAGGACCGGACCCAGACTGGAGCCTTGCGGACAGCCCACGTCCGAATCCCATTCTCTTCCTTCCACGCAAACCTTTCGGTCCATCATGAAACTCTTTGCCATTCGCACTAGCCCCTCATTCACCCCTCTCATTCTCAGGTTCTTGACCACGGACGGTCCCCAAGCCGACAACAAGAGAGTGTAACCCATCCCTCTTGTTCCCTCTTAAAGCCCCCACCATGTCTCCCATGGCCATGACGCAGCTTCTGCCACCCCTAAAACCATACTGGTTTCCACTGGGAGTGTGTGATCCTCCCCGCTACCAAACGGTCGAGAACCTTCCCGGCCGCCGATAGCAGCGATATCGGTCTCAGACTCCCTCCACTCTTGGGTATCCAAACGACCTCCGCTCTCTTCCACACCTTGGGGAAGATTCCCACCCTCAAACATCCGTCCACAACACTCTTCCAGTCATCCCCCACGACATTCATTACGTGCCCCATGACTTCATTCGGAATGCCGTCCTCGCCCGGTGCCTTGCCGACGCTCATCCCACCAATCACTCCATTCAGTTCACTCTTGGTGGCGGCAAGGTCATCATACCTGTCGCCCACCCTGTCCTCTTCCCATTCCCGTCTCATTTCCCTCTGTTGATCGACGTCCAACGCACAGGAATCCACTGGAAAATACAGCCTTACGAGCTCGTCGTAAGTCTCGTCCAGGTCCCCTGTGTAAGTACCGTCTGTCCGTCGCATGTTACCCTTCACATCCCTTTTTCCCCCCTTCACCCACCTTCTGCAAATATCCCAGACCTTATCACCCATCCTCTCCAGTTCTGTTTCCATCACCCGAAATTTAGCTTCCTTGATTTTCTTTTTGTATACATTCCTAATTCCCAAATAAGTTTCCCTCAAAGCCGCCCGCTCGTCCCCCCTGGCCTCCTGGAAACGTTTTCGCGCCCTCCCCGCCCTACGCTTCTGTACTGCCAAATCGTCATTCCACCAATTTTGTTCTTCGCGGTAAGCCCTACGACGTTTCCTTAATTTAGCTACACAAGCCTGCTCCACGGCGCTCTGCAGACAAGCACTCTTGCCCTCCGTGTCCAGACCCTGTAGGTTCGGTGCATGTTCTGCCCAGATTTGCCCCAATGTTATCTCAAAATCTGTCCAGTCGACGCCTTTTACCTGGTACCTCCACCTTCCCCTTACCTTGGCTACATCTCGGGTTGACACTTGACAGCTGTCAGTGACTTGTCAAAAAGTCTTGGACAAACCTTCGAGGACTTATGTCCTTTGGCCTGCGGATGGGGCCCTCCGGCTCCCTGCACTCTTCGAATCCCGAAAAACCCGAAAAATTTTTTCGAAAATGGGGCCCAACTGTTCCCCTCTTTTCGGTACTCGTGGGCTTTGCCCCTGGCGTGACCCCTTTATTCTCGGGAATTATAACCACACTTTTTGTTAGCTCCGTGAACACGTCTACTCGCTTTAATGGTCACGGATGTACTCTCTAGGTAGGGACAAGAATTCATTTTCCGGCCGAAGCCACCCCACCTATCTTTCGGTTTTAGGCGAATGCTTTACCACACCAACTAACTGGCAGAAGCACCGTCAAGGAAACCCCTACCAGCACCGCGCTCCAAAAACTAGCGGTTCCAAAATTTAATAAAAACCAAAACAAGTATAAAAATTAGCAAAAGCAAAACCAACAGTGTATAAGATGAACAAAAGAACCGAAACAAGTGTATAAAATAAACGATTACCAATATGGGTATAAGAATAACAACAAAATAATAACAATAACAACAATAAGGCCGATTTGTAATGAGTGCCGCGCAATGCCAGATCGTCCCCGGCACCCCAACATTAAATTTTGTTCCCGAAATCAACTAATTACCCCCTTCCACTATCAATTTTGCCCATTCCAAAATCCGCGACCAACCATCGTCTGCCACCTCTCCCAGTCTGGGAGGATTGTGGCCCAATGCCAACTGTAGCGCCCTCCGGGCCTCTCGCCTTCCCACCAGGCTGCAGCGAAGAACCGCATGCTGTACGGTCTCCGCTTCCTCTCCACATTCACACTCATCCCCATTCTCTCCGTTGAACCTGAACCGACTCAAGTAGGCCCGGAAACCACCATGTCCGGTGGCCACCTGAGTCAGCTCATGACTCAACTCCGCACCCTTTCTATTTACCCTCATCCTCCCAGTCACTCCAATCTCCCATGCACTCTGCCAAGCCCTATCTTCCCACTCCCTCCTCCATTTCTTTACAAATAATTTAGAAACCCCTAATACAACCTCCGCGTCTCCCTCTCCTTCATTTCCTGTCAAGATCCGTCGGCACTCCCTATCCACTAATCGAATTCCGTCCGTCGTCCGTCTCCTCCAGGCCACAATAATTTTGACGTCCCTTTCCAAAGCGCTACATATTTCCTTTTGAATTTCATTTATAACCCACCACCTATTTTCAAAATTTCTAAACTGCTCTACTACCTGCAGAGAGTCCGTAAAAACCTTTACCACCCTTAGGTCTCCCCTGGCCTGGAGGGCCCTCAAAAGTCCTTTCCAAACAGCCCACCCCTCCAGTCCCATAATATCTATTTCACCAGTAATTTTGCTGCCCCCGCGAACTAAATCTTCCCCTTCTACCGCCACTGCCCACGCATACGCCTTTTCATTCTCCCTAACAGCAGCGTCGGTCCAGACAACCACTGCGCGTTCGGGTTCCTCCTGACCTTCATCAGGCATGCACCCTCTCACGCTCGGATGGACCCGTTCCCCGACATCCAACCGTCTCACCAGGTTGCCCCAGCTCGACGCACTCTCATACATGGCCCTTGCCTGAACCTCCAGAGGCACACAGCCGATCAACACCGACAAAGCCACTGTTGGCGCCGTGCTGTATGCCTTCGTGATGGCTCTCAGGTAGGGCCGCTCTATCGCCCTAAGCTGCCTGGCTATCCGAGAGTCTCGAGCCTTCTCTCCCCACAGCTCTGCGCCATAGAGAACCATGGGACACACCACCCTTTCGTATATAGTCTTCAGCACTCTCTTACTGTTTCCCCAATTCCTTCTCCCTAGGGCAAAGAATTTGCCCCCGAGATCCTGAACCCGGGCCCTGACCTTCTTAACATGCTCCAACCATGCCAACTTCCTGTCAACATACACACCCAAGTATTTCACACTTGAGCCCATGATGACTCCCACCCCGTCCATACTGATCCGTGGATCCCGGACCTCCCCACGAGCCGGAACAAACATAGCCTCAGTTTTGGCTATGTTGCACTCCAACTTGTTAAGTTTGGCCCAGCTCTTGCATTCCCCCCACGCAAATTCCCAACCACGCTCCAGGTCCCGCAACAAACGACCAGACAGAATGACTATCTGATCGTCCGCGTAGGCCTGCACGTGCCCCCCCCCGTTCCCTAACTTCCCGCATTCAGTCAAACTAGCCTTCCATGACTAAGAGCCATAGGATCGGACCCAGACTGGAGCCTTGCGGACAGCCCACATCCGAATCCCATTCCCTTCCTTCCACGCAAACCTTTCGGTCCATCATGAAACTCTTCACCATTCACACGAGTCCCTCATTCACCCCTTTCATTCGCAGGTTCTTGACCATGGACGGTGCCCAAGCCGATCCGAACGCGTTTCTAAGGTCCAAGGCGACAACAAGAGAGTGCTTCCCATCCCTCTTATTTGCCCTCAATACTCCCACCAAGTCTCCCATGGCCATGGCGCAGCTTCTGCCACCCCTGAAGCCGTACTGGCTTTCGTCCAACTTCCCCATCGATTCGAGGGAGTGTGAGATCCTCGCCGGTAACAGCCGGTCGAGAACTTTCCCGGCCGCCGATAGCAGCGATATGGGCCTCAGACTCCCCCCACTCTTGGGTATCCAGACAACCTCCGCTCGCTTCCATACTTTGGGGAAAAGCCTCACCCTTAGACATTCATCTATCACACTCCTCCAGTCATCAGCCACAACATTCTGTACATGCCTCATGACTTCATTCGGAATACCGTCCTGGCCAGGCGCCTTCCCGACGCTCATTCCCCCAATCACCCCGTCCATTTCACTCATGGTGACGGCAAAGTCATCATACCAGTAACCCACCCTGCCTTCCGCCCATTCCCGTCGCATACCCGTCTGCGTTTCGTCGTCCAATACACAGGAATCCACTGGAAAATATGTTCTTACGAGTTCGTCCAGGTCTCCCGTATATGTCCCGTCTGTCCTTCTAATGTTCCCCGTCACTCCTTTCCTTCCACTCTTAACCCATCGCTTACAAATTTCCCACACTTTATCGCCCATCCTCTCCAATTCCGTTTCCATCACCCGAAATTTAGCTTCCTTAATTTTCTTCTTATAATCGTTCCTGATGCGCAAATACACTTCCCTCAAATCCTCCCTCTCGTCTCCCCTAGCCTGCTGGAAACGTTTACGCGCCCTCCCCGCCCTGCGTTTCTCTAATGCCAAATCATCATTCCACCAATTTTGGTCTTCGCGAAATACCCTACGACGTTTCCTCAATTTAGCAGCACACGCCTGCTCCACGGTGCCCTGCAGACAAACACACTTGTCCTCAGTGCCCAGGTCCTGCAGGTTCGGCGCTTGGTCCGCCCAAATTTGGCCCAACGTCTCTTCAAATTCCGTCCAGTCTACACCCTTCACCTGGTACCTTCACCTTCCTTTCACTCGCTCCAGTTCCCCCACTTCCACAGCGAAAGTGACGTATCGGTGATCGCTCAAGGTATCCTCATCCACATCCACACGCCTTTCAGTCACCCTAACATCTTTGGTCATCACGAGATCCGGCCAGCTCTCGCCCCTGGTGGAGCAGAAACTGGGCGGATCCGCCGGGTCATTCTCAATACGCCATCCATGCATCATCGTCCAATCGAGAATTTCTTCTCCTCTTCCATCCGTCAACCTTCCACCCCAAGCCACATTCTTTCCATTGAGATCACCCGCCACAATCACTCTTTCGGTCCTGCCGCGAAGCCATTCAGACACGCCCCGGGAGCGAGAAACAGAATTCCTCGCGTCCGGAGGCTCATCATAAACGTTCACGAACAGGACGTTCCTCCTCCTCCTCTCCTTTACCTCAAGCTCCACCGCCACAGCACCCCCGCTGCAGCAGTCCCGTCTGAGCCACACCTTCCCCACCCCCTTACGTACCAGGGTCAGAGTCTTCATACATCCCGCATCCATACCGAAAGAGTCGTAACCTAGGAGCGACTTGTAGGCGTGGTACGGCTATTGTATCATCCCGATATCAAATCCCTCCCTTTTAATTTTGTCCAGAGCCAGTACCGTCGGTTCCCTGCCACGACCCGTATTTACCGTTATGGCTTTAAGCCCTACCATAATTGATGCGGTTCCTAGATTTCTCCAAGATCCGCATCATGGCGGGGCATTCCTGGTGACGAGCACCATGGTCGCCATAACGGCCAAACATCCTCCAACAATTCACACAACGCGTCGCGTCCTTCTGACACGTCTTGCCGTCATGTGATCCTGCACACCTGTGACAGGCAGTCTGCTCCTTGCAAAAGGTCGTCGTGTGACCGAACCTGCAGCATCTAAAGCACATGGCCAGCCCAAGGTATTCCTCTACGACGAAACGCTCGCACCCTATGTCTACCTTACTAATTTTAACCAGTATCTTAAATGTCTGCAAATCGTCAAAACGCAAGACCACATTCTCTTTCCATGCATTCCTGCATGTTATGCGTTTCACAATTCGTACTGTCTCCGTCGCGACACCATTCAAAGCATTAGTTCCCCTAATTAACGCGGTTACAAAATCCCCGTCAGATAGACCCCGGTCCACCCCCGACACGACCAACATAGGCCCCACCGACTTCCTCTCTCTTACTTCCAAGTTCTTCTTCCCCAGGCTTTCCTTAATTTTGACCTGTTGCTCTTGGTTTTTAGCTACTATGACTAGCTTACCGTCTCTGATTGTTCGAACCGCTTTTGGCGCCCCCCCCCAATCTCCTTAACGGTAATTCGGTAATCGTACTTCGTACTTTGAACGACAGCACTCGCACCGATCGGCCTGAAAGAAGAACTGCTCTAATAGATAGACAACTTCACCTACTCAATGTTGACGTTGCAGCTCTCAGCGAAACTCGATTTTTGGAGGAAGGCTCTCTCACAGAAAAGTACTACACCTTCTATTGGAAAGGTCTTCCCACCAACTCAAGAAGACAACATGGAGTAGGATTTGCCGTTCGGAATCAACTTGTATCCAACTTAACACAAGTACCACAAGGCTTATCCGAGCGTCTAATGCTGCTACGCTATGAGCTATCAGATGGCAACGCGGTAAATCTAATAAGCGCCTACGCTCCCACTCTGGATGCAAGTCACGAAACCAAGGAAAGCTTCTATCAACAGCTGGAAGAAACCCTCTGTAGAATACCTAAAACGGAACGACTCGTTATTCTTGGCGATTTTAACGCTAGAGTAGGGAGAGATGCAGACACCTGGCCAGGCATCATAGGCAAGAACCGTTTGGGCAACATGAACGCTAACGGTCAACTACTCCTAACTAAATGCGCCGAACATGATCTAGTTATAACAAACACCATTTTCCGACAAAAGGATAAATTTAAAGGCACCTGGCGTCACCCCAGATCAGGTCACTGGCATCTACTGGACTATGTTATCGTACGTAGGAAGCATCTCAAGGACGTCCAAATTACAAAGGCGCGCATTGATAGCGAATGTTGGACCGATCATCGTCCTGTTGTCTCTAAAATGAAAATTGTTATGAGACCCAAACACCGAAGAACTGAAGTAAAACGTAGACTCCGTCTCTGTATTAGTAAATTGCGTGACCAACAAACCGTCGAACAGCTAAAGCAAAAAGTTCAAGAGAATTTGAGTGCACTAGAAGAAACCAATTCTGTAGATGTCGCTGCTACCTGGACACAAATTAAAGACAGTTTAAAAAGTGCGAGTGAGGAAATTCTTGGCACTGCAGCAAGTAAAAAACAGGAGGATTGGTTCAATGATAATGAAGCTTTTATACAAGAACTTCTTGACCGCAAACATACTGCCTTCCAAAACGCTATCAACCACCCCAACGACTCATCAAAAGCAGAAGCTTTTACCCAATCTGAGTATGAAACGCAACGCGAAATCAGAAGAATAAAGAACGAGTGGTGGGCAAGCAAGACCAGAGAAATTCAAAGGTACGCCGATTCACACGACTACAGGAATTTCTTTCAAGGAGTAAAAGCAGTGTACGGCCCCAGTCGGAAAAATATGTGCCCTATTAAAGATTTAAATGGAAATCTCCTCAAAGAAGACCAGGAAATAAGAGCCCGATGGAAAGAACACTACTCTAACATTCTTAACCAGCAAAGTCAAGCCGATCACGATATTATAAATCTTATCCCTCAGTATGACACCTTCGAAGACTTAGATAAACCACTAACAACGGAAGAGATCTTAACCGCCATTGGGCAGCTAAAAAATAACAAATCTCCCGGTGCCGACTCACTCCCAGCTGAGATCTTTAAAGCTGTGTCGTCAGAGCTCATACCCTACCTCAAAAAACTGTTTGATGTCGTGTGGGAAAGTGGTCAAGCTCCGCAGGAGTTTCGTGATACACACGTGGAAATTACAGGGGTATAGCTCTCCTGGCTGTTGGAGGGAAGATACTCACTAAAGCGATGGCAAATAGGCTAACACCTGTTATGGAAAAGTCACTTCCTGAAACACAGAGTGGCTTTAGACCAAACCGAGGCACATCGGATTTAATCTTCACACTTAAACAGCTTCAAGAAAAAGCACTCGAACATCAACGAGAAATTCACATGGCCTTCATTGATTTAACCAAGGCGTTTGACTCGGTGGACAGGGAAGTGCTCTGGAAAATTATGTTCCGCTTAGGTATCCCTAGAAAATTTGTGGAAGTATGTCGCAGTCTACATACAAACAACAACGCCCAGGTTATGTATAATAATGAGGCAACCGAACCTTTCCAAACCCTCACTGGAGTTCGGCAGGGATGTGTCCTGGCACCCCTACTCTTTAATTTGTTTACCACTGCTCTAACAATTATTGTTGACAACAAACTGACAGTCAGAGGAATAGGACTCAGATACCGTTTTGATGGCGGTCTCTTTAACATAGGGCGCTTTAGAGCTTTCACGAAGACACGCACACGTTTCATTTGTGATCTCCAGTATGCGGATGACTGTGCACTTTTAGCCTCTACGCCGGAAGAGCTTCAAGAACTTTTAGATGTGTATGCCCAGAGCTATGATTCCTTGGGACTTAAAATCAACATTGGAAAGACTAAGATTATGTCAACTCCTCATCAAGTGAACCAAATAGACATTACACTTAACGGAAATTCTCTTGAAGTGGTGGATCAGTTCAATTACTTAGGCAACGTTGTTAATGACAAAGCAAACATGGACAGCGAGATTCGCAATAGAATTAACGCTGCATCTAGAGCACTCTGGGGACTTAGAGAGAGAGTATTTGACAACCACGACCTTGCTTTGTCAACGAAAATGGCTGTCTACAGAGCAGTTGTCATTCCAACACTGCTATATGGATGTGAAAGCTGGGTCACTTACCGCCGTCATGTGAAAGAATTAGAACGTTTTCAGCAAAGACACCTCAGAAGTATGATGAAAATCCGTTGGTTCCATCACATATCAAACGTGGAAGTACTCAGGAGAGCAAACAGCCTTCCAACTGAGGTGCTTATTTCAAGAGCACGCCTAAGATGGGCAGGTCACGTTCATCGTATGCATGATAACCGCCTTCCTAAATGTACACTTTATGGTGAATTGCTAAGCGGTAGAAGAAGGCGTGGCGGTCAACGAAAGAGGTTCAAAGACGCTCTCCATGAAAATCTAAAATCCTGCGGTATTGCAGACGAGCAATGGGAACAACTTGCAGCGGACAGAACCGAATGGCGAGGGGTTGTGGCCAGCTATCAAGGAAATGTTGCTGCAAGAAGGCCGAATCCAAGACCTAACCAGGTCTATGTTTGTCCTGACTGCGGTCGACATGTGCTCTCCCGAATTGGCCTCTATAGCCATAGTCGTGTGCACCGTAGATGAATGGGAATTACAATAGACTACACCTTTTACTTGTTTTTTATTGTACACAATTTATCGACTGTAACATTTTTATACTCGGACTCGAGTAACGGCTAATAATAATAATAATTAACGGTAATTACCTTGGCCAGGTCATTAGCCATCTTCCTAGCATTTTTCTCCCTTTTACTGGTGACCACAACCGCCATCTCCTCCTTTCGCGTCGAGGGTGGAGTTTTCCAACCCTCTTTGCCCGAAACCACCACCCTTCCCTCAATCCTATTATCATCGTTGCTCACACCTTTCGCTCCTTGCTTACCTAAAGAAGCGGAAACCTCAGCATAGCTCCTCCGCTGCTTCCTGGTCCGTTGTATCTTAACAGACTCCTCACTGTCAGTAGTACTATTATCTCCCCCTTGGGCCATCACCCTCCCAGACACCACCTCCCTACGTCGTGCGACACTCCTTTCCTTTTCCTTAACCACTAACTTCTCCGCTTCGTTAACCTTCTCCACCATCACCTTCATCGCTTTTTCCGTCGCCAATTCCTTCCTCAGCAAACCCAACATCTCCTTTTGTATTATATATACAGCCTCTCTCACCGCTATTTGATCCCCTTTCGTTACACTAATTTTTCCGTTTGCCTCCCGGCTCACCGATTCCATAATTCCTTCCAACTGCTTCTCCACCACTATCGTTCTGTCATCATTCTCCTGCTGTCTGTCCTCCACCATGTCCACCTCCTTTCGCACCGTCTCATCCTTTACCGCCTCCTTCTTCTTTTTCACTATCCCGCTACTAATCATCCCAGTCTCCCCACTTAGCCGCTTCTTCCCCGCCTTCCTCGGCGCCACTATGACCATCTTCTTTTCCATCGTTACCCTCTCGCTCCCGCTACTCATATAGTCCATGCTCAAGTAGCTTTCGTCCTCACCACTCGGACAACTGTCCGCGCCCGAAGGCTCCATCGCCGGTTTAAAAACTACTCTTACTTCCCGCCAACCACTTGTAATCTCTTTGCGGTCCTTTTTGTGACAGCTGTCACTCTGACAGATGTCAATTATTTGACGCCCCGCGGGACCCCTGACAGCTGTCAACCTGACAGTTGTCAAACTGAAGTCTGACCTTGACAGCTGTCAAAGTACCTGCTGTTGTCAAGGGGTGGAACCTCTTCGGACTTACCAGCCCTCCGACGCACCACGGCCCAAGCACACCCCACCAACCTCTATGCACTCCGAAACTCGGATAAATCCGGGAAGATTTTCCGCGGGGCCCAACTGTTCCCCTCTTTCGCTTTTACAGGACTCAACCCCCGACGTGACTCCCCTATTTATTGTGAAATCTAACCACACTTTTTAGAACTCTGAAAACGCGTCTATGCTGTACGGGTGTTAAACGCGTAGTTCTAGGTAGGGACAAGATACACTTTTAAGGCCAAGGCCAGCCCCCCCACCTTGCGGTTTTAGGTGCCTCTCAAACATACCCACTTGCTAGAAAACCACCGTCAAGAAAACCCCTTCCAACTCCACAACTCCAAAAATCAGCGGTTTAGACCCTTTATTGTATAAGAAGTGGCAAAAGCAAGAACAAGTAACATTTAAATCAGAACAAATCGCCATGGCAAAAGACCAGGTGTATATATGAAAGAAACAAAAGGTATAAAACAAGAAACACATAAAACAATAAAACATAAACAATTTGTAATGGGTGCCGCGCAATACCAGATCGTCCCCGGCACCCCAACCATAAATTTTGATCCCGAAATCATCTAATCACCCCCCTCAACTATTAATTTAGGCCATTCCTGAATAGCCGACCATTTGTCCTCACCCACTTCCCCCAGTCTGGGAGGATAGTGGCCCAGTTCCATCTCCAATGCCCTTCGGGCCTCTCGCCTCCCCGCCAGGCTACAGCGAAGAACCGCATGCTGTACGGTCTCCGCTTCTTCACCACACTCACATCCATCTCCTTCATCCCCATTGAGCCTGAACCGACTCAGGTAGGCCTTGAAGTCACCATGACCGGTGGCCACCTGAGTCAATTCATGACTCAACCCAGCTCCCCTCCTATTCACCCTTTGCCACATTTCATACAACCATCTCCCAGTCACACCATTATCCCACAATTCCTGCCAAACCTGGTCCTCCCGCTCCCTTCTCCACTTTTTCACAAATAATTTTGATACCCCCTCCACTACCTCCGCGATTCCCTCTCCATTTTCCGTCAGTATCCGTGCACACTCCCTATCAGCTAAACGTATTCCGTCCGTTGTCCGTCTCCTCCAGGCCACCACAATTTTGACGTCCCTTTCCAAACCATTAAATATTTCCTTTTGAATTTTATTAATAACCCACCACCTGTTTTCAAAATTTCTAACCTGCTCCACAACCTGTGCGGAGTCCGTGTAAACCTTTACCTCCCTGATGTCCCCCCTGACCCGGAGGGCTTGTTGTAGTCCTTTCCAAATGGCCCACCCCTCCAACTCCATGATGTCGATCTCATCTAGGTAGGGACAAGAATTCATTTTCCGGCCGAAGCCACCCCACCTACCTTTCGGTTTTAGGCGAATGCTTTACCATACCAACTAACTGGCAGAAGCACCGTCAAGGAAACCCCTACCAGCACCGCACTCCAAAAACTAGCGGTTCCAGAATTTAATAAAAACCAAAACAAGTATAAAATTAGCAAAAGCAAAACCAACAGTGTATAAGATGAACAAAAGAACCGAAACAAGTGTATAAAATAAACGGTTACCAATATGGGTATAAGAATAACAACAAAATAATAACAATGACAACAATAAGGCCGATTTGCAATGGGTGCCGCGCAATACCAGATCGTCCCCGGCACCCCAACATTAAATTTTGTTCCCGAAATCAACTATTCACCCCCTTCCACTATTAATTTTGCCCAGTCCTGAACATGTACCCACTTTTCCCTTGCCAACTCCCGCAGCCTGGGAGGATAGTGGCCCAGCTCCAGCTCTAAAACCCGCCGTGCCTCTCGCCTCCCGACAAGGGCGCAACGAAGGACCGCATGCTCGACGGTCTCCAATTCCTCCCCACATTCACATGTATCATCACCATCATTCCCGTTGAGTCTGAACCGACTCAGGTAGGCCTTAAAGTCACCATGACCGGTGGCCACCTGAGTCAGCTCATGACTCAACTCTGCCCCCTCCCTATTTACCAGTCCCCCACATTCCAAATAGCCACCTTCCTGTGCTTCCATTCGTCCATAAATTTTGCCAACCCGTATCTTCCCTCTCCCTCCTCCATTTTTTCACTGTTAATTTAGAAACCCCCTCCACTACCTCCGCGACTCCCTCTCCATCAACTTGGGCCAACACACGCCTGCATTCTCTATGCGCTATTTGTATCCCGTCAGTCGTCCTTCGCCTCCAGGCTACTATAATTTTGTACCCCCTCTCCAAACCATAGCTAATTTCCCTTTGAATTTCGTTTATTACCCACCAAGTATTCGCAAAATTTCTAACCTGCTGAACGATCTGTTCAGAGTCCGTAAAAACCTTTACCACCCTTAAGTCCCCCCTGACCTGGAGGCCCTTTTTAACCCCTCCAGCTCCATACTTCCCATGTCACAATTAATTTTGTTCCCACCGCGAGCTAATTCTTCCCCCCTTGCCGACACCACCCAAGCATACGCCATTCCATCCGCACCGCGGACTGCAGCGTCGGTCCAAATCACCACCGCCTGTCCGGGTTCCTCCTGACCTTCATCAGGCACGTACCCTCTCACACACGGATGAGTCTTCTCCCCGACATTCAATCCCCTCACCAGGTTGCCCCAGTTCAGGTGACTTTCATACCTGGCCCTAGCCTGAACCTCAAGAGGCACACAGCCGACCAACACCGACAGAGCCGCTGTTGGCGCCGTGCGGTATGCCTTCGTGATTGCTCTCAGGTAGGGCCGCTCGATAGCCCTAAGCTGTCTGACTACCCTCGAGTCTCGAGCTTTTTCCCCCCACAGTTCTGCGCCATAAAGCACCATGGGACACACCACCCTTTCAAAAATCGTCTTCAGCACTCTCTTGCTGTTTCCCCACTTCCTTCTCCCGAGAGCAAAGAATTTGCTCCCGAGATCCTGAACTCGCGCCCTGGCCTTCTTGACGTGCTCCAGCCAGGCCAACTTCCTGTCTACGTACACTCCCAGATACTTCACACTCGAGCCCATGACGACTCTCACCCCATCCATACTGATCCTAGGATCACGAATTTCCCCACGAGCCGGAATAAACATAGCCTCAGTTTTGGCTATGTTGTACTCCAGGTTGTTCAATTTAGCCCAACTCTTGCATTCACCCCACGCAAATTCCCAGCCACGTTCCAGGTCCCGCAACGAACGACCAGACAGTATTACTATCTGATCGTCCGCGTAGGCCTGGACGCGACCACCCCTTGCCCGGACTTCCCGCATGCACTCAAACCAGCCTTCGATCACCAAGAGCCACAGGATCGGACCCAGGCTGGAGCCTTGCGGACAGCCCACATCCGAATCCCATTCTCTCCCTTCCACGCAAACCTTTCGGTCCATCATGAAGCTCTTTGCCATTCGCACCAGTCCCTCATTCACCCCTCTCATTCTCAGGTTCTTGACCACGGATGGTGCCCAAGCCGACCCGAGCGCGTTCCTAAGGTCCAGGGCGACAACGAGAGAGTGCAACCCATCCCTCTTGTTTCCCCTTAAAACCCCAACAAAGTCTCCCATGGCCATGACGCAGCTCCTGCCACCCCTGAAGCCATATTGGCTGCCGTCAAACACCCCTCTCGATTCGAGGGAGTGAGTGATCCTCCCCGCTACCAAACGGTCGAGAATTTTCCCGGCCGCCGATAGCAGCGATATCGGTCTCAAACTCCCTCCACTCTTGGGTATCCAAACGACCTCCGCTCTCTTCCACACCTTGGGGAAAATTCCCATCTTCAGGCATTCGTCCACAACATCCTTCCACTCATCACCCACCACATTCATCACGTGTCTCATGACTTCATTCGGAATGCCGTCCTCGCCCGGTACCTTGCCGACGCTCATTCCGCCAATCACACCCTCCAATTCATTCTTGGTGACGACAAAGTCATCATACCTGTCGCCCATCATGTCTTCTTCCCATTCCCGTCTCATTTCCCTATGTCGTTCCACGTCTAACACACAGGAATCCACTGGAAAATACTGCCTTACGAGTTCGTCGTAAGTCTCGTCCAGGTCCCCTGTGTATGTACCGTCCGTCCGTCTCATGTTGCCCTTTACATCCCTCTTTCCACCCTTCACCCATCTCCTGCAAACCTCCCATACCTTAACCCCCATCCTCTCCAACTCTGTCTCCATCGCCCGAAATTTTGCCTCTTTAATTTTCTTTTTGTACCCATTTCTAATTTCCAAATAGGTCACCCTGAGAGCCACCCTCTCGTCTCCCCTAGCCTCTTGGAAACGTTTTCGCGCCCTCCCTGCCCGTCGTTTCTCTAATGCCAAATCGGCATTCCACCAATTTTGCTCTTCGCGATAGACCCTACGACGTTTCCTCAATCTTGCTACACAAGCCTGTTCTATGACACTTTGCAGACAAGCAGTCTTGCCTTCAGTGTCCAGATCCTGCAGGATCGGTGCGTGCGCTGCCCAAATTTGGCCCAGTCATTTCAAATTCTTCCCAGTCCACGCCTTTCACTTGGTACCTCCATCTTCCCCTTTCCTTGGCTACCTCCCCCATGTCCACAGCGAAACTGATGTACCGGTGATCACTCAAAGTGTCCTCATCCACATCCACACTCCTTTCAGTCACCCTTGCACCTTTGCTCATCACGAGATCCGGCCAGCTCACACCCCTAGTGGAGCAGAAGCTGGGCGGATCCGCCGGGTCATTCTCAATTCGCCATCCATTCATCACCGTCCATTCGTGAATCTCTTCACCTCTCGCATCCGTCAGCCTTCCACCCCAGGCCACATTCTTCCCATTGAGATCACCCGCCACAATCATTCTTTCGGTCCTGCCGCGAAGCCATCCAGACAAACCCCGGAAACGGGAAACGGAATTCCCCGCATCCGGAGGCTCATCATAGATGTTCACGAGCAGAACGTTCCACCTCCTCCTCTCCTTTGCTTCGAGCTCTACCGCCACAGCATTCCCGCTGTAACAGTCTCTCCTAAGCCAGACCTTCCCTATCCCCCTTCGTACCAAGGTCAAGACTTTCATGCACGCACCATCCATTCCGAAACTGTCGTAGCCGATCAACGACTTAAATGCATGGTATGGCTCCTGTAACATCCCAATATCAAAACCCTCCCGTTTAATTTTGTCCAGGGCCAGTACCGTCGCCTCTTTGCCACGACCCGTGTTCACCATCAGCACTCTAAGTCCTACCATTATAGTTGATACGGCTCCTTGATTTCTCGAGGATCCGTATCATGGCAGGACAATCGGGATTTCGAGCGCTGTGGCTACCAAATTTCCCAAACACCCTCCAGCAGTTTATACACTTAGTCGTGTCCTTGTCACAATTCAGTCCATCGTGGTCTCCTGCGCACCTATGGCACGCAGTTTTGTCCTTACAAAATTTGGTAATGTGACCAAACCTGCAGCACCTGAAACATATCGCTAGGCCCAGGTACTCCTCCACGAAATATCTTTCGCAGTCGATTTCGACTTTCCCCAATTTCACCAGAGTTTTAAATATTGACAGATCTAATCGCAGGACAATATTCTCCTTCTATGCATTTCTGCATGTTACCCGCTTCACGACTTTGACTTCCTCGATCTTAGTATTCCGTAACTCGTCAGTGCCCCTAAATAGTTTGCCCAAAAAATCTTCATCTGACATACCCCGTTCCACTCCCGACACGACCAGCATTGGGCCCGCCAACTTTTGGTCTCGCACCTAGAAATTTTTGTTTTTTCCCAGACTTTCCCTAATTTTACCCTGTTGTTCCTGATCCTTTGCAATTATCACTAATTTCCCATCCCTAATGGTGCGGACCCCCTTTGGCGGACCGCCAATGTCTTTGACATTTATCGTTTTCGCTAGCTCGTTGGCTAGCTTTCGGGCGTCCCTTTCCTTTGTGGAAGACACGATTGTTGCCCTCTCTGCCTGTCGTGTCGTGGGAGGCGTTTTCCACCCCTCAGCACCCGTGACCACAACCCTGCCCTCTACTCTATTTCCCGAAGCCACATTCACACCACTCTTACCCTTGGAGACCTCAGCGTAGCTCCGTCGCTGCCTCCTTGTCCTCGTCACCTCCACGAAGTCCCCGCTGTCGGTACTCTCTCCCTGTGCCATTATCCTCCCCGGTTGCCTTTCCACTCGCTTTCCAACATTACCCGCACATTTCCCAACACAAACCTCTCCCTTCTCTGCCAACTTCCTTTCCAATTCCCAAATCCTTCGCTCAGTCTTCATCTCTCCCCTTACAATGTCCAGCAATTCTTTCTGGATGTTCCCGACCGCCTCCCTCACCGATATCTGGTCCGTACGCGTTATGCTTATTTTTCCATTTATTTCCCTGCTCACAGCTTCCACGATCTTTTCTAACTCCTTCTCCACTATCTTCGTCCTGTCAACGCCGTCCCGTTCCTCCCTTCTACTCTGCTTCACCATCTCTTCCTTCTCCGCCCTCTTCTGTCTCACTATTTCCACCACCATCTCAGTCTCTCGCTTCTTTTTATTGTTACCTTCTACAAGGTCCTGCCCGCCAACATCCCCACTCGCCCTCTTCCTGTTCACCCTCTTAGTTGCTACCCTCTTCGCCGGTGTCTCGTTGTTGTTATGCTCACTGCTACTATCCACCACGCTCATACTCATGTAGTTCTCCTCCTCCTCCCCGGCACTCTCACCACTAATACGGATCATCATACGACCACCTGTCACTTCCCGTCTGTCGCGTTTTCTATGACAGCTGTAAAAAATTTGCTGCTCGCGAAAACCGCCTGACACTGACAGCTGTCAAGTGACAGTTGTCAAACTGAAGTTTGACACTGACAGCTGTCACTGGTACCTGCTGTCACCAAGTACAAACCCCCTACCACTAGGGACTCCGGCCCTATGGATCCTCAAGCGATGCACCCACGAGTTTAACACCAATCAATTTTAACAAAATTTCCGAAAATTATTAGTGGGGCACAGCTGTTCCCCTCTCGAGCTTTTCCACTCACTTCCACAAAAATCGCGGGACTTCTCCCCTCGCGTGACTCCCATATTTACTGCAAAACTGAACCTCACTTTTGAGCAGTACGGAAACACGTCTGTGCTGTACGGATATCAAACACGTACAGTAGTTCTAGGTAGGGACAAGAATTCATTTTCCGGCCGAGGCCTGCCCACCTACCTTTCGGTTTTAGGCGAATGCTTTTCCATACCTACTATCTGGCAGAAGCACTCAAGAGAACCCCTACCAGCACCGCACTCCAAAAACTAGCGGGTCCAGAACTTTATTAACCAAAAACCAAACAACAAACAATAGCATATAACAAATAGCAATAGCCAAAAGTGTATAAAGTGAACAATGTATAAGGTAAACAATTATCGTGTATAAGAACAATGAACAATGTAAAAATCCGAAACGGTGTATAAGGTAAACAATAACAAGAACAATAACAACAACAATAAAAAAGGCCGATTTGTGATGGGTGCCGTGCAATACCAGATCGTCTAGGTAGGGACAAGATACTTTTTAAGGCCAACGCCAGCCCTCCCACCTTGCGGTTTTAGGCGCCTCTCAAACATACCCACTTGCTAGAAAACCACCGTCAAGAAAACCCCTTCCAACTCCACAACTCCAAAAATCAGCGGTTTAGACCCTTTATTATATAAGAAATAGCAAAAGCAAAAACAATAACATTTAAATTAGAACAAATCGCCATGGCAAAAGACCAGGTGTATATATATAAAAGAAACAAAAGGTATAAAACAATAAACACATGAAACAATAAAACATAAACAATTTGTAATGGGTGCCGCGCAATACCAGATCGTCCCCGGCACCCCAACCATAAATTTTGATCCCGAAATCAACTATTCACCCCCCTTCCACTATTAATTTAGCCCATTCCTGAATAGCCGACCATTTGTCCTCACCCACTTCCCCTAGTCTGGGAGGATAGTGGCCCAGTTCCATCTCCAATGCCCTTCGGGCCTCTCGCCTCCCCGCCAGGCTACAGCGAAGAACCGCATGCTGTACGGTCTCCGCTTCTTCACCACACTCACATCCATCTCCTTCATCCCCGTTGAGCCTGAACCGACTCAGGTAGGCCTTGAAGTCACCATGACCGGTGGCCACCTGAGTCAATTCATGACTCAACCCAGCTCCCTTCCTATTCACCCTTTGCCACATTTCATACAACCATCTCCCAGTCACACCATTATCCCACAATTCCTGCCAAACCTGGTCCTCCCGCTCCCTTCTCCACTTTTTCACAAATAATTTTGACACCCCAACCACTACCTCCGCGATTCCCTCTCCATTTTCCGTCAGTATCCGTGCACACTCCCTATCAGCTAAACGTATTCCGTCCGTCGTCCGTCTCCTCCAGGCCACCACAATTTTGACGTTCCTTTCCAGACCATTAAATATTTCCTTTTGAATTTTGTTGATAACCCACCACCTGTTTTCAAAATTTCTAACCTGCTCCACAACCTGTGCGGAGTCCGTGTAAACCTTTACCTCCCCCCTGACCCGGAGGGCTTGTTGTAGTCCTTTCCAAACGGCCCACCCCTCCAACTCCATGATATCGATCTCACCATCAATTTTATTCCCCCCACGAACTAGAGTTTCCCCCCTTGCCGACACCACCCAAGCATACGCCTTCCCATTCGCTCCTATCGTAGCGTCGGTCCAGACCACCACAGCGCGTTCGGGTTCCTCCTGACCTTCATCAGGCACGTACCCTCTCACACTCGGATGAACCTTTTCCCCAACATCCAACCTTCTCACCAGGTTGCCCCAGTTCGAAGAACTTTCATGCATGGCCCTAGCCTGAACCTCAAGAGGCACACAGCCGACCAACACCGACAGAGCCGCTGTTGGCGCCGTGCCGTATGCCTTCGTGATTGCTCTCAGGTAGGGCCTCTCTATCGCCCTAAGCTGCCTGATTATCCGAGAGTCTCGAGCCTTCTCACCCCACAGTTCTGCACCATAGAGGACCATGGGACACACCACCCTTTCATATATAGTCTTCAGCACTCTCTTACTGTTTCCCCACTTCCTTCTCCCCCGAGATCCTGAACTCGGGCCCTGACCTTCTTGACATGCTCCAACCATGCCAACTTCCTGTCCACATACACACCCAGGTATTTCACGCTCGAGCTCATGACGACTCTCGCCCCATCCATACTGATCCTCGGATCACGAATGTCCCCACGAGCTGGAATAAACATAGCCTCAGTTTTAGCTATGTTATACTCCAACTTGTTCGTTTTTGCCCAGCTCTTGCATTCTCCCCACGCAATTTCCCAGCCACGTTCCAGGTCCCGCAACGAACGACCAGACAGTACGACTATCTGATCGTCCGCGTAGGCCTGCACGTGACCACCCCTTGCCCGGACTTCCCGCATGCATTCGAACCACCCTTCCATAACTAAGAGCCACAGGATCGGACCCAGACTGGAGCCCTGCGGACAGCCCACGTCCGAACCCCATTCTCTCCCTTCCACGCAAACCTTTCGGTCCATCATGAAGCTCTTGACCATTCTCACGAGTCCCTCATTCACCCCTTTCATTCGCAGGTTCTTGACCACAGATGGTGCCCAAGCTGATCCGAACGCGTTCCTAAGGTCCAAGGCGACAACGAGAGTGCAACCCTTCCCTCTTGTTCTCCCTCAAAACCCCAACAAAGTCTCCCATGGCCATGACGCAGCTCCTGCCACCCCTGAAGCCGTACTGGCTGCTATCCAACATCCCCCTCGATTCGAGGGAGTGAGAGATCCTCGCCGCTAACAGCCGGTCGAGAACTTTCCCGGCCGCCGATAGCAGCGATATCGGTCTCAAACTCCCCCCACTCTTTGGTATCCAGACAACCTCCGCTCTCTTCCATACTTTGGGGAAAAGTCCCACCCTTAAACATTCATTAATCACACTCTGCCATTCATCACCCACAACATTCTGTACGTACCTCATGACTTCATTCGGAATCCCGTCCTGGCCGGGCGCTTTCCCGATGCTCATCCGCCCAATCACACCGTCCATTTCAGTCCTGGTGACGGCAAAGTCATCATACTGGTCACCAACCCTGTCTTCCTCCCATTCCCGTCGCATCCCTGTCTGTCTTTCGTCCTCTGACGCACAGGAATCCACTGGAAAATGCGATCTTACGAGTTCGTCGTAAGTATCGTCCAGGTCCCCCGTGTACGTCCCGTCTGTCCGCCTAACGTTTCCCTTCACTCCCCTCCTTCTTCCTTTTACCCATCTCCTACAGATATCCCACACCTTATCCCCCATTCTCTCGAGCTCTGCTTCCATCACCCGAAATTTAGCATCTTTAATTTTCTTCTTATACCCATTTCTAATGTCCAAATATATCACCCTCAAGTCCTCTCGCTCGTCCCCCCTGGCTGCCTGGAAACGTTTTCGCGCCCTCCCCGCCCTGCGTTTTTCTACTTCCAAATCACCGCTCCACCAATTTTGATCTTCGCGAAATATCCTGCGACGTTTCCTCAATTTAGCCCCGCATGCCTGCTCTACGGTGCTCTGCAGACAAGCACACTTGTCTTCTGCGCCCAGACCCTGCAGGTTCAGCGCCCGTTCTGCCCAAATTTGGCCCAAAGTCTCCTCAAATTCCGTCCAGTCCACGTTCTTCACCTGATACCTCCACCTTCCCATCTCTCTGGCCACTTCCCCCACGTCCACAGCGAAAGTTACATAGCGGTGGTCGCTTAGAGTGTCCTCGTCCACATCCACGCGCCTTTCGTACACATTCATGTCCTTGCTCACCACGAGGTCCGGCCAGCTGACGCCCCTGGAGGAGCAAAAGCTTGGCGGATCCGCCGGGTCGTTCTCAATACGCCATCCATTCATCACCGTCCAATCGTATATCTCTATACCACGAGCATCCGTCAATCTTCCACCCCAAGCCACATTCTTTCCATTGAGATCACCCGCCAGAGGCTCATCATAAACGTTCACGAACAGGACGTTCCTCCTCCTCCTCTCCTTCACTTCAAGTTCCACCGCAACGGCACCCCCGCTGCGACAGTCCCGTCGGTGCCAGACCTTCCCCACCCCTTTCCGTATCAGGGTCAGGGTTTTCAAGCACTCACCATCCATACCGAAGGAGTCGTATCCTAGCAGCGACTTGTAGGCATGGTACGGCTCTTGAATCATCCCGACGTCAAACCCTCCCGTTTAATTTTGTCGAGAGCCAATACCGTCGCTTCCCTGCCACGACCCGTATTCACCACCAACACCTTAATGCCCACCATAATTGATGCGGTTCCTAGATTTCTCCAAAATCCGCACCATGGCGGGACACTCCTGGTGACGAGCACCGTGGTCACCATATCTTCCAAACATGCGCCAACAGTACACACAACGCGTCGCGTCCAGACTACACGTCTTGCCGTCGTGGTCCCCTGCACATTTGTGACAGGTAGTCTTCTCTTTACAGAAGGTCGTTGTATGACCGAACCTGCAGCACCTAAAGCACATAGCAAGCCCAAGGTACTCCTCGACAAAGA
Organism: Leptura quadrifasciata; assembly: GCA_963675555.1. Taxonomy (NCBI): domain Eukaryota; kingdom Metazoa; phylum Arthropoda; class Insecta; order Coleoptera; family Cerambycidae; genus Leptura; species Leptura quadrifasciata. Next base: position 71,371,832 of record OY776678.1, read on the forward strand.
ACCGTTCGCACCCTATATCAACCTTTCCCAACTTGACCAAAATTTTAAACGTCTCCAAATTGTCCAAACGCAAGACCACATTCTCTTTCCATGCATTCCTGCATGTCATGCGTTTAACTATCTTAATAGAGTCCGTCGCGACCTTTGCCAAGATTTCGTTTCCCCGAACCAAAACCCCAACGAAGTCTACGTCTGTAAGTCCCCTATCAACTCCCGATACCACCAGCATTGGGCCCACCGATTTCCGTTCCCGCACCTCGAGATCCTTGTTTTTTCCTAAGGTTTCTTTTATTTTGGCCTGCTGGCCCTGGTCTTTGGCAACAATTACCAACTTGCCATCCCGAATGGTGGACCCCCAATCTCTTTAACAGTGATAGACTTTGCCAACTCGTTTGCCAGTTTCCTGGCATCCTTCTCTTTCACACTCGACACCACCACGGCCATTTCCCCAGATTGACGCGCCTTTGGTGGAGTTTTCCACTCCTCCCTGCCCGTAACAACCACCCTGCCCTCAACTCTGTCCCCTTCTGAATGTTACGTGTTAAACTCAATTTACGACTAAAAGTCTAAAAATAAGACGAATAAAAAAAAACTTAAGGTCAGCTAGCTCCAACAGGAGACTCCAGGGGTGAGATTCGTTTATTTTTTTAACGATTCCTAAAGTTTGCCAAGGTGAAATAGTGAGCGCCAGGTAATTTTAATATACCAACCTCAAGCGAATTGTCAAACACACTGTCTAAACAAATTACCAAATTCAGTGTTACTTATTTTCATCCTTAAGTCAATGGTGAGAGAAAAAAAAAACGAGGTTAAAATTCCTACAACATTTATTAACAAAATCTGATTACCGGTGACTTTTTAAATTAAAAACTACCAGATTATACCTATATGTACAAAATTCTTAATATTACTGATGGCAACTTCCTAACTGTAATTCTTAAATTATATATGAACTTTTCGATTTTACTGACAGTGTTTTCCTAATTAACACGTTATTAAATTATATATTAGATTTTGATTTGATTCTGATGTAATGTTGATTTAACTTTGATTTAATCTTTAATTAATTCTGATTTACTGTTGATGTCCTTTCTATGTGAAAAATGAATATTTTAGGCCAAGTTACATTTAACAAAATAACTAATTTAACTAAGACAGGTTATAGGGGGGAGCCATCCTTCAATATACCCAACTAAATAAGTTTTCCAATATGACCTTATGCATCACATAATACAAAAAAAAAAATTATACATATAATTATCAAAACATCTGGATATATAACTACGCAGTTACTTACAGGTAATTCATACTAGTAGGGAACTATTATTGTCCATACCAGCTAGGCTTATAAAATGGCCGTTTATAGAATAATTAAAAATCATAGACATAAGGAAAATAATGATTCTAAATATACATGGTAAATACTAAGGGTACTTATCCCACCTCTAACGCCTTTAAGGATGACAACTGATAACGGCATTCCCAGTTCCTCACTCGAAACTCCTGTATTATATCTGCAGAAGGCCGACTCCACTCCAGTCCCAAAACAATATGTACCAGTGATATCCTCAACCAAAACAGCAAAAGTCCCGTCCAAATCGACACGTGGCTTCCCAGCATAAAAACGTCCATCCAAAAAAAAAAATACCGTAACTCCCCAAAACCAGGAATTTACAGAAATCCAAGTCTAGGGTAGATTTAATACCCGTACAAAATTTGCCTATAAATAAAATAGCGTTTTAGAATTCGGTATTTCTATGGAATTTGGCGAAACTTGCTTACCCAACAAAATGGCCTGGGCACACAAAAAAACACAAGGATTCAATAGCTTCGTTTCCAAGCCTATTTAGAAGTTCCACACAACAAAATCGGCTTCAAACAGCTCACCATACCAAACGGCACTTCCAAATTTAAAGACTTCCAGTATAATCCCAAAACTCAGAATGGGTTGCTCTAAAAGCATTCAAAAGGAAAATCTCGTCTTATCGGCTAAACGACACGCTGCTGAATCCAAGGATCCGGAAACTCGGAAACCACTTGTTGTTTTTTTCCTCAGCCACATGTTTTCGAGCACCAATCACCATTTGACAACTCCTACGAAATTACCCACAATTCCTAAAGACGCGCGCATATTTACAATTAAAATTTTAACGACACAGAAAATAATTCTTGACATGGAAATATTAAAACAGACATTACAAAGAAATCCCATGAGTGCAAATCACCATTTTAAACAATAATTGTCCATAAAGTAAATAAACCTAGAATTAATAAATTAAATGACGACTGAGCAGTTTCCTATATCAATGTTGGTAACAATTTCCCCAGTGAAATATGACATATGACAGCTGACGAAAAAGAATAAACAGAGAATTCACCAAGCTTATTTATTTAAAACTAAAACCTTCCTGCAAAGTACAAGTAAGTGAATATTATTGGTATTATCCACCCTTCAAATGACTAATCAAATTGCTTTCCAGCCAGCACCCTCTGAAATATGTATTTTTGCCTACACATATCGAAATTCCAAAAGATGTTTACATCCTCTACAGGAACCGAATTTCAAAGTATCTAGCAAGGAAAAAGAACAATCTAAATAGCTCGTCAAATAAAAAGTAAGTCATACAATAATATACCCCTCGGTGAAAACCACTACTTAAATGTTTGTACTGGTTTTAGGTTAGACAACGGAGAGGTTGTCCTGCATCAGAAGAAGCTAACGTACAACAAGCCTATAGCAACTACTAACACATCAAAACAATGCAACCTAAGTATATTGCTACCTGAATAAAATTTATCGAAAACAAGAATGTTTCCGAGACTACTTTTACTCAAACAAGCAATACCTACCCAACACAAAATTAGGTACTCTGTCCTAATGCTGTCAACAAAGTTAGAGGAATACCTACTAGAAATAATCCTTGCTCTGCAATCAACCTGTCAATATGACAGCTGTCAAACCAACACCTGACACTGACAGCTGTCAGTGGCAGTTGTCAAACCTTTGCCCAGGACTTGGGGCCCTTCGACTAGGGTTTGGGGCCTCGGGACGCACCGCACCAGACCACACACGAAAATTCCGAACCTTAGAAAAAATTTACTTTGGGGCCCAACTATTCCCCTCTCGAGCTGTATCCGGAGCTTTGCCCCTCGCGTGACTCCCCTTTTCTCTCTTAGATTGTAACCTCATTTTTGATAGCACTGCTAAACACGTCTATATACGATAGCGGTCAAACACGTACTTCTAGGTAGGGACAAGAATTCATTTTCCGGCCGAAGCCACCCCACCTACCTTTCGGTTTTAGGCGAATGCTTTACCATACCGACTATCTGGCAGAAGCACTCTCAAGAGAACCCCTACCAGCACCGCACTCCAAAAACTAGCGGGTTCAGAACTTTATTAACCAGAACCAAAATGTATAACAGCAATAGCCAAAATGTATAGAGTGAACAGTGTAAAAAACCAAAACAGTGTATAAAGTAAACAATAACAATAACAAGAACAGCAACAATAAAAAGGCCGATTTGTAATGGGTGCCGTGCAATACCAGATCGTCCCCGGCACCCCAACTTTAAATTTTGCTACCGAAATCATCTATCACCCCCCGTCCACTATCAATTTTGCCCAATCCAAAACCAAACTCCACTTATCTTTTGCCAAATCCCCCAGTCTGGGAGGATAGTGGCCCAGACTCCTTTCCAATACCCTTCTGGCCTCTCGCCTCCCCACAAGGGAGCAGCGAAGAACCGCATGCTGTACGGTTTCTTCCTCCTCCCCACATTCACACACATTCCCTTCATTCCCGTTGAGCCCGAACCGACTCAGGTAGGCCTTAAAGTCACCATGACCGGTGGCCACCTGAGTCAGCTCATGGCTCAACTCAGCCCCCTCCCTATTTACCCTTTCCCACATTCCAAACAACCACCTTCCTGTTACTCCATTCATCCACAAATTTTGCCAACCTTCTTCTTCCCTCTCCCTCCTCCATTTTTTCACTGTTAATTTTGACACCCCCTCCACTACCTCCGCGGCTCCCTCTCCATCTTCTTCGGTCAGCACCCGCCTACATTCCCTATCCACGAGTCTTATCCCGTCAGTCGTTCTTCTCCTCCAGGCTACTATAATTTCGTAACCCCTTTCCAAACCATTAGCTATCTCCTTTTGAATTTCGTTTATGACCCTCCATTTGTTATCAAAATTTCTAATCTGCTGAACGACTTGAGCAGAATCCGTCAAAACCTTTACCACCCTTAAGTTGCCCCTGGCCTGGAGGCCCTTCTGTAAACCTTGCCAAACAGCCCACCCCTCCAACTCCATACTTCCCATATCACAGACAATTTTGCTCCCACCGCTAACTAATTCTTCCCCCCTTGCCGACACCACCCACGCATACGCCTTCTCATTCACACCTCGAACCGCAGCGTCGGTCCAAACCACCACCGCTCGTCCGGGTTCCTCCTGACCTTCATCAGGCACGTACCCTCTCACACTCGGATGGATCCTCTCCCCAACATTCAAGCTCCTCACCAGGTTGCCCCAGTTCAGATGACTCTCATACCTGACCCTGGCCTGAACCTCAAGAGGCACACAGCCGACCAACACCGACAGAGCCGCTGTTGGCGCCGTGCTGTATGCCTTCGTGATTGCTCTCAGGTAGGGCCGCTCAATCGCCCTAAGCTGCTTGACTACCCTCGAGTCTCGAGCTCTTTCCCCCCACAGTTCCGCGCCATAAAGCACCATGGGACACACCACCCTTTCATAAATCACCTTCAGCACTCTCTTGCTGTTTCCCCACTTCCTTCTCCCGAGAGCAAAGATCCTGAACTCGCGCCCTGGCCTTCTTGACGTGGTCCAACCATGCCAACTTCCTGTCTACATGCACTCCCAAGTATTTCACACTTGAGCTCATGACGACTCTCACACCATCCATGCTGATCCTCGGATCACGAACTTCCCCACGAGCCGGAATAAACATAGCCTCAGTTTTGGCTATATTATACTCCAGCTTGTTCAATTTGGCCCAACTCTTACATTCGCCCCACGCAAATTCCCAGCCACGTTCCAGGTCCCGCAACGAACGACCAGACAGTATAACTATCTGATCGTCCGCGTAGGCCTGCACGTGACCACCCCTTTCCCGGACTTCCCGCATACTTTCAAACCAACCTTCCATGACTAAGAGCCACAGGACCGGACCCAGACTGGAGCCTTGCGGACAGCCCACGTCCGAATCCCATTCCCTTCCTTCCACGCAAACCTTTCGGTCCATCATGAAACTCTTTGCCATTCACACCAGCCCCTCATTCACCCCTCTCATTCTCAGGTTCTTGACCACGGACGGTCCCCAAGCCGACCCGAACGCGTTCCTAAGGTCCAAGGCGACAACAAGAGAGTGTAACCCATCCCTCTTGTTCCCTCTTAAAGCCCCCACCATGTCTCCCATGGCCATGACGCAGCTTCTGCCACCCCTAAAACCATACTCGTTTCCATCAAACTCCCCTCTCGATTCAAGGGAGTGTGTGATCCTCCCCGCTACCAAGCGGTCGAGAACCTTCCCGGCCGCCGATAGCAGCGATATCGGTCTCAGACTCCCTCCACTCTTGGGTATCCAAACGACCTCCGCTCTCTTCCACACCTTGGGGAAGATTCCCACCCTCAAACATTCGTCCACAACACTCTTCCAGTCATCCCCCACGACATTCATTACGTGCCCCAGGACTTCATTCGGAATACCATCCTCGCCCGGTGCCTTGCCGACGCTCATCCCACCAATCACTCCATTCAGTTCACTCTTGGTGACGGCAAGGTCATCATACCTGTCGCCCACCCTGTCCTCTTCCCATTCCCGTCTCATTTCCCTCTGTTGATCGACGTCCAACGCACACGAATCCACTGGAAAATATAACCTTACGAGCTCGTCGTAGGTCTCGTCCAGGTCCCCTGTGTAAGTACCGTCTGTCCGTCGCATGTTACCCTTCACATCCCTTTTTCCCCCCTTCACCCACCTTCTGCAAATATCCCAGACCTTATCACCCATCCTCTCCAGTTCTGTTTCCATCACCCGAAATTTAGCTTCCTTGATTTTCTTTTTGTATACGTTCCTAATTCCCACATAAGTTTCCCTCAAAGCCGCCCGCTCGTCCCCCCTGGCCTCCTGGAAACGTTTTCGCGCCCTTCCCGCCCTACGCTTCTGTACTGCCAAATCATCATTCCACCAATTTTGTTCTTCGCGGTAAGCCCTACGACGTTTCCTTAATTTAGCTACACAAGCCTGCTCCACGGCGCTCTGCAGACAAGCACTCTTGCCCTCCGTGTCCAGACCCTGTAGGTTCGGTGCATGTTCTGCCCAGATTTGCCCCAACGTCGTCTCAAAATCTGTCCAGTCGACGCCTTTTACCTGGTACCTCCACCTTCCCCTTACCTTGGCTACATCGCCCATGTCCACAGCAAAAACGATGTATCGGTGATCACTCAAAGTGTCCTCATCCACATCCACACGCCTGTCAGACACCCTTACATCTTTAGTCATCACGAGATCCGGCCAGCTCTCGCCCCTGGTGGAGCAGAAACTGGGCGGATCCGCCGGGTCATTTTCAATTCTCCATTCATGCATCACCGTCCATTCGAGAATCTCTTCTCCTCTTGCATCCGTCAATCTACCACCCCAGGCCACATTCTTTCCATTGAAATCACCCGCCACAATCACTCTTTCGGTCCTGCCGCGAAGCCATTCAGACAATCCCCCGAACCGGGAAACGGGATTTCCAGCGTCCGGAGGCTCATCATAAATGTTCACGAACAGGACGTTCCTCCTCCTCCTCTCCTTTGCTTCGAGCTCTACCGCCACAACGTTCTCGCTGTAACAGTCCCTTCTCAGCCACACCTTCCCTAACCCCCTCCGTACCAGGGTCAAGACCTTCATGCATGCACCATTCATTCCGAAAGATTCGAAGCCGAATAGCGACTTAAACGCGTGGTACAGCTCCTGTATCATCCCTATATCAAAACCCTCCCGTTTAATTTTGTCCAGGGCCAATACCGTCGCCTCTTTGCCTCGACCCACATTCACCGTCAGGACCTTAATTCCTGCCAGTGTAATTTATGCGGTTCCTGGATCGCTCCAGGATCCGCACCATGGCAGGACAGTCCTGATTCTTGGCGCTGTGGTTGCCGAATTTGCCAAACACCCTCCAGCAGTTCACGCATCTAGTCTCTGTCTTTCGGCATTCCATACCGTCATGGTCTCCCGCGCAGTTATGGCAGGCAGTCTTATCCTTGCAGTATTTGGTCACATGACCAAACCTACAACACCTGTAACACATCGCTAGGCCCAGGTACTCCTCCACATAGAACCGTTCGCAGTCGATCTCGACCTTCCCTTTTTTAACCAGAACTTTGAATGTGTTCAGGTCCAGCCGTAAGACTACATTTTCTTTCCACGCATTCCTACACGTTAAACGTTTCACAATGCGGATGTCCTCAATTTTTAAATTCCCTAACTCTTCAGTTCCCCTGATTAATTTCCCCAGAAAATCCTCATCTGACATACCCCTCTCCACCCCCGAGACAACCAACATTGGTCCCGCCGATTTCTGTTCCCTGACTTCCAAATTTTTATCTTTCCCTAATGTTTCCCTAATTTTCCCTTGTTGTTCTAAATCTTTTGAAATAATGACCAATTTGCCATCCCTGATGGTACGCATACTTTTCGGCGGGCCCCCAATATCCCTCGGATTGACTGTTTTAGCCAGCTGTTCGGCTAGCTTTCGGGCATCTTTTTCTTTCTTACTAGATACAATCACAGCCCTCTCAGGCTGTCTCGTTGTGGGCGGATCACTTCAGCATACGTTCTCCGCTGCCTCCTCGTCCTCTGCACATGCACAAAATCTCCCGTGTCCGTACTCTCTCCATCTATGTTGTTCCGGGCCATCGTCCTCGCAGACCGCCTTTCCCCCCTTTCCATTCTCTTGGCCACGCCCATAGCACCACTCCGATCAACCGCATCTCCCCTCTTCACCTCCTTCAACACACCATTCGCCTTCTCCCTCTTCATATCCGCCACCTGATCCTCCAGATCCCTAATCCTTCTTCCCGTCTTCATTTCCTGTCTCAGAATATCCATCAATTCTTTTTGTATCTTCCCAACCGCCTCCCTCACTGCTATCTGATCAATTCTTGTTATGCTTATTTTCCCGTTAACCTCCCTACTTGTTGCCTCTACTATCTTATCCAATTCTGTCTCTACCGTTTTCGTCCTGTCAACTTCTTCTTCTTCCACCTCCTTTCCACTCTGTTTCATCTTCTCTTCCCTCTCCATTCTCTTTTGTCTTACCACTTCCACCACCATATCTGCCTCCTTCTTTTTCTTAATACCGCTACTCTCTGCTACCTCTTGTCCGCCCATATCTCCACTCATTCTCTTCCTCTTGGTCTTCTTCCTCAGAGCCTGCTTTACTGGTGCCACCTCCCCCTCGGTGCTACTGCTGCTGCTGTCCATTACTTCCATACTCTGGAAAACCTCCTCGTCCTCCAGAACGCTCTCCGCGCTAGTGCGGTTCATACTGCTGTTTTTGTTACGACCTCCCTCCTTTTGTGTCTGTTCCACAATATAAGCTGAAAAAGGCCCTGACAGCTGACAGCTGTCACAAGTAATTTTCGTCTGCGACGATTTCAATGACAGCTGTCAAGGTGACAGCTGTCAAAAGCTTGACCTCCCCCGAAAGTACCTGACGTTTGACACCTGTCAAAACTGACAGACGTCAAGTGGCTACCTGACACCTGACAGCTGTCAACCGGTACCCGTGCCACCAGCCCTTGGACTAATGACCCTTTGGCGACGGGCTTAGGCCTCTGAGAAAGCCCTTGCTCTTGTAACACCGGCGATCCGAAAAAATTTTCAGGTTATAGGGCCCAACTGTTCTCCTCTTGTGCTTTGGTAGGGCTGTACCCCTCGCGTGACTCCCCTTTAACCTCGGAAAACACAACCTCACTTCTAGCAGCACTGTGAAACGCGTCTGTACTCAATAGCGGTCAAACACGTAGTTCTAGGTAGGGACAAGAATTTCGGTTTTGGCCGAAGCCGGCCCTCCCACCTTGCGGTCTTGGGCTAAAATCCTCTTCGCATACCCACTAGGTGGCGAAACCACCGTCGAGGGAACCCCTTCCAGCACCGCACTCCAAAAACTAGCGGTTCAGAACATTTATTAACAAAAAGTGTGCAATAGCAACAACGACGATAACAATAATAACAAAACAACAAAACGATGACAATATGCAATAGCAAGAACAATATAAGTGTATAAAGAACAAGAACAAAACTAAAACATAATCACTTTGTAATGGGTGCCGCGCAATGCCAGATCGTCCCCGGCACCCCAACTATAAATTTTGATACCGAAAAAAGCTAGTTACCCACCCTCCACTATTAATTTTGCCCATTCCTGAATGATCACCCACTTGTCGTCCGCCATCTCTCCCAGTCTGGGAGGATAGTGGCCCAGCGCCGTCTCGAGTGCCCGTCGGGCCTCTCGCCTCCCAACCAGGCTGCAGCGAAGAACCGCATGCTGTACGGTCTCCGCTTCCTCGCCACACTCACATCCATCTCCCTCGTCCCCGTTGAGCCTGAACCGACTCAGGTAGGCCTTGAAGTCACCATGACCGGTGGCCACCTGAGTCAGCTCATGACTCAACCCAGCTCCCTTCCTGTTCACCCTCTGCCACATCTCATACAACCACCTACCAGTCACACCATTTTCCCACAACTCCTGCCACCCCAAATCCTCCTGTTCCCTCTTCCACTTTTTTACATACAATTTTGAAACCCCAACCACCGCGATTCCCTCTCCATTTTCGGTCAATATCCGTCCACACTCCCTATCAGCTAACCGTATTCCGTCCGTCGTCCGTCTCCTCCAGGCCACAATAATTTTGATGTCTCTTTCCAGACCATTTATTATCTCCCTTTGAATTTGATTTACTATCCACCATTTATTGTCAAAATTTCTAATTTGCCCTACCACCTGTTCCGAATCCGTATAAACCTTTACCACCCTTAAGTCCCCCCTGACCTGGAGGGCTTGTTGCAGTCCTTTCCAAACGGCCCACCCTTCCAGTTCCATTATGTCGATTTCCCCATCAATTTTGTTTCCCCCGCGAACTAAAGCTTCCCCCTCCACCGACACCACCCAAGCATACGCCTTCCCATTCTCTCTGATCGTAGCGTCGGTCCAGACCACCACAGCGCGTTCGGGTTCCTCCTGACCTTCATCAGGCGCGTACCCTCTCACACTCGGATGAACCCTTTCCCCAACATCCAACCTTCTCACCAGGTTGCCCCAGTTCGAAGAACTTTCAAACATGACCCTAGCCTGAACCTCAAGAGGCACACAGCCGACCAACACCGACAGAGCCGCTGTTGGCGCCGTGCTGTACGCCTTCGAGATGGCTCTCAGGTAGGGCCGCTCTATCGCCCTAAGCTGCCGGATGACCCGAGAGTCTCGAGCCTTCTCTCCCCACAGTTCTGCGCCATAGAGAACCATGGGACACACCACCCTTTCGTAGATCATTTGCAGCACTCTCTTGCTGTTTCCCCACTTCCTTCTCCCGAGAGCAAAAAACTTGACCCCGAGATCCTGAACCCGGGCCCTGACCTTCTTGACATGCTCCAGCCAAGCCAACTTCCTGTCCACATGCACGCCCAAATATTTCACACTTGAGCTCATGAGGATTCTCGTCCCATCCATACTGATCCTTGGATCACGAATTTCCCCACGAGCCGGAATAAACATAGCCTTAGTTTTGGCTATGTTATACTCCAGCTTGTTCGTTTTTGCCCATCTCTTGCATTCTCCCCACGCAAATTCCCAGCCACGTTCCAGGTCCCGCAACGAACGACCAGACAGTACGACTATCTGATCGTCCGCGTAGGCCTGCACGTGACCGCCCCTTTCCCGGACTTCGCGCATGCATTCAAACCACCCTTCCATGACCAAGAGCCACAGGATCGGACCCAGGCTGGAGCCTTGCGGACAGCCCACGTCCGAATCCCATTCTCTCCCTTCCACGCAAACCTTTCTGTCCATCATGAAGCTCCTGACCATTCTCACAAGCCCTTCATTCACCCCTTTCGCCCGCAGGTTCTTGACCACAGATGGTTCTAGGTAGGGACAAGATTCTATTTAAGGCTAACGCCAGCCCTCCCACCTTACGGTTTTAGGCGCCTCTCAAACGTACCCACTTGCTAGAAAACCACCGTCAAGAAAACCCCTTCCAACTCCACAACTCCAAAAATCAGCGGTTCGGACCCTTTATTGTATAAATGCAAAAGCAAGAACAAGAACAAGCAACATCTAAATTATAACAAATCTCCATGGCAAAAAACCAGGTGTATATATAAAAGAACAAAAGGTATAAAACAATAACACATGAACAATAAAACGTAAACAATTTGTAATGGGTGCCGCGCAATACCGGATCGTCCCCGGCACCCCAACCATAAATTTTGTTCCCGAAATCAACTATTCACCCCCCTTCCACTATTAATTTTGCCCAGTCCTGAACATGTACCCACTTGTCCCTTGCCAACTCCCCCAGCCTGGGAGGATAGTGGCCCAGCTCCAGCTCTAAAACCCGCCGTGCCTCTCGCCTCCCGACAAGGGCGCAACGAAGGACCGCATGCTCAACAGTCTCCAATTCCTCCCCACATTCACACGTATCATCACCATCATTCCCGTTGAGTCTGAACCGACTCAGGTAGGCCTTAAAGTCGCCATGACCGGTGGCCACCTGAGTCAGCTCATGACTCAACTCTGCCCCCTCCCTATTTACCAGTCCCCACATTCCAAATAACCACCTTCCTGTGCTTCCATTCGTCCATAAATTTTGCCAACCCGTATCTTCCCTCTCCCTCCTCCATTTTTTCACTGTTAATTTAGAAACCCCCTCCACTACCTCCGCGACTCCCTCTCCATCAACTTGGGTCAACACACGCCTGCATTCCCTATGCGCTATTTGTATCCCGTCAGTCGTCCTTCGCCTCCAGGCTACTATTATTTTGTACCCCCTCTCCAAACCATAGCTAATTTCCCTTTGAATTTCATTTATCACCCACCAAGTGTTCGCAAAATTTCTAACCTGCTGAACGACCTGTTCAGAGTCCGTAAAAACCTTTACCACCCTTAAGTCCCCCCTGACCTGGAGGCCCTTTTTAACCCCTTTCAGAACAGCCCACCCCTCCAACTCCATACTTCCCATGTCACAATTAATTTTGTTCCCACCGCGAGCTAACTCTTCCCCCCTTGCCGACACCACCCAAGCATACGCCTTTTCATCCGCACCGCGGACTGCAGCGTCGGTCCAAACCACCACCGCCTGTCCGGGTTCCTCCTGACCTTCATCAGGCACGTACCCTCTCACACACGGATGAGTCCTCTCCCCGACTTTCAATCCCCTCACCAGGTTGCCCCAGTTCAGGTGACTTTCATACCTGACCCTAGCCTGAACCTCAAGAGGCACACAGCCGACCAACACCGACAGAGCCGCTGTTGGCGCCGTGCGGTATGCCTTCGTGATTGCTCTCAGGTAGGGCCGCTCGATCGCCCTAAGCTGTCTGACTACCCTCGAGTCTCGAGCTTTTTCCCCCCACAGTTCTGCGCCATAAAGCACCATGGGACACACCACCCTTTCAAAAATCATCTTCAGCACTCTCTTGCTGTTTCCCCACTTCCTTCTCCCGAGAGCAAAGAATTTGCCCCCGAGATCCTGAACTCGCGCCCTGGTCTTCTTGACGTGCTCCAGCCAGGCCAACTTCCTGTCTACATACACTCCTAGATACTTCACACTCGAGCCCATGACGACTCTCACTCCATCCATACTGATCCTAGGATCACGAATTTCCCCACGAGCCGGAATAAACATAGCCTCAGTTTTGGCTATGTTATACTCCAGCTTGTTCAATTTAGCCCAACTCTTGCATTCACCCCACGCAAATTCCCAGCCACGTTCCAAGTCCCGCAACGAACGACCAGACAGTATCACTATCTGATCGTCCGCGTAGGCCTGGACGCAACCACCCCTTGCCCGGACTTCCCGCATGCACTCAAACCAATCTTCCATCACCAAGAGCCACAGGATCGGACCCAGGCTGGAGCCTTGCGCACAGCCCACATCCGAATCCCATTCTCTCCCTTCCACGCAAACCTTTCGGTCCATCATGAAGCTCTTTGCCATTCGCACCAGCCCCTCGTTCACCCCTCTCATTCTCAGGTTCTTGACCACGGATGGTGCCCAAGCCGACCCGAACGCGTTCCTAAGGTCCAGGGCGACAACGAGAGAGTGCAACCCATCCCTCTTGTTGCCCCGCAAAACACCCACCATGTCTCCCATGGCCATGACGCAGCTTCTGCCACCCCTAAAACCATACTGGTTACCATCAAACTCCCCTCTCGATTCGAGGGAGTGCGTGATCCTCCCCGCTACCAAGCGGTCGAGAACTTTCCCGGCCGCCGATAGCAGCGATATCGGTCTCAAACTCCCTCCACTCTTGGGTATCCAAACGACCTCCGCTCTCTTCCACACCTTGGGGAAAGTTCCCATCCTCAGGCATTCGCCCACAACATCCTTCCACTCGTCACCCACCACATTCATCACGTGTCTCATGACTTCATTCGGAATGCCGTCCTCGCCCGGTGCCTTGCCGACGCTCATTCCGCCAATCACACCCTCCAATTCATTCTTGGTGACGGCAAGGTCATCATACCTGTCGCCCACCCTGTCTTCTTCCCATTCCCGTCTCATGTCCCTATGTCGTTCCACGTCCAACACACAGGAATCCACTGGAAAATACTGCCTTACGAGTTCGTCGTAAGTCTCGTCCAGGTCCCCTGTGTATGTACCGTCCGTCCGTCTCATGTTGCCCTTTACATCCCTCTTTCCACCCTTCACCCATCTCCTGCAAACCTCCCATACCTTATCCCCCATGCTCTCCAACTCTGTCTCCATCGCCCGAAATTTTGCCTCTTTAATTTTCTTTTTGTACCCATTTCTAATTTCCAAATAGGTCGCCCTGAGAGCCACCCTCTCGTCTCCCCTAGCCTCTTGGAAACGTTTTCGCGCCCTCCCTGCCCGTCGTTTCTCTAATGCCAAATCATCATTCCACCAATTTTGCTCTTCGCGAAAGACCCTACGACGTTTCCTCAATCTAGCTACACAAGCCTGTTCTATGACACTTTGCAGACAAGCAGTCTTGCCTTCATTGTCCAGATCCTGCAAGTTTGGTGCGTGCGCTGCCCAAATTTGGCCCAAAGTCATTTCAAATTCTTCCCAGTCCACGCCTTTCACTTGGTACCTCCATCTTCCCCTTTCCTTGGCTACCTCCCCCATGTCTACAGCGAAACTGATGTACCGGTGATCACTCAAAGTGTCCTCATCCACATCCACACTCCTTTCAGTCACCCTTGCACCTTTGCTCATCACGAGATCCGGCCAGCTCTCACCCCTGGTGGAGCAGAAGCTGGGCGGATCCGCCGGGTCATTCTCAATTCGCCATCCATTCATCACCGTCCATTCGTGAATCTCTTCACCTCTCGTATCCGTCAGTCTTCCACCCCAGGCCACATTCTTCCCATTGAGATCACCCGCCACAATCATTCTTTCGGTCCTGCCGCGAAGCCATCCAGACAAACCCCGGAAACGGGAAACGGAATTCCCCGCATCCGGAGGCTCATCATAGACGTTCACGAGCAGGACGTTCCTCCTCCTCCTCTCCTTTGCTTCGAGCTCTACCGCTACAGCATTCCCGCTGCAACAGTCTCTCCTAAGCCAGACCTTCCCTATCCCCCTTCGTACCAAGGTCAAGACTTTCATGCACGCACCATCCATTCCGAAACTGTCGTAGCCGATCAACGACTTAAATGCATGGTATGGCTCCTGTAACATCCCAATATCAAAACCCTCCCGTTTAATTTTGTCCAGGGCCAGTACCGTCGCCTCTTTGCCACGACCCGTGTTCACCATCAGCACTCTAAGTCCTACCATTATAATTGATACGACTCCTTGATTTCTAGGTAGGGACAAGAATTCATTTTCCAGCCGAGGCCTGACCACCTACCTTTCGGTTTTAGGCGAATGCTTTTCCATACCTACTATCTGGCAGAAGCACTCTCAAGAGAACCCCTACCAGCACCGCACTCCAAAAACTAGCGGGTCCAGAACTTTATTAACCAAGAAACTAAACAACAAACAACAATAGCATACAAAAACTAGCAATAGCCGAAAGCATATAAAGTGAACAGTGTATAAATCAAACAATTGTCGTGTATAAGAACGATGAACAATGTAAAATTCCAAAACGGTGTATAAGATAAACAATAACAAGAAAATAACAACAATAATAATAAAAAGGGCCGATTTGTGATGGGTGCCGCGCAATACCGGATCGTCCCCGGCACCCCAACTGCAAATTTTGTTACCGAAAACACCTAATCACCCCCCGTCCACTATCAATTTTGCCCAATCCAAAATTAGATCCCATTCCTCGCCCCTAACCTCCCCCAATCTGGGAGGATAGTGGCCCAAGACGCCCTCCAAAACCCTCCTGGCATTCTGCCTCCCGACCAGGCCACAGCGCAAAACCGCATGCTGTACGGTCTCCGCCTCCAAACCGCATTCACACATGTCCCCGTCCGCTCCGTTGAGTCTGAACCGACTCAGGTAGGCCTTGAAATCCCCGTGTCCGGTAGCCACCTGAGTCAGCTCATGGCTCAACTCCGCCCCCTGCCGATTCACACTCCCCCACATTCCAAACAACCATCTGCCCGTATTTCCATTCACCCATAAATTTTGCCACTCCTCTTCCTCCCACTCCCTCCTCCATTTCTTCACAAATAATTTAGTTACCCCGTCCACAACCTCCGCATCTCTCTCCCTCATTTCTGGTCAAAAGCCGTCTACACTCCCTATCCGCTAACCGAATCCCGTCATTCGTCCGTCTCCTCCAGGCTACAGTAATTTTATAACCCATGTCCAGTCCAGTCGCAATTTCCCTTTGTATCCTGTTAATAACCCACCATTTATTTTCGAAATTTTGTACTTGTTGCACAGTTTGTGCCGAATCCGTGAAAACCAAAACCTCCCTTGAATCCCCCCTGACCTGGAGGGCTTTCTCAAGTCCTCGCCAAACAGCCCACCCCTCCAATTCCATGATGTCAATTTCGCCCTCCACTGTCTTCCCTCCGCGAACTAATTCTTCCCCCTCCACCGACACCACCCATGCATACGCTTTTCCATTCTCTCCTCTCACAGCAGCGTCGGTCCAGACCTTAACCGCGCGGACGGGTTCCTCCTGACCTTCATCAGGCACGTACCCTCTCACGC
Organism: Leptura quadrifasciata; assembly: GCA_963675555.1. Taxonomy (NCBI): domain Eukaryota; kingdom Metazoa; phylum Arthropoda; class Insecta; order Coleoptera; family Cerambycidae; genus Leptura; species Leptura quadrifasciata. The sequence goes on from OY776678.1 coordinate 71,388,204, forward strand.
ACGGATGGACCTTGTCCCCGACATCCAGCCTTCTCACCAGGTTACCCCAGCTCGAAGCACATTCGTACATGGCCCTAGCCTGAACCTCAAGAGGCACACAGCCGACCAACACCGACAGAGCCGCTGTTGGCGCCGTGCTGTACGCCTTCGTGATGGCTCTCAGGTAGGGCCGCTCAATCGCCCTAAGTTGCCTGACCACCCTAGAGTCTCGAGCCTTCTCTCCCCACAGTTCTGCGCCATAGAGTACCATGGGACACACAACCCTTTCAAAAATCAACTTCAGCACTCTCTTGCTGTTTCCCCACTTCCTTCTCCCGAGAGCAAAGAACTTGCCCCCGAGATCCTGAACCCGCGCCCTGGCCTTCTTGACGTGCTCCAACCATGCCAACTTCCTGTCAACATGCACGCCCAAGTATTTCACACTCGAGCTCATGATGACTCTCACTCCGTACATTTTGATCTGTGGATCCCGGACCTCCCCACGAGCAGGAATAAACATAGCCTCAGTTTTGGCTACGTTGTACTCCAACTTGTTAAGTTCGGCCCAGCTCTTACATTCTCCCCACGCAAATTCCCATTTACGTTCCAGGTCCCGCAACGAACGACCAGACAGTATGACTATCTGGTCATCCGCGTAGGCCTGTACGTGACCCCCCCGTTGCCTAACTTCCCGCATACTTTCAAACCATCCTTCCATGACTAAGAGCCATAGAACCGGGCCCAGGCTGGAGCCTTGCGGACAGCCCACGTCCGATTCCCACTCTCTACCTTCCACGCAAACCTTTCGGTCCATCATGAAGCTCTTGACCATTCTCACGAGTCCCTCGTTCACCCCTTTCATTCTCAGGTTCTTGACCACAGACGGTGCCCAAGCCGACCCGAACGCATTCCTAAGGTCCAAGGCGACAACAAGAGAGTGTAACCCATCCCTCTTATTCCCCTTTAAAACCCCCACCATGTCTCCCATGGCCATGACGCAGCTTCTGTCACCCCTAAAGCCAAACTGACTTTCGTCCAACGCCCTCCTCGATTCGAGGGAGTGGGAGATCCTCCCTGCCACCAAACGGTCGAGAACCTTCCCGGCCGCCGATAGCAAAGATATGGGCCTCAAACTCCCCCCACTCTTTGGTATCCAGACAACTTCCGCTCTCTTCCATACCTTGGGGAAAAGTCCCACCCTTAAGCATTCATCAATCACATTCCGCCAGTCATCCGCCACAACATTCAGTACGTGCCTCATAACTTCGTTCGGAATACCGTCCTCGCCCGGAGCTTTACCGATGCTCATCCCCTCGATCACTCCCACCATTTCACTCTTGGTGACGGCGAAGTCATCATACTGGTCCCCAACCCTGTCCTCTTCCCACTCCCGTCTCAATTCAGTCTGTCTCCCAGCGTCCGACATGCAGGAATCGACCGGAAAGTACTGCCGTACGAGCTCGTCGTAGGTACTGTCCAAGTCGCCCGTGTAAGTCCCGTCCGTCCTCCTCATGTTCCCTTTAACTCCCCTCTTCCCACCTTTCACCCATCTATTACAAACCTCCCAGACCTTATCCCCCATTCTTTCCAGTTCCACTTCCATTGCTCTAAATTTCGCTTCCTTAATCTTTTTCTTATAGCCGTTTCTAATATTGATGTGTTTCCCTAAATTCCGCCCTCTCGTCCCCCCTAGCGTCCTGGAAACGTTTACGCGCCCTCCCCGCCCTACGCTTCTCCATTGCCAAATCGTTGTTCCACCAATTTTGCTCTTCGCGAAAAACCCTCCGACGTTTCCTCAATTTTGCCCGACAAACTTCCTCAACGGCACCCTGCAGAAGAGCACTCTTGCCCTCTGCGCTCAGGTCTCCCAGACTCGGCACACGCTCTGCCCAAATTTGGCCCAATGTCGCCTCGAAGTCTGTCCAGTCCGCGCCTTTCACTTGGTACCGCCATCTTCCCTTACCCTTTTCAACATCGCCGACGTCTACAGCGAAAGCAACGTACCGATGGTCACTCAAGGTGTCCTCGTCCACATCCACACTCCTATCAGTCACCCTTACACCTTTACTCATCACGAGATCCGGCCAGCTCTCGCCTCGCGAGGAGCAGAAACTAGGCGGATCCGCCGGGTCGTTCTCAATGCGCCACCCATGCATCACCGTCCATTCGAGAATCTCTTCTCCTCTTGCATCCGTCAATCGTCCACCCCAAGCCACATTCTTTCCATTAAGATCGCCCGCCACAATCATTCTTTCGGTCCTGCCGCGAAGCCATTCGGACAAGTCCCGGAAACGAGAAACAGAATTTCTCGCATCCGGAGGCTCATCGTAAACGTTCACGAACAGGACGTTCCTCCTCCTCCTCTCCTTTGCCTCGAGTTCCACCGCCACAGCACTTCCGCTGCAACAGTCTCGCCTCAACCACACTCTCCCTAGCCCCCTTCGTACCAAGGTCAAGGCTTTCATTCGTTCGTCTCCATCCACACAAAACGAGTCATACCCCAATAGCGACTTATATGCGTGATACGGCTCCTGGATTAACCCTATATCAAAGCCCTCCCGTTTAATTTTGTCCAGCGCCAGTACCGTCGCTTCCCGACCACGTCCCGTGTTAATCGACAGGATCTTAATTCCGACCATTGTAGTCGATGCGGCTCCTAGATTTCTCCAAGATCCGCACCATGGCCGGACAATCCTGACGACGAGCACTGTGGTTTCCGTACTTGCCGAAAACCCTCCAACAATTTACACAACGATTTTCCTCTTTTTTACAGTCCCGTCCGTCGTGGTCACCCGCACAATTATGACAGGCTGTTTTGTCTTTACAGAAGGTAGCGGTATGCCCAAATCTGCAACACCTAAAGCACATGGCCAGACCCAGGTACTCCTCTACAAAGTACCGCTCGCAGTCGATTTCTACCTTTCCCAATTTTACCAAAGTTCTAAATACGTCTAAGTCGTCCAACCGCAAGACGACGTTCTCCTTCCACGCGTTCCTGCAAGTCATTCGCTTTACTACCTTAATTCTGTCAGTCGCAATGTCCTTCAAAGTGTCGGTCCCCCTCTTAATCTTCCCCAAAAAATCCTCGTCTCCCATTCCTTTCTCCACCCCCGACACCACTAACATAGGGCCCACCAATTTTCTTTCCCTGACCTCTAAATTTTTATCCCGCCCCAAAGTTTCTTTTAATTTTAATTGTTGCTCCAAATTTTTTGACACGATAACCAATTTTCCGTCTCTAATCGTTCGTACACCCCGCGGTGGACCCCCAATTTCCTTCACATTTATCGATTTGGCCAGCTCTGCAGCTAGCTTCCTCGCATCCCTCTCCTTTGTGCTGGTCACAATGACTGCCCTATCCTGCGTTCGCGACGAGGGTGGAGTTTTCCATCCCCCTTCCCCAGTGACCACTACCCGTCCCTCTATTCTATTCCCTGAATTTCCATTCACACCACCATTCACACCCAACTTACCCCCTCCGGAGACCTCAGCATAGCTTCTGCGCTGCCTCCTGGTCCTCGGTATCTCCACGAACTCACCACTATCTGTTGTCTCCCCCAAGTCTTGGGCCATCCTCCTCCCAGATGCCCTCACCTCTGCCCTCCTCACAACATTCCCCACACTTCTCGCTGCCAGCTGCCCTTTCAACTCCTTGACTTCGTCTTCCAATTCTCTCATCCTATTTCCCGTTGCCATCTCTTTTCTTAATATGTCCATCATTTCTTTCTGGATATTAACAACCGCGTCTCTAACTGCAATCTGATCTACCCTGTTTACACTTATCTTCCCGCCCACTTCCTTGCTGATCGCCTCTACAATTTTGCCCAGCTCCGCCTCTACTATTTTCGTTCTATCCACATCATCCGTTCTTCTTTTATTAGACCCCGCCCCCTCTCTCTTCTCTTCTTTCTTGCTCATCACTGCCACATCAACAACTTTCTCTACTTTCGTCTTCATTCCCGCAACTCCTTCTCTCAAAACCTCTGCCTTTCTTACCTCCACCTCCTTCTTCTTCTTTGCACAGACTTCCCTCGTGCTCATTCCACTTCCTCCTGCTTCTCCACTCAGCCTTTTCCTGCTCTCTCTCACCACCTGCGTCGCCCTTTTCGTCATCTGCTCACTCTCGCTACTCGTGAGGCTGCAAAAACTGTCTTCCCCCCCCCTCCATGCTCTCCTCCATCGACTCCATAGCAACTGTCAAATGTGACAGCTGTCCCCACTTCTCGTCTGCGCGCGTTTTTCTGACACCTGTCACTTTGACACCTGTCACTTTTTCTTTCCCTCCCGAAATTACCTGACAGGTGACAGCTGTCAAGTTGACAACTGTCAAACCAACACCTGACACTGACAGCTGTCAGTGGCAGTTGTCAATTCTTTACCTCGGACTTGGGGCCCTTCGACCTGGGTTTGGGGCCTCAGGACGCACCACACCAGATCACACACGAATTTCCGATCCTTTGAGAGATTTAAAAATTTGGGGCCCAACTGTTCCCCTCTCGAGCTATTCCGGAGCTTTGCCCCTCGCGTGATTCCCCTTTTCTCACTCAGGTCGTAACCTCACTTTTATGTGCGCAGCTAAACACGTCTGTATTCGACAATGGTTAAACACGTACTTCTAGGTAGGGACAAGAATTTCGGTTTTGGCTGAAGCCGGCCCTCCCACCTTGCGGTCTTGGGCTAAAATCCTCTTCGCATACCCACTAGGTGGCGAAACCACCGTCGAGGGAACCCCTTCCAGCACCGCACTCCAAAAACTAGCGGTTCAGAACATTTATTAACAAAAAGTGTGCAATAGCAACAACGACGATAACAATAATAACAAAACAACAAAACGATGACAATATGCAATAGCAAGAACAATATAAGTGTATAAAGAACAAGAACAAAACTAAAACATAATCACTTTGTAATGGGTGCCGCGCAATGCCAGATCGTCCCCGGCACCCCAACTATAAATTTTGATACCGAAAAAAGCTAGTTACCCACCCTCCACTATTAATTTTGCCCATTCCTGAATGATCACCCACTTGTCGTCCGCCATCTCTCCCAGTCTGGGAGGATAGTGGCCCAGCGCCGTCTCGAGTGCCCGTCGGGCCTCTCGCCTCCCAACCAGGCTGCAGCGAAGAACCGCATGCTGTACGGTCTCCGCTTCCTCGCCACACTCACACCCATCTCCCTCGTCCCCGTTGAGCCTGAACCGACTCAGGTAGGCCTTGAAGTCACCATGACCGGTGGCCACCTGAGTCAGCTCATGACTCAACCCAGCTCCCTTCCTGTTCACCCTCTGCCACATCTCATACAACCACCTACCAGTCACACCATTTTCCCACAACTCCTGCCACCCCAAATCCTCCTGTTCCCTCTTCCACTTTTTTACATGCAATTTTGAAACCCCAACCACCGCGATTCCCTCTCCATTTTCGGTCAATATCCGTCCACACTCCCTATCAGCTAACCGTATTCCGTCCGTCGTCCGTCTCCTCCAGGCCACAATAATTTTGATGTCTCTTTCCAGACCATTTATTATCTCCCTTTGAATTTGATTTACTATCCACCATTTATTGTCAAAATTTCTAATTTGCCCTACCACCTGTTCCGAATCCGTATAAACCTTTACCACCCTTAAGTCCCCCCTGACCTGGAGGGCTTGTTGCAGTCCTTTCCAAACGGCCCACCCTTCCAGTTCCATTATGTCGATTTCCCCATCAATTTTGTTTCCCCCGCGAACTAAAGCTTCCCCCTCCACCGACACCACCCAAGCATACGCCTTCCCATTCTCTCTGATCGTAGCGTCGGTCCAGACCACCACAGCGCGTTCGGGTTCCTCCTGACCTTCATCAGGCGCGTACCCTCTCACACTCGGATGAACCCTTTCCCCAACATCCAACCTTCTCACCAGGTTGCCCCAGTTCGAAGAACTTTCAAACATGACCCTAGCCTGAACCTCAAGAGGCACACAGCCGACCAACACCGACAGAGCCGCTGTTGGCGCCGTGCTGTACGCCTTCGAGATGGCTCTCAGGTAGGGCCGCTCTATCGCCCTAAGCTGCCGGATGACCCGAGAGTCTCGAGCCTTCTCTCCCCACAGTTCTGCGCCATAGAGTACCATGGGACACACCACCCTTTCGTAGATCATTTTCAGCACTCTCTTGCTGTTTCCCCACTTCCTTCTCCCGAGAGCAAAAAACTTGCCCCCGAGATCCTGAACCCGGGCCCTGACCTTCTTGACATGCTCCAGCCAAGCCAACTTCCTGTCCACATGCACGCCCAAATATTTCACACTTGAGCTCATGAGGATTCTCGTCCCATCCATACTGATCCTTGGATCACGAATTTCCCCACGAGCCGGAATAAACATAGCCTCAGTTTTGGCTATGTTATACTCCAGCTTGTTCGTTTTTGCCCATCTCTTGCATTCTCCCCACGCAAATTCCCAGCCACGTTCCAGGTCCCGCAACGAACGACCAGACAGCACGACTATCTGATCGTCCGCGTAGGCCTGCACGTGACCGCCCCTTTCCCGGACTTCGCGCATGCATTCAAACCACCCTTCCATGACCAAGAGCCACAGGATCGGACCCAGGCTGGAGCCTTGCGGACAGCCCACGTCCGAATCCCATTCTCTCCCTTCCACGCAAACCTTTCTGTCCATCATGAAGCTCCTGACCATTCTCACAAGCCCTTCATTCACCCCTTTCGCCCGCAGGTTCTTGACCACAGATGGTGCCCAAGCCGATCCGAACGCGTTTCTAAGGTCCAAGGCGACAACGAGAGAGTGCATCCCATCCCTCTTGTTCCCCCTCAAAGCCCCAACCAAGTCTCCCATGGCCATGACGCAGCTCCTGCCACCCCTAAAGCCGTACTGACTTCCATCTAACATCCCTCTCGATTCGAGGGAGTGAGAGATCCTCCCTGCTAACAGCCGGTCGAGAACTTTCCCGGCCGCCGATAGCAGCGATATCGGTCTCAGACTCTCCCCACTCTTGGGTATCCAGACAACCTCCGCTCGCTTCCATACTTTGGGGAAAAGCCCCACCCTCATACATTCATCTACAACACTCCGCCAGTCATCAGCCACAACATTCAGTACGTGCCTCATAACTTCATTCGGAATTCCGTCCTGGCCGGGCGCCTTGCCGGCGCTCATCCCTCCAGTCACACCTTCCATTTCAGTCTTGGTGACGGCGAAGTCATCATACTCGTCACCAACCCTGTCTTCTTCCCATTCCCGTCGCATCCCTGTCTGTGTCATGTCCTCTAACGCACAGGAATCCACTGGAAAATGTGATCTTACGAGTTCGTCGTAAGTATCGTCCAGGTCCCCCGTGTACGTCCCGTCTGTCCGCCTGATATTTCCCTTAACACCTCTCTTCCCCCCTTTCACCCATCTCTTACAAATATCCCACACCTTGTCCCCCATCCTATCCAGTTCTGCTTCCATCACCCGAAATTTAGCATCCTTAATTTTCTTTTTGTATCTGTTCCTAATGTCTAAATATATCGCCCTCAAATCCTCCCGCTCGTCCCCCCTAGCTGCCTGGAAACGTTTTCGCGCCCTCCCCGCCCTTCGTTTCTCTACTGCCAAATCGTCATTCCACCAATTTTGATCTTCGCGAAATGCCCTGCGACGTTTCCTCAATGTGGCCCCACATGCCTGCTCCACGGTATTCTGAAGACAAGCACTCTTGTCCTCCGTGCTCAGACCCTGCAGGTTCGGCGCCTGCTCAGCCCAAATTTGGCCCAAAGTCTCCTCAAATTGCGTCCAGTCTACGCCCTTCACCTGGTACCTCCATCTTCCCATCTCTTTGGCCACTTCCCCCACGTCCACAGCGAAAGTTACATAGCGGTGGTCGCTTAGAGTGTCCTCATCCACATCCACCTGCCTTTCATGCACCCTCACATCTTTGGTCATCACGAGATCCGGCCAGCTCACGCCCCTGGTGGAGCAGAAACTGGGCGGATCCGCCGGGTCGTTCTCAATTCGCCAACCATTCATCACCGTCCAATCGTATATTTCTATACCACGTGCATCCGTCAATCTTCCACCCCAGGCCACATTCTTTCCATTGAGATCGCCCGCCACAATCACTCTTTCGGTCCTGCCGCGAAGCCATCCAGACAAACCCCTAAACCGGGAAACAGAATTCCCCGCGTCCGGAGGCTCGTCATAGACGTTCACGAACAGGACGTTCCTCCTCCTCCTCTCCTTCACTTCAAGCTCCACCGCCACAGCACCCCCGCTGCAACAGTCCCGCCTGTGCCAGACCTTTCCAACCCCCTTGCGTACCAGGGTCAGGGTTTTCTTGCAATCTTCATCCATACCGAAGGAGTCGTATCCTAGGAGCGACTTGTAAGCATGGTACGGCTCTTGTACCATCCCGATGTCAAAACCCTCCCTTTTAATTTTGTCAAGAGCCAATACCGTCGCTTCCTTGCCACGACCCGTGTTCACCAGCAGCACTTTAAGCTCCACCATAATTGATGCGGCTCCTGGATTTCTCCAAAATCCGCATCGTGGCGGGACATTCCTGATGACGGGCACCGTGGTCACCGTACCTTCCAAACATCCTCCAACAGTTTACACACCGCGTCGCGTCCTTGTTGCACGTCTTGCCGTCGTGTTCTCCTGCACACCTGTGACAGGCAGTCTTTTCTTTACAAAAAGTCGTCGTGTGGCCGAACCTGCAGCACCTGAAACACATCGCCAGCCCAAGGTACTCCTCTACATAAAACCGTTCGCATCCAATATCCACTTTTCCCAGTTTTGCCAGCACCTTGAATGTCTCCATATTGTCCAAACGCAGGACCACATTCTCTTTCCATGCATTCCTGCATGTCATGCGTTTCACAATCTTAACGGTCTCTGTCGCGACCTTCTCCAGAACTTCATTACCCCGAATTAGTGCCCCGATGAAATCCCCATCCGACATTCCTCGATCTACCCCCGAAACCACCAGCATGGGGCCTGTGAACGATCCATGCTTTGATGGAAGTCTGAAGGACGTATTTTCTGCTCGAAAAACTTAGAAAAATTAAAAAAAAATAGGAAAAAGAAAAAATTAATTTTCTTTTTCCTCAACCTTTTCTTAATTCTAAATAAAAATATTACGTTCACAAAATTTTTAGGGTTCAAAGTGACTGTTTCAGACGGAGATTAATGGATAAATCATACTTACTGTCGTTTATGCTTAACTGCGGCTCTGATGGTATCAATTGGAAGACGTCGTAACACTATAAATCTAACGCTGTCTGTTTTACACTCTCTTAAAATTAAATCTGAAAGGGAATTTTGTTAGAAAACACAAGTAAAAGACAATATAAAGTTCAAAATATGTATATTAAATCTTTTAAAAAAATTATGTTTTTACAACAACTTCTTCAGAGAAAATGTTAACAAACAATGGTCTGACCCGTGTACAACACATGGTGAGGAACGGGACGATTCATACGGTACCAACTACCATCCAATATGCAGTTTGAAAAGCTAACGATGCACAAAAAGATTCAAGAAAAGTTTCATGTAACTGAAATTTTGGTGGGCTTATGCTTGCCTGTCTTATAAACGTATTTATTAATTCACATAAATTTTGGTCGCTCCTCGGAGCTTAAAATTGCTTGAAGCGTATCTACTTCGTTTGTATTATGCAATAACAAATTTTACGTTCAGGCAAGGCAGATCCCATGCACGTGTGAGTACATGGTAATAATACTTTTTTGACTCCGAATCACTGAGGAACCGGTTTAGGGCAAACCCCGTCAAAATACATCATTTCCCCGTCAAATCCGACTGCTAGGAAATGATGGGGGTCCCATGTCGCTAAGGGCTATTTTCGCTATAACTTCCGATATACTTTGAATAGTCGTTGGACTAACTTGTCCTCATATTCAACACTTCGTAAGAGTTGCAGTGCTTGACAACGTGGATTCGTAAAAGGGTTTTTAATCTTGGAAATTTGGAAGTTCAAGTCCAATTTTATTATACTTTCTAAAATTGGATGTTCGGGGCGACATTACGTCCCTGTGCAGCGACATTTACTACACTTACCAAATTAACGCTCCTCGAAGAGTTAGCGAAAATTTGGCATAAAAAACGCTCCGAAGAGCAAAAATATATTTCCAAGAATTAAAAACCTCCTCCACGGCGTTTTTACGTGAAGCACGCTTTTCTTACGAAGTATTTCCTAAGTCGGATTTTGTTACAACGTCGAAAAGTATATCGGGGTTATAGCGTTCTTTAACACTCCCCTCCTTTCCGTGAATCTTTTTGTGTAACGTTTGGTAAATTGGTTGTTTGAAAATAAAATGGATCATTGGATGTAGTCTCCCATGTGTTGTATTCGGTTATAGTTCAGACCGGCCTATCTGAACAAAACATAGATGCAAATCTAAAAAATGGTGATAAACTTGAACATATATCGATGCATAGCATTCGATTGAATTATTGAACATTGTGTTTCAAAAATGGCATAAAAAAAGAAAAAATCGAAAATCCTCGGATTCTCGATGACACAACACAAACACTTTCGACGCACTTATCTTTCTTAGTGTTCTTCCACTAATGCGGGCTTGCGTCTGCTCCTCCTCGTGTCTATGCCTCGTCGATCACCTTCGGTGTCGAACTGCCTTCTGGAACAGCTTAGGTGGTCCTCGGACTGCTTGGCTCCAGCTATACTATGGCTCTGCTCAGTTTATATGAAACAATATAAAACAAAATTTTAGTAATATGTTTGTTCATATCCCGTCTGGGGATCTGCGACCGATAACATATCGTCGTCTTTGAGAATAGGAACACTGAATTTTGTTGACTTATATTGATTGAAATGGTTTCCGTGTAGTTAAAAAAATCTCTTCTTGGGAGAAATCTGCGACCGATATCACATCGTCGTCTTTGAGAATAGGAACATTGAATTTTGTTGACTTATATTGATTGAAATGGTTTTTATTAAAATCTCTTCTTATGAGAAATCTGCGACAGAATCTGCATCCGTCGGATCGTTGCATCTGCCCCTCCAGCAGACGTGGCGGCATCTCGCCCTTGAGTTGCTAGACTCGTCTGAATCGCGCTCTGCGTCAGAGTTGTCGTCTTTCCATGCCGTGCCAATGGAACATTTGTTTGGACCCTTTGGGTCGGATTCTGCTTACAGATGTATATGTTTTGAACATATGAGGACTTAGAAAAATTATAAAAAATACCAACTCTGCCGGACACGGTCAGAGTTGCTGCAGTGAATTTTGAAGATTTGTATGGACGATACAATATCCCCAATGAAAATAACTTGTAAAAAATGCATAAAAAATACCAACTCTTGCCTGACACGACAAGAAGTTGGTATGGAAATTTTGATATAAAATAAACCTAGCACTAAGTTAAAACTTAGCCTAGGTTGAAAAATGTTATAAAAATATGATTGAATCTCCAGAACTTGATTCTGAATCAGAAGTGGAAGCATCTCGTGGCGGTGCATGAATTTGTACAACCGTTTGCTCCGGCGGTGGAGGTTCTGTGGAATCGTCTGAGAACGGGGAATCATTTCCATCGAGTGATGTTCCGCCTGGACTAGCATTTTCTTCATCGGAAGATTCGATTTCCAAGTTGTGCTCCTCTGGCGGGGCTGGTCTCAAATCATCGACATGTACTCTTGTCGTTACATTTCCCTTTTGCACGAGATACACCTCGTCTGAAAACTTCTTCAGAATTCTGGTTGGGCCTGACCAAGACGGCGTGAAGGTATGTACCTTCTTTTTTCTCTTACTCATGACTCTGTCTCCTACTTTGTAAACGATCGGAGTGACGGCCTCTTTCGGCGCATATTTCTGTTTGTAATTTTGTTGGGCCTGACGGGCTTCCTTGATTCGCTCGTATCGTGGAAGCGTTTGTTGCTTGGCTCTTTCTTGCCTCCATGCATACAAATCCCATTCGCCTCTTTCGGCTGGATCATATCCTAACACGATCATGCTAGGTGTTTGATTTGTAGCGGCGTTCCTACGATTTCTTAATATGTATGTCATCTGATGCACGTAGCGATCCCAAGTGTCGTTTGGCTTTTTGAATAAAAGAGTCTTTAAAATTTTCTTGCATTCCTGAACCCGTCGTTCCACGGGGTTGGACTGTTGGTGATATGCCGGAATTAAGTATCGTTCGATACCATTCCTTTCGCAAAATGTGATGTACCATTCGGAATTGAAATGACCACCGTTGTCTGAAATTATGACTCGAGGGACTCCGAATCTTGCTACTATTTCTTCGTCGATATATTTGGCTATCGTTCTGCCGTCGACCTGAATGTATGCCTTTGCCTCTATCCATTTACTGAAAACGTCTTCGACGATAATCATGTATCTGTTTTCGGCGTCTTTAGTCCTCTGCAGCGGGCCAATTACGTCGACGCTCAAGGTTTCAAATGCATTTTGTGGTGCATGACTTCTAAGTGGAGCATTGGGTTGGGCTTGTCTTGTCTTTACAGACTGGCATATCAGACAGTCGTTTATGTATTTGCCTACGATCCTGGCCATATTATTGAAATAGTAGCGTTTCGCTATTTTCCTGAGAGTCTCGTCTCTTCCTGGATGACATGCTTCATCTCGGTCATGATAATGGTAAATCAATTCCTTTATTTTCCTCTTTGGAACTATCAATTTAAAATTTCGATCGCAATCTTTAAAAAGTACATCGTCTTGTACGTGAAAATTTTTCATAAAAATAAGATCCGCATCGGAACGTTGTTCCTGTTGAAATAGATCATTCCAACGGCGGATCTTGTCTTGAATATCTCTTGAACTTAATTGAGCCTGTACGATATCTTCGTATATTTCTGAATGCGTTAAAACAGAAATACGTTCTGGACACTTATAATTTGGTAGGAACATTCTTTCCTCTTCATCGTCTGTCTCGACATACTGATTTTGTGGGTTACGACTTAGAAAATCTGCTAATAAATTTTCCTTTCCTGGACAGTGTTCAATTTTGAATGCATATTCTTGCAATAGTAATGACCATCGAGTAAATTTTGTTTTGTCGTCCTTATGTTTGTTTAACCAAAGTAACGCCCTGTTGTCCGTCTTCACCAAGAACGGTTTGTCTGCTAAGTACATCTTGTACTTTTTAATATAGTTCACCACCGCCAAGCATTCCAGCTCGTTTATGTGGTAACGTCTCTTCGCTGGAGATAACGTGTTGCTTGCATACGAAATTATGTATTTTTCGCCGTTGTCGCCTAATTGATATAATACGGCCGAAAGGCCTTGGAGGGATGCATCTGTTTGCAAAATGAACTGACGTGAAAAATCCGGCCGATGGAGTTCCAGCGGTCCGGATAATAATTCTTTTAATTTTCTAAATGCTTCATCGCATGTATGGTTCCAGTGAAAACGATTTTCCTTCGAAAGAAGTTTCGTTAGTGGCTTCGTGATCATCGCCACATTTGGTAGATATTCTCGTACCCAGTTGCAAAGCCCTAGGAAACTTTGTAGCAGCTTTTTTGTAGCTGGAACGGGATAATTTTGAATTTGTAATACATGTTTTTCTAATGGTTGGGAAGTATCAGTTCTAATTGTATGGCCTAAATATTGAATTTCATTCGTCGCTATTACACACTTTTCCGGTGACACTTTTAGATTGTGCAGACGTAGTCTTTCAAAGACTAATCTCAAGTGGGACATATGCTCCTTCACGTTTACGCTGTAAACGATTATATCATCTAAATACACTTTACAGAAATGGTGCAGGTAACCCGTTAAAACGTCCTTTGCCATGAATTTCTGAAAGGTACAGGGAGCTGTCTTGAGGCCGAAAGGCATGACATTGAATCTGTAAGCTGCCCCATCAGGAGTGGTAAAAGTCGAGAAATCTTTTGATGCTTCATCTAGCGGTATTTGCCAATATCCACTTTTTAAATCCAACACAGAAAAAATCTTCGAATTGCCTAAATCTTTAATACTTTCGTGTATTTTTGGTAAGACGGAAGCCTCGTCTTCAGTCATTTCATTCAAATGGCGATAGTCGATGCAAAATCGTGGTTTCTTGTCCGAACGTTTTATTATCACGGGTGGTGAACTATATTGGGCAGTGCTAGGTTCGATGACGCCAGCTTTCAACATCTCTTCGATTTGGTCGTACATGATTTTCTTAGTACTCGGAGACATCGGATATGGTCTGATATTAAATGGTTTCGTGTCTTTTACTATAATTTTGTGTTTCACAGTCACTGTGGTTGCTTGAGTCGGTTCCGCAGTGAACAGATCGACAAATTCTTCGAACAGCGGCCGTAGAAATTTGTCATTTATAACAAGCTCTTCAGGAAGCTTTGCCTGCTGTCTCTCCCTCTGAGAAGCTTGATTCCAGAAGACGGTAATACGCTCTTCTGTGCCGGCATATAGGCATTTTCTGCCATAATCATATGCGACATTGTTCATATATAAGAATGGTGATCCTAATATTATCGTTTCGTTCAAATTTTCGATTACTTGAAAATCAATTTCAAAAGAGGTGCCTGAAATTATTACTTGTAATTTTGTCGTGCCAAGAGAGTCCACCATTCGATCTCCGCACGCCATAGCAAATGATCGACGTGTCGTGAGATTTTTAAAATTATCCAACATCCTCGGATGGATAACGTTTCGCGTCGAGCCTGAATCGATCAGTGCGTCGACCGCATGTTCATTAATTTGAACTTTTATACGAGGCAAAGGGAACGCTTCGCTCATATAATTTATTGACTCTCTTGTCTTGTGCAGAGGAGCGTCGTAGTGGTCATGAGTATCGGAAAAAATTACTGGACATTGCTGCCGCCTTGGTTCGGCCGTTGTGCCGGGGATCTTGCAGATGGACCCTGGCCTGGGTCTCTGGCCCCTCGAAAGTTTCCCGGTCTCCTGCTGAGATGCGGGTTATTCGGGCATTGGCTATGGAAGTGCCACTGCACTGTGTCTGTACAGTATCGGCACGGGGTTGCCGGTCGGTCGGGTACTCGGAATTTCCCCGATCCGCCATTGAAATTAGTTTGCCTGCGGTCAGGATTCACTGATCCGCTCGTAGAATTAGGCATAAAAAAAGGACGACCAGGCGCTCTGCCTGGACCGTCCTGTCGAGATACGTCCTCTCGGAAATGCACCCTCGGTGCTGTCGGAGTTGGGCTTCCATTGCTCCTGTTACTAGAATTTTGTTGACTTATGTGTCCCGGCTCTTGATAGTAAGACGCGCGGGACAGACGTTGATCGATAAGCTGGATTAGCGACGTCTGTTCGTCAGCTGAATCCCGCTCGACGTTAGTAGCCGCTGCTATTAACATCTCTGTGTTTGAAATTAGGTTGCTTCTCAAGCGTGACCTAATTTCTGGACGCAGTTGGTCCATGATGACCCGAGCTCTGATGGCTTCGGATTTAAAGGGATCAATACGATCGAAAAGACAGGTTTTCCTTGTGATAAATACTGCCGTGTCGTCTAAAGACGTTTGCTTGACGGCATACAGTTGAGCAATAGCTCGTGACTGTATGTCGGGAGAATTAAATCTCGTAAGGAATCTTTCCTTGAATAAGGTATACGAAGTAGTCAACGTCCTAAATTGTTCGGACCATCGTTGAGCTTCGCCCTTGAGTTGGCCGGTTACGTTATGGAGGCGATCATAGTCGTGGCTTATGCGAGCTCTGTCGAAATATTCCTCCATAATTTTCAGAAATGCTTCTGGATCTTCATGATCAAGCCCATGGAACGTCACGTTCGGACATCTTTGTCTCTCATGGGGCGTACAGGTCGACACGTTCTGTATCGCCTGCACGAAGCCCTCTGCCATTTTCAGAAACATACTTTCCATCGAAGCAGTTTGTGGCTGTGAAGCTGATAAATTAACATTATTTCCCTCTGGAAACAGTCGCTGTGGTTCTATCCCTCTAGAACCGTCGTCGACGAGCGGTGCGGTGACTCGCTCATAAAATTCTCTTGGGGTCGACCCCTCGGAGTCTTCCGCCATGAATGAGAAAGGATTTGTTGGGTTTGGGGACGGCATGGTCCCTGTTCGGGCGCCATGTGAACGATCCATGCTTTGATGGAAGTCTGAAGGACGTATTTTCTGCTCGAAAAACTTAGAAAAATTAAAAAAAAATAGGAAAAAGAAAAAATTAATTTTCTTTTTCCTCAACCTTTTCTTAATTCTAAATAAAAATATTACGTTCACAAAATTTTTAGGGTTCAAAGTGACTGTTTCAGACGGAGATTAATGGATAAATCATACTTACTGTCGTTTATGCTTAACTGCGGCTCTGATGGTATCAATTGGAAGACGTCGTAACACTATAAATCTAACACTGTCTGTTTTACACTCTCTTAAAATTAAATCTGAAAGGGAATTTTGTTAGAAAACACAAGTAAAAGACAATATAAAGTTCAAAATATGTATATTAAATCTTTTAAAAAAATTATGTTTTTACAACAACTTCTTCTGAGAAAATGTTAACAAACAATGGTCTGACCCGTGTACAACACATGGTGAGGAACGGGACGATTCATACGGTACCAACTACCATCCAATATGCAGTTTGAAAAGCTAACGATGCACAAAAAGATTCAAGAAAAGTTTCATGTAACTGAAATTTTGGTGGGCTTATGCTTGCCTGTCTTATAAACGTATTTATTAATTCACATAAATTTTGGTCGCTCCTCGGAGCTTAAAATTGCTTGAAGCGTATCTACTTCGTTTGTATTATGCAATAACAAATTTTACGTTCAGGCAAGGCAGATCCCATGCACGTGTGAGTACATGGTAATAATACTTTTTTGACTCCGAATCACTGAGGAACCGGTTTAGGGCAAACCCCGTCAAAATACATCATTTCCCCGTCAAATCCGACTGCTAGGAAATGATGGGGGTCCCATGTCGCTAAGGGCTATTTTCGCTATAACTTCCGATATACTTTGAATAGTCGTTGGACTAACTTGTCCTCATATTCAACACTTCGTAAGAGTTGCAGTGCTTGACAACGTGGATTCGTAAAAGGGTTTTTAATCTTGGAAATTTGGAAGTTCAAGTCCAATTTTATTATACTTTCTAAAATTGGGTGTTCGGGGCGACATTACGTCCCTGTGCAGCGACATTTACTACACTTACCAAATTAACGCTCCTCGAAGAGTTAGCGAAAATTTGGCATAAAAAACGCTCCGAAGAGCAAAAATATATTTCCAAGAATTAAAAACCTCCTCCACGGCGTTTTTACGTGAAGCACGCTTTTCTTACGAAGTATTTCCTAAGTCGGATTTTGTTACAACGTCGAAAAGTATATCGGGGTTATAGCGTTCTTTAACAGGCCCACCGACTTCCGCTCCCGCACCTCCAAATCCTTGTTTCGCCCCAAGCTCTCCTTGATTTTGGTCTGCTGACCCTTATCTTTGGCAACGATCACCAGCTTGCCATCCCTGATGGTGCGGACGGCTTTCGGTGGACCCCCAATCTCCCTTACAGTTATGGCCTTTGCCAATTCATTGGCCAGTTTTCTCGCGTCTTTTTCCCGCGCGCTCGATACCACCACAGCCATCTCTGCCGATTGCCGTGCGGTGGGTGGAGTTTTCCACCCCTCCCTGCCCGCGACAACCACCCTACCCTCCACTCTATCCCCCTCAGTCACACCATTCGCTCGTTTCATACTTACCGCAGAGACCTCCGCATAGCTCCTCCGCTGCCTCCTGGTTCTTCCAATCCTCACGAGATCTTCCCCACTATCGCTAGTCTCCTCTCTCTGGGCCATCGTCCTCCCGGACACCTCCCCCTTGTTGCGTCGTGCCACACCACCATCCTTCTTTCCTATTGCGCCCTTCCTGGCTTCCTTCACCTCCTCCTCCATTTCTCTAAGTCTACATTCCGCCGCCATCTCCTTCCTCAAAATCTGCAACAGCTCCCTTTGGATATTATATACCGCTTCCCTCACCGTTATCTGGTCAACCCTCGTGACGCTGATCTTTCCATTCACTTCTCGACTCACCGCCTCCACTATCTTCTCAAGCTCCCGCTCCACCACAATCGTTCTGTCCGTCTTCTCAGTCTTTTTCCCCTTCTGCGTACCAGCTTCACTCTTCACCCGTACCACTTCTTCTTCTTCTTCCTCCCTTACAGCCTCTCTTTTCTTTTTCGCAACAAGATTGTTGCTGCCACTCACCCCAATCTCGCCGCTCAGCCTCTTCTTTGCCGCCTTCTTTATCACTTCCACCTCCATCGGCATTCTTCTTCCCATCCTCTCGCTCCCACTGCTCATAACTTCCACACTGACATACCCGTCCTCCTCCACACTCTCCAAACTGTCCCCACTGGAATAGTCCATTTTTCTGACAGCTGTCAAAGTGACAGCTGCTCAGTTTGCGTTCCCGAAAGTTTTTCTGACAGCTGTCAAAGTGACAGCTGCTCAGTTTGAGTTCCTGAAGATTTTTTCTGACAGCTGTCAAAGTGACAGCTGCTCAGTTTGAGTTCCTGAAGATTTTTTCTGACAGCTGTCAAAGTGACAGCTGCTCAGTTTGAGTTCCTGAAGATTTTTTCTGACAGCTGTCAAAGTGACAGCTGCTCAGATTGTCTTTCTAAGCACTTTTTGTGACAGCTGTCAAAGTGACAGCTGTCAAAAAATGTTCGACTCACGAAACCCTTTGACAGTTGACAGCTGTCAAAGTGACAGATGTCAAACGGGGTTTGACACTTGACAGCTGTCAAAGTGTCTTCCACTACTCCTGCCTTGGTTCTGGACTTGTGTCCCTTTGGCCTCAGGACAAACCTTTCAGCACACCTCAGCACCTTCCCCGCACTCTAACGTAAATTTTCGAAAAAATTTTTTGGGGCCCTACTGTTCCCCTCACTCGCTTCACTAGGGCTTTGCCCCTCGCGTGACTCCCCTTCTTTCTTTTACTAACTAACCGCACTTTTGAGCACTGTGGAAAAAACGTGTTTACTCCACGGCGGTCACGATAGTTCTAGGTAGGGACAAGATTCTCTTTAAGGCTAACGCCAGCCCTCCCACCTTGCGGTTTTAGGCGCCTCTCAGACATACCCACTTGCTAGAAAACCACCGCCAAGAAAACCCCTTCCAACTCCACAACTCCAAAAATCAGCGGTTCTAACCCTTTATTATGTAACAGATAGCAAAAGCAGA
The DNA here is from genome assembly GCA_963675555.1 of Leptura quadrifasciata. Classification (NCBI taxonomy): domain Eukaryota; kingdom Metazoa; phylum Arthropoda; class Insecta; order Coleoptera; family Cerambycidae; genus Leptura; species Leptura quadrifasciata. The sequence continues at coordinate 71,407,299 of OY776678.1, forward strand.
ACAATAACATTTAATTGAAACGGATCGCCGTGGCAAAAAACCAGGTGTATATGTGTAAAAGAAACAAAAGGTATAAAACGTATGAAACAATAAAACATAACAATTTGTAATGGGTGCCGCGCAATACCGGATCGTCCCCGGCACCCCAACCATAAATTTTGATCCCGAAATCAACTATTCACCCCCCTTCCACTATTAATTTAGCCCATTCCTGAATAGCCGACCATTTGTCCTCACCCACTTCCCCCAGTCTGGGAGGATAGTGGCCCAGTTCCGTCTCCAATGCCCTTCGGGCCTCTCGCCTCCCCGCCAGGCTACAGCGAAGAACCGCATGCTGTACGGTTCTAGGTAGGGACAAGAATTCATTTTCCGGCCGAAGCCACCCCACCTACCTTTCGGTTTTAGGCGAATGCTTTTCCATACCGACTATCTGGCAGAAGCACTCTCAAGAGAACCCCTACCAGCACCGCACTCCAAAAACTAGCGGGTTCAGAAATTTATTAACCAGAACCAAAAACAGCAATAGCCAAATTGTATAAAATGAACAGTGTAGAAAAAACCAGAACAGTGTATAAAGTAAACAATAACAACAACAAGAACAGTAACAATAAAAGGCCGATTTGTAATGGGTGCCGTGCAATACCAGATCGTCCCCGGCACCCCAACTTTAAATTTTGCTACCGAAATCATCTATCACCCCCCGTCCACTATCAATTTTGCCCAATCCAAAACCAAACTCCACTTATCTCTTGCCAAATCCCCCAGTCTAGGAGGATAGTGGCCCAGACTCCTTTCCAAAACCCTTCTGGCCTCTCGCCTCCCCACAAGGGAGCAGCGAAGAACCGCATGCTGTACGGTTTCTTCCTCCTCCCCACATTCACACACATTCCCTTCATTCCCGTTGAGCCTGAACCGACTCAGGTAGGCCTTAAAGTCACCATGACCGGTGGCCACCTGAGTCAGCTCATGGCTCAACTCAGCCCCCTCCCTATTAACCCTTTCCCACATTCCAAACAACCACCTTCCTGTTACTCCATTCATCCACAAATTTTGCCAACCTTCTTCTTCCCTCTCCCTCCTCCATTTTTTAACTGTTAATTTTGACACCCCCTCCACTACCTCCGCGGCTCCCTCTCCATCTTCTTCGGTCAGCACCCGCCTACATTCCCTATCCACGAGTCTTATCCCGTCAGTCGTTCTTCTCCTCCAGGCTACTATAATTTCGTAACCCCTTTCCAAACCATTAGCTATCTCCTTTTGAATTTCGTTTATGACCCTCCATTTGTTATCAAAATTTCTAATCTGCTGAACTACTTGAGCAGAATCCGTCAAAACCTTTACCACCCTTAAGTTGCCCCTGGCCTGGAGGCCCTTCTGTAAACCTTGCCAAACAGTCTAGGTAGGGACAAGAATTCATTTTCCGGCCGAAGCCACCCCACCTACCTTTCGGTTTTAGGCGAATGCTTTTCCATACCGACTATCTGGCAGAAGCACTCTCAAGAGAACCCCTACCAGCACCGCACTCCAAAAACTAGCGGGTTCAGAACTTTATTGACCAGAACCAAAAACAGCAATAGCCAAATTGTATAAGATGAACAATGTAAAAAGAAACCAGAACAGTGTATAAAGTGAACAATAACAACAACAAGAACAGTAACAATAAAAGGCCGATTTGTAATGGGTGCCGTGCAATACCAGATCGTCCCCGGCACCCCAACTTTAAATTTTGCTACCGAAATCATCTATCACCCCCCGTCCACTATCAATTTTGCCCAATCCAAAACCAAACTCCACTTATCTCTTGCCAAATCCCCCAGTCTGGGAGGATAGTGGCCCAGACTCCTTTCCAAAACCCTTCTGGCCTCTCGCCTCCCCACAAGGGAGCAGCGAAGAACCGCATGCTGTACGGTTTCTTCCTCCTCCCCACATTCACACACATTCCCTTCATTCCCGTTGAGCCCGAACCGACTCAGGTAGGCCTTAAAGTCACCATGACCGGTGGCCACCTGAGTCAGCTCATGACTCAACTCAGCCCCCTCCCTATTAACCCTTTCCCACATTCCAAACAACCACCTTCCTGTTACTCCATTCATCCACAAATTTTGCCAACCTTCTTCTTCCCTCTCCCTCCTCCATTTTTTTACTGTTAATTTTGACACCCCCTCCACTACCTCCGCGGCTCCCTCTCCATCTTCTTCGGTCAGCACCCGCCTACATTCCCTATCCACGAGTCTTATCCCGTCAGTCGTTCTTCTCCTCCAGGCTACTATAATTTCGTAACCCCTTTCCAAACCATTAGCTATCTCCCTTTGTATTTTGTTTATAACCCACCATTTATTGTCAAAATTTCTAATCTGCTGTACGACTTGCGCAGAATCCGTCAAAACCTTTACCACCCTTAAGTTTCCCCTGGCCTGGAGGCCCTTCTGTATTCCTTGCCAAACAGCCCACCCCTCCAGCTCCATACTCCCCATATCACAAATAATTTTGCTCCCACCGCGAGCTAATTCTTCCCCCCTTGCCGACACCACCCACGCATACGCCTTATCTTCCACACCACGAGCCGCAGCGTCAGTCCAAACCACCACCGCTCGTCCGGGTTCCTCCTGACCTTCATCAGGCACGTACCCTCTCACACTCGGATGGATCCTCTCCCCAACATTCAAGCTCCTCACCAGGTTGCCCCAGTTCAGATGACTCTCATACCTGACCCTGGCCTGAACCTCAAGAGGCACACAGCCGACCAACACCGACAGAGCCGCTGTTGGCGCCGTGCTGTATGCCTTCGTGATTGCTCTCAGGTAGGGCCGCTCAATCGCCCTAAGCTGCTTGACTACCCTCGAGTCTCGAGCTCTTTCCCCCCACAGTTCCGCGCCATAAAGCACCATGGGACACACCACCCTTTCATAAATCACCTTCAGCACTCTCTTGCTGTTTCCCCACTTCCTTCTCCCGAGAGCAAAGAATTTGCCCCCGAGATCCTGAACTCGCGCCCTGGCCTTCTTGACGTGGTCCAACCATGCCAACTTCCTGTCTACATGCACTCCCAAGTATTTCACACTTGAGCTCATGACGACTCTCACACCATCCATGCTGATCCTCGGATCACGAACTTCCCCACGAGCCGGAATAAACATAGCCTCAGTTTTGGCTATGTTATACTCCAGCTTGTTCAATTTGGCCCAACTCTTACATTCGCCCCACGCAAATTCCCAGCCACGTTCCAGGTCCCGCAACGAACGACCAGACAGTATAACTATCTGATCGTCCGCGTAGGCCTGCACGTGACCACCCCTTTCCCGGACTTCCCGCATACTTTCAAACCAACCTTCCATGACTAAGAGCCACAGGACCGGACCCAGACTGGAGCCTTGCGGACAGCCCACGTCCGAATCCCATTCCCTTCCTTCCACGCAAACCTTTCGGTCCATCATGAAACTCTTTGCCATTCGCACCAGCCCTTCATTCACCCCTCTCATTCTCAGGTTCTTGACCACGGACGGTCCCCAAGCCGACCCGAACGCGTTCCTAAGGTCCAAGGCGACAACAAGAGAGTGTAACCCATCCCTCTTGTTCCCTCTTAAAGCCCCCACCATGTCTCCCATGGCCATGACGCAGCTTCTGCCACCCCTAAAACCATACTGGTTTCCATCAAACTCCCCTCTCGATTCAAGGGAGTGTGTGATCCTCCCCGCTACCAAGCGGTCGAGAACCTTCCCGGCCGCCGATAGCAGCGATATCGGTCTCAAACTCCCTCCACTCTTGGGTATCCAAACGACCTCCGCTCTCTTCCACACCTTGGGGAAGATTCCCACCCTCAAACATTCGTCCACAACACTCTTCCAGTCATCCCCCACGACATTCATTACGTGCCCCATGACTTCATTCGGAATACCATCCTCGCCCGGTGCCTTGCCGACGCTCATCCCACCAATCACTCCATTCAGTTCACTCTTGGTGACGGCAAGGTCATCATACCTGTCGCCCACCCTGTCCTCTTCCCATTCCCGTCTCATTTCCCTCTGTTGATCGACGTCCAACGCACAGGAATCCACTGGAAAATACAACCTTACGAGCTCGTCGTAGGTCTCGTCCAGGTCCCCTGTGTAAGTACCGTCTGTCCGTCGCATGTTACCCTTCACATCCCTTTTTCCCCCCTTCACCCACCTTCTGCAAATATCCCAGACCTTATCACCCATCCTCTCCAGTTCTGTTTCCATCACCCGAAATTTAGCTTCCTCGGAGCTTAAAATTGCTTGAAGCGTATCTACTTCGTTTGTATTATGCAATAACAAATTTTACGTTCAGGCAAGGCAGATCCCATGCACGTGTGAGTACATGGTAATAATACTTTTTTGACTCCGAATCACTGAGGAACCGGTTTAGGGCAAACCCCGTCAAAATACATCATTTCCCCGTCAAATCCGACTGCTAGGAAATGATGGGGGTCCCATGTCGCTAAGGGCTATTTTCGCTATAACTTCCGATATACTTTGAATAGTCGTTGGACTAACTTGTCCTCATATTCAACACTTCGTAAGAGTTGCAGTGCTTGACAACGTGGATTCGTAAAAGGGTTTTTAATCTTGGAAATTTGGAAGTTCAAGTCCAATTTTATTATACTTTCTAAAATTGGGTGTTCGGGGCGACATTACGTCCCTGTGCAGCGACATTTACTACACTTACCAAATTAACGCTCCTCGAAGAGTTAGCGAAAATTTGGCATAAAAAACGCTCCGAAGAGCAAAAATATATTTCCAAGAATTAAAAACCTCCTCCACGGCGTTTTTACGTGAAGCACGCTTTTCTTACGAAGTATTTCCTAAGTCGGATTTTGTTACAACGTCGAAAAGTATATCGGGGTTATAGCGTTCTTTAACAGGCCCACCGACTTCCGCTCCCGCACCTCCAAATCCTTGTTTCGCCCCAAGCTCTCCTTGATTTTGGTCTGCTGACCCTTATCTTTGGCAACGATCACCAGCTTGCCATCCCTGATGGTGCGGACGGCTTTCGGTGGACCCCCAATCTCCCTTACAGTTATGGCCTTTGCCAATTCATTGGCCAGTTTTCTCGCGTCTTTTTCCCGCGCGCTCGATACCACCACAGCCATCTCTGCCGATTGCCGTGCGGTGGGTGGAGTTTTCCACCCCTCCCTGCCCGCGACAACCACCCTACCCTCCACTCTATCCCCCTCAGTCACACCATTCGCTCGTTTCATACTTACCGCAGAGACCTCCGCATAGCTCCTCCGCTGCCTCCTGGTTCTTCCAATCCTCACGAGATCTTCCCCACTATCGCTAGTCTCCTCTCTCTGGGCCATCGTCCTCCCGGACACCTCCCCCTTGTTGCGTCGTGCCACACCACCATCCTTCTTTCCTATTGCGCCCTTCCTGGCTTCCTTCACCTCCTCCTCCATTTCTCTAAGTCTACATTCCGCCGCCATCTCCTTCCTCAAAATCTGCAACAGCTCCCTTTGGATATTATATACCGCTTCCCTCACCGTTATCTGGTCAACCCTCGTGACGCTGATCTTTCCATTCACTTCTCGACTCACCGCCTCCACTATCTTCTCAAGCTCCCGCTCCACCACAATCGTTCTGTCCGTCTTCTCAGTCTTTTTCCCCTTCTGCGTACCAGCTTCACTCTTCACCCGTACCACTTCTTCTTCTTCTTCCTCCCTTACAGCCTCTCTTTTCTTTTTCGCAACAAGATTGTTGCTGCCACTCACCCCAATCTCGCCGCTCAGCCTCTTCTTTGCCGCCTTCTTTATCACTTCCACCTCCATCGGCATTCTTCTTCCCATCCTCTCGCTCCCACTGCTCATAACTTCCACACTGACATACCCGTCCTCCTCCACACTCTCCAAACTGTCCCCACTGGAATAGTCCATTTTTCTGACAGCTGTCAAAGTGACAGCTGCTCAGTTTGCGTTCCCGAAAGTTTTTCTGACAGCTGTCAAAGTGACAGCTGCTCAGTTTGAGTTCCTGAAGATTTTTTCTGACAGCTGTCAAAGTGACAGCTGCTCAGTTTGAGTTCCTGAAGATTTTTTCTGACAGCTGTCAAAGTGACAGCTGCTCAGTTTGAGTTCCTGAAGATTTTTTCTGACAGCTGTCAAAGTGACAGCTGCTCAGATTGTCTTTCTAAGCACTTTTTGTGACAGCTGTCAAAGTGACAGCTGTCAAAAAATGTTCGACTCACGAAACCCTTTGACAGTTGACAGCTGTCAAAGTGACAGATGTCAAACGGGGTTTGACACTTGACAGCTGTCAAAGTGTCTTCCACTACTCCTGCCTTGGTTCTGGACTTGTGTCCCTTTGGCCTCAGGACAAACCTTTCAGCACACCTCAGCACCTTCCCCGCACTCTAACGTAAATTTTCGAAAAAATTTTTTGGGGCCCTACTGTTCCCCTCACTCGCTTCACTAGGGCTTTGCCCCTCGCGTGACTCCCCTTCTTTCTTTTACTAACTAACCGCACTTTTGAGCACTGTGGAAAAAACGTGTTTACTCCACGGCGGTCACGATAGTTCTAGGTAGGGACAAGATTCTCTTTAAGGCTAACGCCAGCCCTCCCACCTTGCGGTTTTAGGCGCCTCTCAGACATACCCACTTGCTAGAAAACCACCGCCAAGAAAACCCCTTCCAACTCCACAACTCCAAAAATCAGCGGTTCTAACCCTTTATTATGTAACAGATAGCAAAAGCAGAACAATAACATTTAATTGAAACGGATCGCCGTGGCAAAAAACCAGGTGTATATGTGTAAAAGAAACAAAAGGTATAAAACGTATGAAACAATAAAACATAACAATTTGTAATGGGTGCCGCGCAATACCGGATCGTCCCCGGCACCCCAACCATAAATTTTGATCCCGAAATCAACTATTCACCCCCCTTCCACTATTAATTTAGCCCATTCCTGAATAGCCGACCATTTGTCCTCACCCACTTCCCCCAGTCTGGGAGGATAGTGGCCCAGTTCCGTCTCCAATGCCCTTCGGGCCTCTCGCCTCCCCGCCAGGCTACAGCGAAGAACCGCATGCTGTACGGTTCTAGGTAGGGACAAGAATTCATTTTCCGGCCGAAGCCACCCCACCTACCTTTCGGTTTTAGGCGAATGCTTTTCCATACCGACTATCTGGCAGAAGCACTCTCAAGAGAACCCCTACCAGCACCGCACTCCAAAAACTAGCGGGTTCAGAAATTTATTAACCAGAACCAAAAACAGCAATAGCCAAATTGTATAAAATGAACAGTGTAGAAAAAACCAGAACAGTGTATAAAGTAAACAATAACAACAACAAGAACAGTAACAATAAAAGGCCGATTTGTAATGGGTGCCGTGCAATACCAGATCGTCCCCGGCACCCCAACTTTAAATTTTGCTACCGAAATCATCTATCACCCCCCGTCCACTATCAATTTTGCCCAATCCAAAACCAAACTCCACTTATCTCTTGCCAAATCCCCCAGTCTAGGAGGATAGTGGCCCAGACTCCTTTCCAAAACCCTTCTGGCCTCTCGCCTCCCCACAAGGGAGCAGCGAAGAACCGCATGCTGTACGGTTTCTTCCTCCTCCCCACATTCACACACATTCCCTTCATTCCCGTTGAGCCTGAACCGACTCAGGTAGGCCTTAAAGTCACCATGACCGGTGGCCACCTGAGTCAGCTCATGGCTCAACTCAGCCCCCTCCCTATTAACCCTTTCCCACATTCCAAACAACCACCTTCCTGTTACTCCATTCATCCACAAATTTTGCCAACCTTCTTCTTCCCTCTCCCTCCTCCATTTTTTAACTGTTAATTTTGACACCCCCTCCACTACCTCCGCGGCTCCCTCTCCATCTTCTTCGGTCAGCACCCGCCTACATTCCCTATCCACGAGTCTTATCCCGTCAGTCGTTCTTCTCCTCCAGGCTACTATAATTTCGTAACCCCTTTCCAAACCATTAGCTATCTCCTTTTGAATTTCGTTTATGACCCTCCATTTGTTATCAAAATTTCTAATCTGCTGAACTACTTGAGCAGAATCCGTCAAAACCTTTACCACCCTTAAGTTGCCCCTGGCCTGGAGGCCCTTCTGTAAACCTTGCCAAACAGTCTAGGTAGGGACAAGAATTCATTTTCCGGCCGAAGCCACCCCACCTACCTTTCGGTTTTAGGCGAATGCTTTTCCATACCGACTATCTGGCAGAAGCACTCTCAAGAGAACCCCTACCAGCACCGCACTCCAAAAACTAGCGGGTTCAGAACTTTATTGACCAGAACCAAAAACAGCAATAGCCAAATTGTATAAGATGAACAATGTAAAAAGAAACCAGAACAGTGTATAAAGTGAACAATAACAACAACAAGAACAGTAACAATAAAAGGCCGATTTGTAATGGGTGCCGTGCAATACCAGATCGTCCCCGGCACCCCAACTTTAAATTTTGCTACCGAAATCATCTATCACCCCCCGTCCACTATCAATTTTGCCCAATCCAAAACCAAACTCCACTTATCTCTTGCCAAATCCCCCAGTCTGGGAGGATAGTGGCCCAGACTCCTTTCCAAAACCCTTCTGGCCTCTCGCCTCCCCACAAGGGAGCAGCGAAGAACCGCATGCTGTACGGTTTCTTCCTCCTCCCCACATTCACACACATTCCCTTCATTCCCGTTGAGCCCGAACCGACTCAGGTAGGCCTTAAAGTCACCATGACCGGTGGCCACCTGAGTCAGCTCATGACTCAACTCAGCCCCCTCCCTATTAACCCTTTCCCACATTCCAAACAACCACCTTCCTGTTACTCCATTCATCCACAAATTTTGCCAACCTTCTTCTTCCCTCTCCCTCCTCCATTTTTTTACTGTTAATTTTGACACCCCCTCCACTACCTCCGCGGCTCCCTCTCCATCTTCTTCGGTCAGCACCCGCCTACATTCCCTATCCACGAGTCTTATCCCGTCAGTCGTTCTTCTCCTCCAGGCTACTATAATTTCGTAACCCCTTTCCAAACCATTAGCTATCTCCCTTTGTATTTTGTTTATAACCCACCATTTATTGTCAAAATTTCTAATCTGCTGTACGACTTGCGCAGAATCCGTCAAAACCTTTACCACCCTTAAGTTTCCCCTGGCCTGGAGGCCCTTCTGTATTCCTTGCCAAACAGCCCACCCCTCCAGCTCCATACTCCCCATATCACAAATAATTTTGCTCCCACCGCGAGCTAATTCTTCCCCCCTTGCCGACACCACCCACGCATACGCCTTATCTTCCACACCACGAGCCGCAGCGTCAGTCCAAACCACCACCGCTCGTCCGGGTTCCTCCTGACCTTCATCAGGCACGTACCCTCTCACACTCGGATGGATCCTCTCCCCAACATTCAAGCTCCTCACCAGGTTGCCCCAGTTCAGATGACTCTCATACCTGACCCTGGCCTGAACCTCAAGAGGCACACAGCCGACCAACACCGACAGAGCCGCTGTTGGCGCCGTGCTGTATGCCTTCGTGATTGCTCTCAGGTAGGGCCGCTCAATCGCCCTAAGCTGCTTGACTACCCTCGAGTCTCGAGCTCTTTCCCCCCACAGTTCCGCGCCATAAAGCACCATGGGACACACCACCCTTTCATAAATCACCTTCAGCACTCTCTTGCTGTTTCCCCACTTCCTTCTCCCGAGAGCAAAGAATTTGCCCCCGAGATCCTGAACTCGCGCCCTGGCCTTCTTGACGTGGTCCAACCATGCCAACTTCCTGTCTACATGCACTCCCAAGTATTTCACACTTGAGCTCATGACGACTCTCACACCATCCATGCTGATCCTCGGATCACGAACTTCCCCACGAGCCGGAATAAACATAGCCTCAGTTTTGGCTATGTTATACTCCAGCTTGTTCAATTTGGCCCAACTCTTACATTCGCCCCACGCAAATTCCCAGCCACGTTCCAGGTCCCGCAACGAACGACCAGACAGTATAACTATCTGATCGTCCGCGTAGGCCTGCACGTGACCACCCCTTTCCCGGACTTCCCGCATACTTTCAAACCAACCTTCCATGACTAAGAGCCACAGGACCGGACCCAGACTGGAGCCTTGCGGACAGCCCACGTCCGAATCCCATTCCCTTCCTTCCACGCAAACCTTTCGGTCCATCATGAAACTCTTTGCCATTCGCACCAGCCCTTCATTCACCCCTCTCATTCTCAGGTTCTTGACCACGGACGGTCCCCAAGCCGACCCGAACGCGTTCCTAAGGTCCAAGGCGACAACAAGAGAGTGTAACCCATCCCTCTTGTTCCCTCTTAAAGCCCCCACCATGTCTCCCATGGCCATGACGCAGCTTCTGCCACCCCTAAAACCATACTGGTTTCCATCAAACTCCCCTCTCGATTCAAGGGAGTGTGTGATCCTCCCCGCTACCAAGCGGTCGAGAACCTTCCCGGCCGCCGATAGCAGCGATATCGGTCTCAAACTCCCTCCACTCTTGGGTATCCAAACGACCTCCGCTCTCTTCCACACCTTGGGGAAGATTCCCACCCTCAAACATTCGTCCACAACACTCTTCCAGTCATCCCCCACGACATTCATTACGTGCCCCATGACTTCATTCGGAATACCATCCTCGCCCGGTGCCTTGCCGACGCTCATCCCACCAATCACTCCATTCAGTTCACTCTTGGTGACGGCAAGGTCATCATACCTGTCGCCCACCCTGTCCTCTTCCCATTCCCGTCTCATTTCCCTCTGTTGATCGACGTCCAACGCACAGGAATCCACTGGAAAATACAACCTTACGAGCTCGTCGTAGGTCTCGTCCAGGTCCCCTGTGTAAGTACCGTCTGTCCGTCGCATGTTACCCTTCACATCCCTTTTTCCCCCCTTCACCCACCTTCTGCAAATATCCCAGACCTTATCACCCATCCTCTCCAGTTCTGTTTCCATCACCCGAAATTTAGCTTCCTTGATTTTCTTTTTGTATACATTCCTAATTCCCACATAAGTTTCCCTCAAAGCCGCCCGCTCGTCCCCCCTGGCCTCCTGGAAACGTTTTCGCGCCCTTCCCGCCCTACGCTTCTGTAATGCCAAATCGTCATTCCACCAATTTTGTTCTTCGCGGTAAGCCCTACGACGTTTCCTTAATTTAGCTACACAAGCCTGCTCCACGGCGCTCTGCAGACAAGCACTCTTGCCCTCCGTGTCCAGACCCTGTAGGTTCGGTGCATGTTCTGCCCAGATTTGCCCCAACGTCGTCTCAAAATCTGTCCAGTCGACGCCTTTTACCTGGTACCTCCACCTTCCCCTTACCTTGGCTACATCGCCCATGTCTACAGCAAAAACGATGTATCGGTGATCACTCAAAGTGTCCTCATCCACATCCACACGCCTGTCAGACACCCGTACATCTTTAGTCATCACGAGATCCGGCCAGCTCTCGCCCCTGGTGGAGCAGAAACTGGGCGGATCCGCCGGGTCATTTTCAATTCTCCATCCATGCATCACCGTCCATTCGAGAATCTCTTCTCCTCTTGCATCCGTCAATCTACCACCCCAGGCCACATTCTTTCCATTGAAATCACCCGCCACAATCACTCTTTCGGTCCTGCCGCGAAGCCATTCAGACAATCCCCCGAACCGGGAAACGGGATTTCCCGCGTCCGGAGGCTCATCATAAATGTTCACGAACAGGACGTTCCTCCTCCTCCTCTCCTTTGCTTCGAGCTCTACCGCCACAACGTTCCCGCTGTAACAGTCCCTTCTCAGCCACACCTTCCCTAACCCCCTCCGTACCAGGGTCAAGACCTTCATGCATGCACCATTCATTCCGAAAGATTCGAAGCCGAATAGCGACTTAAACGCGTGGTACGGCTCCTGTATCATCCCTATATCAAAACCCTCCCGTTTAATTTTGTCCAGGGCCAATACCGTCGCCTCTTTGCCTCGACCCACATTCACCGTCAGGACCTTAATTCCTGCCAGTGTAATTTATGCGGTTCCTAGATCGCTCCAGGATCCGCACCATGGCAGGACAGTCCTGATTCTTGGCACTGTGGTTGCCGAATTTGCCAAACACCCTCCAGCAGTTCACACATCTAGTCTCTGTCTTTCGGCATTCGATCCCGTCATGGTCTCCCGCGCAGTTATGGCAGGCAGTCTTGTCCTTGCAGTATTTGGTCACATGACCAAACCTACAACACCTGCAACACATCGCCAGGCCCAGGTATTCCTCCACATAAAACCGTTCGCAATCAATCTCGACCTTCCCTTTTTTAACCAGAACTTTGAAAGTGTTCAGGTCCAGCCGTAAGACTACATTTTCCTTCCATGCATTCCTACACGTTAAACGCTTCACAATGCGGATGTCCTCAATTTTTAAATTCCCCAACTCTTCAGTTCCCCTGATTAATTTACCCAGAAAATCCTCGTCCGACATACCCCTCTCCACCCCCGAGACAACCAACATTGGTCCCGCCGATTTCTGTTCCCTTACTTCCAAATTTTTGTCTTTCCCTAAAGTTTCCCTAATTTTCCCCTGTTGTTCTAAATCTTTCGATATGATAACCAATTTCCCATCCCTGATGGTACGCATACTTTTCGGCGGGCCCCCAATATCCCTTGGATTGACTGCTTTAGCTAGCTGTTCGGCTAGCTTTCGGGCATCCTTTTCCTTCTTGCTAGATACAATCACCGCCCTTTCAGGCTGTCTCGTTGTGGGCGGAGTTTTCCAACCCCCAGACCCAGGCACCACTACCCTACCCTCAATATGACTCCCTAATGTCTCATTCATCCCATTTTTGCCATTCTTACCCTTAGAGGAGATCACCTCAGCATACGTTCTCCGCTGCCTCCTCGTCCTCTGCACCTGCACAAAATCTCCCGTGTCCGTACTCTCTCCATCAATGTTGTTCCGGGCCATCGTCCTCGCAGACCGCCTTTCCCCCCTTTCCATTCTCTTGGTCACGCCCACAGCTCCACTCCGATCAACCGCATCTCCCCTCTTCACCTCCTTCAACTCATCCTCCAACCTCCTAATAATCCTCTCCGTTTCCATCTCCTTTCTCAAAATTTCCATCAGAACCTTCTGGATGTTACAGACCGATTCTCTCACCGCTATCTGATCTATTCGAGTAACGCTGATCTTACCGCCAGCCTCCCTGCTAATCGCCTCCACAATCCGTTCTAGTTCCGCCTCCACCGTCAGTGTTCTATCAACCTTCTTTCTTTCCTCTTGTCTTTTCGCTTTCACATCACGTTCTATGCTCTTCTCCAATTCTTCCCCAATATCTGCCTCTTTCTTCTTTTTCCCCTCCACCTCGCCACTACATCCAGCATCACCATTCATTCTCTTCCTACTCGCCTTCTTCGTCACCGCTACTACCATCTTCTTCTTGCTGCTCACACCACTTTCGCTACTCGAGCTTACCAACTCCATACTCTGAAATTCTTCTTCCTCCCCAACACTTTCCGCACTCAATCTCTTCATTCTGTTGACAGCTGTCACTCCTGACAGTTGCCCTAATAATCGGTCCTGTTTAATTTCACTGACGTCTGTCAAAGTGACAGGTGTCACAAAAATTGTCCCCCCCGAAACCTTTGACGTTTGACAGCTGTCAAAGTTTGACAGATGTCAATTGGTGATTGACACCTGACAGCTGTCACTTAGGTGTCAGTTACTGGTTGGCACCCCTTGCCTCGGACTTAGGCCCTTTGGTTTGCCTTTGGGGCCCTGAAACCTGCTGCTCCTAACCGCACTCGATACCCTGGAAAATTTAAGATTTGGGGCCCAACTGTTCCCCTCTTGCACTTTGATAGGGCTGCACCCCTCGCGTGACTCCCCTTTTATCACGAAATCTAACCTCACTTCTCTTAGCTCTATAAACGCGTCTGTGTTTAACTGCGATCAAACACGTACTTCTAGGTAGGGACAGTGGGAATCTCGTTAATCCATTCATGCGCGTCACTAATTAGATGACGAGGCATTTGGCTATTCAGTATCGGGCCTATAATATAGGCCACGACAGCTTCAAAGTCCTTTATATACAGGGTGTCCCACGACGAACTGCGGCGATCGATATCTCGAAAAGTAGACATCGGAAAATTTTGAAAATTCGGTAGTAAACTACTGTCGATGGGAGCAACTCGGCTAAAATATTTTCGAGATGGTGGCACTTCCGGTTATACCGGAAGTCGATACCAACTTGCTTATTTTAAATGGGACACCCTATATATATTCTTACATTTTTGGATTGTACGCAAAATTCTAGGCCGATTTTGTGTGTTATGTCTACCTAGATCTCTCCGTTTTTGAGATATTTCAATTTTTATGCCAAAAATGACGTTTGCGGGCCCTAAAAGAATTATCAATTTTTCCCATAAGGGAAGGCCTTTATTATCTAATTTGGGTTCGATTCTTTGTTGAAAAAGACCTACTTTAATAGTTTTTATAATATTTTGATAAGTATTAATACAGAGTGTTCAAAAAATAATAAAGATGAAATTGAGAAAACTGTCAAAAATCAATTTTTTCAAATGGAGGGTAATGGCCCAAGACGCCTTCTAAATCCCTCTTGGCATCCTGCCTCCTGGCCAGGCCAGAGTGCAGAACCGCATGCTGTACGGTCTCCGCCTCCATCCCGCACTCACACACATCCCCATCCTCTCCGTTGAGTCTGAACCGACTCAGATAGGCCTTGAAGTCCCCGTGTCCGGTGGCCACCTGAGTCAGCTCATAACTCAACTCCGCCCCCTACCGATTCACACTACTCCACATTTCAAACAACCATCTTCCCGTATTCCCATTCAACCATAAATTTTGCCATTCCTCTTCCTCCCACTCCCTCCTCCATTCCTTAACAAATAATTTGGATACCCCGTCCACAACCTCCGCGTCTCCCTTACCCTCATTGTTGGTCAACAACCTCTACACTCCCTATCCGCTAACCGAATCCCGTCATTCGTCCGTCTCCTCCAGGCCACAGTAATTTTGTAACCCTTGTCCAGACCAGTTGCAATTTCCCTTTGTATCATATTTACAACCCACCATCGATTTTAAAAATTTGGTATCTGCTGCACAGTTTGTGCAGGATCAGTAAAAACCAACACCTCCCTTGAATTCCCCCTGACCTGGAGGGCTTTCTCAAGTCCTCGCCAATCAGCCCATCCCTCCAATTCCATAATATCAATTTCGCCCTCTACTGTCTTTCCCCCGCGAACTAAATCTGCCCCCTCCGCCGACACCACCCATGCATATGCTTTGTCGTTCTCACCTCTGACCGCAGCATCGGTCCAGACCGTCACCGCACGTCCGGGTTCCTCCTGACCTTCATCAGGCACGTACCCTCTCACGCACGGATGGACCTTGTCCCCGACATCCAGCCTTCTCACCAGGTTACCCCAGCTCGAAGCACATTCGTACATGGCCCTAGCCTGAACCTCAAGAGGCACACAGCCGACCAACACCGACAGAGCCGCTGTTGGCGCCGTGCTGTATGCTTTCGTGATGGCTCTCACGTAGGGCCGCTCAATCGCCCTAAGTTCTCTGATCACCCTAGAGTCTCGAGCCTTCTCTCCCCACAGTTCTGCGCCATAGAGTACACACAACCCTTTCAAATATCAATTTCAGCACTCTCTTGCCGTTTCCCCACTTCCTTCTCCCGAGAGCAAAGAATTTGCCCCCGAGATCCTGAACCCGCGCCCTGGCCTTCTTGACGTGTTCCAGCCAAGCCAACTTCTTGTCAACATGCACGCCCAAGTATTTCACACTCGAGCTTATGATGATTCTCACCGCATCCATTCTGATCCGTGGATCCCGGACCTCCCCACGAGCCGGAATAAACATAGCCTCAGTTTTGGCTATGTTGTACTCCAACTTGTTAAGCTCGGCCCAGCTCTTGCATTCTCCCCACGTAAATTTCCACATACGTTCCAGGTCCCGCAGCGAACGACCAGACACAATGACTATCTGGTCATCCGCGTAGGCCTGCACGTGACCCCCCTGTTGCCTAACTTCACGTATGCTTTCGAACCATGCTTCCATGACTAAGAGCCATAGGACCGGACCCAGGCTGGAGCCTTGCGGACAGCCCACGTCCGAATCCCACTCTCTCCCTTCCACGCAAACCTTCCGGTCCATCATGAAACTCTTGACCATTCTCACGAGCCCCTCGTTCACCCCTTTTATTCTCAGGTTCTTGACCACAGATGGTGCCCAAGCCGACCCGAACGGGTTTCTAAGGTCCAAGGCGACAACAAGAGAGTGTAACCCATCCCTCTTATTCCCCCTTAAAACCCCCATCATGTCTCCCATGGCCATGACGCAGCTTCTGCCACCCCTAAAGCCAAACTGACTTTCGTCTAACGCCTTCCTCGATTCGAGGGAGTGAGAGATCCTCCCTGCTGCCAAACGGTCGAGAACTTTCCCGGCCGCCGATAGCAACGATATGGGCCGCAAACTCCCCCCACTCTTTGGTATCCAGACAACCTCCGCTCTCTTCCACACCCTGGAGAAAAGTTCCACCCTTAGACATTCATCAACCACATTCCGCCAGTTATCCGCCACGACATTCAGTGCGTGCCTCATAACTTCGTTCGGAATACCGTCCTTGCCCGGAGCTTTACCGACGCTCATACCCTCAATCACTCCCGCCATTCACTCTTGGTAACGGCGAAGTCATCATACAAGTCCCCCACCCTTTCTTCCTCCCACTCCCGTCTCATTTCAATCTGTCTCCCAGCGTCCGACATGCAGGAATCGGCCGTACGAGCTCGTCGTAGGTACTGTCCAAGTCCCCCGTGTAAGTCCCGTCCGTCCTCCTCATATTCTGTTGCAAACCTCCCACACCTTATCCCCAATTCTTTTTAGTTCCAATTCCATTACCCGAAATTTTGCTTCCTTTATCTTTTTCTTGTAAGTGTTCCTAATGTTTATATATATATATTTCCTTAAATTCCGCCCTCTCGTCCCCCCTAGCATCCTGGAAACGTTTACGCGCCCTTCCCGCCCTACGCTTCTCTATTGCCAAATCATTGTTCCCCCAATTTTGTTCTTTGCGAAAAACCCTCCGATGTTTCCTCAATTTTGACAGACAAACTTCCTCAATGGTACCCTGCAGAAGAGCACTCTTATCCTCTGCGCTCAGGTCCCCCAGACTTGGCACACGCTCTGCCCAAATTTGGCCCAAAGTCATCTCAAAGTCTGTCCAGTCCACTCCTTTCACTTGGTACCGCCATCTTCCCTTATCCTTGGCCTCATCACCGACGTCTACAGTGAAAGCAACATACCGATGGTAACTCAAAGTGTCCTCGTCCACATCCACACTCCTGTCAGTCACCCTTGCACCTTTAGTCATCACGAGATCCGGCCAGCTCTCACCCCTTGTGGAGCAGAAACCGGGCGGATCCGCCAGGTCGTTCTCAATGCGCCAGCCATGCATCACCGTCCATTCGAGAATCTCTTCTCCTCTTGCATCCGTCAATCTTCCACCCCAAGCCACATTCTTTCCATTAAGATCGCCCGCCACAACCACTCTTTCGGTCCTGCCGCGAAGCCATTCAGATAAGTCCCGGAAACGAGAAACAGAGTTCCTCGCGTCCGGAGGCTCATCATAAATGTTCACGAACAGGACGTTCCTCCTCCTCCCCCTCTCCTTTGCTTCGAGTTCCACCGCCACGGCACTTCCGCTGCAACAGTCTCGCCTCAGCCATACTCTCCCTAGCGTACCAAGGTCAAGGCCTTCATTCGCACGACCCCATCCACATAAAATGAGCCATACCCCAACAGCGACTTGTATGCGTGATACGGCTCCTGGATCAACCCTATATCAAAGCCCTCCCGTTTAATTTTATCCAGTGCCAGTACCGTCGCTTCCCGACCACGTCCCGTGTTTATCGACAAGACTTTAATTCCGGCCATTATAATCGGTGCGGCTCCTAGATTTCTCCAAGATCCGCACCATGGCCCGACAGTCCTGACGACGAACACTGTGGTTCCCGTACTTGCCAAATACCCTCCAACAATTTATGCAGCGAATTTCTTCTTTCTTACAGCTCTGTCCGTCATGGCCGCCTGCACAATTGTGACAGGCGGTGTTGTCCTTGCAAAAAGTTGCAGTGTGTCCAAATCTGCAGCATCTGAAACACATGGCCAGACCCAAGTTCTCTTCTACAAAGTACCGTACACAATCGATCTCCACTTTTCCCAATTTTACCAAGGTTTTAAAAATGTCCATGTCGTCCAACCGCAAGACGACGTTCTCCTTCCAGGCGTTCCTGCAAGTCATTCGCTTCACAATTTTAATTTTGTCCGTCGCAGTGTCTTTCAAAGCCTCAGTTCCCCTTACGATTTTCCCCAAAAAATCATCGTTCCCATACCCTTCTCCACCCCCGACACCACCAACATGGGGCCCACCGATTTTCTCTCCCTAACCTCTAAATTTTTGTCTCGTCTCAAAATTTCTTTTAATTTTGTCTGCTGTTCTAAATTTTTTGATACTATCACCAGTTTCCCATCCCTAATCGTTCTAACACCCCGTGGTGGACCCCCGATCTCCTTGACGTTGATGGATTTGGCTAGCTCCGTAGCCACCTTCCTCGCATCCTTTTCTTTTGTACTAGATACTATGACTGCCCTTTCCTGCCCCCGTGACGAGGGTGAAGTTTTCCAACCCCCTTCCCCAGCAACCAATACCCGTCCCTCTATCCTGTTACCCAAATCCTCATCCACACTACCATTCACGCCCAACTTACCTCCTCTGGAGACCTCAGCATAGCTCCTACGCTGCCTCCTGGTCCTTGGTACCTGCACAAATTCTCCGCTGTCCGTCGTCTCCCCCATGTCTTGGACCATCTTCCTCCCAGATGCTCTCGCCTCTACCCTCTTCACAACACTCCCCTTCTCCATTCTTCTTGCCGCCAGCTGCCCTTTCAATTCTCTCACTTCATTTTCCAGATCTCTTATCACATTCCCCGTCGCCATTTCCTTCCTCAATATGTCCATCATTTCCCTCTGAATCTTCTCCACCGCTTCCCTTACTGCAATTTGGTCCGTTCTGTTCACGCTAATTTTCCCATTCTGTTACCTCCTTTCTCTTATTATTTATTTTTTGAGAAAGAATTGAGCCAACATATGCGGACGACTAGCTGGTTTAAGTCGGAGCAGAGAGCCGTGGGTCCAGAGCATTCGTAAGAGTGGAGAAACTTACCCTTTCTGACATGTACAGCATAAGCGACAGATTTCTGTTTATTTCGAGAAAAGGAGACAAAGAAAAATTGATGTTAAATTGGGCACCATCTATAGTAAAATAAGTAAACTTGTCTCTTTTTCTCGAATAACCAGTCTGCTATAGATCAAACTGAAATTGTTGGTAAGAGAAATAAAAAGATAGTTTAAAATGAATGACAAAATATATTACATGAAAAATAGACAAATCGGTTTGAAAGACAAATTGAAATTTAAAATATATATATATATATATATATATATATATATATATATATATATATATAAAACAAATTTATACCAGTATCCTAGATGGATTATGGTTGAGGTGACTGGTTCTGGGACAGCAATCCAGGCCCACAATTGTCTCTTGTTGCAAGAATGAATCCTAAAGTTTCCTTGGCAATTTACGTCTCTCAATGAAATGGGGTGAAAGTTGTAGGAAAATTAACCAACTATGTGGTTTAATGTAAAGATAACGAAATTTTATCTACGAAAGATAAACTGTGCGAAAGCTGCAGGAATGTAGAAGAAGTATCTCAGAATTTAAATATCTAAGAATATAAGCATCTAAGCATGTATGCATGTACAAAATTTAAGCATGTTAGCTGTACAAATATAAGCAAGTTAGCTGCACGAATATATTTAAGTTAGCTGCACGAAATTAATTAAAGCTGACTGTACATAAGATGATTTCATAAAAAATATAAATTGCCAAAAAAATGAAAAGGAAAGAGAAAAATATTTTTAAAACCATGTGGTACATATAGTATTTTAACTACTTATTAAATTAAAAAGAATTGACTTTGAATTCAAATTTATTTTAAAAATAATTGAAATTATATCAAAGGCAAAATTTGAAGATTAATTAAAAAATTTTTTTAATGAGTATAATGAAATTAAATTACCTGTATATTAAATACTTTGTAACTGGGATATAAAAATTGTAATATCAATTACTGAAGTCCACAGTTAAAAGTTATATAGGTTTGAATCAGTACAAAGGCTGCAAGCAAATGACTTCCTGGTGAGTTTTACTGATAAGGTAAACTTTTTGTCCTGTTTACTGGAAAACAACGCTACCAAAAAAACTAACCTGACAAATTTAATTCCCTAATTAAATTGAAAGCTATAAAATATAAAAATAGTACAGGTATGGCCATCTGTCAATGGCCGAGTTAAGCGCAACAACTTGCAGGTCGCAACTTTACAATTTCCTCACAACTAAAATAGTGGCATATAATAATAATAATAATAATAATAATAATTTATTAATTCCAAGAGACCAAAGTACAGAGGTATAGGAACAGTCATCGGTACAAATGTACCATTTGAAGAACATGACAGTGTTATCGAGCTAAAATACGAAAGTATGCAACAGTAAACAAATTAAATATTAAATAAGTAAACAACAACCATAAGGAACACGTTAAAATTAATTAAATATATATATATATATATATATATATATATATATATATAACAGTACTATTATAGACAAGTATACAATAAATTATATGGGAACAAACAAAATATATAACAACCATAAGAAACACGTTAAAATTAATTCTCTATGTAAAACAATACTATTATAGGCGAGTATACAATCAATAAATATACAATAAATAAAATGAGAACAAAAGAAAAAAAATCAGAACAATTTTTTAATGATCTAAATATTCTGCAACACTATAGAACATATTATCATGTAAAAATTCAAAAAGGTTCTTTTTAAATACTCTAACATTGTTTATAATTTTAAGGTTATTTGGTAGTTTATTGAAGCATTTTATTCCAACAAATTTTGGTCCTTTTTCAAATACTGATAAATTATGAACTGGTATCACCAAATTTATATTATTACGAGTATCGTGGTTATGTAAATCACTATGGGTAATGAAATCCGATAAGTTACTTTTTACGTACACTAATATTTCGTAAATATATATGCATGGTAAAGGTAAAAGGTTCAAATTCTTGAAAATAGGTTTACAAGATTGAAGTCTACTTGCACCAACAATGTTTCTTACTGCCCGTTTCTGTAATTTAAACAGTCGAGACGCATGTGGAGAAATACCCCAAAATATTATTCCATATCTCAGCCTGGACAAAAAGTTAGAATGATAAAATGTTAAGCAAATCGATCTTTGCGTGACTTCTCTAAGCCTGTATAGTGCGAAACATAATGAGGATAGCTTATTTGATAAATTGTCGACATGAGATTTCCAACTCAAATCGTTGTCAATATAGAGACCAAGAAATTTTGCGGTCGGTACCTGTCTTAATGATGTGTGGCCCGCCTTAATTAAGCAGCTTTCATATATTAAACTATTCCTTGGTGTGAAATTGATGAAGACCGTTTTCGATACATTTAAATGCAGTTTGTTGGAATAAAACCATTTAATAAAGCGAGTTACCATATCTTGTAGCTTAACTAAAACTTCAGATTTTGATTCATCATAACATAAGTAAGTGTTATCGTCGGCAAACACAACAATATTATTTTCAGGGTCAAGGTTCGGCAAGTCGTTAACAAATATCAAAAATAGAAGTGGTCCCAGAATGGACCCTTGCGGAACTCCGATATTTATATTCATTTCACTCGATTTCATACTGTTAATATCAACGATCTGTTTTCTATTTGAGAGATAGGATGATATCCAATGATTAACTTTACCCCTAATACCATATTTACTAAGTTTTTCAATGAGTAATTTATGATTCACAAGGTCAAAAGCCTTACTTAGATCCATAAATAAACCAATACTTTTGTTGTTATTATCTAAATTATCATATAATTTATTTATAAAACTTAATATGGCACTACAGGTGTTTTTTCCCTTTCGAAACCCATGTTGAAAATTATTTAGTATATTAAATTTACCGAGAAAATGTGTAATTTTGTTAAAGACGATCTTTTCTAAAATTTTTGATACTGCACTTAAAAGAGATATTGGTCTATAATTTTCCATCTCATTTTTACTATCCTTTTTATGTATAGGTATGATTTTGGCTGTTTTGAAAATATCTGGAAATTTACCGTCAGCTAATGACCCGTTTATTAGAAAGGTTAGTGGTCGAACAATAAAGTTTATAGCTGCCTTTAATAAGTTTGACGAAATTCCATCTACTCCAGATGCATTTGACTGTTTTAAACTTTTTATTGCAATATATACCTCATTTTCTAAAACAGGGGTAAAAAACATTGTTGGGAAGTGTTTATCGCTTAAACTATAAATATTACCCTCGGTTGGAAATTTTGAACTTAAAGATTGCGATTGTTCAATAAAAAATCTATTAAAGTTACTAGATATTTGTTTAGCGTCTGTTATTATATTATCTTCAACGTGAATTTCTGTGATTTTATTTTTTATTTGACTTTTTCCTATAGTTTTATTAATTATATTCCAAGTAATTTTGCTTTTATTATTAGATGTATCAAAATATGTTTTGTTATCTAGTGCTTTTGCAGCTTTTATAACCTTTTTGTAAGTTTTTTTATACTTTTTATAGAAATCAATGATGTTCTGATTATTCGATACAATTGATAGTTTTTGAAGATCTTTCAACTTCTGTGAAGATTTTCTTATTCCTGGAGTTACCCACTGTTTATTGGTTTTTGCTGTATTTTTCAATTTTTTTAGAGGAAACGAGATGTAAAAATAGTGTTGCAGAATATTTATAAATTTAGTGAAACCATCATCAACAGAGTGACTTTGATAAATTTCGTCAAAAGTCTCATTACTGATTAGGTTTAAAAATGCTTCATAGTTACTATTACTAAAAATTCTTCCATAACCAAGGTCAGTCTGTTTAGGATCATATTTTATTCTTAATGTTTGAGCTAAATGATCTGACATACCATTTTCTC
Organism: Leptura quadrifasciata; assembly: GCA_963675555.1. Classification (NCBI taxonomy): domain Eukaryota; kingdom Metazoa; phylum Arthropoda; class Insecta; order Coleoptera; family Cerambycidae; genus Leptura; species Leptura quadrifasciata. The sequence continues at coordinate 71,430,368 of OY776678.1, forward strand.
GGATAGTACAACATTTTTCATCATCTGACGTATCAATATTTGTGCATATGTAATCAATTGCACTAAAAGAATTTGTGTTATATCTAGTAGGTTTATTAGTCATTATATTAACATTATATGCCATCAAAGTATCAATCAACTCATTACGTTGGTCATTGTTCGACAACAAGTTAATGTTGAAATCACCACAAAGGATAATTTTTTGCTCAAGGTTTTTAGTATATTTGCACAAAAACTGGTCTAATTCTGATAAGAATAAATTAACATCTGCTGAAGGAGATCTGTACAAACAGAAAATTTTTATAGGTTTGTTTTGTTTATCGATTAATTCTATGCCACAAATTTCAAAAGATTTTTCGTTGGCTATATTTTCCAAATTTGTTATTTCGCTTACATAACTTTCGAGAGTATTTTTATAATAGATTGCAACCCCACCATTTTTAAATTCTTTTCGGCAGAAAGAAGCCCCTAAGCAGTATCCATTTACACTTACCAGCTCTACCTCATTTTTGGCCATCCAATGTTCCGTGACGCACGCAATGTCAATTTTGTCTATATCCCAAGAGGACTCTAATAGATCAATTTTATTTCTAATACACTGGATATTTTGATGGAATATATGTAAAAAAGCTTCTCGATCATTCCTTAGTTGCTATTCAATAGTGTCGATTTTAATCTTCTGTTTCTCATTACATATTCTTTTGTGCAAAACTGGACATGTATTATCAAACATAGAATGATTTACATTTAGATCTAAATTTAACTTTAAGTTTGCGCTGACACAATTTGCACATTTAGTATCCGAAACACAGTCTTTCTTTTCATGATCACTACCTCCGCAATTTAAACATTTCACATCACTGGTACATAGCTCCGCTTTGTGACTGAACCCACCACATTTAAAGCATCGAAATATCTTGATATATTCAAAAACTCGACAGGAAAATGACCAACCTATACATAAAGAACCTTCCTCAAGAACTTTCTTATATGTTATTGGATCACACTCAATAATTGCCATGTACCTTACTTTCATTTTTTTTATCGTTATGACTTTAATATCTAGAGTTTCATGACGTAAAAATGTATTTTGTTTTTTTATGCAGTTTATTAATTCATTTGTATCTATCTTTTCTTCAATATCTAATATTTTAAAGCATGGATTTTTTTTGTTCCGGAATTTTAACATGATAGTTTTTACCTAATTTCTTTTCAGCTGCTTTCTTTATCTTTTCTGTTTCTTCTTTACTTTTACACTTTATAAGGACTCCACCATCTTTAATATTTTTTACCTGTGTTATGCCTACTTCCAGAGTAGCGGGTCTGAGTGTTTTTCTGACCATTTCCTGCGTTTTACTGCATTCTTGTGATGTCTTTGGCTTTATTACTACAGCTTCTCCTGCAACTGCCCTTGCATAACTTAGTTCATTTTTAGTTTTATCAACTCTCATATCTTGTACATTTAAAATATTTTTGACACTATTTATTTCGGCCATTATTGATTCCTTAAATTCCTTAAATTTTTGGTTAATTTCCATGGAGAAATTTAAATTTTGTAGACAACTTTCGCAAAACCACTTCAAACCTTTTATTTTCTTCACATTTTGAAAATCCTTACTAGTGATCTCCAAACAATTAAAATGGAACATTAATTTGCAACTTCCATTACATAATAATCCATTATCCTCTTTAACTTTGGTTGAGCATTTACCACAGCGATCGGAGTTCTCCATTATTTCCATACGGCGCTCCCCTATATGGGTAAGCGCAGTATACTTAGTCCTATCGCCGGCACTGTACAATGTTTATTGATATTATACTCACAAACAGCTACTACTTGTTTTTAAATGATAAGCATGCATTTAGCAAAAACTTATCATAGTTACTCACATGTAAAGTTACAATATATAATTTTATAGAAATAATTTAAATATGGTAAAAATTTAAGAGCACACAATAAGACGTCTGTTCACCACCACCGATTCTATGGAAAATGATATGATCGATAAAAGGAATCTATAATAAAAGTTTTTGTTCCATACCGATGTCTTTGCCTCAGTTTGTAATTTCTATTTTATACATAATCACAAATATGAACAGATGTAAATAAATAGTAAAACGTATTGATAACTCAGTAAATATCTATAGGATTTACTATATATAGAATGAGAAAAGGTAAGGAAAATAACCATATGTACTCCATAGTAAACAAAAATATAAAAATTGAAAAATAAATATCCGATGTAAATAAATGTATTGTAGACAATTGTCTCCTGGGATAATAATGCTGTATTACAATGGAAATGAGATACATAATAGTTAATAGAAAATGAAGGAGTTCCTAAGATATAAAACTAAGTACATAAAACAGTGTGAAATGGTTTGGCAGTTATACAAATAAAATTCTGTTAGTTGAAAACAGTTTCACTTACAAGAACTGAATTCTGCTAAATATCCACAAAACACTAGTTTTTAAATAAAACTGTTAAATGAACATAGGCCATGTAACAGAATGCCTCCATTCTGGCGAAAAAAATTTTTTTAAGGTACGTATAAAAATTTTTGCTTTGCTTTACTCGTAAACACATTATGAAAGTAAACAATATTTTAATATTATTAATTCCTTGTAGGAAACATAAAATACAAAATTGAGAAAGCGAGCGAAGAATGAGTGACATTCTCTACCAGAAGTTCTACGTACAGGGAGCAAAGTATTTGACCTAAACTGGAGAAATCTTCGGAACTAAGTAATGAAAAAAATGTGAAAAGTTGTGTTGTGAAATTTAAAATAGACAAAAAATTGGATAAAATTAATTTTAAGGAAGACGACTTAATGTCGAAATCCTACAGACATAACGCCTGAGCAACTGTGTAACCGTTGCTAGCACTAAAATTGGTAGAGTTTTATAAAACTAATACCACGATACATACAATGTAATATTACATGCCAATATAAGTTAGCAAGAAGTGAAAACTTGTGGTGTTGTTAACCTATAATTCAAGTGTATAGCCGTTGAGTGCTAAAACTGATAGTTCAAAACAAATCAGATAGTACATGTAAAATGTACTATAGTTAAATGAGAAAAATTGTTCTAAAAAAATCAGTTTTTTTTTTTATACATTTATTTAACGTCGGCCTATTTCCGCTACTGAGGCCTAACACCGACGCCTGTAGACGAGCTACCCCCAACCAGGAATTTTGCCGAACCTCTTCCCATAAGAAGAGTAGGGATCTTTTACTTGCCTAACATTTAATAGACAAGGGACCGACGGCTTTACATCCCCTCCGAAGGATGGTATATCTCCTATACAACCCTCGCCTAAGGTTGTATAGCTTCCGCGCATACACTGATATACAAGCCGCTGGAAGATGGGTGAGGCGAGGACGTGGTCTTCGTTGGAACGGTCACCAATCCAACTACTAACCACGCCTAACGTTGCTTTACATCGCATATCGAAGTATGTACATAGTAAAGACGCACTCACGCTCGCCCCTAAAATCAAAGTTAAAATCGTGAGGCGAAGTAGAGAAGCTAGAAAAAAATTAAAATTTATCTAGGTAGGAGAATTTTATTAATTACGGTAAATAGAACGTACATAAACGAGAAAGAAAAGAAAGAGGAAAGTACTGAATACCCATAGGGCTGATTTTTAAAAAGGTAATTAAAGTAATCTAGTAAAAGTATAAGACTTATGGTTTTAAATTTTTTTAGTTGTCAAAATTTTGTGGTTCTGGCTTCTTATCCAAGGTGATAGGAAAAGATTAAACCAAATTGAAGTAAAGACTCGTATAGGTATTCACAGAAAGCACAAAAAGAAAGAAGAAAAATACAAGCACAAAAGAAGAGAAGAGACGGTATTGTTGTCTGTCGTTATGAGAATCCACAAGTAAAATTATAAGTAGAGGTAAGTACTCCTGTTCAGAAAGTTGAACAAAGGAAAAAGAAATAATTACAACATTTTTACATTTGTAGGTTCTCATCATCTGGTAATACGAGTAACGTAAGCTACCGGATGTTAATTTGTTCCCACCCCTGAATCTTCGTGGATCTGAAGAAAGAAGAAATAGAAAGTTGTAGATCCGGAATACATAAAAGACAAATAACATTTTACTAGTTACTGCTGTACGATAATAATGAACACTGTACGTTATGCAAAAGATTGACTCGCGTATTCTCATTGGAGAAAAAGTCTGGCTAGCAAGCGATGGTGAGGACACGTACTTATTAAAGGTTAGTATTTGAGAAAATTTTCTCAACGTTAAAGAAAAATTTACATAATAACAATTTAGAGCAGTATATCTCACAAGTAAGATAACTTATAGGTAAGATATGAAAAAGAAATCTTTTTGATAAACAGATTTCAAAAAAATTGTTAATGAAAGAAATATTTTTAGAAAATATTTCCAGAAAATATAGTTAAATATTTTTACTAATCTACAATTTAATTAAACTAATATTTACAATAATATGTACAGTACTTAAGCAATGAATGATAAACATATATTCGATATATGATTTAATTCAGTGATACTAAAATTAAGGAGTGCATGAATTATTAGTGAATAAAATGCACGAAGGACTTAATGAATAATGGATAAAGGACTTAAAGAATAATGGCCATTTTATTTACAATATTTACAAGAAAATCATCCTCGAAAGAGGAGCGGGAGGAAATTTTTAATTTCCGGATGAGTGAAATAATTCACTCAAAAAAATGAAATATGTAGAAATGGTAGCATGCCAATGTCTACAGATATAGTCAACTTTGAAAGTTAAACTAGATAAATCCCATCGTTAGAGATTTACGAAAAAAAAAATATCGACAAACGATATACATACTAGTACCAAAGATAAATTTCGTAAGCGTGCTTACTGGTACGTACTAGTATTAAAAAGATAAATTTTTGTAAGTTTTCACTTACTGGTATAGCAAAGAAATTGTTTTTGGTGGCTTTGCACCAAAAAATATTATACTTCTTGTATAATTTAAAGAAATTTGCCAAAAATAGATGCTTAAAAAAATTAAGAGACATGAAATAGGTATTTAAGTGAATCGTTATGTTTATTTTGTTTTGATGATTCGATTTAAGAAAAACATTCATTTCCTTATTCTGGTATCACTGAAATGTTAGAGCTTGAACCAAAGTATGGTTTCAACTTTGAAATATGGTAATTTCCAGCGGGGCTACCGTCCATATGTTCCAATTCATATGAAACATTTGAAAGGACGTTTCGGACTTTACATAAGACATAACGATTAGCTAATTTTGCAGAAAAATCATTTTCTTTATCGCTTTTCACAAAGTTTCTCCTCCAGACTATGTCACCAATTTGAAAAACGCGATCTTTTCGTCTCAAGTTATAGTAGTTACAACTTCTTTTGTAAGCTTTATTAAGTCTTTCTTGGACCAGTTTATAAATTTCAGGCAATTTGTCCAGCTCATTGGCAAAAAGTTTGCGATTATTATCTAGATCTGGTAAAGTTATATCGGAATCTTTATCACCATAGCTGCCTCGAATAGGTAGCTTTCTACCAAAATTAAGAAATGCTGGCGTGAAACCAGTAACCTCGTGTACAGCTGTATTGATGGCAAATTGAATTTCAGGAATTTGTAAATCCCATTTTTTATTAGAATCTTTAATGAAGCATCTTATAGCTGTACCGATCGTCCTGTTTACACGCTCGACTGGGTTAACTTGGGGGTGGTAGAATAGGTTGAAAAATACCTGAGGAATACTAAATTTCGCTACAAATTTATCGAATTCCTTGCTTTTATGAGCTGAAGCATTGTCTAACAGTAATGTCCTTGGGACACCATATGTTAAAAATACAGATTCCAAGAAAGAAACAATAGCTTGAGACGTTGCACGCCGTACAGGCCTCATTATAACGTACTTAGTAAAATAATCTACCGCAACTAATAAAAATCGATTACCTTTCGAACTAGGCGGAAAAGGACCTTTTGTATCGTAACAAACAAGTTCAAAGGGAAACGTAGCTTTTTTCTCAGCACCCATTAAACCACATTTTTGATCGTTGGGAGGTTTTTCTCGTCCGCAAATATGACACTTACGAACATATTTTAAAATATCTTGACGCATCTTAGGCCAATAAAAACTTTCTGCGACTTTTTTAAGTGTTTTATAAAAACCCATGTGTGCACTTGTAGGTACATCATGGCTATCTTGAATTACTTGACGTCGCTGGTCAAGAGGAACTACTAATTTCCAGTCAGAAATATTAGTTTTTAAAATTAATTTCCTTTGTGTATGTTTAAAAATATACCCATCTTTAACCATCCACTGTGGATATTTTTCTGGCCTCTTATTAATGTTCTCTCGCATTTTTATGTACCAAGGTTCAAGATTATCAAGTGTAATATCTAACAAGTTAATATCTGCATCAGGTATATTTATTAAGGTAGTTGAAGTTTCAGGAAAGTTATTTTTATAAAAATCTCGAACAGTACTTTTCCAGTTCTCCCAATCAAAAATGTCAGTTTTAGGTTTAACTTTGAAACTTGAGAAAATATGTTTATTTGAGTCATTTCTGGAATGCTTTTTAAACTTAGAATTAAAAATTACTCGGCCTCTAGGGTTATTTTTCTGCCGTGGGCCTGATAAAATAGCAGAAAACCTTTCTAGTTTTTTGGATTGCATACTGGGCAAGTCTTAGAAGTAAAATTAGGTTTTCCACATCGGAAACAAAACCTTTTTCGAGCTTGTCTACACTCGTGAAAGCTATGACCTTTCTTTTGACAATTCCAACAAGAAATAGAAAATTTATTACTATTTGATGTACCCGGAACAGCATTTTCTTGATTCAAATTATTATTTTGACTAACATTTTTGTTACTATTACTTTTAGAATTGAAATTCTTTTTATTTTTAGGTGATGGAGGATTTTCTACATATGCCAAGTCAGTTTCGAGGACACATGCTTTAGGAGTTGGAGAATAATAATTATTTTTCATTTGTGTGGCCAAGTCTATTTTCTTGCATAAAGTTAATAGTTCGGCTGTATTTTTAATATCTGTTAAAGCTAACGCATGAATATATTTAGGCAAAATATTACGTCTAATTATTTTTAACTTCTCCTCTTCACTTAAAACAGTATCTAAACGATTAAATAAATTTTGCATTGTAGCAACAAACATATTTATGGACTCTGGCTGTCCTTGTCTACGAGATTTTATCTCATCTAACAATTTTTCATCATAATCGAATACTAAAAAAGCGATTTTAAGCTGTTTTTTAAGCTCTTGCCAATTGGATACAATAGATCTGATTGACCGATAAACAATTAAGGCCTTGTCAGTAAATAAATCAATACTAGATTCAAATAATTGCTGTTCCGATACATTCCTAGCGGCAGCAAGTTCTTTCACTCGTTCCAGAAAAGCTTTTAAATTTGACTTTCCGTCAAACTGAATTCCCCATTTATAAACTGGGACATATTTCTTGTCAATTGGGTTATTATTGGTTGAAATATTTTCTAATTTAGGAATAATATTAACCTCTAAACGTGCATCTATTTCCTCACAAGATGCAACTACGTCATCTTTAAATTCCTGCAAGTTAATATTTAATTCTTTTGGTTCTTTCGGGACCACGATTTGTTAGACATATTAAACGATTTGAAATTATTAAATAGGATGTGTCCTCCTTGCATGCTGAAAAATCGTGAACTAAAGCAGTTAGTTCAGCGATAGTGTTGGTGATTGCAGTTTTTTCTGTTTCAACATTGAAGCTAGGATCTTTTAATGATTGAAATTCGCGTTTTTGCTTTTTTAATAAATTGTCTAATATCATCCGTTTTATATCTAAAGTTTTATTAGATGCCTTAACATTTCGAATACGTAGTTCATAATCTACCTCAGATTCTGTTAAATATCTTACACAAAATGGAAGTTCCATGTTAACAAGAAATGTAAAGAAGTAAATTAAAAGTTTTTATTAATAACCCAACTGGCAATAAATTGTGTGTTTAAATAACAAATGAATGTAGTCTTATCTGTTGTCAAGAGATAAAAAAACACAAACAATTTTATCTATCAAATAAAAAGCTGTTGTTTCAATTTTAACTTTCCAGAAATAAATCAAATTAAACACTTTAAGCAGCAAAATAATATTTCAGGTAGGTATAATTCCACAACTTCACTAATAAAGAATATTTTAAGAAAATATTTGGACTTGTAAAATATTTGATATTTAAGGACGCAAATTTTCTGTATAGCATAGAATTCAATTGTTGTAAGTAAAAATATATGTAAAAATATGTAATGAAAATTTTTGAGACAAAATGAAATATAAACAAAAATATGACTCGACTTAAAAAATTATTTTCTTACCAAAAATTTAAAAATTTGTCTCATATACAATACATTCAAAAATTGGGGTTTCACCTCTCTTACCACTCTTACTATATAAATATGTTTATTGAATCGAGCCCTACACATTTGTCGCCAATTATATTGTTTCGGGCCCCACACGTTGGTCGCCAATTATGTTACCTCCTTTCTCTTATTATTTATTTTTTTGAGAAAGAATTGAGGCAACATATACGGACGACTAGCTGGTTTAAGTCGGAGCAGAGAGCCGTGGGTCCAGAGCATTCGTAGGAGTGGAGAAACTTACCCTTTCTGACATGTACAGCATAAGCGACAGATTTCTGTTTATTTCGAGAAAAGGAGACAAAGAAAAATTGATGTTAAATTGGGCACCATCTATAGTAAAATAAGTAAACTTGTCTCCTTTTCTCGAATAACCAGTCTGCTATAGATCAGACTGAAATTGTTGGTAAGAGAAATAAAAAGATAGTTTAAAATGAATGACAAAATATATTACATGAAAAATAGACAAATCGGTTTGAAAGACAAATTGAAATTTAAAAAAAATATATATATATATATAAAACAAATTTATACCAGTATCCTAGATGGATTATGGTTGAGGTGACTGGTTCTGGGACAGCAATCCAGGCCCACAATTGTCTCTTGTTGTAAGAATGAATCCTAAAGTTTCCTTGGCAATTTACGTCTCTCAATGAAATAGGGTGAAAGTTGTAGGAAAATTAACCAACTATGTGGTTTAATGTAAAGATAACGAAATTTTATCTACGAAAGATAAACTGTGCGAAAGCTGCAGGAAAGTAGAAGAAGTATCTCAGAATTTAAATATCTAAGAATATAAGCATCTAAGCATGTATGCATGTACAAAATTTAAGCAAGTTAGCTGTACAAATATAAGCAAGTTAGCTGCACGAATATATTTAAGTTAGCTGCACGAAATTAATTAAAGCTGACTGTACATAAGCTGATTTCATAAAAAATATAAATTGCCAAAAAAATGAAAAGGAAAGAGAAAAATATTTTTAAAACCATGTGGTACATATAGTATTTTAACTACTTATTAAATTAAAAAGAATTGACTTTGAATTCAAATTTATTTTAAAAATAATTGAATTTATATCAAAGGCAAAATTTGAAGATTAATTAAATTTTTTTTTAATGAGTATAATGAAATTAAATTACCTGTATATTAAATACTTTGTAACTGGGATATAAAAATTGTAATATCAATTACTGAAGTCCACAGTTAAAAATTATATAGGTTTGAATCAGTACAAAGGCTGCAAGCAAATGACTTACTGGTGAGTTTTACTGATAAGGTAAACTTTTTGTCCTGTTTACTGGAAAACAACGCTACCAAAAAAACTAACCTGACAAATTTAATTCTCTAATTAAATTGAAAGCTATAAAATATAAAAATAGTACAGGTATGGCCATCTGTCAATGGCCGAGTTAAGCGCAACAACTTGCAGGTCGCAACTTCCTTCACTCACAACTAAAATAGTGGCATATGATCGATAAAAGGAATCTATAATAAAAGTTTTTGTTCCATACCGATGTCTTTGCCTCAGTTTGTAATTTCTATTTTATACATAACCACAAATATGAACAGATGTAAATAAATAGTAAAACGTATTGATAACTCAGTAAATATCTATAGGATTTACTATATATAGAATGAGAAAAGGTAAGGAAAATAACCATATGTACTCCATAGTAAACAAAAATATAAAAATCGAAAAATAGATATCTGATGTAAATAAATGTGTTGTAGACAATTGTCTCCTGGGATAATAATGCTGTATTACAATGGAAATGAGATACATAATAGTTAATAGAAAATTACGGAGTTCCTAAGATATAAAACTAAGTACATAAAACAGTGTGAAATGGTTTGGCAGTTATACAAATCAAATTCTGTTAGTGGAAAACAGTTTCACTTACAAGAACTGAATCCTGCTAAATATCCACAAAACACTAGTTTTTAAATAAAACTGTTAAATGAACATAGGCCATGTAACAATTCACCTCCTTACTAATTAATTCCACGATCTTAACCAGCTCCATTTCGACTATCTTTGTTCTGTCCGCATCCCTGCTCCTTCTTCTTTTACTGGGCCCCGCCACCGCTTCGCTGTCAACCACTCCCACTCGCACCACCTCTCTCACCTCGACCACATCCTTCTTCTTCTTAATGCTTCCTTCCATCGCACCGCCAACTTCTCCACTCAGTCTCTTTCTCCCAGTTCTCTTTCCTGCATTCGTTACTGCTCTCTTTACTGCCATCTCACTGTCGCTACTAGTAACTCCCTCCACACTCACAAATTCCTCCTCTGCTTCTACGCCTTCCATCATCCTGCCAGCAACTGCCCTACTTGACAGCTGCCCGGGAATCTTACCGTTGAACCTCTTTCTTCAGCTGTCAAAAGTGATAGCTGTCAAGAATCTTCCTCCTCTCGAAACAATTGACAGATGTCAAACTGACAGCTGTCAAATTTTCTTCTTCCCGTGAAACCTCTTGACAGATGACAGCTGTAGTGCGTAGGGACAAGAATTCATTTTCCGGCCGAAGCCTGCCCACCTACCTTTCGGTTTTAGGCGAATGCTTACGCATACCAACTAACTGGCAGAAGCCCCGTCAAGGAAACCCCTACCAGCACCAAAAACTAGCGGGTCAGAACCTTTTTTATATTCAACCAAAAAACGTGTGGCATAGCAACAAGTGTATAAAAACATTAACCGAACAAGTATATAAAACAAAAAACAAGATGTATAAAACCGAAATCAAAAATATGTATAAGTACAAAACCAAACAATTATAAAACAAGAACGAAAAAATATACCTTTTGTAATGGGTGCCGCGCAATACCAGATCGTCCCCGGCACCCCAACTTTAAATTTTGATCCCGAAATTAACTAATCACCCCCCGTCCACTATCAATTTTGCCCAATCCAAAACCAAACTCCACTTGTTCCGTTCCAGCTTCCCCAGTCTGGGAGGATAGTGGCCCAAGTCTCTTTCCAACACCCTTCTTGCCTCTCGCCGCCCGACCAGAGTAGAACGAAGAACCGCATGCTGTACAGTTTCTTCCTTTTCTCCACATTCACACAATTCATTCCCATCGTTCCCGTTGAGCCTGAACCGACCCAGGTAGGCCTTGAAATCTTCATGACCCGTGGCCACCTGAGTCAGCTCATGGCTCAACTCAGCCCCCTCCCTATTGACAATTCCCCACATTCCAAAAAGCCATCGTCCTGTTCCACCATTCACCCACAAATTCTGCCACTGCCTATCCTCCCACTCCCTCCTCCAGTGTTTAACAAATAATTTTGATACCCCTTCAACCACCTCCGCGGCTCCCTCTCCATTTCCTTCGGTCATCACGCGCCTACATTCCCTATTTGCGATTTTTATGCCGTCCGTCGTCCTTCTCCTCCAGACTACTACAATTTCGTAACCCCTTTCCAAACCGTAGCTAATTTCCTGCTGAATTTTGTTTATGACCCACCATTTATTTGCAAAATTTCTAACCTGCTGAACGACCTGTTCAGAGTCCGTAAAAACCTTTACCACCCTTAAGTCCCCCCCTAGCCTGGAGGCCCTTCTCAATCCGTTTCCAAACAGCCCACCCCTCCAATTCCATAATTCCCATGTAACATTCAATTTTACACCCTCCGCGAACTAATTCTTCCCCCCTTGCCGACACCACCCAAGCATACGCTTTCTCGTCCGCACCTCGAATTGCTGCGTCGGTCCAAACCACCACTGCGCGTCTGGGTTCCTCCTGACCTTCATCAAGCACGTACCCTCTCACACACGGATGAGTCCTTTCCCCGACATTCAGGCCTCTCACTAGGTTGCTCCAGTTCGAGTGACTTTCATACCTGGCCCTAGCCTGAACCTCCAGAGGCACACAGCCGACCAACACCGACAGAGCCGCTGTTGGCGCCGTGTTGTATGCCTTCGTCATGGCTCTCAGGTAGGGCCGCTCGATCGCCCTAAGTTGCTCGATTACCCTCGAGTCTCGAGCTTTCTCCCCCCACAGTTCCGCGCCATAGAGCACCACACACCACCCTTTCAAATATCAACTTCAGCACTCTCTTGCTGTTTCCCCACTTCCTTCTCCCAAGAGCAAAGAATTTGCCCCCGAGATCCTGAACCCGCGCCCTGGCCTTCTTAACATGCTCCAGCCAGACTAACTTCCTGTCCACATACACTCCCAAGTATTTTACACTCGAGCTCATGACGATCCTCGTCCCATCCATGCTGATCCTCGGATCACGAACTTCCCCACGAGCCGGAATAAACATAGCCTCAGTTTTGGCTATGTTATACTCCAGCTTGTTTAATTTTGCCCAACTCTTGCATTCACCCCACGCAAATTCCCAGTCACGTTCCAGATCCCGCAACGAACGACCAGACAGTATCACTATCTGATCGTCCGCGTAGGCCTGTACGTGGTCACCCCTTTCCCGGACTTCCCGCATGCATTCAAGCCAACCTTCCATAACCAAGAGCCATAGGACCGGACCCAGCCTGGAGCCTTGCGGACAGCCCACGTCCGAGTCCCATTCTCTTCCTTCCACGCAAACCTTTCTGTCCATCATGAAGCTCTTTGCCATTCGTACTAGCCCTTCATTCATCCCTCTCATCCTCAGGTTCTTGACCACAGATGGCGCCCAAGCCGACCCGAACGCGTTTCTAAGGTCCAAGGCGACAACAAAAGAGTGTAACCCATCCCTTTTGTTCCCTCTTAAAGTCCCCACCATGTATATATATATATATATATATATATATATATATATATATATATATTTATTTTTATATATATATATATTTTTGAACTTTATATTGCCTTTTAATTGTGTTTTCTAACAAAATTCCCTTTCAGGTATAATTTTAAGAAAGTGTGGTACATCCAGCGTTAGGTTTCTAGACGACGTTAAGACAGTTAAGCATAAACGAACAGTAAGTATAAATTTTCATATTATTCTCCGTTTGAAACAGTCATCTTGAACCCTAAATTTTGTGAACGTTAACATTCACTTTTGGAATAAATTAAAAGTCCATCAGACTCCAAAAGATGAATCGTTCACATGGCGCCCGAGCAGGGACAATGCCGTCCTCAAACCCAACAAATCCATTTTCTTGTATGGTGGAAGACTCCGAGGAGTCGACCAGAAGGGATTTCTACAAGCGGGCCACAGTGCCGCTCGTCGACGACAGTTCTAGAGAGTTAGAACCACAAAGACTGTTTCCAGAGGTCAATAATCAAAATTTATCTGCTTCACAGCCACAAAATCCAAATTCAATGGAAAGTATGTTCATGAAAATGGCAGATGGCTTCATGCAGGCGATACAGAACGTGTCGACCTGTACGCCCCATGAGAGACAAAGATGTCCGAACGTGACGTTCCATGGGCTCGATCATGAAGATCCCGAAGCATTTATGAAAATTATGGTGGAATATTTCGGCAGAGCTCGCATAAGCCACGACTATGATCGCCTCCATAATGTGACTGGCCAACTCAAGGGCGACGCCCAACGATGGTCCGAACAGTTTCGGACGTTGGCGACATCGTACACCTTATTTAAGGAAAGATTTTTTACAAGGTTCAATTCACCCGACATACAGTCACGAGCTATTGCTCAACTGTAGGCCACAAAGCAAACGTCTTTAGACGACACGGCAGTGTTTATCACGAAGAAAACTTGCATTTTCAATCGTATAGATCCCTTCAAATGCGAAGCCATCAGAGCTCGGATAATCATGGACCAACTGCGTCCAGAGATTAGGTCACGCTTGAGAAGCAACCTAATTTCATCCACAGAGATGTTAGTAGCCGCGGCCACTAACGTCGAACGGGATTCAGCCGACGAACAGACGTCGCTAATCCAACTCATCGACCAGCGCATGTCACGCGCGTCTTACTATCAAAAGCCGGGACCCTCGAGTCGACAAAATTTAAGTATAAGGAGCAATGGAAGCCCAACTCCGACAGCACCGAGGGTGCATTTCCGAGAGGATGTCTCTCGTCAGGACGGTCCAGGTAGAGCACCTGGTCGTCCTTTTTTTATGAACAATTTTTCGAGCGGATCAGCGAATGTTCCTGACCGCCGATCAAACAATTTCAATGGCGGATCGGGGAAATTCCGAGTACCCGACCGACCGGCAACCCCGTGCCGATACTGCACAGACACAGTGCAGTGGCATTTCCATAGCCAATGTCCTAACAATCCTCATCGTAACAGGGGAAAGGGAAACTTTCAAGGGGCCAGAGACCTAGGCCAGGGTCAATCTGCAAGATCCCCGGCACAACGGCCGAACCAAGGCGGCAGCAATGCACGTTAAACTTTTATTCTGATACTCATGACCATTACGACACTCCGATGCATAAAACCCGAGAATCCATAAATTATATGAGCGAAGCGTTCCCTTTGCCCCGTATAAAGGTTTTAATAAATGAATATGCGGTCGATGCTCTGATTGATTCAGGCTCGACACGAAACGTTATCCATCCGAAGCTGTTGGGTAATTTTAAAAATCTCACGACACGTCGATCATTTGCTATGGCGTGCGGAGATAAAATGGTGGACTCTCTTGGCACGACGAAATTGAACGTAAATATTTCAGGTACCTCTTTTGAAATTGATTTTCAAGTAATCGAAAATTTAAACGAAACAGTAATATTGCGATCCCCATTTTTATATATGAATAATGTCGCATATGATTATGGCCGAAAATGCCTATATGCCGGCACGGAAGAACGTATTATCTTCGAAGAATTTGTCGATTTGTTCACCACGGAACCCACTCCAGCAACCACAGTGACTGTTAAACATAAAATTGTCGTGAAAGACTCAAAACCCTTCAATATCAGACCATATCCAATGTCTCCATGTACAAAGAAAATTATGTACGATCAAATTGAAGAGATGCTGAAAGCTGGCGTCATTGAACCAAGTACTGCACAATACAGTTCACCTCCAGTGATAATAAAACGACCCGATAAGAAACCGCGTTTTTGCATTGACTATCGTCATTTAAATGCAATGACTGAAGACGAAGCTTCCGTATTACCAAAAATACATGAAAGCATCAAAGACTTGGGCAATTCTAAAGTTTTTACTGTGTTGGATCTCAAGAGCGGATATTGGCAAATACCACTCGATGAAGCATCAAAAGATTTTTCGACTTTTACTACTCCTGATGGGGCAGCTTATAGATTTAATGTCATGCCTTTCGGTCTCAAGACAGCTCCCTGTACCTTTCAGAAATTCATGGCAAAGGACGTTTTAACGGGTTACCTGCACCATTTCTGTAAAGTCTACTTAGATGATATAATCGTTTACAGCGTAAACGTGAAGGAGCATATGTCCCACCTGAGGTTGGTCTTTGAAAGACTACGTTTCTATAATCTAAAAGTGTCTCCGGAAAAGTGTGTAATAGCGACAAATGAAATACGATATTTAGGCCACACAATTAGAATTGATACTTCTCGTCCATTAGAAAAACATGTATTGCAAATTCAAAATTATCCTGTACCAAACACGAAAAAGCAGCTTCAGAGTTTCTTAGTACTTTGCAACTGGTTAAGAGAATATCTACCAAATGTTGCGATGATTACAAAGCCATTGACGAAACTCCTATCGAAGGAATATCGCTTTCATTGGACTCAAGCATGCGATGCAGCTTTTCAAAAACTTAGATTTATTATCCGGACCGCTGGAACTCCATCGTCCGGATTTTTCACGTCAGTTCATTTTGCAAACAGATGCATCATTACAAGGGCTTTCAGCAGTACTCTATCAATTAGGCGACAACGGCGAAAAGCATATTATCTCATATGCAAGCAACACGTTATCTCCAATAGAGAGACGTTACCACATTAACGAGCTGGAATGCTTGGCAGTGGTGAATTACATAAAAAAGTACAAGATGTACTTAGCAGACAAACCGTTTTTGGTGAAGACGGACAACAGAGCGTTGCTTTGGTAGAATAAACACAAAGACGATAAAACCAAATTCACCCGATGGTCACTGCTATTACAAGAATATGCATTTAAAATCGAACACTGTCCAGGCAAAGAAAACTTGTTAGCGGATTTTCTCAGCCGTAATCCACAAGATCAATATGTCGAGACCGACGACGAAGAGGAAAGAATGTTCCTACCAAATTATAAGTGTCCAGAACGCATTTCTGTTTTAACTCATTCAGAAATATACGAAGATATCGTACAGGCCCAATCGAGATCGAGAGTATATAAGACAAGATCCGCCGTTGGAATGATCTATTTCAACAGGAACAACGTTCCGAAGCGGATCTTATTTTTATAAAAAAATTTCATGTACAAGACGATGTACTAGTGAAAGATACAGATCGAAATTTCAAGTTGGTAGTTCCAAAGAGGAAAGTTTTCAGACGAAGTATATCTCGTTCAAAAAGGAAACGTAACAACAAGAGTACATGTAAATGATTTGAGACCAGCCCCGCCAGAGGAGCATAATTTGGAAATCGAATCTTCAGATGAAGAAAATGCTAGTCCAGGCGGAACATCACTCGATGAAAATGATTCCCCGTTCTCAGACGATTCCACAGAACCTCCACCGCTGGAGCAAACTGTAGTCCAGATCCATGCACCGCCACGAGATGCTTCTACTTCGGATTCCGATTCAAGTTCTGGAGATTCAATAATATTTTTATATTTTTCAACCTAAGCTAAGTTTTAACTTAGTGCTAGGTTTATTTTATATCAAAATTTCCATACCAACTTCTTGTCGCGTCAGGCAAGAGTTGGTATTTTTTATGCATATTTTACAAGTTATTTTCTATTGAGGATTTTGTATCGACCATATAAATCTTCAAAATTCACTGCAGCAACTCTGACCGTGCAGAGTTGGTATTTTTATAATTTTTCCAAGCCCTCAAATGTTATTAAACATACATCTGTAAGCAGAGTCCGACCCAAAGGGTCTTAACAAATGTTCCATTGGCACGGCATGGGAAGACAACTCTGACGCAAGAGCGCGATTCAGACGAGTCTAGCAACTCAAGGGCGAGATGCCGCCACGTCTGCTGAATGGGCAGATGCAACAATCCGACGGATGCAGATTCTGCCGCAGGTTTCTCCTAAGAAGAGATTTTAATTACACGGAAACCACTTCAATCAACATAAGTCAACAAAATTCTATGTTCCTATTTTCAAAGACGACGATGTGATATCGGTCGCAGATTCCACTTTATGCCCAGACGGGATAAAGCCATAGACATTTAGTCAATATAATTTACTAAAAAATCTGTTTTATATTGTTTCATATTAATGAGCCATTGTTAAGCTGGAGCCAAAGCAGTCCAAGGACCACCTAAGCTGATCCAGAAGGCAGTTCGACACCGAAGGTGATCGCAATAGACACGAGGAGGAGCAGACGCAAGCCAGCATTAGTGGAAGAACACTAAGAAAGTTAAGTGCGTCGAAAGTGTTTGTGTTGCGTCAACAAAAATCTAATGATTTTTTATTTTTTATTTTTTTTATCCCATTTTGAGATACAATGTTCAAATATTCAATCGAATGCTATGCATCGATATATGTTCAAACTTATCACCATTTTTTAGATTTGCATCTATGTTATGTTCCAGATAGGCAGGTCTGAAAATAACCGAATGCAACACATGGGAGACTCCATCCAAAGATCCATTTTTATTCATACCAATTTACCAAACATTGCACAAAAAGATTCACCGAAAGAACACGGTAAAACCCTCGGTATACTTTTCGACGTTGTAACAAAATCCGACTTAGGAAATATTTCGTATGAATAGCGTGCTTCACATAAAAATATCGTGGAAGAGGTTTTTAATATTTGTAATCATATTTTCGCTCTACGGAGCGATTTTTATGCAAAATTTTCATAACTCCTCAAGGAGCGTCATTTTAGAAGGTGTAGTAAATGTCGCTGCACAGGGACGTAATGTCGCCCCGACACCAAAATTTTATAAACTATAACAAAATTTGACTAACTTCGGAATTTTCAAAATTAAAAACCCTTTTACGAATCCACGTTGTCAAGCACTGCAACTCATACGAGGTCTTGAATATGAGGACAAGTTAATCCAGCGACTATCCAAAGTATATCGTGAGTTTTAGCGAAAATAGCCCTTAGCGACCTTAGCAGTCGATTTTGACGGGGAAATGATGAGCTTTAACGGGGTTTGCCCTAAACCGGTTCCTCAGTGATTCGGTGTCAGAAAAGTATCTTTACCATGTACTCATATGTGCATGGGAACTGCCTTGTCTGAACGTAAAATTGTAATTGCAGAATACAATTCGAAGTAGTAGCGCTTCAAGCATTTTTAAGCTCTGAGGAGCGACCAAAATTGGTATTGAAATACAAATACGTGAATAAGACAGGCAAGCAAAAGCCCACCAAATTTCAGAAACATTGAACTTTTCTTGAATCTTTTTGTGTAATCGTTAGCTCACAATACTGCATTTTGGATGGTATTTGGTACATTATGAATCGTTCCGTTCCTTGCCATGTGTTGCACACGGGCCAGACTAGTGTTTGTTAAACATATTTCTTAAAAGTTGTTGTAAAAAACAACCTCCGCTCTCTTCCATACCTTGGGGAAGATCCCCATCCTCAGGCATTCATTCGGCACATCCTTCCATTCATATATAAATCTGCGAAGGGCAGTTAAAAATGCCTCGCTAGTCATATCGGAAGCAAGTTCCAAATGTATAGCCTTTGTAGCAAAACAAATAAATAAACAAATGTATGATTTAATCAGCGTTTTGGAACCTCGACCTTTATTTAACCTTATTTTAAAGGGACCACAATAGTCGATCCCTGTTTCCGAAAAGGATTTTACTTGAGAAATACGAGAGGGTGGTAAATCTGCCATAGGTGGCTGAAAAGGTATAGGTTTAAGTCTCCAACATTTAAAGCATTGGGATAACATTTTGCGTATAGCGCGCCTCGGAGAAAGTATCCAATAGTTTTGGGTGAGTAAAAAATGCATCGTTTGAATTCCGGGGTGAAAATGTGATTATGAACATCTTCAATTATGAGATCAGTTAGTCGACTACAACGTGGTAGTAAAACAGGATATTTTTGATCGTACGTAAGTTGAGAATGACGTAACCTACCGCCGACCCTGAGAATGCCCTCTTGGTCAAGAAAGGGACTTAATTTTGTTAAATACTTAGATATATTGCGACGGTTTCTGAAACGTGTGATATTTTCACCAAAAGAAGTGTGCTGAACTCGTTTAATTAATAATAATAAAGCGCTGTGGAGTTCATAATTTGTGAAATTGTCGAATTTTTTGGTGTTGCTAAATTTCAAATTGTAAACAAAGCGTAATACATATGCGACGATGCGTTTAATTTTTGACAGAGATGAATATTTCTGAAATAACAAATCAAGTGAATCAAAGTTAATGAATGCAAATAAGGTGAATTTTTTTTCCTCCTCAACAACCTCAGGCAGAGAGGTCGAGGAATCTTGAGACGAGCATGATGGCCAATTGGATTGTGATGACATTAAAAATGAGGGACCTGTCCACCAGAGTGGAAAATGTAAAAATTTTTTGGGTAAAAGACCCCATGAACCACAATCCGCAGGATTTTCTGAAGACGGTACATGATGCCATATAACTGGAGATAATGTTTGCTGTATATGAGAAACGCGGTTGCTGACAAATGTTTTCCATTTGTGGGGCGAGGAAGTTATCCACGAGAGTGCTACTGTGGAATCGGACCATGCAAAAAGTCTACTGATATTTAATTTACCTTGATAAGTATTACAAACAAACGACATTAAGTTGGTTAATAAAACTGCGGCACATAGTTCTAACCGTGGAATTGAGATACGTTTTAATGGGCTAACCTTTGATTTGGCACATATAAAATAAGTGGAAATATCCCCATCGGAATTTATTATCCTGAAATAAACAACCGAACAATACTCGCGTTCACTAGCATCGCAAAAACCATGCACCTCACATATTTTATAATTTTCCGTAATTATTCGCCGGGGTAAATTTAATTCAGATAAGTAATTTCTGCAAGATATTTTGACCAAATTTGTTCTATATTTTTCGGGGGTTGATCCCAATCTAAACCTAGACACCACAGTTGTTGTATTAAATATTTTACAAAAAAAGTTATGGGTGAAAGTATACCGAGTGGATCAAAAATCCGAGCTATATTTGATAAAATGTTGCGTTTAGTGCAAGGTTTTTCTAGAGCAAATATAAAAGAGTCATTGGAGGGGCGCCACTGCAACCCAAAAATTTTTAGAGGACTTTCAGATTCAAAATCAAATGATAAATTGGCATTATATAAATCTGAAATGGGAAGATGAGATAATAAACGTGGGTCATTACTGGCCCATTTTCTAAGTTCAAATCCACCTGATTTTAATAAAAGAATAAGTTCGTATTGAAGAGAGAGAGCATGTTCCAAGGTGTTGGCACCAGTAACTATGTCGTCTACATAGGTGTCAGTGGCTAAAACCTTAGCCGCGCGCGGGAACCTATGGCCCTCATCGTATGCTAACTGCAACAGTGTGCGAAGTGCGAGATAAGGAGAAGATGATACGCCATATGTAACCGTATTTAATTTGTAATCCTGGATAGGATCATTAGGAGAGAATCGCCATAAAATGCGCTGAAAATCTCTATGGCTTTGATTAACCAGAATCTGTCTGTACATCTGTTTTATGTCAGCCACAAAAACATGGGAATGTAAGCGAAAGTTTAAGAGAACTGTGATAATATTTTTTTGTAACTTAGGACCCACTAATAGTGAATCATTAAGATAAATACTGCCAGGAGCTTTAGCTGATGCATCAAACACTACCCTTAATTTAGTGGTAGTACTATCGGGTTTTAATATGCAATGATGAGGAATATAATATGTATTATTTATTTGGTAGTGAGTATTTATAATTTCCATATGATTGGAGATTAAATAATCTTGCATAAATTCGATGTAAAAGTTGTGTAATGTGGGATTGTTTATTAAACGACGTTCTAGGGAGAGAAATCTACGCAAGGCAAGGGAACGTGAATCGCCGAAGAAGGGGACAGAGTCTCGAAATGGAAGCGATACTATATATGTCCCATTTTCACTTCGTTGATAATTTTC
Source organism: Leptura quadrifasciata (assembly GCA_963675555.1). Lineage (NCBI taxonomy): Eukaryota > Metazoa > Arthropoda > Insecta > Coleoptera > Cerambycidae > Leptura > Leptura quadrifasciata. The sequence continues at coordinate 71,451,874 of OY776678.1, forward strand.
GGAAAACAATTTCTCACACAACGTATCATCACTAGAAAGGGGAGAGACGGAAGGCACTTCTTCTATTTCCCAAAATTTTTTAAGAGTATTTTCTAAAGACAAATTTTCTGAGATGCAATAAAAAGTTTGGAAATCTGGTTTGTTATAATATTTTACCGGCCCCATCAGAACCCAACCAAATATAGTATGAAGAGCTGAAGGCTCATTAAGATTATCGGTAACACGCCCATTTTGCAATATTTGAGGGTAAATGTCGGCTCCTATTAATAAATCTATATTACCGGGTGTACCAAAAAATGGATCCGCTAAAGGTAACTTAGCTAAAGGAGAAAAAGAGTTAATCGAAATATTATCAGTGGGCATTTTATTACATATTTTGGGTAAAATTACGGCATCTATTGTAAATGAGGGCACGAGTTTTCCCACCGGACGTATTGTGCATGTGACACCTCCTGAGGATGGCGTCATCTGCATGTGTCCCACACCGTGAACTGCCGAAATCCAACAACACGCGAATTTTTTGATAATTATTGTACGCATCAAGGACCTCAACAAGTGCTGTAGAAAGAAGCACTCCTCGTTTAGTTGAAACCATTCGTGTAAAACTATTTACCGACTGCGAGGTGGACGGAATGCATCGCGTGTCCGTATTTGGACATGGCTCTGGTATGTTTTGAGGTTCTGAAGGGGGATTCGAATTGGAGTTCGAAATGTTGTCTGGAAAATGTAAAAGAGTATGGTGACGCTGTTTACACGTACGACAGACTGATTTAGAAGCACAGTTTTTAGAAGTGTGTTTAGTTCCTAAACAATTTATGCACCAACGTTGGGTTTTTATTAATTCAAATCGATCTCTCGGAGATTTATCGTTAAATATTGGGCAATTATAAATTTAATGTGCTGCTTTACATACAGTACATGTTGATTTATTACTATCTGCTTGAAATGAAGAAGTCGTGCGTGATTTTAAAGTTAAAGTGTTAAAGGAATGACGGGTATTTTGATTGGATTTTATATCCACTTTCTTATTTTTCGTTTGAGGACAAGCAATGTCGACAGCGTCCAAAGCATTGCATTGTTTTAACACAAATTTTTTAAGAGAATCGAATGTGGGAAAATAATTATTTTTATCAGAGTTCTGATCGAGTTCAAATCGGGCGCGTGTGTTGGAATCTAAGCGTGTGAGTAACATCCGAAATAAAAGAAAGTCCCAGTCTGCAATAGGAAACTTCATGTTTTCTAAAGCTGCAAGGTTTTCATTAAATGTGTCTAAGAGTCGTCTGAGACTATTAGAGTTAACATTGTTATCTAATAATTTGGGAGCCTTTTCGAGTTCTTGAATATAAGCTGTTGCAATTAAATATTTATTATGATAGCGACTAATTAAGGCATTGTAAGCAATTAAGTAATTATCTCCCGTCATAGGTGTGCACTGTACTAATGTTAAAAGAGGACCTTCTAGTGAACTACTTAGATGAGTAAATTTTTCTACCTCCGAAAGAGCAGCATTAGTGTGCACCAATGAATTAAAGAGATCAATAAAAGTTTTAAATTTTTTGTAATTTCCAGAAAACTTAGGCACTTCAATTTTTGGTAGTTTAACATTACGTTGAATTGACGGATCTATTTTAATATTACATAAATCTCCAAAAATTGTACAATATATTTCTTGGGTTAAACTACAATCCTTTTCAAAAGATTGTCTAACTAATTCCAGGCTCTCCATGTCTGCACCCTCCTGTATGGCATATAAAGATACTAAATAACCATGATTTTTTTTTAATTCATCATAAATAGCGTCAAAACGCTTGAAAGCAATTTTAAAGGACAGTTGATATTTTTCATCTTCCTGGGCGCTTTCAGCCTTTACTTTGATCTCCTTCAATTCATTATAAGCCACATCTCGAAGAGCTATATATTGTTTTATTTTATTTGAGTTGGAAGACATATTAACGAGTGAAATAACAAAAACCAGTGAATAAGTAAATTATTTTTAAAGCTAGTGGTGCAAATGACTTATTTGACAAGAAAGCAAAAAATTAAAACCAGAGCAAATGTTTTGTAAAATAAACACGTGTATTTTATTTCCTCAATGATAAGGAATAAAAGATAAACACTCGGAAAGAATGCGAGCAAAAAATAAATCTATTAAAAGTTACACTGCGAGTGCAAACGTTGTATGAAATTTCTTATTATTACCAATATATATAATTCATAGAGAAAATCTAAGCATCCGTGGCTCGAAGAACCAAATTTTATGTTCGGTATTAAATTTTAAAATGAAAGAAAATTCAAGATAACTTGGTAAGACAATTCCTACCTGATGGTCCGACGTCGGTGGCCTCGGGATTTCTTGGATCTTGATCTGAAGTGGACTGTAGATGGGTGACCGAACACAAAAGTTAGAAAATTCACAAAATGTAATATGCACAAGGCACTACGAACACGAATAATGTTTAATGATTGAGTAATAAAGCGAGAGAGAGCTTAGACCGAACAACACGAACAGAACATAAGTATCTATCCTTAATAATGAATTGACTCCTGCCTAGCCGCGGCGTTTTTTCTTTTCTCCGAAACCGAGGTAGGGTTTTGAAATACCAAGCAATAAAATATTAGCGCGGCAAGACATTATTTTGAAGTTTAATTGAAATTATATTATATTGTAATATTAACAAATAAATATGGGACAAAACAAAATATATATATACACATATGGAAATATTAATAAGTAAATAACATTTCAGTCGAGGTTTTACGAATACTGAACAGCATGCAACATTATTTCTCTTTTAAATTGATTATTTCTGATTTGTAGATATATACTCTTGCTAAATATTTTTCTTTTTTTGCCTTATAACGTAACCTGTATCTTCGGATATTTATAAAAAAAAACTGTTATTGAGTACTTACTGTAATAAATATGAGATATTTGTAATAAGGCCTCTACTTTATTTATTAGATACTCACCCCATGGACCACTTACTCACCCCACCGCCCACTGAGCTAGTCAGTGTCGCTTCCGCACTTTTTTTAAAATTTCGAAATAAATTTTGTATACGGAAGGAGTACTAAAAATACTTATTTTTGTTACATTTGCTTTAGGAGGCTAACTATCAAGAGTCTCTCCCTAATCAACTAAAGTTGGCTAGGCGACCATCGACTTGATCATTATAATTTTGATTTATTTAATTTTATTTATTTATTTATTTATTTTGAGTCCACTATCGAGGTAACAAGGCATGGTACGGCTCTTGTACCATCCCGATGTCAAAACCCTCCCTTTTAATTTTGTCAAGAGCCAATACCGTCGCTTCCCTACCACGACCCGTGTTCACCAGCAGCACTTTAAGCTCCACCATAGTTGATGCGGCTCCTGGATTTCTCCAAAATCCGCATCGTGGCAGGACATCCTCCAGCAATTTATTCACCGCATCGCGTCCTTGCTACACGTCTTGCCGTCATGTTCTCCTGCACATCTGTGACAGGCAGTCTTTTCCTTACAAAACGTAGTCGTATGGCCGAACCTGCAGCACCTGAAACACATCGCCAGCCCAAGGTACTCCTCTACATAGAACCGTTCGCATCCAATGTCTACTTTTCCCAATTTTGCCAATACCTTAAATGTCTCCATATTGTCTAAACGCAGGACCACATTTTCTTTCCATGCATTCCTGCATGTCATGCGTTTCACGATTTTTATGGTCTCTGTCGCACTTTCTCCAGTGCCTCGTTGCCCCGAATTAGTACCCCAACAAAATCCCCATCCGACATTCCCCGATCGACCCCCGAGACTACCAACATGGGGCCCACCGACTTCCGCTCCCGCACCTCCAAATCCTTATTGCGCCCCAGGCTCTCCTTGATTTTGGTCTGCTGACCCTTATTCTTGGCAACGATCACCAGCTTGCCGTCCCTGATGGTGCGGACGGCCTTCGATGGACCCCCAATCTTCCCTACGGTAATGGCCTTTGCCAATTCGTTGGCCAGCCTTCTTGCGTCTTTTTTCCTTGCGCTCGACACCACCACAGCCATTTCGGCCGGTTGCCGTGCGGTGGGTGGAGTTTTCCACCCCTCCCTGCCCGCGACAATCACCCTGCTCTCTACTCTGTCCCCCTCAGTCATACCATTCGCTCTTGTCATACTCACCGCGGAGACCTCCGCATAGCTCCTCCGCTGCCTCCTGGTTCTTCCCACCTTGACGAAATCTTCCCCACTATCGCTACTCTCCTCTCTCTGGGTCATCGTCCTCCCTGACACCTCCCCCTTGCGTCGTGCCACACCCCCATCCTTCTTTCCTATTGCGCCCTTCCTGGCCTCCTTTACCTCTTCCTCCATTTCTCTGAGCCTACATTCCGCCGCCATCTCTTTCCTCAAAAATCTGCAACAGTTCCCTCTGGATATTGTACACCGCCTCCCTCACCGTTATTTGATCCACCCTCGTAACACTTATCTTTCCATTGATTTCCCGACTCACCGCCTCCACTATCTCCTCCAGCTCCCGCTCCACCACAATCGTCCTGTCCACCTTCTCAGTCTTTTTCCCCCTCTGCGTACCAGCTTCACTCTTCTCCCGTACCACTTCTTCTTCCTCAACTACAGCCTCTCTCTTCTTCTTTGCAACAAGGTTGTTGCCACCACTCTCGCCACTCAGCCTCTTCTTTGCCGCCTTCTTTATTACCTCAACTTCCATCGGCGTTCTCCTGCCCATTCGCTCGCTGCCACTACTCATCACCTCCACACTGACATACCCATCCTCCTCCGCACTCTCCAAACTGTCCCCACCGGAACGGTCCATTTTTTCTTTGACAGCTGCTCGGTTTGCGTTTCTTAGACTTTTTTCTGACATCTGTCAAAGTGACAGCTGCTCAATTCGTCTTTCTACGACTTTTTAGTGACAGCTGTCAAAGTGACAGATGTCAAACGGAGTCTGACAGCTGACAGCTGTCAAAAGTCCTTGCCTCCACTTTTCCTTGGTCCTGGACTTGGGTCCTTTCGTTCAAGGACTAGGCTCGTAGCACGTCTCACAATTCCTTTAACTGTGTTCCGGGGAAAAAATCGTTATTCCACCAATTTTGTTCTTCGCGATAAGCCCTACGACGTTTCCTTAATTTGGTTACACAAGCCTGCTCCACGGCACTTTGTAGACAAGCACTTTTGCCCTCCGTATCTAGACCCTGTAGGTTCAGGGCATGTTCTGCCCAGATTTGCCCCAATGTCATCTCAAAATCTGTCCAGTCGACGCCTTTCACCTGATACCTCCACCTTCCCCTTACCTTGGCTACATCGCCCACGTCCACAGCGAAAACGATGTACCGGTGATCGCTCAAAGTGTCCTCATCCACATCCTATCAGACACCCTTACATCTTTGCTCATCACGAGATCCGGCCAGCTCACGCCCCTGGTGGAGCAGAAACTGGGCGGATCCGCCGAGTCATTTTCAATTCTCCACCCGTTCATCACCGTCCATTCGTGAATTTCTTCACCTCTAGCATCTAGGTCTGTCTGGTTGTCCATAATAAAATTTTCAGTTTGATTTGTGTCTTCATAAAAATAAGGATTTAAATAATGTTCATTTGATGTTTGTTCAGATATTGAATTTTCGGATAACTGATGAATTTGATGTTCAGGGGCATTTGCGCTTGGTATGTTACAATTATTAAGATGATCTTTAGAGTTTTCGGTCATGTTATCTGAAGTAGTTGGCTCAAATGAATCAGAATAGCAATATTCCTGATATTCATTCACATTATTTAATTCACGTGATTGTCCCTGAATTGGTTTAAATGGTTGATTAAAGTTCGAATAAAAATGATTATTTGGATCCCTGCTTAAACTAGTTCTACTCTGAATTGACATCGGTTCCGGTTTATAATTCATTACTTGATTTTGCCGTGGTTTAAAGACATTTTGCGGCGGTCCAAAAACTTGCCTATTTGTAGGAAAATTATGGGCTATTTGTCGCGGTTGTACGTTTATTGGCTGACTAGGAAAAGTCGGACGTGTCTGAAAACTTCGACTGGGTATATTAAAATTTGGTTGATATTTTTGCTGGTTAAAATAGGGAGAAGCTGGATATGCCATTGACTGACCTATCTTTTCTCTATTAAAATTTCCGTATAAGTATGTATTCGAACTATTGGTTTTATGGACCGGTAGCTTAGTGGCTTGATTACTGTTACATTTTTGTAATTGTGGAGCGTTGTAATTAAAATTTTCCTCCTCGATTACAAAGGCAATCGCTTGTTCGATGGTAGTAGGTCTTCTTAATCTGACGATGGTTTTTGTTTCACCATGTAAATTCCTAATAAAAGTGTTTAACGCCAATTTATCGTACTGATTCAGATAAATTAATTTCATGTCCGCACTTAGGTTTGAATCTGCTCTTATTTTTGAATTTAATTTGCTGCGTATTAATTTAATTCTTTCGCTTAGATCTATGAAACTTTCATTGCGCTTTTGTGTAATGGTTATTAAATCTTGTTCCAAAGATTTCCTATCGCGGAGTTCCCCAAAACTAACTCTAAGGGCGTTTTTTATTAAATCCCATGTACTTAACTCAGGACGAGAGTAAATTAAATTTTGTGCATCATTAGTCAGTTTGCTAGTAATGGCCAAGAGTAAAAAGGAATTAAAATCGTTCTCATTTTCTCTATAATATTGTATTATAAATCTGTCACAAATACTAAGAAAGTTTTCTAGTTTGTTGGGGCCGCCATTAAAATTCGGTATAAGGGAAATATGTTGCGTTAATAGACTGGTATGAATTGGTGTTGATGAGGGTTGCTGGGTGGCGTCTGCCGACGCCGACCGTCCGGGCATGTTGGGTACCTGATCATTTCTGGTATTCATGTTACTTATTTTTAATTTGCTACTCAAATTTAAAGAAGTATTTAGTAAATTGCTTAAGTCGTCGATATCAGACATTAACTAAACAATCAGTAATCGTTTATTTTACTTTAAATAAAATACGTTTAATTTAATCGCTTTTGTACATTGCCAAACAAATAAACCAAATATACCTCTATGATATTTTAAAAATTTAAATAGAATTACTTAAACAACGTTGTCTTTGATAGACTGTTTCCTAAATCTAATTGTCTTTGATAGACTGTTTTCTAAACCTAATTGTCTTTGATAGACTGTTTTAAGTTTAAACCCAACCAGACAAAATCGATTTTTATCAGGATAGGAAAGAACTGAAGATTCTAGGACAGAGAAATTTCATTTTTCACTGTGGTTATGTATAAAATCCAGGTCCTAGGACTTTTTCACCTTGGCTTCTTAGGAGGCTACTCGATTCACCCCCTGATGTCTTCTCGGGTGCCTGCTCAATCCAGCACTCTGGGTAACTTCAGCTGCACAATGCACGATGCACTAATTAGTCTTTAAATTGTCCAAAAAGCACCACAAAAGTTCGGTTCGTTTTATTTCACCTTAGAGCTTCTCGCGAAATTAATGTGGACACTAGCACATTAACCCGGGTGAAATCCTATTCGACTGCGCCAGTTATGTTAGAATAAATAAATATTTCCAAAAAATGTGTTTTATTGATAATGTAGAACTTTACAACACAAGTCAAAGCGAAAGAGTAAATATGATATATTTATTTTAATACAGAAGCGATAAGAAAAGCAGTATCAGCGTTTTAGCGGGGTTCAGTGGCGAGCACAGCAAGGCGTCCAGCGGCGCGCAACTGGGTCCAGTTTAGGGGCCTACATAACGAGACTGCATGTACTACATTTCTATAGCTCTGTGATGAAGTTAGTTGGTAAATGTCAAATAACAGCTGATTTTGAAAATGACAAAAGCATTGTGCATTGTGCATACAATAATGATTAACAAATGCATACGATTATATAATAATATGTATCTCATATAAAATGAGATTTAATTAAAGGTAAGTTAAAGAAAGTTAATCATATACACTGTTAAGTCAATTAAAGAATAAGAAAATAATGTAGGCTCATCACTAGTTTAGTTTATAAAACAATGTATATTGATTCTTAATATTAATAAAATACAATAAAAAATATAAAACTACTTTAGGGTTTCAGGCAGGAGTCCATGGAGACATGTGTGGAACACCGTTGAGAGCTATAACATAACAAATAACTATCAATAACTAATAATAACAAAATGACAAAGTTCTAAGTGTTTAAATTGAAAATAAATTGGTATAAGAACAATACTCTGAATCATTAAAGGATGAACGGTTATATTATATCTACAAAACTGTGTCATACGCGTATACAGTGTGAGAAGAAAATGGAATTTTATAAAAAAAATTTAAAAATTCGTAGCAGGAACGCTACACACCCCTCTCCTTAATAAAAAGATATATTAAGGATATGCTAAATATTTCGCTAGCGCATGAACATTTATTGGAAATCACAAAGAAAAAAATTACAATGGTGAGTATAGTTTATTTTTAGTAAATTTTCCGTTAGTTATATTAATGAAGTAGCTAATAAATCTTTTACTTTTAGGAAATAGATATTCCCTGAAGTTACACTCCTAGAAAGCAAAAAAAATTAATTGATACTATTATACTAAAGAACTATATACGAGTAGTTATTTGACATTAAAAAAAAATATTATTATGCTTGAAGAGCGACAAGCTAAAGAAATGGTAAGCTAGAGAAAATTTTAAACGACGAAGATAAGAGTTCAGCTTAGTTAAATCCATGAAGAAAACAAAAAGATGAGTAAAGATTTAAATTCTCTAAGTATCGTTAAGCCACAAAAATTTCAGTTACATAAAGAAAACCATTATTTCAGAATACCTTAAAGATACCTCAAAATTATTAAATGTTCAGTGTAAGATACTGACAAATGTGTCCAAATAAAATATAAAAGATAAGGCCATAAGTCATATATGTTTATGTATCCGAAATACTAAAATATGTATACAAATATATGTTATTTTCATTTTTAGGTTACGAAAAACAAAACCCTGTTTAGTAAGTTGTCGATACTCTCCGATATTTAGAAAATTTTTATTAATAAGCAAGTAACGGATGTTCTGTACTGCTGATGTCATGCGTTATAGTTGGAGTGTTCGCAGCATTTGTGACCCTTCATCCTTCCACCCAAAAATGTACCCAGTGACACAATCAGAGCTTTGAAGATTGTCGCAATCCTTACAACTATCGAAGGAAATTTTATGCTCGTCGAAGGTATGTCGCTGGTTAGCAATCACAGTTATGATTGCTAAAGAAAAATAAAATCTTAAAATTAAATATGAATTCACTTATGTGAATCTAAACTATGTACAAACGATCTTGAAACTATTGAGATCATTGAAATGGAGATGCGCATCCCTAAAACTAAATCGTAACCTAATATGTACAACTAAACATAGGCATACCTATTAATACTAATATATTAATACCAGTTAATTCTCACTAACTATTTAAAAGCTTAAATTAATATTACTACTTTCGTGAAAAATTATTCAAGAAAAATGTCCTACCTAAAAATTAACGCTTAGGCCTAACCTAAAAAAAATTAACTAACCTAATGTATATCATTACAATAATTCTCTCTAAGAATTTCAGAACTTCCTGGTGTTCTGAGGGAGAAAATTACTCGAATACGATGAAATACGCTAGTAGATATCACAAGGCGATATTAATTACTAAGCCTCTCGCATTCGGTTTACTCAAATATCGTTGAAAACAGGAAGAATTTATTTTCCTGTCCACGGACATTTAACTGAGTCAAATCAAAATAATTTCAATAATCAGTTTAAAAAAATTTGTCCTTTAATATGGCAAACAATTCGGTAAATGAGTAAATACTCACTATATTGTAAATTTGTACCCACCACAGGAGTAAATTATCCAAACTATAAGCAGGTTAAAAATACTCTGCGTAGTGGTGTTTCATACCAGATAATTTCTGTTTGTTTGGTACCAAACATTATATACTGGGTGTCCCCCAATATAAAAATAAGACGATAAGCGGCAAATGTTTCTATAATAATGAAGAACACCGCCCTGGGGGGCGTCCTACTTTAAAAATATGTCTTAAATTTGTTTTAAATTCAGGGAAATATCGCTTTTATAACTACAATTAACCAGAAATTATTTAAACATTACATTCTTAATTTAATTTCCAAATTTATACAAATATTTATTTTTACAACAGAAATTATGTTCTCAATAATAGCCGACTTCAGGGCGCCGTTACGTTTTAACTTATTAGGGTAGAAAGTTGTACATATGTCAAGTGCCACTTTAAAATAGCTTGTAACATGGTTATTAATTCTTATCTAAAACTTGGCAGTTTTAAAAACAAGACTAATGCATTAGTAAAACCAGCAAAGCGTCGAGAGTTGTGTATGAAGTGAATAGGGCGACTTTATGCAAACGTATAAGACGAAGATAGGGCAGGATACCGAAGCCACGTCTCATGTGTCAAATATACAAGCCACGTTCAGCTAATGGGAGAATTGGCACTGTGATTTTGGAACCGCGTTGTTGGAAGAACAGAATAAAAGCCAGGCGATGCTATACCTCCTGGCAGAACTGATAGAGGACGCTTGCCGACGTTACGAGCCCTCTCGGTTTGCCCGGAAGAATGCTTATTCATCGAGGATGTTTGTCGTCGATTTTCGAACCCTCTGAATTTGCTAAGAGATACTAATTGCCGGACGCTTGTCGACGATTAAATACTCGAGCCCGCCTTAGTTCTCTAAATACATCTATAAATTCTACGAATAAATCCAGACTGGCTACTAAAAGATTTGGGCTGCTAGAACATAACTTCGCAATTTACACGACGACAATTTCACCAATATAACTATCTAAGTATCAAACCTATTTACTTCTCTGCGTTATTATTTAATATTGACTTTACATTCTGGTTTGGGGGGGATAGGGGAAATTGGCTTATTTGTGGTACTAAAGGAATATTAGTTTTTTTATGAAATACTAGCTTTGATTTTTTATTATAAAGAATATTATATTACCAGTTATTCAGTTATGATTTCATTAACGAATTTAATTCATGAAATTTCACATACTGAATGTTTTGCTAGGAAGATTTACGTTTGCACCCTAACAAGTTTATATTCTAGAACTATATATTTTCAGAGTTTATGCAATGACAAGAGACTTTAGCTTCCATTATACTTCAGTTGTTTACTATCAAGGGCTTGCCGTGTGCCTGGATTCACCTGTAAGGTTTCACTAGAATACTTCCAGTCAAACTATTGTGAGATATTTCTCACCTGCGAATGCCTAGTTTTCTATGATTGTTTAATAACGATCCATCAAATTAATAAAGAGTTCTCTGGCTCTAGTACAAACACCGCGATTGTGGGTTTGTACTCAACTACGTTTCTACCTTACAAACTACAAACTGTTCAGGCCAACGGTCAGTACTGGGTCCCCGCACCCTGTATACTTGCTTTTATTTTTAGGGGTATACTTATCGTCGAGTACTGAACCGGGACGTCTTGTCTGTTTGATTTACATCGACTCCCCCTGTTCACGTTGTTGAACAATCATATACAATTTGGGATTTGCAGTTTGTTTATTCAATTAAGGGAGCTTTCCCCCAACATTCTATGATCTCTTACATGAGTGTCTCATTATTACTTACATTCTCTAATGCACGAACAGGACATAATTCTGGTCCTCTGTTTTGCAGTAAACTTATTTTATCAGAGCGAATGCTAACAACAAAATTCCAATTACATTTTAATCGGCTATTTGCCGCATCTTTAATTACACCTACAAATAACACGGCCTACGATGGTATTAACTTAGTACTTGTTATTGCATAACCAGCTTTGAAATATGTATAGTATGTCGTTACTATAGCGACGTAATCCTTCCTATATAATATTTAGGCAATTGTCACAAATATTTGGATTGTTTTGATTTCATGTACTGTTATTTGCCGCATCAATTTATATAAAATAAAAATGGGTTTTTTTGACTACTTTTTCCCATCAATTATTGTCTTTGCTTTCACCTTTACCTTTTTCATCCCGCAAGTAATAAGCTAAATAAATGATTTCCTTCCAATCCAATAAATTAGAAAACAAACTTCAACTATAAATGTACAGTGCAACCTTGAGTAATAAAATACTACATAAATAATATATCAAATTAACTAGGTTTCTCAATTAATAGACAGTGTGTTCAAGTTTACCAGGTATTTAGATTAACAGAGTGATAAATTTTCTAAGGTATATCGTATCAGACAGAAACAAGTAATACCAAACTTTAAATCAAAGAACCTGGGGTAATTATAAAGGGTTACTACACACACAACGTAATTAAAGTCCTAACCACATAAAACTAGACGATCACGTAAATGGCCAATTTGTTTATTTATCTTGATATAAAATTGAGGTAAATAATTACTGGGTAGGAATTAATAAGTTCTTGATTGCTTCACGATTAAGGATTTTGATATTAATTAACACCCCTGGGGTGGAGGTGTTTCACTGGTTCACGTGACCAGGATTTTTGTTTATAATTAATTGAGGGGGGGTAGGGGTGTTTCAATACAGAGTAAAACTGTTACGATAACGATATATCAGCCTAAGTAACTAACTGAAAGCTCCTAAAAGGAAAGACGGAAGGGTTATTCCAAATTTAAATACCGTTACAAAAAAAAATAAGTTTTTCTTCTAGTGCTTAATTTTCGGTTTCATTTAAGCGGGTATTTGAACCAAGATATGGTTTGAGTTTCGAAACGTGGTATGTGCCAGCTGGAGAACCGTCTAAATGATTTAACTCATAAGCTACCTTAGACAAAACTTTACTGACTATGCACAGTACAAAACGGTTTGCCAGTTTGGCAGAAAAACCCTCTGCTGCATCACTTTGAGCGAAATTACGTCGCCATACTTTTTCCCCTACCTTAAAAACTTGTTCACGTTTTCTAAGATTGTAATAATGACAACTACGCTGGTAAGCTGTATTTAACCTTTCTTGGACCTTTTTATAAACTACTGGTAATTTTTCTAACTCATTGGCATAGGACTTACGGTTTTCATCAAGATTATTTAAATCGAAGACTGTTACGTCATCATAATAATCGCCAGTCACGGGTATTTTACGGTCAAAATTAAGAAAAGCTGGTGTGAAACCTGTCACCTCGTGTACTGCTGTGTTTATGGCTGATTGTATGTTAAGGATATTTTCATCCCATTTTTTATGTGCATCTTTGATAAAACACCTAATCGCTGTGCCAATGGTACGGTTGACTCTTTCTACAGGGTTTACCTGTGGATGGTAGTAGCAATTGTACCACACCTTCGAGATTTTATTTTGCTTGACAAACTTGTCAAAATCTTTGCTAGTATGCGCAGAAGCATTGTCCAATAATAAAATCTGTGGCACCCCATAAGTTAAAAATACATTTTCCAAGAAGGTTATAATAGCCTTAGAGGTGGATTGTCTTGCGGGTTTCATTATTACAAACTTTAAAAAATAATCTACCGCTACCAAAAGAAATCTGTTACCCTTTGAGCTTCTAGGAAATGGACCCATTGTATCGTACGCTAAAACTTGAAATGGAAATTGTGCTTTCCTGTCTGCGCTCATTAACCCGAATCTCTGAGAGTTTAGAGATTTTTCTCTACTACAAATATCACATTTTCGTACTAACTTTAATATTTCCTTACGCATTCCGGGCCAATAGAAATTTTCTGCCACTCTGTGCAGTGTTTTATAGTAACCCAAATGTGCTGAATTTACATTAGCATGGCAGTCAAGAAAAACTTGTTGTCTTTGAGCCAAAGGAACGAGTAATTTCCAGTCGGATATATTAGTTTTCAGAATAATTTTCTTTTCGGTATTTTTAAAAATATACCCGTCTTTAACTATCCATTGCGGATATTTCAGTGGACATTTATTAATTTTATCTCTAAATTTCAGGTACCACGGTTCGAGGTTATTTAAAGAAATTCCCAAAGTATTAATTTCTGCTTCAGGAAGAGAACGCGATAATGCATCCGGCACCACATTTAAACTACTACGGTGAATTATATCAAAATCAAACATTGAAAGTCTAAGTGCCCAACGTGACAAACGTCCTGTAGGGTTTGACAGTTTGCTTAAATATTTTAAACTCGCATGGTCTGTGATCACCTTAAAATGCACACCCTGTATATATCCCGCGAAATTTTCACATGCATGAAGTAAACTTAAAATTTCACGTTCACAAGTGGAATAATTGCGTTCAGCTTTTGACAAGCTTCGCCTGGCATAGGCTATCACTCTTTCTACGCCGTTTATTTTTTGTGTCAGCATTGACCCAACTGCAAATGAACTTGCATCGCAGTGTATGCAAAATTCTTGAGAGAAATCAGGTGCGGCAAGTATAGGAGCAGAAATTAATTTTTGTTTTATTTCATTAAATGCAATCTCGGCCTGATTGTTCCATGGGATCGACTGTTTCTTCTGCCGTCCCCTAAGCAAATCATTAAGCGGACCTATCAATGCACTAAAGTGAGGTATGAAACGTCGATACCATGAATACATGCCTACGAAGAGTCTAATCTGTGTGGTATTTTGAGGTCTTGGGTAATTTAACATTGCCTCCACTTTCTCGCTAGAGGTTCTTAAACCTTTTGAGTCTATTATAAAACCTAGGTACTTGAGGGAATCTCTGAAAAATTTATATTTCTGGAAATTGACAGTTAAATTGGCTTCTGCTAATCTTTTATAAACCTCAGACAAAATAGAAATATGTTCTGAAAAGGTAGATGAGGTTATAATTATGTCATCCAGATAGACGAACACTTTTGGTTGTAATTGTGGAGTAAGTACTCTGTCCATTAACCGTTGTGTAATTTGTGCCGAGTTAGATAAGCCAAAAGGTAAAACTTTAAAATGAAATAGACCTCGACCAGGAATGGAAAAAGCGGTTTTCTCTTTACTTTCCTCATCGAGGGGTATTTGCCAAAAGGCACTTTTTAAATCTATTGAAGAAATAAATTTCGCGTCAGCTAACATTTTTAAGATATCGTCAACTAATGGAAGAGGATAAGAATCTTTTTTTGTAACTTCATTTAAGGCCCTACCGTCAAAACAAAAACGCCATTCCCCACTATTCTTTTTGACAAGCAAGACTGGGCTGTTCCAGGGGCTAAAAGATGACTCAATTACGTCCAAGTCAAGCATTTTGTCTAACTCATTGTTTAAGTGTTGCAACATATAAGGGGATAACTTATACTGACGTTTTTTAAAAGGCCTTGTATCGCCTGTATCTATGTGTGCTTTAATGAAATTAGTACGTCCAAGCTTATCATCAGGTGATAAAGTTTTAAACATATTAACTGTTTTTTCAACTTCTATTTTCTCAGACTCAGAAAATTTTAATTTAAGACCCTCATCTCTGTCACTCTGTTTAGGCAATTCAGAAATTGTACTGATTTCAAAGTTATTTGGTTCACTGTATATTTTCCACGTACCATTATGAAAATCGAGTGTTAACGAAAAAGCTTTACAAAAATCACTGCCCAAAATTAAACTACATTTAAGTGCTGGTACTACATTCACTTTAACTAATTTACAAATGTTGTTAATACACAAAGGAAGTTGACAAACTCCAGTAATGTTTTGAGCTTTACCATCTGCTGTCCTAACAATTTTATTTTTACGTTTGCCTAATTTAATTTTATATTTTTCTAGCAAATTTAAAGCAAGTGAACCCAAACATGTAATATTTGCACCGCTATCAATTAATGCTATTACCTCTTCGTCAAACAAAGTGACTGAAATGTACGGCCTATTATCAAGTGGTTTTTCTACGAAAACCGGTGACACACGAGGTAAGATATTGCTGGATTTCAGAAAATTTTTAACTATCATTTTCCATTTAGTCCACTCTGAAATATCAGTTTTTGGCTTAACGGTACTAGGAGAAGTTTTGAGTTTAATAGAATTTTTCTCTGTCTGTTTTAATTTAGAGTTCGAAAAAATACGGCCTTTAAAGAAAGTGGTCTGAGGTTGGCCTTGAACTTCAGACCTTCTATTTAGTTTTTTGATTCTACATTACAAGTGGTACATGTCTTAACCGTAACATTAGGATTTCCACATTTAAAGCAAAACATGCTTCTAGGTCTTCGGCAATCTGTATATCCATGTCCTGATTTTTTACAATTCCAACATGTCACTGTTGAAACTTTATTTCGCGGCCTATTTAGGGGTGCTGGCTTAGCGGGTGTACTATTATTAGAGAAATTTATGCTTTTGTTATTATTAATTGCATGATTTTTATTTTTAGGTCTTGAGGGCCCTGGCTCATCAACATATGCAAGATCGGACTCCAGAGAATTGGTGGCCTTGGGAGGCGTATATTTATTTTTGATTTGGTTGGCCTCATCAATCTTTCTACAATATTTAATCAAATCGTTTAAGTTGTTAATGTCAATAAGAGCTAAACGTTCAATATAGATAGGCAAAATATTTCTTCTAATAATTTTTAATTGTTCACTGTCATTTAGTGGCATTGCTAAACGACTGAATAAATTTGTCATAGTTGCAACATAAATACATATATTTTCAGTACGACCCTGCTTTCTTGACTTAATTTCATCTAATAGCGTTTCGTTATATTCTAATGGTAAAAATACAGTTTGTAACTCTTTAACTAATTCATTCCATGTGGAAATTTTATCTCTTATCGAACGGTACCAGACTAAGACTGGCCCGTCAAATAAGTCGATTGCTGAATTAAATAACTCTATATCAGAAACATTCCTAGCTTCAGATAACTCAGCAACTCTTTCTAGAAAAGCGTTAAGACTAGTATTACCATTAAATTTAACTCCCTACTTGTAAACGGGTACAGACTTATTCTGTGCTGAAGAGGGATAGACTATATAGTTTTTTGTTGAATTTTCAGCTTTTACTACTTTAGAACTTAGTTTTGCCTCTAGTTCAAAACAAGATGCCCTAGCATCTTCTTTATACTCAGAATACAATTCATGTGATTCTTCCGGTTGTTCTGGCACTACGAAACGGTTGACCCTGTATGTAAGACATGCTAAACGAGAGGTTATGACTAAATAAAAACTATCTGCAACAGTGGCTGAAAATTCTGATATTAATGAATCTAAGTCTAACATTGTCGCATCTATAATTAATTTTTCCTCTTCTGCTTTAAAGTCTGGGTCTTTTAGTTCCCGAATATCAATTTTAGATTTTTCTAATTGGTTTTTCAAAATTAATTTTTTAGATTGCAAATTTTTACGTGTGGCTCTAATACCTCTGATGCGTAACTCATAGTCTATCTCTGCTTCTGTCAAATAAGCTGCATTTACAGAAAATGGTGACTCCATTTTGAAAATTAATGAAAAGAAAATATATAGATAAGTACTACTACTAAATTTAACTGTTTAAAAAGTGAAAGCAAAACAGCTATAACTCTAATCATCAGACAAAAAAAATTCTAGTACTCAGCGCAAAAAGACAACAAAAAAAAATATATGAAAATGAGTATGTTCGTTGTTTAAAATATATGGTAGGTATATAGATAAATATAGCATAGGGAAACATAAAACATATTCAATAATAAAATAATATCTTACCAAACCTAAATATATAGAAAGGAATTCAATAACAGGTGATAAGATAAGAAAAATTTTTTTTTTTTTAATTTCTTTTTATAGAGAAGTATTATAAGTAAAATGTAATAGAAAGTAATTGTTTGGTTTTTGTTAAATACCTGTAAAATATGACCAGTTTCATAGATATAAATTTCAAATTAAAATATTTATTAAATATCAGGTTAAAATTTCTGCATGTTTGTCTCCATCCCGGTTTTTCAGAACAGTTATACGAAGTGCTGAAAAATGCACGATACTCCAACTCTGTACTCTACCCACTTTAAAGATTATGTTTTCGGGGCTCCACGTTCTAGGCGCCAATTTTATAGCCTGCTTTTCTTTAATTTACCATTAATTTAGTGTTAATAACAAAGTAAAGCCCACCGGCAAGTGCTAACGGCTAGCTGATCTGATGCGGGGCGTTGGCGTGAGTTCTTTTAATTTTAATTAAATAGAGGCCAGAGTTTGGTGTATCTACATACATTTGACAACACCAGCACAACTGGTCTGTTCTGTTCTCAAGTAGGTTATACAAATAAGATTGATACTCTTAAGGGCGCCACCCGCAAGAAAAATTAGTTAATAATTAACCCACTTGAAGACAGAACAAGTTTATGCGGGAAAACCTGAAAAAACTTTATTATTTGGATGGAGATTAATAAAAAAAATATAGTTTATTAACAAAATATTTTCAATTTATTTTCTTATGAATTTAGACACAATAAAATAAGGAAAGCTTAAAAGATAGATAGATAGATACTCTCACCACTCATCAGTCACCCAAATAAATTTTGAAGCGAAATTTACAAACAGTCCTACTGTAGCTCCACAAGATGTCCTCCACATGTACACCATGGACCACACCTTCTGCCAAGGAACCCCTATAATTTGCGGTGTAGTTCTGACGTTGAAATATACTTTGTCTCGCAGACAAATATTGAAAGATAGTCGCCCAATCCAAAAGTGATAATGATTGACTACGTAGAGTATAAATCAAATATTTATTATGGTCATCCAGGGTGAAAATTACATTAACTTGACGACAATCACAAAATACCATATACAACGTATTTTGTATTTTACTTATAATAAATCTGAAGAAATATGTATTGCAATGAAATATTGCACGGGAAACAGAACTGATTAAATTAAATTTAATCCGATGCTAGACTAAATCAATTAGCCAGATAAATCCTGGATATAAAATATTCGTAAATATTAAATATTTGTCAATATAAAAAATTAATTAAAACATTATTATATTCGTCGACAGAACTACAGGGCAAGGGAAATAAAGAGAAAAAAAAACACCTCCCTACGTCGTACTACACTCCTTTCCCTTCCCTTAACCACTAACTTTTCCGCTTCATTAACCTTCTCCGCCATCGCCTTCATCGCTTTCTCCATCGCCAACTCCTTCCTTAGCAAACCCAACATCTCTTTCTGTATTACATATACAGCCTCTCTCACCGCTATTTGGTCCCCTCGCGTCACACTAATTTTTCCACTTGCCTTCCGGCTCACCGCTTCCATAATTTTTTCAAGCTGCTTCTCCACCACCATCGTTCTGTCATCATTCTTCTCCTGCTGTCTGTCCTCCGCCATGTCCACCTCCTTTCGCACCGTCTCGTCCTTTACCGCCTCCTTCTTCTTCTTCACTATCCCACTACTAATCATCCCAGTCTCCCCACTTAGCCGCTTCTTCCCCGCTTTCTTCGGCGCCACTATGGCCACCTTCTTCTCCATCATTACCCTCTCGCTCCCACTACTCAGATAGTCCATACTCATGTAGCTTTCATCCTCACCGCTCGGACAACTGTCCGCGCCCGAAGGCTCCATCGTCAGTTCAAAAACAACTATTACTTCCGCCAACTACTTGCAATCTTTTTGCGATCCTTTTTGGTGACAGCTGTCAATTATTTTACGCCCCGCGGGACCCCTGACAGTTGTCAAACTGAAGTCTGACTTTGACAGCTGTCAAAGTACCTGCTGTAGCCAAGGGGTGGGACCTCTTCGGACTTACCAGTCCTCCGGCGCACCACGGCCCAAGCACACCCCACCAGCCTCTATGCACTCCGAGTTTCCGGATGAATCCGGGAAAAATTTTCCGCGGGGCCCAACTGTTCCCCTCCTTCGCTTAATAGGGCTCTCCCTCGCGTGACTCCCCTATTCACTGAGAAAACTAACCTCACTTTTGAGCGTTTAGAAAACACGTCTGCACAGTACGGGTATTAAACGCGTACTAGTGGGCGGGTAGGGACAAGAGTTTCGGTTTTGGCCGAAGCCGGCCCTCCCACCTTGCGGTCTTGGGCTAAAAATCTCACCACATACCCACTAGGTGGCGAAACCACCGTCAAGGGAACCCCTTCCAGTACCGCACTCCAAAAATTAGCGGTTCAGAACATTTATTAATCAACAAAAATGTGCAATAGCAACAACAACTTTTGTATAAGAAAAAGGATAACAATGACAATAAAACAACTAAAACGACAACAAAGCAACAACAGTATGCAATAGCAAAAACAATAAATGAACAAGGTGTGTATAGAAAACAGAAACATGAACACTTTGTAATGGGTGCCGCGCAATGCCAGATCGTCCCTGGCACCCCAACTATAAATTTTGTTACCGAAACAAGCTAGTTACCCGCTCTCCACTATTAATATTGCCCATTCCTGAATAATCACCCACTTGTCATCCGTCATCTCTCCCAGTCTGGGAGGATAGTGGCCCAGTGCCGTCTCAAGTGCCCGTCGGGCCTGTCGCCTCCCAACCAGGCTGCAGCGAAGAACCGCATGCTGTACGGTCTCCGCTTCCTCGCCACATTCACACCCATCTCCCTCGTCCCCGTTGAGCCTGAACCGACTCAGGTAGGCCTTGAAGTCACCATGACCGGTGGCCACCTGAGTCAATTCATGACTCAACCCAGCTCCCTTCCTGTTCACCCTTTGCCACATCTCATGCAGCTACCTGCCAGTCACACCATTATCCCACAACTCTTGCCACCCCAAATCCTCCTGTTCCCTTTTCCATTTTTTAACGTACAATTTTGAAACCCCAACCACCGCGATTCCCTCTCCATTCTCGATCAATATCCGTCCACACTCCCTATCAGCTAACCGTATTCCGTCCGTCGTCCGTCTCCTCCAGGCCACAATAATTTTGATGTCCTTTCCAGTCCATGAATGATTTCTTTTTGAATTTGATTGATAACCCACCATTTATTGTCAAAATTTCTAATTTGCCCTACCACCTGTTCCGAATCCGTATAAACCTTTACCACCCTTAAGTCCCCCCTGACCCGGAGGGCTTGTTGCAGTCCTTTCCAAACGGCCCACCCTTCCAGTTCCATTATGTCGATTTCCCCATCAATTTTGTTTCCCCCACGAACTAAAGCTTCCCCCTCCACCAACACCACCCAAGCATACGCCTTCCCATTCTCTCTGATCGTAGCGTCGGTCCAGACCACCACGGCGCGTTCGGGTTCCTCCTGACCTTCATCAGGCACGTACCCTCTCACGCTGGGATGAACCCTTTCCCCAACATCCAACCTTCTCACCAGGTTGCCCCAGTTCGAAGAACTTTCATACATGACCCTAGCCTGAATCTCAAGAGGCACACAGCCGACCAACACCGACAGAGTCGCTGTTGGCGCCGTGCTGTATGCCTTCGAGATGGCTCTCAAGTAGGGCCTCTCTATCGCCTTAAGCTGCCTGATGACCCGAGAGTCTCGAGCCTTCTCTCCCCACAGTTCTGCGCCATAGAGAACCATGGAACACACCACCCTTTCGTAAATCATTTTCAGCACTCTCTTGCTGTTTCCCCACTTCCTTCTCCCGAGAGCAAAGAACTTGCCCCCGAGATCCTGAACTCGGGCCCTGACCTTCTTGACATGCTCCAACCAAGCCAACTTCCTGTCCACATACACGCCCAAATATTTCACACTTGAGCTCATAAGGATTCTCGTCCCATCCATACTGATCCTTGGATCACGAATTTCCCCATGAGCTGGAATAAACATAGCCTCAGTTTTGGCTATATTATACTCCAGCTTGTTCGTTTTTGCCCAACTCTTGCATTCTCCCCACGCAAATTCCCAGCCACGTTCCAGGTCCCGCAACGAACGACCAGACAGTACAACTATCTGATCGTCCGCGTAGGCCTGCACGTGACCGCCCCTTTCCCGAACTTCGCGCATGCATTCAAGCCATCCTTCCATGACCAAGAGCCACAGGATCGGACCCAGGCTGAGCCTTGCGGGCAACCCACGTCCGAATCCCATTCTCTCCCTTCCACGCAGACCTTTCTGTCCATCATGAAGCTCCTGACCATTCTCACAAGCCCTTCATTCACCCCTTTCGCCCGCAGGTTCTTGACCACAAATGGTGCCCAAGCCGATCCGAACGCGTTTCTAAGGTCCAAGGCGACAACGAGAGAGTGCATCCCATCCCTCTTTTTCCCCCTCAAAGCCTCCACCAAGTCTCCCATGGCCATGACGCAGCTCCTGCCACCCCTGAAACCATACTGGTTTTCATCCAAGATCCTCCCTGCTAACAACCGGTCGAGAACTTTCCCGGCCGCCGATAGCAGCGATATTGGGTATCCAGACAACCTCCGCTCGCTTCCATACTTTGGGGAAAAGCCCCACCCTCATGCATACTCCGCCAATCATCAGTCACAACATTCAGTACGTGCCTCATAACTTCATTCGGAATTCCGTCCTGGCCGGGCGCCTTGCCGACGCTCATCCCTCCAATGACACCTTCCATTTCAGTCTTGGTGACGGCGAAGTAATCATACTCGTCACCAACCCTGTCTTCTTCCCATTCCCGTCGCATCCCTGTCTGTGTCATGTCCTCTAACGCACAGGAATCCACTGGAAAATGTGATCTTACGAGTTCGTCGTAAGTATCGTCCAGGTCCCCCGTGTACGTCTGATATTTCCCTTTACACCTCTCTTCCCCCCTTTCACCCATCTCTTGCAAATATCCCACACCTTATCCCCCATCCTATCCAATTCCGCTTCCATCACCCGAAATTTAGCCTCCTTAATTTTCTTTTTGTACCCGTTCCTAATGTCTAAATATATCACCCTCAAATCCTCCCGCTCGTCCCACCTAGCTGCCTGGAAACGTTTTCGCGCCCTCCCCGCCCTTCGTTTCTCTACTGCCAAATCGTCATTCTACCAATTTTGATCTTCGCAAATTACCCTGCGACGTTTCCTCAGTGTGTCCCCACATGCCTGCTCCACGGTACTCTGGAGACAAGCACTCTTGTCTTCCGTGCTCAGACCCTGCAGGTTCGGCGCCTGTTCAGCCCAAATTTGGCCCAACGTCTCCTCAAATTGCGTTCAGTCTACACCCTTCACCTGGTACCTTCACCTTCCCATCTCTTTGGCCACTTCCCCCACGGCCACAGCGAAAGTTACATAGCGGTGGTCGCTTAGAGTGTCCTCGTCCACATCCACCCGCCTTTCATGCACCCTCACATCTTTGGTCATCACGAGATCCGGCCAGCTCACGCCCCTGGTGGAGCAGAAACTGGGCGGATCCGCCGGGTCGTTCTCAATTCGCCATCCATTCATCACCGTCCAATCGTATATTTCTATACCACGTGCATCCGTCAATCTTCCACCCCAAGCCACATTCTTTCCATTGAGGTCGCCCGCCACAATCACTCTTTCGGTCCTGCCGCGAAGCCATCCAGACAAACCCCGGAACCGGGAAACGGAATTCCCCGCGTCCGGAGGCTCGTCATAGACGTTCACGAACAGGACGTTCCTCCTCCTCCTCTCGTTCACTTCAAGCTCCTCCGCCACAGCACCCCCTCTGCAACAGTCCCGCCTGTGCCAGACCTTTCCAACCCCCTTGCGTACCAAGGTCAGGGTTTTCATGCAATCCTCATCTATACCAAAGGAGTCGTATCCTAGGAGCGACTTGTAGGCATGGTACGGCTCTTGTACCATCCCGATTACAAAACCCTCCCTTTTAATTTTGTCAAGAGCAAATACCGTCGCTTCCCTACCCCGACCCGTGTTCACCAGCAGCACTTTAAGCTCCACCATAGTTGATACGGCTCCTGGATTTCTCCAAAATCCGCATCGTGGCGGGACATTCCTGATGACGGGCACCGTGGTCACCGTACCTTCCAAACATCCTCCAGCAATTTATGCACCGCGTCGCGTCCTTGCTACACGTCTTGCCGTCATGTTCTCCTGCACACCTGTGACAGGCAGTCTTTTCTTTGCAAAAAGTAGTCGTATGGCCGAACCTGCAGCACCTGAAACACATCGCCAGCCCAAGGTACCCCTCTACATAGAACCGTTCGCAACCAATGTCTACTGCCAATACCTTAAATGTCTCCATATTGTCTAAACGTAGGACCACATTTTCTTTCCATGCATTCCTGCATGTCATGCGTTTCACGATTTTTATGATCTCTGTCGCGGCTTTCTCCAGTGCCTCGTTTCCCCGAATTAGTGCCCCAACAAAATCCCCATCCGACATTCCCCGATCGACCCCCGAGACCACCAACATGGGGCCCACCGACTTCCTCTCCCGCACCTCCAAATCCTTATTGCGCCCCAGGCTCTCCTTGATTTTGGTCTGCTGACCCTTATCCTTGGCAACGATCACCAGCTTGCCGTCCCTGATGGTGCGGACGGCCTTCGGTGGACCCCCAATCTCCCCTACGGTAATGGCCTTTGCCAATTCATTGGCCAGCCTTCTTGCGTCTTTTTCCCTTGCACTGGACACCACCACAGCCATTTCGGCCGGTTGCCGTGCGGTGGGTGGAGTTTTCCACCCCTCCCTGCCCGCGACAACCACCCTGCTCTCTACTCTATCCCCCTCAGTCATACCATTCGCTCTTTTCATATTCACCGCAGAGACCTCCGCATAGCTCCTCCGCTGCCTCCTGGTTCTTCTCGCCTTGACGAAGTCTTCCCCACTATCGCTACTCTCCTCTCTCTGGGCCATCGTCCTCCCGAACACCTCCCCCTTGCGTCGCACCACACCTCCATCCTTCTTTCCTACTGCGCCCTTTCTGGCCTCCTCTACCTCTTCCTCCATTTCTCTGAGCCTACATTCCGCCGCCATCTCTTTCCTCAAAATCTGCAACAGTTCCCTCTGGATATTGTACACCGCCTCCCTCATCGTTATTTGGTCCACCCTCGTAAGACTTATCTTTCCATTGACTTCCCGACTCACCGCCTCCACTATCTTCTCCAGTTCCCGCTCCACCACAATCGTCCTATTCACCTTCTCAGTCTTTCTCCCCCTCTGCGTATCAACTTCACTCTTCTCCCGCACCACTTCTTCTTCCTCTACTACCGCCTCTCTCTTCTTTTTTGCAACAAGGTTGTTGCCACCACTCGCCCCAATCTCGCAACTCAGCCTCTTCTTTGCCGCCTTCTTTATTACCTCAACTTCCATCGGTGTTCTTCTGCCCATTCGCTCGCTGCCACTACTCATCACCTCCACACTGACATACCCATTCTCCTCCACACTCTCCAAACTGTCCCCACCGGAACGGTCCATTTTTTCTGACAGCTGTCAAAGTGACAGCTGCTCGGTTTGCGTTTCTAAAACTTTTTTCTGACAGCTGTCAAAGTGACAGCTGCTCAATTCGCCTTTCTGCTACTTTTTGGTGACAGCTGTCAAAAAAATTTTTTGCTCCTCGCGAAACCCTGTGACAGTTGACAGCTGTCAAAGTGACAGATGTCAAACGGGGTCTGACAGCCGACAGCTGTCAAAAGTCCTTACCACCACTTTTCCTCAGTCCTGGACTTGGGTCCTTTCGTTCAAGGACTGGGCTCGTAGCACGTCTCACAATTCCTTTAAACCGTTTTCCGGGAAAAAATTTTAAAAATTTTTGGGGCCCTACTGTTCCCCTCACTTCTTTTTCACTAGGGCTTCGCCCCTCGCGTGACTCTCCTATTATGGTAAAACACCTAACCGCACTTTTTGGCTCCGCGAAGCACGTGTTTACTCAGTGACGGTCACGATAGTACTGGCGGGTAGGGACAAGAATTAATTTTCCGGCCGAAGCCACCCCACCTACCTTTCGGTTTTAGGCGAATGCTTTACCATACCGACTATCTGGCAGAAGCACTCTCAAGAGAACCCCTACCAGCACCGCACTCCAAAAACTAGCGGGTCCAGAACTTTATTAACCAAAACCAAACAACAATAATGTATAACTAGCAATAGCCAAAAGTGTATAAAGTGAACAATGTAAAATCCGAAACAGTGTATAAGGTAAACAATAACAAGAACAATAATAATAACAATAAAAAAGGCCGATTTGTAATGGGTGCCGTGCAATACCAGATCGTCCCCGGCACCCCAACTATAAATTTTGATACCGAAATCATCTAATCACCCCCATCCACTATCAATTTTGTCCAGTCCAAAACCAAACTCCACTTATCTTTTGCCAAATCCCCCAGTCTGGGAGGTTAGTGGCCCAGACTCCTTTCCAATACCCTTCTGGCCTCTCGCCTCCCCACAAGGGAGCAGCGAAGAACCGCATGCTGTACGGTTTCTTCCTCCTCCCCACATTCACATACATTCCCTTCATTCCCGTTGAGCCCGAACCGACTCAGGTAGGCCTTAAAGTCACCATGACCGGTGGCCACCTGAGTCAGCTCATGGCTCAACTCAGCCCCCTCCCTATTTACCCTTTCCCACATTCCAAACAACCACCTTCCTGTTACTCCATTCATCCACAAATTTTGCCAACCTTCTTCTTCCCTCTCCCTCCTCCATTTTTTCACTGTTAATTTTGACACCCCCTCCACTACCTCCGCGGCTCCCTCTTCATTTTCTTCGGTCAGCACCCGCCTACATTCCCTATCTACGAGTCTTATCCCGTCAGTCGTTCTTCTCCTCCAGGCTACTATAATTTCGTAACCCCTTTCCAAACCATTAGCTATCTAGATTAAGCGACGTACTCAAGGTAGTCAGGAAAGTATAGGATTGTACATCGCTAGTATGATTGGATTGTTCAAGAAGATGCACACTCCAATACCTATGGGAACCCAGCTCGAAATCATTTTGGAGCGCATAGATCCATACTATCATCCTTTTCTTGCTTTTGAGAATATAACTTCTGTCACGCAACTCCTGCAATGTTGTCGTATGCTTGACTCCAAACGACAATTGGCTAAGTCATATGTTCCTCCTCCGCCTAAGAGTAAATCTCTTATACCAGAGTTGGCTTATGCATCTATTAGTTCTACTACTTCTCGTTCAACCTCTCGTTCTAGTCTCGTCTTGGATGAAGTCCAACATTCTGGAATCAAATGTTTTAATTGTGGTCAAGTAGGTCATGGGCATCGGGAGTGTCAGGCTCCAAGGAAGAAGTTCTGCTATAAATGTGGTAAAGCAGAGGTTACGATTAGGTCCTGTCCTAAGTGTTCGCGTTCGGAAAACTATCCAGGGAGACGCTAATTGGTCGAACAGTTTCTCCCGGTGTATGTGAGTCGACCAACAATGTTGTTGACTTAAAACAACAAATTTTTCTCGATTATGTCATTTCTCATGTGGTAGATGATCAGCGTCCTTACTTACAACTTTCAGTATTAGGTTTTCCTATGATGGGCTTGTTGGATTCAGGTGCTACCAGGACAATGGTAGGATCATCTGGTTTTGAGGTCTTCCAGCAGATTGGTTTAAGTTTGAAGCCTTCTGTCAATGAGTGCAGAGTGGCTAACGGGCAAGTCTGTTCCGTTATAGGTTATGTATCTGTTCCTTTCTGCTTGGGTGACAAAGTTCATGTAATAGATGTCCTAGTAGTTCCGGAAATACCGCATAAGTTAATTCTAGGGATAGATTTTTGGGTGGCGATGAATATTATACCAGATTTACGACAAGATGTTTGGCATTTTTCTGAGCAGGAACCACTCGTTGAGGTTAACAGTGTCCTTGACGAAACTTCTTTAAGTGTATCACAGAAACTAGCTCTGGATAGTTTGGTGGATGAAAACCGAAAACTGATGGGTACTTCCCTTGGTCGTACACATCTCGTTTCTCATGAGATCGAGTTACTCCCAGATACCAAACCTATCAAACAGAGATACTATCCTGTTTCGCCTGCCAGACAAAAACTGATTGATGATGAAATTAAGAAGAAAATGCTAGAGTTAAATATCATCGAACCGTGTAAAAGTCCTTGGTCTTCCCCAATATGTTTAGTGCAGAAAAAGGATCAAACTCTGCGTTTTTGTGTAGATTACCGGCGCCTTAATGCTGTTACCAAAAAGGATGCCTATCCTCTGCCGCTGATTTCCTCCATATTAGATCAGTTGAGGGATGCCAAATATTTAAGTTCATTAGATATTAAGAGTGCATATTGGCAAGTTCCTATTGCTGAATCTTCCAAAAACTATACCGCTTTCACTGTACCTAATGGCTTGTATAGGTTTCGAGTTATGCCTTTTGGGTTGTCAAATGCGCCTGCGACTTGGCAGCGTCTTATTGATCGGTATCAATAAGACGCTTGCTTGGAGCTGATTTGCAGCCTTCGGTTTTGGTTTATTTGGATGACATCGTGGTAATGTCGAAGGATTTCGAATCTCACCTAGAGACGTTGCAGAAGGTTTTTGATCGCTTGCATTCTGCTGGGCTGATAGTTTTGACAAGTGTCAATTTTGCCGTCCTGAGCTTAAGTACTTGGGATATGTTGTTGATAAGTACGGTTTACGTCCTGACCCAGCGAAAGTAGAGTCGATTTTGAGTGTACCTTCTCCGAAAAACGTTAGGGAAATTCGTAGATTTATAGGCAGAGCATCTTGGTATCGAAGGTTTGTACCGCAGTTTTCTACAATAGTGGCTCCTTTGTCGAACCTCACTAAGAAGAATGTTAGTTGGTGTTGGTCGCCTGAGTGCGAGAAATCTTCTAAACTTCTTAAGGAGTGTTTGGTTACTGCACCTATTTTGACCTGCCCTGATTTTGAGCGTACCTTTTATGTGCAGACAGATTCGTCGGCATTCGGTGTCGGTGCCGTGCTCACGCAGCAATTTGATGATGGCGAAAAGGTAATTTGCTATTTGTCCCGTTCTTTGACTAGCCAGGAGCGCAAATATAGCTCGGTCGAAAGAGAATGCATCGGCGTAATTTGGGCAGTGGAGAAGCTACGTCACTATCTGGAAGGTTTCCACTTCAAAATCATAACGGATTGTCATTCTTTGCTATGGTTGCAGCAGCTAAAAGATCCCCAAGGTCGATTGGCCAGATGGGCACTTCGTCTGCAACCTTATGATTTTGAACTGATTCATCGCAAGGGCTGTGAACATACCGTCCCTGATTTTCTGTCTCGTTCAGTACCAGTAACGGTGGAATCCATCGAAGTATTGTCGGTCACGGACCATGCTGATTTTCCCACCGATAAATGGTATTTGAGAATGTTGGAGCGAGTCGAAAGGTCTCCTATGCGTTATCCCTTATGGCGTATACAGAATGGCCAGTTGTACAAGTACCCAAAGAGAAACGTCTAGAAATAATTAGGTCGTTGCATTGTGATGCGAGTTGTGGACACGCAGGGGTCCATAAGACTGTGGCTCGAGTGGGAAATAGGTATTATTGGCCGAAATTAAAGGCCGATGTGGCTAAGTTCGTTAGGCAATGTGAGATTTGCATAAGTACTAAACCCGAACAGAAGTCACTTATGGGAAATTTGTTGAGTAAGACGCCTACCGTGGGAAAACCTTGGCAATTAGTTAGTGCCGATCTGATGGGTCCATTACCCAGGACGGCTAAAGGTTATCAGTTTATTCTTGTCGTGTGTGACAATTTTAGTAAGTTTGCCATGGTGTTTCCGTTGAGGTCAGCTACCGCTAATAGCATATCGCAGGTCATTGAGGATAATGTAATTCTCTTATTTGGCGCTCCGAAGACTATAGTGGTAGACAATGGTCGTCAGTTTCAGAGTAACCGTTTCCAAAATCTTGCGAAAACCTACAACATTGAAATAGCGTACACTGCAAATTACCACCCTCAATGCAACCTGACTGAAAGGGTAAATCGTGTTGTTAAGACTATGTTATCTGCGTATGTAAAGGATAATCACAGGGCTTGGGATAAATTTTTGCCGAAAATAGGTTTCGCCATTAGATCATCGAAACATGAAGTTACAGGCCTAACGCCTAATTTTGTCAATTTTGGACGTGAAATTTCGTTAGATGGCAATAGTGATAAGTACGTACCTTCTGAGTCTGAGTATCCAGTTGTAAACCCTGAAAACCGTAAGCTTGCTTTCGCTAAGATTTATAAGGATGTTCAGAGTAGAATATTAAAGGCCCATAAATCCAGTAAGAAACATTATAACCTAAGACGCCGACCCGATAAGTTTGTTTTGAAGCAAAAGGTCTGGAGACGTTCTCACGCCCAGTCTGATGCCTCTAAATATTTCACGGCAAAGTTAGCACCTAAATTTGTGGGTCCATTCACGATCAGTAAAATTCTCTCATCATGGACTTATGAGCTCGAAGGTTCTGACGGCAAACGTTCGGTGTGGCACATAAAAGATCTGAAAGCACACCCTCCCGATGACAACTAGTTGTGGGCTGTTAGTTCCGTTGACGTACTTAGGCATCCGAATAGGCAATGACGAATACGTTTTTTTTACGTTGGTCTTATTAACATGTTTTAGGTCACTTCTTTCGTTAATTTGGTAGTAACATTTGTTTTTCTGGTTCATTGGTCTTGCTCAGGTGGCTGAAACCCACTGAGTAAGTTTTCACCTCTTTCCGCCTCACGGGAAGAAGTGTCTTTGTTGGATCTCTGTGATGGGGGATGCACGAATACCATCACCGTGGTTATACCTGCGAGGGGTAAGAGTCCCCAAAAATGGTCTTGTGTGGCGCTTGCGTCTTGAGGGACTCCGTCTCGTTGGGGGCGCTCACATTGCTGGCAGCTGCCTTTAAAGGTATCCGTTTGGAGGGGCTCGAGCTTGGGAGGTGCTGCTTGGAGGTAGCCTGGTCTAGGCCTGGTTACCATTACCCGGGTAGGCACTACTGGGCTTCAGACTAACCTCGTTGTCTAGCAAGGGTGGTCGTCATGGTGTGACGGGGAACACTCCCGTACCTCATTGTTTTGCTGGTGGAGTAGCCTTGGGGCGAGCTACTTCCTAGCTGTTAAGTCCTTATGCGTTTTTGTTCTTTTTTTTTCCTTCTCTTTCTTTTTTTTCTCTATGTATTTTTTTTTTTGAGTTGTGTTGTTATGCCTGATGGTAACTTGGGAGACGAATTAGCCATCCCCGTGCATTTAAGTCTCCTTATTTTTTGACATTATTTTTGTTGTTATGACTGATGATAACTTAGGAGACGAGTTAGTCATCCTCGTGCATTTAAGTCTCATTATTTTCATTGTTATGCCTGATGGTAACTTGGGAGGCGGGTTAGCCATCCCCGTGCATATTAAGTCTCCCCACCAATTATCCATCCTCTGGTGAGAAGCTAGTAAGAAAAAAAAAATCTTCGATTTTTTTTTCCTGCGAGTAAAGGGGGAGTTGTTACGGACCTCTAGCGTATGCGACCCACCATACGCTTTAGCGTTTTGTGGGCCGCATTATAACAACTGCTACACGTCCGTAACACATTTCGCTATTCTCCATGGGAGGGCGACACATTTGTGACACGTGATCAACAGGGAAAACGGAAGCAGACATTTTTGGTTGGCTTGGCTTGGCTTGTTGGTTAGTTGTTATTCTGTGAACCTTGATTTTATCCAAGGCATCCGCATGGATTTTAGAATAACCAACTCAAGAAAATTTCCTCAATCCGTTGTTGTTCCGTTTAGCGGAATATTTTGTGTTTGTGAGTAAATTTTATCTGCGGAAGCAGGATATTAAATTACACAAGGTAAGCTAACCTCTTCACGCCATCTTGCCCGTTCTCTACCCACGTGTTTCGCAAATTTGCAGGCTTTCCTGTGGAAATACAGTGTCAACTTTAAAAGGCGACTCAACCCCATTTATCCGACTGTGGCTTCCAGGAGTTTTGGTGGATTGTTCCCTCATCAGTGAGGTAAATTATTTTTCATTTTTAGGTTATGTCAGAATTTCTCACATTAAGCACGCTTCACGTGCATTTCTGACTGTGAATTAAATCGTGATATCTTTAGGGTTCTACGGACGGGGCTTCTACGCACGTCAGTGAAGTTCCACGGACGGGGCATCCACAAACAGTGGAAGGTTCCAGGGCTGGTGAGGCCACGATCAACCCCATCCTTGGGTCCATTTCTTGTGTCCCGAAGGCATCTCTGCAGGGCTTCAGTTCTTCCACCGGACTCGGTATCGTACCACCCTAAATAAGTGTGTGTTTATTATTTTTACTTACCGGGGACCACCTTCAGTGGTTCCGCTGGACATCAATTTATACCTTTGGCATTTTAACCTGTACATATTTAGAGATTTTATGCATATATTTACATATACTTAAGGAGGTTCTTTAAATCAAACCTTTGTGGCAGAATCTATGACAATTTTATGATCAAATTGTAAACCGATGTGTAGCTACACGAGGCATTTTATGAATGTGTTATAACTTTTTAAGCGTGAAATTTGCCACACCTTGTGAACATCACCAGGTTATATTCTAGAGAACCAATTTTGTAAATTGTTCAATATAGTGCATTTCATTTTTAAAGAAAGTGTCATTATTTCGTCTGCGACCACTACATATGGAAAAACTCAGTGATTTGTTAAGTAAGTAAACTAATAATTTATCATAGTTTGTGTAAGCTTGGGCTTAACGCCCTGAGATAGTCTGAGCTAGAGAAATTTTATCGTAGGCACGTACATCACTTTCCGGGTAAGTCAGTGCCTACGGTATCTGCTACGCTACAGTAGCCCAAGTGATTTCGTTATGTAATATCTGATAATCATTAAGATCCAACGTATCTATTTGTTAATGTACGTTCAACTCGTAGCACGACCTCCGCTCTCTTCCACACCTTGGGGAAGATTCCCACCCTCAAACATTCGTCCACAACACTCTTCCAGTCATCCCCCACGACATTCATTACGTGCCCCATGACTTCATTCGGAATGCCGTCCTCGCCCGGTGCCTTGCCGACGCTCATCCCACCAATCACTCCATTCAGTTCACTCTTGGTGACGGCAAGGTCATCATACCTGTCGCCCACCCTGTCCTCTTCCCATTCCCGTCTCATTTCCCTCTGTTGATCGACGTCCAACGCACAGGAATCCACTGGAAAATACAGTCTTACGAGCTCGTCGTAAGTCTCGTCCAGGTCCCCTGTGTAAGTACCGTCTGTCCGTCGCATGTTACCCTTCACATCCCTTTTTCCCCCCTTCACCCACCTTCTGCAAATATCCCAGACCTTATCACCCATCCTCTCCAGTTCTGTTTCCATCACCCGAAATTTAGCTTCCTTGATTTTCTTTTTGTATACATTCCTAATTCCCAAATAAGTTTCCCTCAAAGCCGCCCGCTCGTCCCCCCTGGCCTCCTGGAAACGTTTTCGCGCCCTCCCCGCCCTACGCTTCTGTACTGCCAAATCGTCATTCCACCAATTTTGTTCTTCGCGGTAAGCCCTACGACGTTTCCTTAATTTAGCTACACAAGCCTGCTCCACGGCGCTCTGCAGACAAGCACTCTTGCCCTCCGTGTCCAGACCCTGTAGGTTCGGTGCATGTTCTGCTTGCTGAACTTCGCCAAGACATAAATATAAATAAAGACGATTTATTATTATTATTATTATTTGCCCCAATGTTATCTCAAAATCTGTCCAGTCGACGCCTTTTACCTGATACCTCCACCTTCCCCTTACCTTGGCTACATCGCCCATGTCCACAGCAAAAACGATGTATCGGTGATCACTCAAAGTGTCCTCATCCACATCCACACGCCTGTCAGACACCCGTACATCTTTAGTCATCACGAGATCCGGCCAGCTCTCGCCTCTGGTGGAGCAGAAACTGGGCGGATCCGCCGGGTCATTTTCAATTCTCCATCCATGCATCACCGTCCATTCGAGAATCTCTTCTCCTCTTGCATCCGTCAATCTACCACCCCAGGCCACATTCTTTCCATTGAAATCACCCGCCACAATCACTCTTTCGGTCCTGCCGCGAAGCCATTCAGACAATCCCCCGAACCGGGAAACGGGATTCCCCGCGTCCGGAGGCTCATCATAAATATTCACGAACAGGACGTTCCTCCTCCTCCTCTCCTTTGCTTCGAGCTCTACCGCCACAACGTTCCCGCTGTAACAGTCCCTTCTCAGCCACACCTTCCCTAACCTCCTCTGTACCAGGGTCAAGACCTTCATGCATGCATCATTCATTCCGAAAGATTCGAAGCCGAATAGCGACTTAAACGCGTGGTACGGCTCCTGTATCATCCCTATATCAAAACCCTCCCGTTTAATTTTGTCCAGGGCCAATACCGTCGCCTCTTTGCCTCGACCCACATTCACAGTCAGGACCTTAATTCCTGCCAGTGTAATTGATGCGGTTCCTGGATCGCTCTAAGATCCGCACCATGGCAGGACAGTCCTGATTCTTGGCGCTGTGGTTGCCAAATTTGCCAAACACCCTCCAGCAGTTCACGCATTTAGTCTCTGTCTTTCGGCATTCGATACCGTCATGGTCTCCCGCGCAGTTATGGCAGGCAGTCTTATCCTTACAGTATTTGGTCACATGACCAAACCTACAACACCTGTAGCACATCGCTAGGCCCAGGTACTCCTCCACATAAAACCGTTCACAGTCGATCTCGACCTTCCCTTTTTTAACCAGAACTTTGAATGTGTTCAGGTCCAGCCGTAAGACTACATTTTCTTTCCACGCATTCCTACACGTTACACGTTTCACAATGCGGATGTCCTCGATTTTTAAACTCCCTAACTCTTCAGTTCCCCTAATTAATTTCCCCAAAAAATCCTCATCCGACATACCCCTCTCCACCCCCGAGACAACCAACATTGGTCCCGCCGATTTCTGTTCCTTGATTTCCAAATTTTTATCTTTCCCTAATGTTTCCCTAATTTTGCCTTGTTGTTCTAGATCCTTTGAAATAATGACCAATTTGCCATCCCTGTTGGTACGCATACTTTTCGGCGGGCCCCCAATATCCCTCGGATTGACTGATTTAGCCAGCTGTTCAGCTAGCTTTCGGGCATCTTTTTCCTTTTTACTCGATACAATCACAGCCCTCTCAGGCTGTCTCGTCGTGGGCGGAGTTTTTCAGCCCCCGGACCCAGGCACCACTACCCTACCCTCAATGTGACTCCCTAATGCCTCATTCATCCCATTTTTACCATTCTTACCTTTAGAGGAGATCACCTCAGCATACGTTCGTCGCTGCCTCCTCGTCCTCTGCACATGCACAAAATCTCCCGTGTCCGTACTCTCTCCATCTATGTTGTTCCGGGCCATCGTCCTCGCAGACCGCCTTTCCCCCCTTTCCAATCTCTTGGCCTCGCCCATCGCACCACTTCGATCAACAGCATCTCCCCTCTTCACCTCCTTCAACTCATCCTCCAACTTCCTAATAATCCTCTCCGTCTCCATCTCCTTTCTCAAAATTTCCATCAGAACTTTCTGGATGTTACAAACCGATTCTCTCACTGCTATTGTGAACGATCCATGCTTTGATGGAAGTCTGAAGGACGTATTTTCTGCTCGAAAAACTTAGAAAAATTAAAAAAAAAAAATAGGAAAAAGAAAAAATTAATTTTCTTTTTCCTCAACCTTTTCTAAAGTCTAAATAAAAATATTACGTTCACAAAATTTTTAGGGTTCAAAGTGACTGTTTCAGACGGAGATTAATGGATAAATCATACTTACTGTCGTTTATGCTTAACTGCGGCTCTGATGGTATCAATTGGAAGACGTCGTAACACTATAAATCTAACACTGTCTGTTTCACACTCTCTTAAAATTAAATCTGAAAGGGAAATTTTGTTAGAAAACACAAGTAAAAGACAATATAAAGTTCAAAAAATGTATATTAAATCTTTAAAAAATTTATGTTTTACAACAACTTCTTCAGAGAAAATGTTAACAAACAATGGTCTGACCCGTGTACAACACATGGTGAGGAACGGGACGATTCATACGGTACCAACTACTATCCAATATGCAGTTTGAAAAGCTAACGATGCACAAAAAGATTCAAGAAAAGTTTCATGTAACTGAAATTTTGGTGGGCTTATGCTTGCCTGTCTTATAAACGTATTTTATTAATTCACATAAATTTTGGTCGCTCCTCGGAGCTTAAAATTGCTTGAAGCGTATCTACTTCGTTTGTATTATGCAATAACAAATTTTACGTTCAGGCAAGGCAGATCCCATGCACGTGTGAGTACATGGTAATAATACTTTTTTGACTCCGAATCACTGAGGAACCGGTTTAGGGCAAACCCCGTCAAAACACATCATTTCCCCGTCAAATCCGACTGCTAGGAAATGATGGGGGTCCCATGTCGCTAAGGGCTATTTTCGCTATAACTTCCGATATACTTTGAATAGTCGTTGGACTAACTTGTCCTCATATTCAATACCTCGTAAGAGTTGCAGTGCTTGACAACGTGGATTCGTAAAAGGGTTTTTAATCTTGGAAATTTGGAAGTTCAAGTCCAATTTTATTATACTTTCTAAAATTGGGTGGTCGGGGCGACATTACGTCCCTGTGCAGCGACATTTACTACACTTACCAAATTAACGCTCCTCGAAGAGTTAGCGAAAATTTGGCATAAAAAACGCTCCGAAGAGCAAAAATATATTTCCAAGAATTAAAAACCTCCTCCACGGCGTTTTTACGTGAAGCACGCTTTTCTTACGAAGTATTTCCTAAGTCGGATTTTGTTACAACGTCGAAAAGTATATCGGGGTTATAGCGTTCTTTAACACTCCCCTCCTTTCCGTGAATCTTTTTGTGTAACGTTTGGTAAATTGGTTGTTTGAAAATAAAATGGATCATTGGATGTAGTCTCCCATGTGTTGTATTCGGTTATAGTTCAGACCGGCCTATCTGAACAAAACATAGATGCAAATCTAGAAATGGTTATAAGTTTGAACATATATCGATGCATAGCATTCGATTGAATTATTGAACATTGGGTTTCCAAAATGGCATAAAAAAAGAAAAAAATCGAAAATCCTCGGATTTTCGATGACACAACACAAACACTTTCGACGCACTTATCTTTCTTAGTGTTCTTCCACTAATGCGGGCTTGCGTCTGCTCCTCCTCGTGTCTATGCCTCGTCGATCACCTTCGGTGTCGAACTGCCTTCTGGAACAGCTTAGGTGGTCCTCGGACTGCTTGGCTCCAGCTATACTATGACTCTGCTCAGTTTATATGAAACAATATAAAACAAAATTTTAGTAAAATGTTTGTTTATATCCCGTCTGGGGATCTGCGACCGATAACATATCGTCGTCTTTGAGAATAGGAACACTGAATTTTGTTGACTTATATTGATTGAAATGTTTTCCGTGTAGATAAAATTCTCTTCTTGGGAGAAATCTGCGACCGATATCACATCGTCGTCTTTGAGAATAGGAACACTGAATTTTGTTGACTTATATTGATTGAAATAGTTTTTATTAAAATCTCTTCTTGGGAGAAATCTGCGACAGAATCTGCATCCGTCGGATCGTTGCATCTGCCCCTCCAGCAGACGTGGCGGCATCTCGCCCTTGAGTTGCTAGACTCATCTGAATCGCGCCCTTGCGTCAGAGTCGTCGTCTTTCCATGCCGTGCCAATGGAACATTTGTTTGGACCCTTTGGGTCGGACTCTGCTTACAGATGAATATTTAATAACATTTGAGGACTTTGAAAAAATCATAAAAATTACCAACTCTGCCGGACACGGTCAGAGTTGCTGCAGTGAATTTGGAAGATTTGTATGGACGATACAATATCCTCAATGATAATAACTTGTAAAAAAAAAAAAATGCATAAAAAATACCAACTCTTGCCTGACACGACAAGAAGTTGGTATGGAAATTTTGATATAAAATAAACCTAGCACTAAGTTAAAACTTAGCCTAGGTTGAAAAATATTATAAAAATATAATTGAATCTCCAGAACTGGATTCTGAATCAGAAGTGGAAGCATCTCGTGGCGGTGCATGGATTTGTACAACCGTTTGCTCCGGCGGTAGAGGTTCTGTGGAATCGTCTGAGAACGGGGAATCATTTCCATCGAGTGATGTTCCGCCTGGACTAGCATTTTCTTCATCGGAAGATTCGATTTCCAAGTTGTGCTCCTCTGGCGGTGCTGGTCTCAAATCATTGACATGTACTCTTGTCGTTACATTTCCCTTTTGCACGAGATACACTTCGTCTGAAAACTTCTTCAGAATTCTGGTTGGGCCTGACCAAGACGGCGTGAAGGTATGTACCTTCCTTTTTCTTTTACTCATGACTCTGTCTCCTACTTTGAAAACGATCGGAGTGACGGCCTCTTTCGGCGCATATTTTTGTTTGTAATTTTGTTGGGCCTGACGGGCTTCCTTGACTCGCTCGTATCGTGGAAGCGTTTGTTGCTTGGCTCTTTCTTGCCTCCAGGCATACAAATCCCATTCGCCTCTTTCGGCTGGATCATATCCTAACACGATCATGCTGGGTGTTTGATTTGTTGCGGCGTTCCTACGATTTCTTAAGATGTATGTCATCTGATGCACGTAGCGATCCCAAGTGTCGTTTGGCTTTTTAAATAAGAGGGTGTTTAAAATTTTCTTACACTCCTGAACCCGTCGTTCCACGGGGTTGGACTGTTGGTGATATGCTGGAATTAAGTATCGTTCGATACCATTTCTTTCGCAAAATGTGATGTACCATTCGGAATTGAAATGACCTCCATTGTCTGAAATTATGACTCGAGGGACTCCGAATCTTGCTACTATTTCTTCGTCGATAAATTTGGCTATCGTTCTGCCGTCGACCTGAATGTATGCCTTTGCCTCTATCCATTTACTGAAAACGTCTTCGACGATAATCATGTATCTGTTTTCGGCGTCTTTAGTTCTCTGCAGCGGGCCAATTACGTCGACGCTCAAGGTTTCAAATGCATTTTGTGGTGCATGACTTCTAAGTGGAGCATTGGGTTGGGCTTGTCTTGTCTTTACAGACTGGCATATCAGACAGTCGTTTATGTATCTGCCTACGATCCTGGCCATATTATTGAAATAGTAGCGTTTTGCTATTTTCCTGAGAGTCTCGTCTCTTCCTGGATGACATGCTTCATCTCGGTCATGATAATGGTAAATCAATTCCTTTATTTTCCTCTTTGGAACTATCAATTTAAAATTTCGGTCGCAATCTTTAAAAAGTACATCGTCTTGGACGTGAAAATCTTTCATAAAAATAAGATCCGCATCGGAACGTTGTTCCTGTTGAAATAGATCATTCCAACGGCGGATCTTGTCTTGAATATCTCTTGAACTCAATTGAGCCTGTACGATATCTTCGTATATTTCTGAATGCGTTAAAACAGAAATACGTTCTGGACACTTGTAATTTGGTAGGAACATTCTTTCCTCTTCATCGTCTGTCTCGACATACTTATTTTGTGGGTTACGACTGAGAAAATCTGCTAATAAATTCTCCTTTCCTGGACAGTGTTCAATTTTGAATGCATATTCTTGCAATAGTAATGACCATCGTGTGAATTTTGTTTTGTCGTCCTTATGTTTGTTTAACCAAAGTAACGCCCTGTTGTCCGTCTTCACCAAGAACGGTTTGTCTGCTAAGTACATCTTGTACTTTTTAATATAGTTCACCACCGCCAAGCATTCTAGCTCGTTTATGTGGTAACGTCTCTCTGCTGGAGATAACGTGTTGCTTGCATACGAGATTATATATTTTTCGCCGTTGTCGCCTAATTGATATAATACGGCCGAAAGGCCTTGTAGGGATGCATCTGTTTGCAAAATGAATTGACGTGAAAAATCCGGCCGATGGAGTTCCAGCGGTCCGGATAATAATTCTTTTAATTTTCTAAACGCTTCATCGCATGTATGGTTCCAGTGAAAACGATTTTCCTTCGAAAGAAGTTTCGTTAGTGGTTTCGTGATCATGGCCACATTTGGTAGATATTCTCGTACCCAGTTGCAAAGCCCTAGGAAACTTTGTAGCTGCTTTTTTGTAGCTGGAACGGGATAATTTTGAATTTGTAAGACATGTTTTTCTAATGGTTGGGAAGTATCAGTTCTAATTGTATGGCCTAAATATTGAATTTCATTCGTCGCTATTACACACTTTTCCGGTGACACTTTTAGATTGTGCAGACGTAGTCTTTCAAAGACTAATCTCAAGTGGGACATATGCTCCTTCACGTTTACGCTGTAAACGATTATATCATCTAAATACACTTTACAGAAATGGTGCAGGTAACCCGTTAAAACGTCCTTTGCCATGAATTTCTGAAAGGTACAGGGAGCTGTCTTGAGGCCGAAAGGCATGACATTAAATCTGTAAGCTGCCCCATCAGGAGTGGTAAAAGTCGAGAAATCTTTCGATGCTTCATCTAGCGGTATTTGCCAATATCCACTTTTTAAATCCAACACAGAAAAAATCTTCGAATTGCCTAAATCTTTAATACTTTCGTGTATTTTTGGTAAGACGGAAGCCTCGTCTTCAGTCATTTCATTCAAATGGCGATAGTCGATGCAAAATCGTGGTTTCTTGTCTGAGCGTTTTATTATCACGGGTGGTGAACTATATTGGGCAGTGCTAGGTTCGATGACGCCAGCTTTCAACATCTCTTCGATTTGGTCGTACATAATTTTCTTAGTACTCGGAGACATCGGATATGGTCTGATATTAAATGGTTTCGTGTCTTTTACTGTAATTTTGTGTTTCACAGTCACTGTGGTTGCTTGAGTCGGTTCCGCAGTGAACAGATCGACAAATTCTTCGAACAGCGGCCGTAGAAATTTGTCTTTAATAACAAGCTCTTCAGGAAGTTTTGCCTGCTGTCTCTCCCTCTGAGAAGCTTGATTCCAGAAGACGGTAATACGCTCTTCCGTGCCGGCATATAGGCATTTTCGGCCATAATCATATGCGACATTGTTCATATATAAGAATGGTGATCCTAATATTATCGTTTCGTTCAAATTTTCGATTACTTGAAAATCAATTTCAAAAGAGGTGCCTGAAATTATTACTTTTAATTTTGTCGTTCCAAGAGAGTCCACCATTCGATCTCCGCACGCCATAGCAAATGATCGGCGTGTCGTGAGATTTTTAAAATTATCCAACATCCTCGGATGGATAACGTTTCGCGTCGAGCCTGAATCAATCAGTGCGTCGACCGCATGTTCATTAATTTGAACTTTTATACGAGGCAAAGGGAACGCTTCGCTCATATAATTTATTGACTCTCTTGTCTTGTGCAGAGGAGCGTCGTAGTGGTCATGAGTATCGGAAAAAATTACTGGATATTGCTGCCGCCTTGGTTCGGCCGTTGTGCCGGGGATCTTGCAGATGGACCCTGGCCTGGGTCTCTGGCCCCTCGAAAGTTTCCCGGTCTCCTGTTGAGATGCGGGTTATTCGGGCATTGGCTATGGAAGTGCCACTGCACTGTGTCTGTACAGTATCGGCACGGGGTTGCCGGTCGGTCGGGTACTCGGAATTTCCCCGATCCGCCATTGAAATTGGTTTGCCTGCGGTCAGGATTCACTGATCCGCTC
This sequence comes from Leptura quadrifasciata, assembly GCA_963675555.1. NCBI lineage: Eukaryota > Metazoa > Arthropoda > Insecta > Coleoptera > Cerambycidae > Leptura > Leptura quadrifasciata. The sequence goes on from OY776678.1 coordinate 71,493,125, forward strand.
GTAGAATTAGGCATAAAAAAAGGACGACCAGGCGCTCTGCCTGGACCGTCCTGTCGAGATACGTCCTCTCGGAAATGCACCCTCGGTGCTGTCGGAGTTGGGCTTCCATTGCTCCTGTTACTAGAATTTTGTTGACTGATGTGTCCCGGCTCTTGATAGTAAGACGCGCGGGACAGACGTTGATCGATAAGCTGGATTAGCGACGTCTGTTCGTCAGCTGAATCCCGCTCGACGTTAGTAGCCGCTGCTATTAACATCTCGGTGTTTGAAATTAGGTTGCTTCTCAAGCGTGACCTAATTTCTGGACGCAGTTGGTCCATGATGACCCGAGCTCTGATGGCTTCGGATTTGAAGGGATCAATACGATCGAAAAGACAGGTTTTCCTTGTGATAAACACTGCCGTGTCGTCTAAAGACGTTTGCTTGACGGCATACAGTTGAGCAATAGCTCGTGACTGTATGTCGGGAGAATTAAATCTCGTAAGGAATCTTTCCTTGAATAAGGTATACGAAGTAGTCAACGTCCTAAATTGTTGGGACCATCGCTGAGCTTCGCCCTTGAGTTGGCCGGTTACGTTATGGAGGCGATCATAGTCGTGGCTTATGCGAGCTCTGTCGAAATATTCCTCCATAATTTTCAGAAAAGCTTCTGGATCTTCATGATCAAGCCCATGGAACGTCACGTTCGGACATCTTTGTCTCTCATGGGGCGTACAGGTCGACACGTTCTGTATCGCCTGCACGAAGCCCTCTGCCATTTTCAGAAACATACTTTCCATCGAATTAGCAGTTTGTGGCTGTGAAGCAGATAGATTTACATTATTTCCCTCTGGAAACAGTCGCTGTGGTTCTATCCCTCTAGAACCGTCGTCGACGAGCGGTGCGGTGACTCGCTCGTAAAATTCTCTTGGGGTCGACCCCTCGGAGTCTTCCGCCATGAATGAGAAAGGATTTGTTGGGTTTGGGGACGGCATGGTCCCTGCTCGGGCGCCATGTGAACGATCCATGCTTTGATGGAAGTCTGAAGGACGTATTTTCTGCTCGAAAAACTTAGAAAAATTAAAAAAAAAAATAGGAAAAAGAAAAAATTAATTTTCTTTTTCCTCAACCTTTTCTAAAGTCTAAATAAAAATATTACGTTCACAAAATTTTTAGGGTTCAAAGTGACTGTTTCAGACGGAGATTAATGGATAAATCATACTTACTGTCGTTTATGCTTAACTGCGGCTCTGATGGTATCAATTGGAAGACGTCGTAACACTATAAATCTAACACTGTCTGTTTCACACTCTCTTAAAATTAAATCTGAAAGGGAAATTTTGTTAGAAAACACAAGTAAAAGACAATATAAAGTTCAAAAAATGTATATTAAATCTTTAAAAAATTTATGTTTTACAACAACTTCTTCAGAGAAAATGTTAACAAACAATGGTCTGACCCGTGTACAACACATGGTGAGGAACGGGACGATTCATACGGTACCAACTACCATCCAATATGCAGTTTGAAAAGCTAACGATGCACAAAAAGATTCAAGAAAAGTTTCATGTAACTGAAATTTTGGTGGGCTTATGCTTGCCTGTCTTATAAACGTATTTTATTAATTCACATAAATTTTGGTCGCTCCTCGGAGCTTAAAATTGCTTGAAGCGTATCTATTTCGTTTGTATTATGCAATAACAAATTTTACGTTCAGGCAAGGCAGATCCCATGCACGTGTGAGTACATGGTAATAATACTTTTTTGACTCCGAATCACTGAGGAACCGGTTTAGGGCAAACCCCGTCAAAACACATCATTTCCCCGTCAAATCCGACTGCTAGGAAATGATGGGGGTCCCATGTCGCTAAGGGCTATTTTCGCTATAACTTCCGATATACTTTGAATAGTCGTTGGACTAACTTGCCCTCATATTCAATACCTCGTAAGAGTTGCAGTGCTTGACAACGTGGATTCGTAAAAGGGTTTTTAATCTTGGAAATTTGGAAGTTCGTCCAATTTTATTATACTTTCTAAAATTGGGTGGTCGGGGCGACATTACGTCCCTGTGCAGCGACATTTACTACACTTACCAAATTAACGCTCCTCGAAGAGTTAGCGAAAATTTGGCATAAAAAACGCTCCGAAGAGCAAAAATATATTTCCAAGAATTAAAAACCTCCTCCACGGCGTTTTTACGTGAAGCACGCTTTTCTTACGAAGTATTTCCTAAGTCGGATTTTGTTACAACGTCGAAAAGTATATCGGGGTTATAGCGTTCTTTAACACTATCTGGTCGATTCGAGTGACGTTGATCTTACCGCCAGCCTCCCTGCTGATCGCCTCCACAATCCGTTCTAGTTCCGCCTCCACCGTCAGTGTTCTATCAACCTTCTTTCTTTCCTCTTGCCTTTTCGCTTTCACATCACGCTCTATGCTCTTCTCCAATTCTTCTCTAATATCTGCTTCTTTCTTCTTCTCTCCTTCCACCTCGCCACTACATCCAGCATCACCATTCATTCTCTTCCTGCTCGCCTTCTTCGTCACCGCTACTACCATCTTCTTCTTGCTACTCACACCACTTTCGCTACTCGAGCTTACCAACTCCATACTCTGAAATTCTTCTTCCTCCCCAACACTTTCAGCACTCAATCTCTTCATTCTGTTGACAGCTGTCACTCCTGACAGTTGCCCCAAAAATCGTTCCTGTGTAATTTCGCTGACGTCTGTCAAATTGACAGGTGTCACAAAAAATTTCCCCCCCGGAACCTTTGACGTTTGACAGCTGTCAAAGCTTGACAGATGTCAATTGGTGATTGACACCTGACAGCTGTCACTTAGGTGTCAGTCACTGGTTGGCACCCCTTGCCTCGGACTTAGGCCCTTTGGTTTGCCTTTGGGGCCCTAAAACCTGCTGCTCCTAACCGCACTTGATACCCGAAAAAATTTAAAATTTGGGGCCCAACTGTTCCCCTCTCGAGCTGTATCCGGAGCTTTGCCCCTCGCGTGACTCCCCTTTTCTCTCTTAGATTGTAACCTCACTTTTGATAGCACTGCTAAACACGTCTGTATACGATAGCGGTCAAACACGTACTAGTTGGCGGGTAGGAACAAGAATTTCGGCTTTGGCCGAAGCCGGCCCTCCCACCTTGTGGTCTTGGGCTAAAATCCTTTTCGCATACCCACTAGGTGGCGAAACCACCGTCGAGGGAACCCCTTCCAGCACCGCACTCCAAAAATTAGCGGCTCAGAACATTTATTAACAAAAGTGTGCAATAGCAACAACGACGACAACAACAACAACAAAACAACAAAAGTGACAACAATATGCAATAGCAAGAACAATATAGGTGTATAAAGAACAAGAACAAAAAACTAAAACATAAACACTTTGTAATGTGTGCCGCGCAATGCCAGATCGTCCCCGGCACACCAACTATAAATTTTGATACCGAAACAAGCTAGTTACCCGCCCTCCACTATTAACTTTGCCCATTCCTGAATGATCACCCACTTGTCGTCCGCCATCTCTCCCAGTCTCTAGTGCCCGTCGGGCCTCTCGCCTCCCAACCAGGCTGCAGCGAAGAACCGCATACTGTACGGTCTCCGCTTCCTCGCCACACTCACACCCATCTCCCTCGTCCCCGTTGAGCCTGAACCGACTCAGGTAGGCCTTGAAGTCACCATGACCGGTGGCCACCTGAGTCAGTTCATGACTCAACCCAGCTCCCTTCCTGTTCACCCTCTGCCACATCTCATACAACCACCTACCAGTCACACCATTATCCCACAACTCCTGCCACCCCAAATCCTCCTGTTCCCTCTTCCACTTTTTAACATACAATTTTGAAACCCCAACCACCGCGATTCCCTCTCCATTTTCGGTCAATATCCGTCCACACTCCCTATCAGCTAACCGTATTCCGTCCCTCGTCCGTCTCCTCCAGGCCACAATAATTTTGATGTCTCTTTCCAGACCATTTATTATCTCCCTTTGAATTTGATTTATTATCCACCATTTATTGTCAAAATTTCTAATTTGCCCTACCACCTGTTCCGAATCCGTATAAACCTTTACCACCCTTAAGTCCCCCATGACCTGGAGGGCTTGTTGCAGTCCTTTCCAAACGGCCCACCCTTCCAGTTCATTATGTCGATTTCCCCATCAATTTTGTTTCCCCCACGAACTAAAGCTTCCCCCTCCACCAACACCACCCAAGCATACGCCTTCCCATTCTCTCTGATCGTAGCGTCGGTCCAGACCACCACGGCGCGTTCGGGTTCCTCCTGACCTTCATCAGGCACGTACCCTCTCACACTCGGATGAACCCTTTCCCCAACATCCAACCTTCTCACCAGGTTGCCCCAGTTCGAAGAACTTTCAAACATGACCCTAGCCTGAACCTCAAGAGGCACACAGCCGACCAACACCGACAGAGCCGCTGTTGGCGCCGTGCTGTATGCCTTCGAGATGGCTCTCAGGTAGGGCCGCTCTATCGCCCTAAGCTGCCGGATGACCCGAGACTCTCGAGCCTTCTCTCCCCACAGTTCTGCGCCATAGAGAACCATGGGACACACCACCCTTTCATAGATCATTTTCAGCACTCTCTTGCTGTTTTCCCACTTCCTTCTCCCGAGAGCAAAAAACTTGCCCCCGAGATCCTGAACCCGGGCCCTGACCTTCTTGACATGCTCCAGCCAAGCCAACTTCCTGTCCACATGCACGCCCAAATATTTCACACTTGAGCTCATGAGGATTCTCGTCCCATCCATACTGATCCTTGGATCACGAATTTCTCCACGAGCCGGAATAAACATTGCCTCAGTTTTGGCTATGTTATACTCCAGCTTGTTCGTTTTTGCCCATCTCTTGCATTCTCCCCACGCAAATTCCCAGCCACGTTCCAGGTCCCGCAACGAACGACCAGACAGTACGACTATCTGATCGTCCGCGTAGGCCTGCACGTGACCGCTCCTTTCCCGGACTTCGCGCATGTATTCAAACCACCCTTCCATGACCAAGAGCCACAGGATCGGACCCAGGCTGGAGCCTTGCGGACAGCCCACGTCCGAATCCCATTCTCTCCCTTCCATGCAAACTTTTCTGTCCATCATGAAGCTCCTGACCATTCTCACAAGCCCTTCATTCACCCCTTTCGCCCGCAGGTTCTTGACCACAGATGGTGCCCAAGCCGATCCGAACGCGTTTCTAAGGTCCAAGGCGACAACGAGAGAGTGCATCCCATCCCTCTTGTTCCCCCTCAAAGCCCCAACCAAGTCTCCCATAGCCATGACGCAGCTCCTGCCACCCCTAAAGCCGTACTGACTTCCATCTAATATCCCTCTCGATTCGAGGGAGTGAGAGATCCTCCCTGCTAACAGCCGGTCGAGAACTTTCCCGGCCGCCGATAGCAGCGATATCGGTCTCAGACTCCCCCCACTCTTGGGTATCCAGACAACCTCCGCTCGCTTCCATACTTTGGGGAAAAGCCCCACCCTCATACATTCATCTACAACACTCCGCCAGTCATCAGTCACAACATTCAGTACGTGCCTCATAACTTCATTCGGAATTCCGTCCTGGCCGGGCGCCTTGCCGACGCTCATCCCTCCAATCACACCTTCCATTTCAGTTTTGGTGACGGCGAAGTCATCATACTCGTCACCAACCCTGTCTTCTTCCCATTCCCGTCGCATCCCTGTCTGTGTCATGTCCTCTAACGCACAGGAATCCACTGGAAAATGTGATCTTACGAGTTCGTCGTAAGTATCGTCCAGGTCCCCCGTGTACGTCCCGTCTGTCCGCCTGATATTTCCCTTAACACCTCTCTTCCCCCCTTTCACCCATCTCTTACAAATATCCCACACCTTGTCCCCCATCCTATCCAATTCTGCTTCCATCACCCGAAATTTAGCATCCTTAATTTTCTCTTTGTACCCGTTCCTAATGTCTAAATATATCACCCTCAAATCCTCCCGCTCGTCCCCCCTAGCTGCCTGGAAACGTTTTCGCGCCCTCCCCGCCCTTCGTTTCTCTACTGCCAAATCGTCATTCCACCAATTTTGATCTTCGCGAAATACCCTGCGACGTTTCCTCAATGTGGCCCCACATGCCTGCTCCACGGTATTCTGGAGACAAGCACTGTTGTCCTCCGTGCTCAGACCCTGCAGGTTCGGCGCCTGCTCAGCCCAAATTTGGCCCAACGCCTCCTCAAATTGCGTCCAGTCTACACCCTTCACCTGATACCTCCATCTTCCCATCTCTTTGGCCACTTCCCCAACGTCCACAGCGAAAGTTACATAGCGGTGGTCGCTTAGAGTGTCCTCATCCACATCCACCTGCCTTTCATGCACCCTCACACCTTTGGTCATCACGAGATCCGGCCAGCTCACGCCCCTGGTGGAGCAGAAACTGGGCGGATCCACCGGGTCGTTCTCAATTCGCCATCCATTCATCACCGTCCAATCGTATATTTCTATACCACGTGCATCCGTCAATCTTCCACCCCAGGCCACATTCTTTCCATTGAGATCGCCCGCCACAATTACTCTTTCGGTCCTGCCGCGAAGCCATCCAGACAAACCCCTAAACCGGGAAACGGAATTCCCCGCGTCCGGAGGCTCGTCATAGACGTTCACGAACAGGACGTTCCTCCTCCTCCTCTCCTTCACTTCAAGCTCCACCGCCACAGCACCCCCGCTGCAACAGTCCCGCCTGTGCCAGACCTTTCCAATCCCCTTACGTACCAGGGTCAGGGTTTTCTTACAATCCTCATCCATACCGAAGGAGTCGTATCCTAGGAGCGACTTGTAGGCATGGTACGGCTCTTGTACCATCCCGATGTCAAAACCCTCCCTTTTAATTTTGTCAAGAGCCAATACCGTCGCTTCCTTGCCACGACCCGTGTTCACCAGCAGCACTTTAAGTTCCACCATAATTGATGCGGCTCCTGGATTTCTCCAAAATCCGCATCGTGGCGGGACATTCCTGATGACGGGCACCGTGGTCACCGTACCTTCCAAACATCCTCCAACAATTTACGCACCGCGTCGCGTCCTTGTTACACGTCTTGCCGTCGTGTTCTCCTGCACCACAGGTCAGTCTTTTCCTTGCAAAAAGTCGTCGTGTGGCCGAACCTGCAGCACCTGAAACACATCGCCAGCCCAAGGTACTCCTCTACATAAAACCGTTCGCATCCAATATCTGCTTTTCCCAATTTTGCCAGCACCTTGAATGTCTCCATATTGTCTAAACGCAGGACCACATTCTCTTTCCATGCATTCCTGCATGTCATTCGTTTCACAATCTTAATGGTCTCTGTCGTTATCTGGTCAACCCTCGTGACGCTGATCTTTCCATTCACTTCTCGACTCACCGCCTCAACTATCTTCTCAAGCTCCCGCTCCACCACAATCGTTCTGTCCGTCTTCTCAGTCTTTTTCCCCTTCTGCGTACCAGCTTCACTCTTCACCCGTACCACTTCTTCTTCTTCCTCCACTACAGCCTCTCTTTTCTTTTTCGCAACAAGGTTGTTGCCGCCACTCACCCCAATCTCGCCGCTCAGCCTCTTCTTTGCCGCCTTCTTTATCACTTCCACCTCCATCGGCATTCTTCTTCCCATCCTCTCGCTCCCACTGCTCATAACCTCCACACTGACATACCCGTCCTCCTCCACACTCTCCAAACTGTCCCCACCGGAATGGTCAAAGTGACAGCTGCTCAGTTTGCGTTTCTGAAAGTTTTTTCCTGACAGTTGTCAAAGTGACAGCTGCTCAGTTTGCGTTCCCGAAAGTTTTTTCTGACAGCTGTCAAAGTGACAGCTGCTCAGATTGTCCTTCTAAGCACTTTTTGTGACAGCTGTCAAAAAATGTTCGACTCACGAAACCCTTTGACAGTTGACAGCTGTCAAAGTGACAGATGTCAAACGGGGTTTGACACTTGACAGCTGTCAAAGTGTCTTCCACCACTCCTGCCTTGGTTCTGGACTTGTGTCCCTTTGGCCTCAGGACCAACCTTTCAGCACACCTCAGCACCTTCCCCGCACTCTCACGTAAAATTTCTAAAAAAATTTTTGGGGCCCTGCTGTTCCCCTCGCTCGCTTCACTAGAGCTTTGCCCCTCGCGTGACCCCTACTTTCATTTGCTATCTAACCGCACTTTTTGAGCTCTGCGAAGCACGTGTTTGCTCCACGACGGTCACGATAGTACTGGCGGGTAGGGACAAGATACTTTTTAAGGCCAAAGCCAGCCCCCCCACCTTGCGGTTTTAGGCGCCTCTCAAACATACCCACTTGCTAGAAAACCACCGTCAAGTAAACCCCTTCCAACTCCACAACTCCAAAAATCAGCGGTTTAGACCCTTTATTGTATGAGAAGTAGCAAAAGCAAGAACAAGTAACATTTAAATTAGAACAAATCGCCATGGCAAAAGACCAGGTGTATATATATATGAAAGAAACAAAAGGTATAAAACAAGAAACACATGAAACAATAAAACATAAACAATTTGTAATGGGTGCCGCGCAATACCAGATCGTCCCCGGCACCCCAACATTAAATTTTGTTCCCGAAACTCAACTATTCACCCCCCTTCCACTATTAATTTTGCCCAGTCCTGAACATGTACCCACTTGTCCCTTGCCAACTCCCCCAGCCTGGGAGGATAGTGGCCCAGCTCCAGCTCTAAAACCCGCCGTGCCTCTCGCCTCCCGACAAGGGCGCAACGAAGGACCGCATGCTCGACGGTCTCCAATTCCTCCCCACATTCACACGTATCATCACCATCATTCCCGTTGAGTCTGAACCGAATCAGGTAGGCCTTAAAGTCGCCATGACCGGTGGCCACCTGAGTCAGCTCATGACTCAACTCTGCCCCCTCCCTATTTACCAGTCCCCACATTCCAAATAACCACCTTCCTGTGCTTCCATTCGTCCATAAATTTTGCCAACCCGTATCTTCCCTCTCCCTCCTCCATTTTTTCACTGTTAATTTAGAAACCCCCGCCACTACCTCCGCGACTCCCTCTCCATCAACTTGGGTCAACACACGCCTGCATTCCCTATGCGCTATTTGTATCCCGTCAATCGTCCTTCGCCTCCAGGCTACTATAATTTTGTACCCCCTCTCCAAACCATAGCTAATTTCCCTTTGAATTTCGTTTATCACCCACCAAGTATTCGCAAAATTTCTAACCTGCTGAACGACCTGTTCAGAGTCCGTAAAAACCTTTACCACCCTTAAGTCCCCCCTGACCTGGAGGCCCTTTTTAACCCCTTTCAGAACAGCCCACCCCTCCAGCTCCATACTTCCCATGTCACAATTAATTTTGTTCCCACCGTGAGCTAATTCTTCCCCCCTTGCCGACACCACCCAAGCATACGCCTTTTCATCCGCACCGCGGACTGCAGCGTCGGTCCAAATCACCACCGCCTGTCCGGGTTCCTCCTGACCTTCATCAGACACGTACCTTCTCACACACGGATGAGTCCTCTCCCCGACTTTCAATCCCCTCACCAGGTTGCCCCAGTTCAGGTGACTTTCATACCTGGCCCTAGCCTGAACCTCAAGAGGCACACAGCCGACCAACACCAACAGAGCCGCTGTTGGCGCCGTGCGGTATGCCTTCGTGATTCTCAGGTAGGGCCGCTCGATCGCCCTAAGCTCTCTGACTACCCTCGAGTCTCGAGCTTTTTCCCCCCACAGTTCGGCGCCATAAAGCACCATGGGACACACCACCCTTTCAAAAATCATCTTCAGCACTCTCTTGCTGTTTCCCCACTTCCTTCTCCCGAGAGCAAAGAATTTGCCCCCGAGATCCTGAACTCGCGCCCTGGTCTTCTTGACGTGCTCCAGCCAGGCCAACTTCCTGTCTACATACACTCCCAGATACTTCACACTCGAGCCCATGACGACTCTCACCCCATCCATACTGATCCTAGGATCACGAATTTCCCCACGAGCCGGAATAAACATAGCCTCAGTTTTGGCTATGTTGTACTCCAGCTTGTTCAATTTAGCCCAAATCTTGCATTCACCCCACGCAAATTCCCAGCCACGTTCCAAGTCCCGCAACGAACGACCAGACAGTATCACTATCTGATCGTCCGCGTAGGCCTGGGCGCGACCACCCCTTGCCCGGACTTCCTGCATGCACTCAAACCAGCCTTCCATCACCAAGAGCCACAGGATCGGACCCAGGCTGGAGCCTTGCGGACAGCCCACATCCGAATCCCATTCTCTCCCTTCCACGCAAACCTTTCGGTCCATCATGAAGCTCTTTGCCATTCGCACCAGCCCCTCGTTCACCCCTCTCATTCTCAGGTTCTTGACCACGGATGGTGCCCAAGCCGACCCGAAAGCGTTCCTAAGGTCCAGGGCGACAACGAGAGAGTGCAACCCATTTCTCTTGTTGCCCCGCAAAACACCCACCATGTCTCCCATGGCCATGACGCAGCTTCTGCCACCCCTAAAACCATACTGGTTTCCATCAAACTCCCCTCTCGATTCGAGGGAGTGAGTGATCCTCCCCGCTACCAAACGGTCGAGAACTTTCCCGGCCGCCGATAGCAGCGATATCGGTCTCAAACTCCCTCCACTCTTGGGTATCCAAACGACCTCCGCTCTCTTCCACACCTTGGGGAAAATTCCCATCCTCAGGCATTCGTCCACAACATCCTTCCACTCGTCACCCACCACATTCATCACGTGTCTCATGACTTCATTCGGAATGCCGTCCTCGCCCGGTGCCTTGCCGACGCTCATTCCGCCAATCACACCCTCCAATTCATTCTTGGTGACGACAAGGTCATCATACCTGTCGCCCACCCTGTCTTCTTCCCATTCCCGTCTCATTTCCCTATGTCGTTCCACGTCTAACACACAGGAATCCACTGGAAAATACTGCCTTACGAGTTCGTCGTAAGTCTCGTCCAGGTCCCCTGTGTATGTACCGTCCGTCCGTCTCATGTTGCCCTTTACATCCCTCTTTCCACCCTTCACCCATCTCCTGCAAACCTCCCATACCTTATCACCCATCCTCTCCAACTCTGTCTCCATCGCCCGAAATTTTGCCTCTTTAATTTTCTTTTTGTACCCATTTCTAATTTCCAAATAGGTCACCCTGAGAGCCACCCTCTCGTCTCCCCTAGCCTCTTGGAAACGTTTTCGCGCCCTCCCTGCCCGTCGTTTCTCTAATGCCAAATCGTCATTCCACCAATTTTGCTCTTCGCGATAGACCCTACGACGTTTCCTCAATCTTGCTACACAAGCCTGTTCTATGACACTTTGCAGACAAGCAGTCTTGCCTTCAGTGTCCAGATCCTGCAGGTTCGGTGCGTGCGCTGCCCAAATTTGGCCCAAAGTCATTTCAAATTCTTCCCAGTCCACGCCTTTCACTTGGTACCTCCATCTTCCCCTTTCCTTGGCTACCTCTCCCATGTCCACAGCGAAACTGATGTACCGGTGATCACTCAAAATGTCCTCATCCACGTCCACACTCCTTTCTGTCACCCTTGCACCTTTGCTCATCACGAGATCCGGCCAGCTCACACCCCTGGTGGAGCAGAAGCTGGGCGGATCCGCCGGGTCATTCTCAATTCGCCATCCATTCATCACCATCCATTCGTGAATTTCTTCACCTCTCGTATCCGTCAGTCTTCCACCCCAGGCCACATTCTTCCCATTGAGATCACCCGCCACAATCATTCTTTCGGTCCTGCCGCGAAGCCATGCAGACAAACCCCGGAAACGGGAAACGGAATTCCCCGCATCCGGAGGCTCATCATAGACGTTCACGAGCAGGACGTTCCTCCTCCTCCTCTCCTTTGCTTCGAGCTCTACCGCCACAGCATTCCCGCTGTAACAGTCTCTCCTAAGCCAGACCTTCCCTATCCCCCTTCGTACCAAGGTCAAGACTTTCATGCACGCACCATCCATTCCGAAACTGTCGTAGCCGATCAACGACTTAAATGCATGGTATGGCTCCTGTAACATCCCAATATCAAAACCCTCCCGTTTAATTTTGTCCAGGGCCAGTACCGTCGCCTCTTTGCCACGACCCGTGTTCACCATCAGCATTCTAAGTCCTACCATTATAATTGATACGGCTCCTTGATTTCTTGAGGATCCGTATCATGGCAGGACAATCGGGATTTCGAGCGCTGTGGCTACCAAATTTCCCAAACACCCTCCAGCAGTTTATACACTTAGTCGTGTCCTTGTCGCAATTCAGTCCGTCGTGGTCTCCTGTGCACCTATGGCACGCAGTTTTGTCCTTGCAAAATTTGGTAATGTGACCAAACCTGCAGCACCTGAAACACATCGCTAGGCCCAGGTACTCCTCCACGAAATATCTTTCGCAGTCGATTTCGACTTTCCCCAATTTCACCAGAGTTTTAAATATTGACAGGTCTAATCGCAGGACAATATTCTCCTTCCATGCATTTCTGCATGTTACCCGCTTCACGACTTTGACTTCATCGATCTTAGTATTCCGTAACTCGTCAGTACCCCTAAATAGTTTGCCCAAAAAATCTTCATCTGACATACCCCGTTCCACTCCCGACACGACCAGCATTGGGCCCGCCGACTTTTGGTCTCGCACCTCCAAATTTTTGTTTTTTCCAAGACTTTCCCTTATTTTACCCTGTTGTTCCTGATCCTTTGCAATTATCACTAATTTCCCATCCCTAATAGTGCGGACCCCCTTTGGCGGACCGCCAATGTCTTTGACATTAATTGTTTTCGCTAGCTCGTTGGCTAGCTTTCGGGCGTCCCTTTCCTTTGTGGAAGACACGATTGTTGCCCTCTCTGCCTGTCGTGTCGTGGGAGGCGTTTTCCACCCCTCAGCACCCGTGACCACAACCCTGCCCTCTACTCTATTTCCCGAAGCCACATTCACACCACTCTTACCCTTGGAGACCTCAGCGTAGCTCCGTCGCTGCCTCCTTGTCCTCGTCACCTCCACGAAGTCCCCGCTGTCGGTACTCTCTCCCTGTGCCATTATCCTCCCCGGTTGCCTTTCCACTCGCTTTCCAACATTACCCACACATTTCCCAACACAAACCTCTCCCTTCTCTGCCAACTTCCTTTCCAATTCCCAAATCCTTCGCTCAGTCTTCATCTCTCCCCTTAGAATGTCCAGCAATTCTTTCTGGATGTTCTCGACCGCCTCCTTCACCGATATCTGGTCCGTACGCGTTATGCTTATTTTTCCGTTTATTTCCCTACTCACAGCTTCCACGATTTTTTCTAACTCCTTCTCCACTATCTTCGTCCTGTCAACACCGTCCCGTTCCTCCCTTCTACTCTGCTTCACCATCTCTTCCTTCTCCGCCCTCTTCTGTCTCACTATTTCCACCACCATCTCAGTCTCTCGCTTCTTTTTATTGTTACCTTCTACAAGGTCCTGCCCACCAACATCCCCACTCGCCCTCTTCCTGTTCACCCTCTTAGTTGTTACCCTCTTCGCCGGTGTCTCACTGTTGTTATGTTCACTGCTACTATCCACTACGCTCATGCTCATGTAGTTCTCCTCCTCCTCCCCGGCACTCTCACCACTAGTACGGATCATCATACGACCACCTGTCACTTTTGACAGTCGATCGCAAGTCCCGTCTGTCGCGTTTTCTATGACAGCTGTCAGAGTGACAGCTGTCAAAAAGTTTGCTGCTCGCGAAAACCGCCTGACACTGACAGCTGTCAAGTGACAGTTGTCAAACTGAAGTTTGACACTGACAGCTGTCACTGGTACCTGCTGTCACCAAGTACAAACCCCCTACCACTAGGGACTCCGGCCCTATGGATCCTCAAGCGATGCACCCACGAGTTTAACACCAATCAATTTTAACAAAATTTCCGAAAATTATTAATGGGGCCCAGCTGTTCCCCTCTCGAGCTTTTCTACTCACTTGACTCCCCTATTTACTGCAAAACTGAACCTCACTTTTGAGCAGTACGGAAACGCGTCTGTGTTGTACGGATATCAAACACGTACTTGGCGGGTAGGGACAAGATTCTCTTTAAGGCTAACGCCAGCCCTCCCACCTTGCGGTTTTAGGCGCCTCTCAGACATACCCACTTGCTAGAAAACCACCGTCAAGAAAACCCCTTCCAACTCCACAACTCCAAAAATCAGCGGTTCTAACCCTTTATTATGTAACAGATAGCAAAAGCAGAACAATAACATTTAATTGAAACGGATCGCCGTGGCAAAAAACCAGGTGTATATGTGTAAAAGAAACAAAAGGTATAAAACGTATGAAACAATAAAACATAACAATTTGTAATGGGTGCCGCGCAATACCGGATCGTCCCCGGCACCCCAACCATAAATTTTGATCCCGAAATCAACTATTCACCCCCCTTCCACTATTAATTTAGCCCATTCCTGAATAGCCGACCATTTGTCCTCACCCACTTCCCCCAGTCTGGGAGGATAGTGGCCCAGTTCCGTCTCCAATACCCTTCGGGCCTCTCGCCTCCCCGCCAGGCTACAGCGAAGAACCGCATGCTGTACGGTCTCCGCTTCTTCACCGCATTCACATCCATCTCCTTCATCCCCGTTGAGCCTGAACCGACTCAGGTAGGCCCTGAAGTCGCCATGACCGGTGGCCACCTGAGTCAATTCATGACTCAACCCAGCTCCCTTCCTATTCACCCTTTGCCACATCTCGTACAACCATCTCCCAGTCACACCATTATCCCACAATTCCTGCCAAACCTGGTCCTCCCGCTCCCTTCTCCACTTTTTCACAAATAATTTTGACACCCCAACCACTACCTCCGCGATTCCCTCTCCGTTTTCCGTCAGTATCCGTGCACACTCCCTATCAGCTAAACGTATTCCGTCCGTCGTCCGTCTCCTCCAGGCCACCACAATTTTGACGTCCCTTTCCAGACCATTAGATATTTCTTTTTGAATTTTGTTGATAACCCACCACCTGTTTTCAAAATTTCTAACCTGCTCCACAACCTGTGCGGAGTCCGTGTAAACCTTTACCTCCCTGATGTCCCCCCTGGCCCGGAGGGCTTGTTGTAGTCCTTTCCAAACGGCCCACCCCTCCAACTCCATGATGTCGATCTCACCATCAATTTTATTCCCCCACGAACTAGAGCAGGTAGGGCCTCTCTATCGCCCTAAGCTGCCTGATTATCCGAGAGTCTCGAGCCTTCTCACCCCACAGTTCTGCACCATAGAGGACCATGGGACACACCACCCTTTCATATAAAGTCTTCAGCACTCTCTTACTGTTTCCCCACTTCCTTCTCCCTAGGGCAAAGAATTTGCCCCCGAGATCCTGAACTCGGGCCCTGACCTTCTTGACATGCTCCAACCATGCCAACTTCCTGTCCACATACACGCCCAGGTATTTCACGCTCGAGCTCATGACGACTCTCGCCCCATCCATACTGATCCTCGGATCACGAATGTCCCCACGAGCTGGAATAAACATAGCCTCAGTTTTAGCTATGTTATACTCCAACTTGTTCGTTTTTGCCCAGCTCTTGCATTCTCCCCACGCAATTTCCCAGCCACGTTCCAGGTCCCGCAACGAACGACCAGACAGTACGACTATCTGATCGTCCGCGTAGGCCTGCACGTGACCACCCCTTGCCCGGACTTCCCGCATGCATTCGAACCACCCTTCCATAACTAAGAGCCACAGGATCGGACCCAGACTGGAGCCCTGCGGGCAGCCCACGTCCGAATCCCATTCTCTCCCTTCCACGCAAACCTTTCGGTCCATCATGAAGCTCTTGACCATTCTCACGAGTCCCTCATTCACCCCTATCATTCGCAGGTTCTTGACCACAGATGGTGCCCAAGCCGAACGAACGCGTTCCTAAGGTCCAAGGCGACAACGAGAGAGTGCAACCCCTCCCTCTTGTTCTCCCTCAAGACCCCAACAAAGTCTCCCATGGCCATGACGCAGCTCCTGCCACCCCTAAAGCCGTACTGGCTGCTGTCCAACATCCCCCTCGATTCGAGGGAGTGAGAGATCCTCGCCGCTAACAGCCGGTCGAGAACTTTCCCGGCCGCCGATAGCAGCGATATCGGTCTCAGACTCCCCCCACCCTTGGGTATCCAGACAACCTCCGCTCTCTTCCATACCTTGGGAAAAAGTCCCACCCTTAAACATTCATCAATCACACTCTGCCATTCATCACCCACAACATTCTGTACGTGCCTCATGACTTCATTCGGAATCCCGTCCTGGCCGGGCGCTTTCCCGACGCTCATCCCCCCAATCACACCGTCCATTTCAGTCCTGGTGACGGCAAGGTCATCATACTGGTCACCAACCCTGTCTTCTTCCCATTCCCGTCGCATCCCTGTCTGTCTTTCGTCCTCTGACGCACAGGAATCCACTGGAAAATGCGATCTTACGAGTTCGTCGTAAGTATCGTCCAGGTCCCCCGTGTACGTCCCGTCTGTCCGCCTAACGTTTCCCTTCACTCCCCTCCTTCCTCCTTTAACCCATCTCCTACAGATATCCCACACCTTATCCCCCATTCTTTCAAGCTCTGCTTCCATCACCCGAAATTTAGCATCTTTAATTTTCTTCTTATACCCATTTCTAATGTCCAAATATATCACCCTCAAATCCTCCCGCTCGTCCCCCCTGGCTGCCTGGAAACGTTTTCGCGCCCTCCCCGCCCTACGCTTTTCTACTTCCAAATCACCGTTCCACCAATTTTGATCTTCGCGAAATACCCTACGACGTTTCCTCAATTTGGCCCCGCATGCCTGTTCTACGGTGCTCTGCAGACAAGCACACTTGTCTTCTGCGCCCAGACCCTGCAGGTTCGGCGCCCGTTCTGCCCAAATTTGGCCCAAAGTCTCCTCAAATTCCGTCCAGTCCACACCCTTCACCTGATACCTCCACCTTCCCATCTCTGGTCACTTCCCCCACGTCCACATCGAAAGTTACATAGCGGTGGTCGCTTAGAGTGTCCTCATCCACATCCACACGCCTTTCGTACACATTCACGTCCTTGCTCACCACGAGATCCGGCCAGCTGACGCCCCTGGAGGAGCAAAAGCTGGGCGGATCCGCCGGGTCGTTCTCAATACGCCACCCATTCATCACCGTCCAATCGTATATCTCTATACCGCGAGCATCCGTCAATCTTCCACCCCAAGCCACATTCTTTCCATTGAGATCGCCCGCCAGAATCACTCTTTCGGTCCTGCCGCGAAGCCATTCAGACAAGCCCCGAAAACGAGAAACAGTGTTTCCCGCATCCGGAGGCTCATCATAAACGTTCACGAACAGGACGTTCCTCCTCCTCCTCTCCTTCACTTCAAGTTCCACCGCCACGGCACCCCCGCTGCGACAGTCCCGTCGGTGCCAGACCTTCCCCACCCCCTTACGTATCAGGGTCAGGGTTTTTAAGCACTCACCATCCATACCGAAGGAGTCGTAACCTAGCAGCGACTTGTAGGCGTGGTACGGCTCTTGAATCATCCCGATGTCAAAACCCTCCCGTTTAATTTTGTCGAGAGCCAGTACCGTCGCTTCCCTGCCACGACCCGTGTTAACCATTAGCACCTTAACGCCCACCATAGTTGATGCGGTTCCTGGATTTCTCCAAAATCCGCACCATGGCGGGACACTCCTGGTGACGAGCACCATGGTCACCGTACCTTCCAAACATACGCCAACAGTTCACACAACGCGTCGCGTCCAGACTACACGTCTTGCCGTCGTGGTCCCCTGCACATTTGTGACAGGTAGTCTTCTCCTTACAGAAAGTCGTTGTATGACCGAACCTGCAGCACCTAAAGCACATAGCAAGCCCAAGGTACTCCTCGACAAAGAACCGTTCACACCCTATGTCAACCTTTCCCAACTTGACCAGAATTTTGAACGTCTCCAAATTGTCCAAACGCAAGACCACATTCTCTTTCCATGCATTCCTGCATGTCATGCGTTTAACTATCTTGATAGAGTCCGTCGCGACCTTTGTCAAAATTTCGTTTCCCCGAACCAAAGCCCCAACGAAGTCTGCGTCTGTAATTCCCCTATCCACTCCCGACACCACCAGCATTGGGCCCACCGATTTCCGTTCCCGCACCTCGAGATCCTTATTTTTACCTAGAGTTTCTTTGATTTTGGCCTGCTGGCCCTGGTCTTTGGCAACAATTACCAATTTGCCATCCCGAATGGTGCGGACGGCCTTCGGTGGACCCCCAATCTCTTTCACAGTAATGGACTTTGCCAAATCGTTTGCCAGTTTCCTGGCATCCTTTTCCCTCACACTCGAAACCACTACAGCCATTTCCCCAGATTGACGCGCCCTTGGTGGAGTTTTCCACCCCTCCCTGCCCGTAACAACCACCCTGCCTTCAACTCTATCCCCTTCTGAATTACCCCCACCATTCATTCGTGCCATACTCACCGCGGACACCTCAGCATAGGTCCTCCGCTGCCTCCTGGTTCTGCCAATCTTAATAAACTCCCCGCTACTATCGCTACTCTCTCCTGCCACTTGCTGCTGCGCCATCGTCCTCCCAGACGCCTCTCCCCTACGTCGCACCACTACACCACTCTTTTCTCTCTTCCCCGCTACTCCCTCCTTCTTCCTGGCCTCCTTAACTTCATCCTCCAGCTCCCTCAACCTGCTTTCCGCTGCCATCTCTTTTCTAAGGATCTGAAGCAGCTCCCGCTGTATATTATAGACAGCCTCCCTCACAGTGATTTGGTCTACTCTTGTGACACTTATTTTCCCCCCCACTTCCCGACTAACTGCTTCCACAATCTTTTCCAACTCTCGCTCTACTACAACCGTTCTGTCTTCTTTACCCAACTTCTTTTCCATCTCCACGCTCACATCATTACTCTTCTTACCTCGCACCAACACCACATCTTCCTCAACCACCAAAGCCTCTTTCTTCTTCTTTGTTGCTCCACCACTACCGCTGCAACTCGCCCCTATCTCTCCACTCAATCTCTTCTTTGCTGCCTTCTTCACAAGAACCACTTGTGTGTCCATCGGTACCGTAATCCTTTCATTTCCACTGCTCATGCCCTCTACACTAACGTACCCATCCTCCTCCTCAACGCTCTCATAGCTATCCCCGCCCGATCTGTCCATCATTCTGACAGCTGTCACCCTGACAGCCGCACGGAATCGAGTTCTACGCACTTTTGTTGACACCTGTCACCCTGACAGCTGTCAAAATTCTTCACAAAATCGAGTTCTACGCACTTTTGATGACACCTGTCACCCTGACAGCTGTCAAAAATTCTTCTCCTCGCGACACTTGCCTGACAGCTGACACCTGTCAATATGACAGCTGTCAAACCAACACCTGACACTGACAGCTGTCAGTGGCAGTTGTCAAAACCTTTGCCCTGGACTTGGGGCCCTTCAACTTGGGTTTGGGGCCTCAGGACGCACCGCACCAGAACACACACGAAATTCCGAACCTTTGAAAATTTAAAAAAAAAAAAAAAATTTGGGGCCCAACTGTTCCCCTCTCGAGCTACTCCGGAGTTTTGCCCCTCGCGTGACTCCCCTTTTATTGTAGGATCTAACCACACTTTGCTGAGCTTTGAGAAACACGTCTATGCAGTACCGGTGTTAATCGCGTACTGGCGGGTAGGGACAAGAATTTCGGTTTTGGCCGAAGCCGGCCCTCCCACCTTGCGGTCTTGGGCTAAAATCCTCTTCACATACCCACTAGGTGGCGAAACCACCGTCGAGGGAACCCCTTCCAGCACCGCACTCCAAAAACTAGCGGTTCAGAACATTTATTAATTAACAAAAGGTGTGCAATAGCAACAACGACGATAACAATAATAATAACAAGAAACAAAACAACAAAAACGATGACAATATGCAATAGTAAGAACAATATAAGTGTATAAATAACAAGAACAAAACTAAAACATAATCACTTTGTAATGGGTGCCGCGCAATGCCAGATCGTCCCCGGCACCCCAACTATAAATTTTGATACCGAAAAAAGCTAGTTACCCACCCTCCACTATTAATTTTGCCCATTCCTGAATGATCACCCACTTGTCGTCCGCCATCTCTCCCAGTCTGGGAGGATAGTGGCCCAGCGCCGTCTCGAGTGCCCGTCGGGCCTCTCGCCTCCCAACCAGGCTGCAGCGAAGAACCGCATGCTGTACGGTCTCCGCTTCCTCGCCACACTCACACCCATCTCCCTCGTCCCCGTTGAGCCTGAACCGACTCAGGTAGGCCTTGAAGTCACCATGACCGGTGGCCACCTGAGTCAGCTCATGACTCAACCCAGCTCCCTTCCTGTTCACCCTCTGCCACATCTCATACAACCACCTACCAGTCACACCATTATCCCACAACTCCTGCCACCCCAAATCCTCCTGTTCCCTCTTCCACTTTTTAACATACAATTTTGAAACCCCAACCACCGCGATTCCCTCTCCATTTTCGGTCAATATCCGTCCACACTCCCTATCAGCTAACCGTATTCCGTCCCTCGTCCGTCTCCTCCAGGCCACAATAATTTTGATGTCTCTTTCCAGACCATTTATTATCTCCCTTTGAATTTGATTTATTATCCACCATTTATTGTCAAAATTTCTAATTTGCCCTACCACCTGTTCCGAATCCGTATAAACCTTTACCACCCTTAAGTCCCCCATGACCTGGAGGGCTTGTTGCAGTCCTTTCCAAACGGCCCACCCTTCCAGTTCATTATGTCGATTTCCCCATCAATTTTGTTTCCCCCACGAACTAAAGCTTCCCCCTCCACCAACACCACCCAAGCATACGCCTTCCCATTCTCTCTGATCGTAGCGTCGGTCCAGACCACCACGGCGCGTTCGGGTTCCTCCTGACCTTCATCAGGCACGTACCCTCTCACACTCGGATGAACCCTTTCCCCAACATCCAACCTTCTCACCAGGTTGCCCCAGTTCGAAGAACTTTCAAACATGACCCTAGCCTGAACCTCAAGAGGCACACAGCCGACCAACACCGACAGAGCCGCTGTTGGCGCCGTGCTGTACGCCTTCGAGATGGCTCTCAGGTAGGGCCGCTCTATCGCCCTAAGCTGCCGGATGACCCGAGAGTCTCGAGCCTTCTCTCCCCACAGTTCTGCGCCATAGAGAACCATGGGACACACCACCCTTTCGTAGATCATTTTCAGCACTCTCTTGCTGTTTCCCCACTTCCTTCTCCCGAGAGCAAAAAACTTGCCCCCGAGATCCTGAACCCGGGCCCTGACCTTCTTGACATGCTCCAGCCAAGCCAACTTCCTGTCCACATGCACTCCTCGCATATCGCATATCGAAGTATGTACATAGTAAAGACGCACCTACGCTCGCCACCAATTCAATATTTCTATATGGGGATTTTGCTATGGATTTTAAGTTCAATTACTGTTAGTTGGCTATGACGGCGTTGAGTGCTAAACAAATGTATGTAGCTGTCACTTACCAATTGACAAGTATTAATTATCATGCTGGGGCGCTTAAATTATGCACACGAGGATTACTTAAATTTGTTTATAATCTATGGAGAATGTTACAAAGTTTTATCAAAAACATGTGAAATATTTGCTAATAGATATCCAGAGAAACAAAAACCGTCTCCGAACAGTATATAATGAATAATGGAGAATTTCAAAAAATTTGGCACTGTACCAGTTCATAAAATAATTAAACAAATATAACTTAGATACAAAAGGTTCTTACATAAAATACTAACAGTATAACTACTTATACTCAGGAAAATATTTTATTTTTATAAGTGTTCAAAGTGTCCACCCTGAACTTCCAAACATTTTTCGCGGCTCTTGATTAGTTCGTCATGGGTGGCCGCTCTAATAGAACCTGGAGATAATCTTTCAAAAGCATTCCTTACTCTTGCCTGACAATATTCCATTGTTGTGACTGGATTAAAATAAACCATATCTTTTATTGTTCCCCATATAAAATAGTCTAAGACAGACAGATCAGGAGAACGGGGAGGCCACAGAAAAGGTCCATTGTTAGCAATTCACTTATCGTAAAAAGTTTCTTCCAAGAAGTTGTTAACTATGAAGCTGTTGTGTGGTGGCGCGCCATCGTGTTGGTAAAATATTTACCTATGTTCGGCTAGCGGTAAATTGTTCAAATATTCATTATCTAAATCTTGTAATATATTCAAATATCTTTCACCTAAAAAAAAAAATTGATACGTAATTTGAAAAACAGAAACTATTTAAGTATTAATTCATTACCATTTAAGTTTTCTTCATAAAAATTAAGTTTTCCCACGCCATCATTTCTCACAGCATAGTACACATTAAATTGCCAGGTTTCTTGATAATTTCGCAATCTCACGGCATGGGGATTTGAATCACACCGAAAGTGGGAATTATGTCTGTTGAAAAGTCCATTTTTCGTAAATTTTGCCTCGTCAGTCCAAATTATGTTGTCCAAAAATCGAAAGTCGCCTGGTAACATTGTTAAAATAAATTCGCAAAAGTGAACTCTTCTGGTCAAATCGGTGTCCTTTAGGTGTTGAACTATAGAAATTGGAATAGGAATGGAATTTGTGTTTCAAAAGAATTCTATGAATAGAGTTCTTGGAGATTCCTGTTTGTAGGGCCATTTGTCTTAAGGATGTCATAAGATATGCCGCAAAATATCCCAAAATAGCAATTTCGATATTTTCATCATCGACAATTGGTTTTATTTTATGAACTGTTGCCTTAACGGTGCCAAAATATTTGAAATTCTCCATTACTCGTTTAATACTGTTCGGAGACGGTTTTTGTTTATCTGGATATCTATTAGCAAATATTTCACACGTTCTTGATAAAACTTTGTTACATTCTCCATACCGCGCCAATATCCCATTGGCTGGATGTCGGTCTCGATAACTAGGGCCGAGTAAGACTATTACTCTTTGCACCTAGATTATCTCTGTAGACCTGGACCGGCCTTCGTGATAGGTGGGCCCGCGTACTTCCACCAGACCCAGCTCACAAATGTGAGATGTGTCGTGGTATTTTCTGCGGACCTCCCCTGGTCCTGGCTGTTGAACCTCGCTGGCTGAGGTCTCTTCTGGCGCTCTTCTTGTCTTGATGTTTTTTTTCTTCGCCAGCTTGTCACCTCCGGGGGTAGTTATCGGTCGAGTTGGGTTTAGGAAGTTTTGGCTGGGACTGACTGCCGGTACGTAGGACATCAATTGATATCCTACCCCGGATCGTCGGAAAGGTAAGGATGAGCTGTGTAGCTCGGGAGTGTGGAGACCTAAGTGCTTCTTTTAGCACTTTCGGTCTCCACGAAGCAGGTAGGACAACGGACGTCGGACGGTATGTTGTCCGACGCCCACAAGGAGGTTGGGTTAGGGTTGAAAACGTCATGTCTCTGGTAGTGGTGGTCCGTCCTGGCATATCTGAAACAGATCTATTAGCGGGAAATAAAGGTTATACTTACCCGTTGTCCAGTAGCTGAACCCTCGGTCGCTTGTGCCTCGGGGCGTCGGCGGGGTCGTAATCAGTGGCCTGTCTGATCAGCGGGTTCCCATGCTCCTCGGCTTGGGCGTACAGCTTCTTCGCTCGTCCCCGGATGACTTCAGTGACCGTGGTGTACTCCAGGTCTCTGACGATGTCTGCGGTTCTCACGTACCATGGGGCGTCCACTACCGTCCTGAGGGCGATGTTTTCCACTGCCTGGATTCTCTTCATGTAGGACTTCGCCTGGTAGCCCCACGCAACCGAGGCGTACGTCAGCTGCGGCCTGATGAGGGTCTTGATAAGCGTAAGCTTGTTCCTTAAGTTAAGTCGGCTCTCATTTCCCGTCATTGGGTAGATGAGGGCTCTCGTACGTCGGGCCTTGGCTGTGATGGCGTCCGTGTTTTGTCTCCACGTTAGGCTTCTGTCCATGACCACGCCAAGGTATTTGACGGTGTTGTGCCATTGGATATCCTCGGCGTTCATGGAGACGTGTCCTGTGGGAATTTCTTTCCGCACTCGTCTGAAGAGGATGGCT
Organism: Leptura quadrifasciata; assembly: GCA_963675555.1. Lineage (NCBI taxonomy): Eukaryota > Metazoa > Arthropoda > Insecta > Coleoptera > Cerambycidae > Leptura > Leptura quadrifasciata. Next base: position 71,517,080 of record OY776678.1, read on the forward strand.
TGGCTCTTGTCGGCGTTGACTGCGACTTTCCACTTCGTGCACCATTCTTCCAGGAGTGTGGCCGCTTCCTGGAGTTTTCTGGTTGCATTTATGGCCTTCCAGGATCTGGTAATCAGGGCGGTGTCGTCTGCATACAGGGCTAGGGCTGTGTGGTCGGCCCTGGGGAGGTTCGAGGTATAGATGGCGAACAGGTGCGGTGACAGTGTTAAAGAACGCTATAACCCCGATATACTTTTCGACGTTGTAACAAAATCCGACTTAGGAAATACTTCGTACGAAAAGCGTGCTTCACGTAAAAACGCCGTGGAAGAGGTTTTTAATACTTGTAAACATATTTTCGCTCTTCGGAGCGTTTTTTATGCCAAATTTTCGCTAACTCTTCAAGGAGCGTTAATTTAGAAAGTGTAACAAATGTCGCTGCACAGGGACGTAATGTCGCCCCGACCACCTAATTTTAGAAAGTCTACTAAAATTAGACTTTAACTTCGAAGTTTTCAAGATTAAAAACCCTTTTACGAATCCACGTTGTCAAGCACTGCAACTCTTACGAGGTATTGAATATGAGGACAAGTTAGTCCAACGGCTATTCAAAGTATATCGGAAGTTATAGCGAAAATAGCCCTTAGCGACATGGGACCCCCATCATTTCCTAACAGTCGGATTTGACGGGGAAATGATGTGTTTTGACGGGGTTTGCCCTAAACCGGTTCCTCAGTGATTCGGAGTCAAAAAAGTATCTATACCAAGTACTCACACGTGCATGGGATCCGCCTTGCCTGCACGTGAAAAGTTGTTATTGTAGAATACAAACGAAGTAGAGACGCTTCAAGCAATTTTAAGCTCCGAGGAGCGACCAAAATTCATGTGAATTTAATAATACGTTTATAAGACAGGCAAGCAAAATCCCACCAAAATTTCAGCTACATTGAACATTTCTTGAATCTTTTTGTGCATCGTTAGCTTATTAAACCGCATATTGGATGGTAGTTGGTACATTATAAATCGTTTCGTTCCTCACCATGTGTTGTACACGGGCCAGACTAGTGTTTGTTAACCTTTTCTCTTGAAAAAAGTTGTTGTAAAAACATAATTTTTTAAAGATTTAATATATATATTTTGAAGTTTATATTGTCTTTTAGTTGTGTTTTCTAACAAAATTCCTTTTCAGGTTTAAATTTTAAGAGAGTGTGGTACAGACAGTGTTAGGTTTATAGTGTTACGACGTCCGATTGATACCATCAAAGCAGCAGTTAAGCATAAACGACAGTAAGTATGATTTTTTACATTATTCTCCGTCTGAAACAGTCGTGTTGAACCCTAAAAAATTTTGTGAACGTAATATTTATTTATTTAGAGTTAAGAAAAAGTTGAGGAAAAAGAAAATTAATTTTTTCTTTTTCCTATTTTTTTAAATTTTTCTAAGTTTTAAAAAGCAGAAAAGACGTCCTTCAGACTAATAAAACATGGATCGTTCACATGACGCCCGAGCAGGGACCATGCCGTCGCCAAACCCAACTAATCCATTCTCCTTCATGGCGGAAGACTCCGAGGAGTCGACCCCAAGAGATTTTACGAGCGAGCCACCGCGCCGCTCGTCGACGACGGTTCTAGAGGGATAGAACCACAACGACTGTTTCCGGAGGGAAATAATCAAAATTTATCTGCTTCACAGCCACAAACTGTTAATTCGATGGAAAGCATGTTTCTGAAAATGGTGGAGGGCTTCGTGCAGGCGATACAGAACGTGTCGACCTGTACGCCCCATGAGAGACAAAGATGTCCGAACGTGACGTTCCCATGGCGTGTGGAGATCGAATGGTGGACTCTCTTGGCACGACAAAATTAAAAGTAATAATTTCAGGCACTTCTTTTGAAATTGATTTTCAAGTCATCGAAAATTTGAATGAAACTGTAATATTAGGATCACCATTCTTATACATGAACAATGTCGCATATGATTATGGCCGAAAATGCCTATATGCCGGCACGGAAGAGCGTATTACCGTCTTCTGGAATCAAGCTTCTCAGAGGGAGAGACAGCAGGCAAAGCTTCCTGAAGAGCTTGTTATTAAAGACAAATTTCTACGGCCGCTGTTCGAAGAATTTGTCGATCTGTTCACTGCGGAACCGACTCAAGCAATCACAGTGACTGTTAAACACAAAATTATCGTGAAAGATACAAAACCCTTTAATATCAGACCATATCCGATGTCTCCGAGTACGTAGAAAATTATGTACGACCAAATCGAAGAGATGTTGAAAGCTGGCGTCATCGAACCTAGCACTGCCCAATATAGTTCACCACCCGTGATAATAAAACGATCAGACAAAAAACCACGTTTTTGCATCGACTATCGCCATTTGAACGAAATGACTGAAGACGAGGCTTCTGTCTTACCAAAAATACATGAAAGTATTAAAGATTTAGGAAATTCGAAAATTTTTACTGTGTTGGATCTAAAGAGTGGATATTGGCAGATACCACTCGATGAAGCATCGAAAGATTTCTCAACTTTTACCACTCCTGATGGGGCAGCTTACAGATTCAATGTCATGCCTTTCGGCCTCAAGACAGCTCCCTGTACCTTTCAGAAATTCATGGCAAAGGACGTTTTGACGGGTTACCTGCACCATTTCTGTAAAGTCTACTTAGATGATATAATCGTTTACAGCGTAAACGTGAAGGAGCATATGTCCCACCTGAGGTTAGTCTTTGAAAGACTACGTTTGCACAATCTAAAAGTGTCACCGGAAAAGCGTGTAATAGCGACGAATGAAATCCAATATTTAGGCCACACAATTAGAACTGATACTTCTCGACCATTGGAAAAACATGTATTACAAATTCAAAATTATCCTGTTCCAGCCACCAAAAAGCAGCTCCAAAGTTTCTTAGGACTTTGCAACTGGGTAAGAGAATATTTACCAAATGTTACGATGATCACGAAGCCGCTAACGAAACTTCTTTCGAAGGAAAATCGTTTTCATTGGAACAATACATGCGATGAAGCTTTTAGAAAATTAAAAGATTTATTATCCGGACCCCTGGAACTCCATCGGCCGGATTTTTCACGTCAGTTCATTTTACAAAGCGATGCATCCCTACAAGGTCTTTCGGCCGTATTATATCAATTAGGCGACAACGGCGAAAAACATAGTATTTCGTATGCCAGCAACACGTTATCTCCAGCAGAGGGACGTTACCACATTAACGAGCTTGAATGCTTGGCGGTGGTGAACTATATTAAAAAGTACAAGATGTACTTAGCAGACAAACCGTTCTTGGTGAAAACGGACAACAGGGCGTTACTTTGGTTGAACAAGCATAAGGACGACAAAACCAAATTCACACGATGGTCATTATTATTGCAAGAATATGCATTCAAAATTGAACACTGTCCAGGAAAGGAGAATTTATTAGCAGATTTTCTCAGTCGTAACCCATAAAATAAGTATGTCGAGACAGTCGATGAAGAGGAAAGAATGTTCCTACCAAATTACAAGTGTCCAGAACGTGTTTCTGTTTTAACGCATTCAGAAATATACGAAGATATCGTGCAGGCCCAATCGAGGTCGAGGGATATCCAAGACAAGATCCGCCGTTGGTATGATCTATTTCAACAGGAACAACGTTCCGATGCGGATCTTATTTTTATGAAAAATTTTCACGTCCAAGACGATGTACTTTTGAAAGACTGCGATCAAAATTTTAAATTGATAGTTCCAAAGAGGAAAATTAAGGAATTGATTTACCATTATCATGACCGAGATGAAGCCTGTCATCCAGGAAGAGACGAGACTCTTAGGAAAATTGCAAAACGCTATTATTTTAACAATATGGCCAGGATCGTCGGCAAATATATAAACGACTGTCTGATATGACAATCAGTAAAAACACGGCAAGCTCAACCTAACGCTCCACTTAGAAGTCATGCACCGCAGAATGCATTTGAAACTTTGAGCATCGACGTAATTGGCCCACTGCAGAGGACCAAAGACGCCGAGAATCGATATATGATTATCGTTGAAGACGTATTTAGCAAGTGAATAGAGGCAAAGGCATACATTCAGGTCGATGGCAGAACGATAGCCAAATTTATTGACGAAGAGATAGTAGCAAGATTCGGAGTCCCTCGAGTCATAATTTCAGACAATGGAGGTCATTTCAATTCCCAATGGTACATCACGTTTTGTGAAAGAAATGGTATCGAACGATATTTAATTCCGGCATATCATCAACAAACCAACCCCGTGGAACGACGGGTTCAGGAGTGCAAAAAGATATTAAATACTCTCTTATTCGAAAAGCCAAACGACACTTGGGATCGCTACGTGCATCAGATGACATATATCTTAAGAAATCGTAAGAACGCCGCTACAAATCAAACACCTAGCATGATAGTGTTAGGATATGAACCAGCCGAAAGAGGCGAATGGGATTTGTATGCCTGGAGGCAAGAAAGAGCCAAGCAACAAACGCTTCCACGATACGAGCGAGTTAAGGAAGCCCGTGAGGCTCAGCAAAATTATAAGCAGAAATACGCGCCGAAAGAGGCCGTCACTCCAGTCGTGTTCAAAGTTGGAGATAAAGTCATGAGTAAGAGAAAAAGGAAGGTACATACCTTCACGCCGTCTTGGTCAGGCCCAACAAGAATTTTAAAGAAGTTTTCAGACGAAGTATATCTCGTTCAGAAGGGAAACGTAACTACTGAAGTCCATGTAAATGATTTGAGACCAGCCCCGCCAGAGGAGCACAACTTGGAAATCGAATCTTCCGATGAAGAAAATGCTAGTCCAGGCGGAACATCACTCGATGGAAATGATTCCCCGTTCTCAGACGATTCCACAGAACCTCCACCGCCGGAGTAAACGGTTGTACAAATCCATGCACCGCCACGAGATGCTTCCCTTTCTGATTCAGAGTCAAGTTCTGGAGATTCTATCATATTTTTATAATATTTTTCAACCTAGGCTAAGTTTTAACTTAGTGCTAGGTTTATTTTATCTCAAAATTTCCATACCAACTTCTGATAAGAGTTGGTATTTTTTATGCATTTTTTTCAAGTCATTTTTATTGAGGATATTGTATCGACCATACAAATCTTCCAAATTCACTGCACCAACTCTGACCGTGTCCGGCAGAGTTGGTATTTTTTATGATTTTTTCAAAGTCCTCGAATGTTATTAAACATTCATCTATAAGCAGAGTCCGACCCCAAAGGGTCCAAACAAATGTTCCATTGGCACGGCATGGAAAGACGACAACTCTGACGCAGAGCGCGATTCAGACGAGTTTAGCAACTCAAGGGCGAGATGCCGCCACGTCTGCTGGATGGGCAGATGCAACGATCCGACGGATGCAGATTCTGTCGCAGATTTCTCCTAAGAAGAGATTTTAATAAAAACGGAAACCATTTCAATCAGCATAAGTCCACAAAATTCAATGTTCATATTCCCAAAGACGACGATGTGATATCGGTCGCAGATTTCTCCCAAGAAGAGATTTTTTAACTACACGGAAACCATTTCAATCAATATAAGTCAACAAAATTCAGTGTTCCTATTCTCAAAGACGACGATGTGTTATCGGTCGCAGATTCCTCTTTATGTCCAGACGGGATAAAGCATGGGCCTAATGAACAATACATTTTACTAAAATTTTGTTTTATATTGTTTCATATAAATGAGCAGAGCCATTTTATAGCTGGAGCCAAGCAGTCCGAGGACCACCTAAGCTGTTCCAGAAGGCAGTTCGACACCGAAGGTGATCGACGAGGCATAGACACGAGGAGGAGCAGACGCAAGCCCGCATTAGTGGAAGAACACTAAGAAAGATAAGTGCGTCGAAAGTGTTTGTGTTGTGTCATCGAAAATCTGAGGATTTTCGATTTTTTTCTTTTTTTCATGCCATTTTCATATACAATGTTCAATTATTCAATCGAATGCTATTCATCGATATATGTTCAAACTTATCACCATTTTTAGATTTGCATCTATGTTATGTTCAGATAGGCCGGTCTGAAATATAACCGAATACAACACATGGGAGACTCCCTCCAATGATCCATTTTCTTTGCAAAAACCAATTTTACCAAACGTTGCACAAAAAGATTCACGGAAAGAAGGGGGGTGTTAAAGAACGCTATAACCCCGATATACTTTTCGACGTTGTAACAAAATCCGACTTAGGAAATACTTCGTACGAAAAGCGTGCTTCACGTAAAAACGCCGTGGAAGAGGTTTTTAATACTTGTAAACATATTTTCGCTCTTCGGAGCGTTTTTTATGCCAAATTTTCGCTAACTCTTCAAGGAGCGTTAATTTAGAAAGTGTAGCAAATGTCGCGCACATGGACGTAATGTCGCCCCGACCACCTAATTTTAGAAAGTGTACTAAAATTAGACTTTAACTTCGAAATTTTCAAGATTAAAAACCCTTTTACGAATCCACGTTGTCAAGCACTGCAACTCTTACGAGGTATTGAATATGAGGACAAGTTAGTCGACTATTCAAAGTATATCGGAAGTTATAGCGAAAATAGCCCTTAGCGACATGGGACCCCCATCATTTCCTAGCAGTCGGATTTGACGGGGAAATGATGTGTTTTGACGGGGTTTGCCCTAAGCCGGTTCCTCAGTGATTCGGAGTCAAAAAAGTATCTATACCATGTACTCACACGTGCATGGGATCCGCCTTGCCTGAACGTAAAAAGTTGTTATTGTAGAATACAAACGAAGTAGAGACGCTTCAAGCAATTTTAAGCTTCGAGGAGCGACCAAAATTCATGTGAATTTAATAATACGTTTATAAGACAGGCAAGCAAAAGCCCACCAAAATTTCAGTTACATTGAACTTTTCTTGAATCTTTTTGTGCATCGTTAGCTTATTAAACCGCATATTGGATGGTAGTTGGTACATTATAAATCGTTCCGTTCCTCACCATGTGTTGTACACGGGCCAGACTAGTGTTTGTTAACATTTTCTCTTGAAAAAAGTTGTTGTAAACACATAATTTTTTAAAGATTTAATATAATTATTTTGAACTTTATATTGTCTTTTAGTTGTGTTTTCTAACAAAATTCCTTTTCAGGTTTAGATTTTAAAAGAGTGTGATACAGACAGTGTTAAGTTTATAGTGTTACGACGTCCGATTGATACCATCAAAGCAGCAGTTAAGCATAAACGACAGTAAGTATGATTTTTTACATTATTCTCCGTCTGAAACAGTCGTGTTGAACCCTAAAAAATTTTGTGAACGTAATATTTATTTATTTAGAGTTAAGAAAAGTTGAGGAAAATGAATATTAATTTTTTCTTTTTCCTATTTTTTTTAATTTTTCTAAGTTTTAAAAAGCAGAAAAGACGTCCTTCAGACTAATAAAACATGGATCGTTCACAACAGCACCGATCCCTGTGGAACTCCCGCCTCCACGGTCCTGTAGGTGGAGAGTTGGTCCGAGATTTTCACCCTTAGCTGTCTGCAGGGTAGGTAGGATCTCACTAGTTTGACGAGTTCGATGGGGTAACCCATACTCATTATTTTAGCTAGGAGACCGTCGTGCCAGACCCTGTCGAACGCTTTAACGACGTCTAGGAACAGCGCCGCGGTGACTTGACGCTGGTTGAACCCCTTGGTGATCTCCCCGGTGAGACGAAGCACTGGAGTTCCGTGGAATGTCCTGTTCGGTACGCGAACTGTCCATCCGGGATGATGTTCAGCTCTTCTGTCTTCTCTGTTAGCCTCTTCAAGATGACCCATTCTGCAACCTTGCTGATGGCTGGGAGGAGGCTGATGGGCCTGTAAGAAGACGGGAAAATTAGTTCTTTCCCTGGTTTAGGGATCATAATGACGTCGGCCTTTTTTCACCTGGCTGGAAAGTGCCGTAACCTTAACATCGCGTTTACGATGTTGACTAGCGCCGCTACTCCTTTCCTGGGCAGCTTTTTGAGAGCGATGTTTCCTATCTTGTCACATCCCGGAGCTTTTCTCGGCTTTAGGCTCCTCAGGATTTCCTTGACTTCCTCGGGGGTAGTCGGACGGATGTGGTCGTCATCTGCCAGTCGGCGGATCCTTCGTACTCTGCGTTCGACGTCGTCCACCCAGTCTTCGTCCTCGTCATCGAGCTCGTTCTCTCTGCACTGCAGTTCTAAGCTGTCGGCGAACGCCTCGGCTTTTTCCTGGTTAGTGTAGACGATCCCTCGCTCTCCGTGAATCGAGCGCATAGGCTTCCTTCGGTTTCGCAGAGCACGTTGTGTGTTCCACATGCTTCTGTCCTGTGGATCCAGTGACTCAAGGTGGCGTTGCCACCCCTCCTGACGGTGTTCCTGGAGGGCGGATTTCACTCTTCGGCTGAGGACATTGTACTCCCTTCTGTCGGCGGGGAGCCTGGTCCTCTGAGTCCGTCTCTTGACGCTCCTTCTGTCCCTTATCAGCTGCCTGGTGACCTCTGGGAGGTTCGCCATCGGTGCTGGGTGTCTTCTTACTTCTATTTCCGTCGTGCTGGCCCTTTTCACTTCCAGGATCTGCTCCTCTAGGGTAATGATGGCTCTCTCAACGTCCTCCACTGTTTCTAGCCTGGGAATTTGTGCGATGTACTGCTGCAGGTGCTGCCGGTACGATTCCCAATCCGTTCGTCTCTTCGTGAAGGTGGCGTTGTCCTCACCCGCCTGTCCTCCTAGGGTTAGGAAGATCGGGTTGTGCTCGCTAGATCCCTCCGTTCTGGTGGTGATCTCTGCCTCGAGGGTCATCTCCTTTAGGATCGCGATGTCCAGTACGTCTGGCCTGTGTCTGCCGTTGTCGAAGGTGGTCTGGTCCGGTCCTACCACCATCAGTTCGCCGGCGTGCTGTCCCAGGAACCTCAGCAGCTCTCGTCCTCGAGTGTTGATTATGCCGCTGTTCCATTCCTGGGATTTGGCGTTGAAATCGCCAATTGCGACGACCTGTGTCCTGGCGGGCAGGTCTGCGTCCAGATCCCCCTCGGTAAGCGTGCTGCGGGGTGGCTGGTAGCATGAGACCACTTGTATGTCGCCATTTCGCGCTGTGGACACTACTACGGCGGTGGCGTTCATGTTTTCTAGCTCAGGCAGTACTGTCGGATGGTGGACTATGGTTTTCTTCACCCATAGGGCCACTCCTCTCGCGGGTCGCTGAGGGTTGTTTACCCAGTCCATCCTGTAAGTGTGGTATCTGGTATCCTGGGAAGTTTATCTCCTTGGCCGGGGTCATCTTGGTTTCCTGCAGTGCCATGACGTCTATGTCGTACCTGGTCAGGAGCTCTTCGACTTCAAGTCTCCTTTCTCGCAGGCCGTTGACATTCCAGGCCGCCATCTGCAGGGCTTCCGGCTTAACCTGTAAAGGCATTACAGGTTAGCTAGGATTGGCATTTGTGCAAAAAATGCACTCATTGCTGAGCACATTTGTTGCATTTGAGCGAGCATCGCGGTGAGGTTTATGGCCTCCGGCGATGCTTGCTGTTTTACGGCAGGGCCGGTGTTCTGCCCTGCCTTGCCCTGGGCTACTCTCGCGTAGCTTGTTCCTGGCGCTACGCCGCCCTCTTGTGTAGAGGCCGTCGCCGGCCTCTGTGCTGGCTTCTGTATTGTGCCAGCTGTGTTTTTGGGGTTCTTGGGGCAGCCCCTGTAGCTGGCCGGGTGTGCTCCCTGGCAGTTTGCACACCTGGCTGGTGTGTCGCTCTTTTTGCGACACTCCGTCGTCCTGTGAGCCTCGCCGCACTTTACACATTTCGGCTGGGCTGTGCACCTCGTTTGCCCGTGGCCGAAACGCTGGCAGCGGTGACATTGAGACACCGCAAGCTTCGCCCGCTGTCTCTCCGTCTTGACTACAAGTGAACAGCACCGTGTCACTTGTAGTATTTTATCCTGGTCCTGGGGGACTAGGATGAGCATTAGAGGGATCTCTAACTTGGTACGTCTTGATGTCATCCTCTGCACGGAGGATGGGTTGAATCCCTGTTCTACGAGGTCTTCTTTAACCTCTTCGGGGGTCACTCCGCTTGGCATTCCTCGAATTACCACGCGTAATTGTCGCTCCTCAGGTAGGGAATATGTGTGATATTCCCTTTTCTCCGAGGTGAACATCCTCGTCATTTTCTTGTACTCATCTGCTGTGGAGGGCTCTATGGAAATTCCTTCCCCGGTCACCTTGGCCTTCTTGAAGTTAATTCTCCCTTCATTTAGACGGCGGATTACGGTTGTCCATGTTTGTTTGTTTCTGAGGACTACAGGGGGTATCCTCTGGCTTTTCTGAGGGGCCTCGGCCTCCTCTTATTGCGGGGTTCGAGACACCTGCTGGGGGGCTCTGGCCTCTGGTCTTCTTTTTGGTGTCTCAGGCTCGGGGGAGCACTCGAGGGGCTCTTCAGCCACCTTTTTAGCCGCCTTAGGGGTCCCATCGTCTGAGGTTACGGCAGGGTTTTTCGCTTCCTGGTTTGCGAATCTCCCCATATCGCTTTCATGACCTCTTCGTGCTGTGTGCGTTGCACATCTTGCATCCTGGCCATTTGTTCGTGCAGATGGGCTATCTGCTTCCTGAGTTCTCTGTTTTCTTCAGACAGTCTTCTAATTATTATGTCCTTCTCGTCCTCTCTGTCGGGAGTACTCTCACGGGTACTCTCACGGGAAGTCCCACTTTAGGACTCTTCTCTTCCACGGTAAAATCGTCGCTGTTATCCTGCAAGGGAATACCTATACTTTATTATTTAGAAAGAAAACAATGGTTAGTAAAGAAATGGTGTCTCCAAAGGAGGGATACTTTATTTATCTTTTGAGTTCACCGTCTTGAAAAAGACGTGTAAACTTCCTCTTCTTAGAAAAGTGTCGACGTCACTGACTGTTAGGCTTCCACTTCACTGTGCACTCTGTTGGCTAGGTATACGTCCGTACGCTGTCACCTCTCGATGCACACACATTCTCCATAGATTATAAACAAATTTAAGTAATCCTCGTGCGTATAATTTAGGCGCCCCGGCATACTTGTCAAATAATAAGTGACAGCTACATACATTTGTTTAGCACTCAACGCCATCATAGTCAACTAAGAGTAATTTAACTTAAAACCCATAGCAAAATCCCCATATAGAAATATTGAATTGGGAATATCTCGAAAACTAAAAATTTTCGGAATAGACATCCATATACAAACTTACCCTTATTTTTAATGGCGAATAAGATAAGGTTATAAAAATTGGGGGTTTCCAGTTGAAAAATTAATTTTTAACAGTTTTCTCAATTTCATCTTTATTCTTATATTTTGAACACTCTGTATTAATATTTATCAAAATATTATAAAAACTCTATTAAAGTAGGTCTTTTTCAACAAAGAATCGAACCAAAATTAGATAATAAAGGCTTTCTTATAGGAAAAATTGATAATTCTTTTAGGGCCCGCAAACGTCATTTTTGACATAAAAATTGAAATATCTCAAAAACGGAGAGACATAGGTATAGGACATGATACACAAAATCAGCCTAGAATTTTGCGTACAATCCAAAAATGTAACAATATATAGGGTATCCCATCCAAAATAAGCAAGTTGGTATCGACTTCCGGTATAACCGGAAGTGCCACCATCTTGAAAATATTTTAGCCGAGTTGACCCCATCGATATTAGTTTACTACCAAATTTTCAAAATTTTCCGATGTCTACTTTTCGAGATATCGATCGCCGCAGTTCGTCGTGGGATATGATTTCTGTTTCCACTTCGATATTAACAGCTAAAACCTATTTCAAATGATTCCTTACCGTCTAAAACCTCAAAATCTGAAGGTCGTCAACATGTCCTGTACGGGGTGGCTACAGGGGGTAAAATGTGAAAATCACCCTAAAAGTTTATTGTGTTAAAGCGCGATATGCCTAAGAGCAATGGGAACACTAGAAAAAAATATATTATACAATTCCCAAAGCATGGAGTCAAATGGACGAGACGTTACCGATTTTCCGGCAACCCCTGTAGCCAAACTTCAACAACTATAACTTTTGCTTACCCTATCCACCTTTACTGACATTTCATACCTTTTGTATCTTTAAATCCTTCCTGTCTCCTTCTTCCTTTCGGTTTGTAACCTTTTTGTCGCGTTTGTTTTTTCTTGTTTTCTTTTTGTACATTTTTGTCTCTAAATTCCTTTCGCTTCACAATTTTTTAGAAAATCAAAACATATAAACCCAATTTTTTTTAAATCAAAGTTTAGGCCAGCCATGCGCAGCCCAGCATTGACGTATCTTGAGGAAGGCGCCTCGTTCAAATTGAGGTGCTAGCGCCAGATACAAAATTAAATGTGATCAGTGCACGAGTGTTTTAATTTAGTATGTAGTTTTTATTCAGTTTTGTTAAGTTTGTTCTTTAAACATGTTCTTAATTTTAACACCTTTTATAATCCGTCTGCGGCGGAAGGAGCTAGGTTTAGTTGTTTTAATTTTCTTTTTAGCCGTCATATTGATTGATTGATTGATTGAGTTGAGTGAAAAGTATCTTATTGCACAGGCAATGTTTTCCTTTACCACCGCTCTAGTTATTTTATTCTTAACGTGATCAAAAAATACTCATTAATAACGTTATAGATTGGAGTTTCAGGATGCTAAGCCTTTTTTATGTTTTTGTTCCGATCGGTCTGTAATTTTTTAATAACTTCATAATTAATTCATTAAATCATTAAAATTATTACGTTTTATTATACGTTTCGAGTTTTCGCAGAAGAGTATAATGCATTTGATCGGCATTTCTGAAACCGTATATATCACTCGTGGAGAAAAAAATTTCATATCATTGTGTTAGTGACCAAATTAAGCAACTTTTGAAGTGTGTCTGTCTGTATGGCTGTCCGTCCCTTACGTTTCTTATAAGCATGATAATTTGAGAAGGATACGTCTTATTTGAACAAAGTTTTAACAGTTAGTTAGTGCTGCTAGTAAAAAAACCCGATTGTTTAAAAAAATTGTTCAGTAAACATAAAAAATATGAAATATTTTATAAAAATAACTATACACAATATGTAGTATTGTAACTTCTGATAATATTCTACAGGCACGAAAATAATATATAATATACTGGTGAACCTATCGCCAATTAAGACAGTATCATTAGGAGATAATTAAAATTGGAAATATAACAGATAGTGATTATACCTAAAAATGTGAAAATTATATTATGGAATGTTAAACAAATATACAAAAAATTCAAATAATATGTTTACTCCACTTATATTATACTTGTTCACTCTGAATCCGAAGACTCTTCAACTATTTCGGAAGTAAAACGAGTTTCCTTAGTGTTGGGGTTTTTACAATATGGTTTTTGTCCGATACACTTGCAGGATTCGATGCATGGTAATGCCTTCTTCGGACAAGAGCATTGCAGACCGCTACAACCTATAAAATTTTTCTGAAATAGTTTAGGAGTTTTGAAATATAATTATCAGCAAACTTTGTTTAGAGTTACATGTAGATAAAAAAGATCATTTAATCGGCATTGATGATTTAGTACTGAGAACAGGGGTAATCTTATTATCAATAAGGATCTGGTAGAAGCGGATTTGGATTCAGACTATTAATCCAGATATACGTTTGGTAGTTCACCGTAATAAGTGCTGGTAGAGATTGTCTTCTGTTGGTGGAAGTTTGTTTATGGTTTTTGAACAAGCCATAATGCTTCGTAAATGATTTATACAGCTCATAACCAAATTTGTATATAATTGTAAAACAAATTCAAGGATTTTTTTAAAATGGTTTCATTAAACCGAAGAAAAACACCAACTTCATTTAATAATGCACTGTGTAACAACAAAATCTTCCAGCAAGTTCTTCTGCCAAGGCCAACAAACTGACTAGTAGTATCACAACCATTAATGGCGTGGAATGCAGGTAAGTTTTTTAACAAATTTGCATCCAGTTTTATTTCATGTACTGCTATAAAACGTACATTGTCTTTCGTTCCAACTTTTATCCATATTTCCTCAGTAAGTTGGTCCTTAAAGTGTACAAGCAGTATGAGCACGTCAGTATCTTTACAGTCAATTATGCACCTTGAATACCTTTCAGATTTTGCCACAAGAATATGTAGTAAAATTCTAGTATCTACTTCTTCATGACTAGAAATTAATAAATCGGTATTCAGCGCATAATTCGCTTTATATTCGGTCACTTTGTTGAATCCTCCACTAGTCACAAATTTTAAATTAGAATTCTTTGAATATTCATAAAGTTGATGGGACAAAAAAATTGGTTAACAGGTTTTTACTGAATATGGAATGAATGAACAGATGCCACTGTTGTGGCAAAAATGTATCAGGATTATCTATAATTCGGTTTATGGTTTCTCCTCTAAGGCTTCTTTTGGTTCGTTGTAACGTGCCATCTTCCGCCGGTGTCCGCAAGATCATAAGTACATAAATTCATCAAGTTTACCTATAGTAGAAATTACCTTTAGTGATAAATGTCACCACGCTAAATATTGGGTGCAAATTACCACTTAAGCTTTTCTCCAACAGATGGCTCTCCGTAGAGAATATGTAAATTTATTACATAATGGTGTATTATTGTGAATATTTTAGGAGAATTTACAATATAGATTATTGCAATAATTAGCGTATAAAAATTGTTTAGAAAGTAATAGAGTAAAGATGGTTAATGATCAAAAGTCCATAAAAATCGATTTAGTATTTTACATTTCACAAGTTGGTACCCTGACTGTCGAACTGTCAGCTGTTGTCATTTCCTTTTTTTTTGTGAGTGATCAAAGGTTATAAATCTCAAAAATTGCCTAAAACTTCCTCTTTTAAATCAAGAATTTGAACTGAAAACTTCGCTAAGGATTTATTTAGTTAAAAGGCACGTGATTGCTAATCGGTTTAATACCGGATTAATAACTAAATTTAACCTAATATTTCAATTTATATTTTGGTTTGTTAAATTGAATTTTCGAATTATTCGGATAATTAAGCAAGTTATCGTCTAGAAGTAATATTCTAGGTAAGTTTGAATTTCTTTGATTTATTAAAGACACGTGCTCACGTTAGAAGATAAACTTGGGAATAATTTTGCAATTTAGTTGTAGACGATTTGGGATAGGCCAGATTTTGACCGCAGAACTTACCTACTGTTCGGTTATTTTTTTGGATTGTTGGATTTTTGGACTTTGGATCATTGCTATTCTTTGGTACACGAATTTTGGTAACCGATTTGGCCCTGCATTTTAATTCATACATTTCGATTAAGAGAAAACTTATCTAACCATTGTGAAGATTGTATGAAACTTATCAAATTGTGTTGTGAAGACTTCACCTCGACCAACCCTCACGTCTGGAGCGCCAGGAAACTCTCCAATTTTGTGTGTAAAAGTTAAGTAACCATTATATCTCATTCTTATTGTCAATTGTTTCAATTTATTAATCATTTTTTTTTCCATAGCGTTAACCTTAAACCCTAGACTTGTCTGTATTATTTTATCGTAATATTTTATTGTTAAATTTTGTGTACTGTTACTGATTCTTTTTATAATAAATTGTATTTGTTTTTACTTGTTCTTTTATTTTGTCGCTCTCACTACAAGGATTAGTAAGATCTGGGACCTCGTGTACTTATCCCGACTACAGGTCGTAATATCGTGTAGAATCTTTGATTGACATTTTCCTGTAGTGATCCATAACTACGTTTTTCAGGCATTAAATGGATTTTTAAAAACTATAGTTTGGAAAATTTTTGCACAATCCCCGAAAGTCTTCGCAGTGGTTGATTTACCTACTTCTTGTAT
The DNA here is from genome assembly GCA_963675555.1 of Leptura quadrifasciata. Taxonomy (NCBI): domain Eukaryota; kingdom Metazoa; phylum Arthropoda; class Insecta; order Coleoptera; family Cerambycidae; genus Leptura; species Leptura quadrifasciata. Next base: position 71,532,839 of record OY776678.1, read on the forward strand.
CATCGACATGCCATCAATTATATGAACGGTTCTTTTAAAAATTGTAGGTAGTTCCTTATAACTATTTATAAGAGACTCAATGATATGTTCCAAAGCGCTTTTCCCCTCCAGGGAGCTGTGAGACCTTGTCGTTGATGGAAGGGCTCAAGTAGCTGCGAGGACCCTGAGAGCAATGCCGGCGGGAGTCTTGCCAATGGCTCCCGGTAGGGTCACCCAAGCCGGTAAGGTCGAAGGAGAGCAGTGGAAACTAAGAACAGCTCAACCTCAGGATCCACACTGTAACCTTAACTCCTACCAATATTTGTAATTAATCCAGAGATTACAAAATGCACAGCAGTCAGTGTTTTCGGGAGCGGGTCGTGGACAAGGATTTTTACAACTTCAAATATTCGCTTATCTAATCAATAGCTTTATTCTGCGTATAGATGTTATTTAACGCGTTTTTAAATATATAGCAAGTTTGGCCTGGGCGCCAGCCGAATGAATCGACAGAGGTGAGGGGATTCAAGACACACAAAACAATAATCAAGAAAACAGGAGATAAAGTAAATAAATATAATAAACAGTAAAAAAATACAACTAAGTAATTTTAAAGTATAAACAACATTAACCAACAAACCAACACTGATGTAAAATACGCATTACATAACAGACATGACTTTAACATTACATTATCATAGGCTATGCTTGTGAATATGAAGAAGTAACGTGGATTAGATTTGATGCATAGATTTAACCAATAATATATTGAGCGTTTTTAGAAATCTAGTTGTAAATTTAAATGATGCACAAATGCAGAGGACAGTGTTCTTTGCTATAAAGCCTACTTTATGTGAATAAACAACAGTAATTAAATTATTTCAAAATTGTGAAATTATAATTGGCAATATTTCTAATAGAATTCACACTCTATATGGTAGATAGATACTTTATATACCCAAGTAACAGCTGTTATTCGGTTAACATAATATTATAAATAAGTATGCGTTTAGATGGTTAAACATTCATTATAAATAACAAAAATCACCAGTACAGAATCTTATTTTTTGCAGCACTATAAATATTCATTCAGATCCTCTTGTGCCTAACAGCTCAATGACAAAATCGATATAAAAAATGTACTCACAGCTTCAAGATTATGTAATTCAAAAGGCTCACCAATTCCTGTGGTTTGAAACCATATACGGATACTATGTGATGAAAATCTAGTTCCAGGAATACCTCATTGATTATGAAATTACCACCGCATCCAGATATGCACGAAAGGTAGTTTTTCAATTGTTATGCAATTTTAACGTACCAAAATCTGCATCAACTCCTCTACTTCAATATTCCACGGCTTATATAAACAAATACAGTGTCCAGCTAGCTGAGTTTAACTCGTGAAAAAGATAATAAGTTGTGTAAAATTTCTAGTAAATATAAAATGCTATATATAACATAAGAGATTCTGAAAATATGATTAATCTGAAACTCACCCTAGGTCTTATGAGGCTTCTTATTATATCAATTGCAAATTAGGGAAATATGTAACAGAGTGTTAATTAGCAATGTCGCTTACTCTTATCATTCCCGATGACCGTCTGCCTGTCGGAATTTTTAAAAAAACTCTCTATCGCTCGTTTAAACTTTTTGTACTACTGTTTTATATATTTCCTAGTTTGTTATTATTTACTATGATATATATTATGCCAAAACATGTCTTCATGCGAACTAACATTAAAGCCATTATTAACATTAACATGACATCTCATTAAATAGTTATAATAAGTAATAATTAAAAAAAAAAATAATTAAAATCAGTTGAATATACAACCAGACATACTTTAACGTAAATTCTCACTATACAGAGGGTTGCATATAAATGATGACCGAAAGAAATATAAAATTATTTGATGTTATTGTATACAGGGTTTTTCAACCGTTACAACACTGAGAAGTGGGGTAACGGGAAATGGCGCACCCGGGGTTAATCCGAGCTACGAGTGAGCTGTGCCACTTACTCGCTAAATACCGTAATTACAGCTCACACTTCAACGGCCTCTGTGGAAATGAAAAAAATGGCATCACAGGGAAATGTCGTGTCGAAACTGTGACCGGGGAACTTGCCTTAACTGGCCGGACCACGAGGAGAAAACCTCTATAACAAACCGACAGCGAAGTCGTTAAAACCTGTGGATACAGGGCGACCTTCACAGTATGTAGCCTTGTCCTCGGAACGGGCGTCACCCGAGGGCCGACCGAGATTACGTCCCGACTCGTGGGAATGGCTATGAGTAGTAAATTGAAACAAAATGTAATAGGGCAGACTAGTGTCAACAATACAACAAGGGGTACCTTGCGGTTGGTGACCACTAGTCAAACAAGAAGGAGTAACTCTGTGTCAGAAGACACCCTCAGAAAGAGGAAGCAATTTGACACTTCGATAGAGTTTACAGATGATAGTGGAAATCCTTACAAGAAAAAGGAGAATCCGGTAGTGTTTGTTTTGCTGGAGGCACTGGACTGTATAAAGAAAAACCAAAATATCTTGGGGAAGCTTGTGGAGAACAATCCTAACATCAACAAGGAGATCAAAGAGGCTGTAAGTAGGCTAAAGTGTAATGTAGAGACTATTAATAGAAAAACCGTTAGAGAATGGTTAGATGAAAATAAATGGGAGACTATAGAAAAACAGACGTACGACACAGAATGTCAAACGGATAAGGAAAATGCTAACAGACAGGTCACCAGGGTCGATGTGGCAACACAAGCAGGTAGGGAACAGAATATCTGTCCTACTCCGCACCCTCGCCAGATCCCTCGATCAAAGAGATCAGGGATGCTATCGGCGAAATTAAGAACTATAGCGAGTACAAAAAGCTGGCTGATCGAGAATGGCCCCCACAGGTCTATGAGAGGGTGTCAGATAAAGTAGGAAATCCGGTTTGGGAAACGGAGGAAAAGGACTTGGCATTACGCGCCGATGGAAGTGATCTCCTGGAAAAGGGGATAGGTAGGCAATTTAGACTAAGATTTCCTGAGCTGGTCAACATCGAGCATGACAGAGGAAATAAGGAAGGCTTCGCGTATGTTAAGTACGAGACAAGCTCTGAAATGGCAGGGAAGACGAGTGAAGTAGTTAAACGCTTTGTTTACCTAATAACGATGGAAGATACAGAAGAAGGCACCTACAAAAATATAAAGAAATGGAAAGAATGGTTGGTGGCGAACAACCGAAACAGAGTGGCGCTTCCTAGAACAGAAAAGAACTGGGAAAGGGTAAAGAAAATGGTAGAAATTGCCATGAATGGCACGGAGATAAATGTGGTGGTGTACTCCCCTCAAAATAAGGGAGGAAGTAACAAGGAGGAAATGCCGCACAAAATGGGAGGGGTGCAAGATACTCCCATTGCAAGGGTCAGAAATACCGGAGGAAATAGAGCAAGAAAAGATAGGAATATTCTATTTCTTTGGGAAGAAGGAGTGTCATATAAAGACCTCCTAATGAAAATCAAAGGGGTAGACCTAAAAGCCACGGGAGTGGACGTGACAGCCCTGAGGAAAACAAGGAATGGCGAGATGTTAATTGAAGTAAAGGGTGGTAGTAGTGCCGCAAACCCACTAAAGGATGCAATTGAAAAAGTAGGCGGGGTGACGGTAAGAATGAAAAAAGCAGGAAGGGTTGAAACCATAAGAGATCTGGACGCCACCACTAGTAGAGAGGAAGTTGGGAAGATGATAGCAGAAGAAACGAAGCTAAAAGAAGAACAAATAGTCGTGGAAAGACTGAGACCAGCATTTGGAGAAAACCAGACTGCTGATGTGAGACTGCTGGAGAAAGCCGCGATAGAGCTGCTCCAAAAAGGAAGTGTGAGAGTGGGATGGATTAAGTGCAGAATACGTGAGAGAGTGGATGTACGTATGTGCTATAAGTCTTGGGAATACGTACACACTAAAGTGAACGGCAAGGGCTCAGACAGGACGAAGGCTTGCCTTAAATGTGGGAAGGAGGGACATCAAATCCGAGAATGCAAAGGCACGGCATACTGCCCTAAATGCGATAAAAGTGGGCATCGTGCGGATTCAGCGGAATGTCCGCTATATAGGAAAGCGCTGAACGGGGCAGAGCTTGGGGTAGAGGGTAGCCTGCTGCCTTCAAAGTGAGGCAGGCTAACTTAAACAGATGCCGGGTCGCTCAAGACCTGGTGTGGGCTGTGAGTAGGCAAACGGGAGATGAGGTCCTCATAGTAAGTGAGCCAAATAAGGCAATGATAGGTAATAACAGACCTGGATGGTATACTGATGAGAATATGGATGCAGCTATAGGAATTTTGAATAGGACTATTAGTGTATACCGAAGTGGGCGAGGACATGGATTTGTATGGGTGGAGCTGAAAGGAGAGATAATATTCAGCTGCTACTTCTCATCCAATGCAGGTTTAGGAGACTTAGAATGGTCCCTGCAAGAGCTGCAGGACACAATCATGGAAGAGGGCAGGAGATCGGGAAAACACATCATTGTCGCTGGCGACTTCAATGCTAGGGCCCCAAAGAGGGCGATGGAGGAGGTGGATGCTAGGGGCAACCTCATTTTGGACTGGATGGCGCAGAATGATCTGCAGGTGCTCAACGAAGGTTTGGTGTTCACATTCGTGCGAAGGGAGGGTGGCTCCATTCCGGATATAACATTGGCCTCAGCGGGCGCTGCTAGGAGAACAAGCGGATGGAGAGTCTTGCGAGAGGAAGAGATGCTGAGCGACCACCGCTACATCGGGTACGTGGTGGGGCAGCAGGAGAGAATGCCGATGATACGGGTGAGTGGATGGAAGTTGGGTCTACTAGACAGAGAGGCCATCAAAGGCTCACTAGAAGAACAGGTGAGAGGTGGCATGGTGACGACGGATGAAACCCTGATAAGGGTGGTCTCTAGAGCTTGTGACCAAGCAATGCCCAGAAGAAGAACGGTGAAGACCAAAGGGGGAGTGTATTGGTGGACAGACGATATCAACAATCTCAGGAGGCAATGTGTGGCAGCCGGAAGAAGATGTGTTAGGGAAAATAGGAGGCAAGGAAGAGAGGCTGAAAACCTAGCTACCCAAGACTACCGAGAAGCAAGGAAAAGACTCAGAGATGCGATAAAAGATTCCAAAAGGAATAAATGGAGGGAGATGTGTGAGGATATTGACAGGAACGTGTGGGGTGACGGGTATAAAATTGCGACCCGAAGTATGAGAGCCATCCCTCCTGCAATACCAGGAGAAAGGATAGAGGAAATAGTGGTCGTCTCATTTCCTGCGAGGGAAGAAGTCAGATGGGGAGCCACGGAAGTGGGAGACGTGCCCCCCTTTACAGAGGAAGAGCTTAAGGCTGCTTGTAGCAGGCTTAAAAGTGGTAAAGCTCCGGGCCTAGATGATATCCCACCCGAGATAGTGAAGATAGTTGCAGAGGAGTATCCCGTGGTTACCCTGAGAATTATGAACCAGTCGCTGGAGAGTGGGTTTTTTTCGGACAGATGGAGGAAAGTAAGGCTGGTATTGATACCAAAAAGGAATAAACCGCCAGAGGAACTGTCTTCTTACAGGCCACTGTGTTTGTTGGACGCATGGAGCAAGTTGCTAGAATACCTTGTATTGGGAAGACTAAAGACTGAAATAGAGCAGAAAGGAGGATTGGTGGATAATCAGTACGGTTTTAGGAAAGGCAAATCGACGGTGGATGCTGTAAGGAGGTTACGGAGACTGCGAGGGAGACCATGAACTCTAAAAGGATCTGTGCAGCAGTGACCCTGGATGTCAGAAATGCGTTTAACACGGCGGGATGGGCTGAGATTGCCAGTAGTCTGAGGAGAATGAGAGTAGCTCCTTATTTGCTCAGAATCATTAATAGCTATCTGGAGAACAGGAGAATTGGATGGGAGGCAGAAAAGGGAGCACACTGGAAGAAGGTGACCTGCGGGGTTCCACAGGGATCGGTTCTGGGTCCGACCTTGTGGAATTTAATGTTCAATGACGTCTTACAGCTGCCTCTGGCGGGCGGTGTTACGGTGACAAGGTACGCCGATGACTTGGCCATAACAGCTACAGGAAACTGGGTGGCTGGAGTTATTATTATTAGCCGTTACTCGAGTCCGAGTATAAAAATGTTACAGTCGATAAATTGTGTACAATAAAAAACAAGTAAAAGGTGTAGTCTATTGTAATTCCCATTCATCTACGGTGCACACGACTATGGCTATGGAGGCCAATTCGGGAGAGCACATGTCGACCGCAGTCAGGACAAACATAGACCTGGTTAGATCTTGGATTCGGCCTTCTTGCAGCAACATTTCCTTGATAGCTGGCCACAACCCCTCGCCATTCGGTTCTGTCCGCTGCAAGTTGTTCCCATTGCTCGTCTGCAATACCGCAGGATTTTAGATTTTCATGGAGAGCGTCTTTGAACCTCTTTCGTTGACCGCCACGCCTTCTTCTACCGCTTAGCAATTCACCATAAAGTGTACATTTAGGAAAGCGGTTATCATGCATACGATGAACGTGACCTGCCCATCTTAGGCGTGCTCTTGAAATAAGCACCTCAATTGGATTGGCTGTTTGCTCTCCTGAGTACTTCCACGTTTGATATGTGATGGAACCAACGGATTTTCATCATACTTCTGAGGTGTCTTTGCTGAAAACGTTCTAATTCTTTCACATGACGACGGTAAGTGACCCAGCTTTCACATCCATATAGCAGTGTTGGAATGACAAATGCTCTGTAGACAGCCATTTTCGTTGACAAAGCAAGGTCGTGGTTGTCAAATACTCTCTCTCTAATTCCCCAGAGTGCTCTAGATGCAGCGTTAATTCTATTGCGAATCTCGCTGACCATGTTTGCTTTGTCATTAACAACGTTGCCTAAGTAATTGAACTGATCCACCACTTCAAGAGAATTTCCGTTAAGTGTAATGTCTATTTGGTTCACTTGATGAGGAGTTGACATAATCTTAGTCTTTCCAATGTTGATCTTAAGTCCCAAGGAATCATAGCTCTGAGCATACACATCTAAAAGTTCTTGAAGCTCTTCCGGCGTAGAGGCTAAAAGTGCACAGTCATCCGCATACTGGAGATCACAAATGAATCGTGTGCGTGTCTTCGTGAAAGCTCTAAAGCGCCCTATGTTAAAGAGACCGCCATCAAAACGGTATCTGAGACCCGTTCCTCTGACTGTCAGTTTGTTGTCAACAATAATTGTTAGAGCAGTGGTAAACATATTAAAGAGTAGGGGTGCCAGGACACATCCCTGCCTAACTCCAGTGAGGGTTTGGAAAGGTTCGGTTGCCTCATTATTATACATAACCTGAGCGTTGTTGTTTGTATGTAGACTGCGACATACTTCCACAAATTTTCTAGGGATACCTAAGCGGAACATAATTTTCCAGAGCACTTCCCTGTCCACCGAGTCAAACGCCTTGGTTAAATCAATGAAAGTCATGTGAATTTCTCCTTGATGTTCGAGTGCTTTTTCTTGAAGCTGTTTAAGTGTGAAGATTAAATCCGATGTGCCTCGGTTTGGTCTAAAGCCACTCTGTGTTTCAGGAAGTAACTTTTCCATAACAGGTGTTAGCCTATTTGCCATCACTTTAGTGAGTATCTTCCCTCCAACAGCCAGGAGAGCTATACCCCTGTAATTTCCACAGTCCGCAGCGCTCCCTTTGTTTTTGAAGAGGTTGATTAAAAGTGTATCACGAAACTCCTGCGGAGCTTGACCACTTTCCCACACGACATCAAACAGTTTTTTGGGGTAGGGTATGAGCTCTGTCGACACAGCTTTAAAGATCTCAGCTGGGAGTGAGTCGGCGCCGGGAGATTTGTTATTTTTTAGCTGCCCAATGGCGGTTAAGATCTCTTCCGTTGTTAGTGGTTTATCTAAGTCTTCGAAGGTGTCATATTGAGGGATAAGATTTATAATATCGTGATCGGCTTGACTTTGCTGGTTAAGAATGTTAGAGTAGTGTTCTTTCCATCGGGCTCTTATTTCCTGGTCTTCTTTGAGGAGATTTCCATTTAAATCTTTAATAGGGCACATATTTTTCCGACCGGGGCCGTACACTGCTTTTACTCCTTGAAAGAAATTCCTGTAGTCGTGTGAATCGGCGTACCTTTGAATTTCTCTGGCCTTGCTTGCCCACCACTCGTTCTTTATTCTTCTGATTTCGCGTTGCGTTTCATACTTAGTTTGGGTAAAAGCTTCTGCTTTTGATGAGTCGTTGGGGTGGTTGATAGCATTTTGGAAGGCAGTACGTTTGCGGTCAAGAAGTTCTTGTATAAAAGCTTCATTATCATTGAACCAGTCCTCCTGTTTTTTACTTGCTGCAGTGCCAAGAATTTCCTCACTCGCACTTTTTAAACTGTCTTTAATTTGTGTCCAGGTAGCAGCGACATCTACAGAATTGGTTTCTTCTAGTGCACTCAAATTCTCTTGAACTTTTTGCTTTAGCTGTTCGACGGTTTGTTGGTCACGCAATTTACTAATACAGAGACGGAGTCTACGTTTTACTTGAGTTCTTCGGTGTTTGGGTCTCATAACAATTTCATTTTAGAGACAACAGGACGATGATCGGTCCAACATTCGCTATCAATGCGCGCCTTTGTAATTTGGACGTCCTTGAGATACGCCAGGTGCCTTTAAATTTATCCTTTTGTCGGAAAATGGTGTTTGTTATAACTAGGTCATGTTCGGCGCATTTAGTTAGGAGTAGTTGACCGTTAGCGTTCATGTTGTCCAAACCGTTCTTGCCTATGGTGCCTGGCCAGGTGTCTGCATCTCTCCCTACTCTAGCCTTAAAATCGCCAAGAATAACGAGTCGTTCCGTTTTAGGTATTCTACAGAGGGTTTCTTCCAGTTGTTGATAGAAGCTTTCCTTGGTTTCGTGACTTGCATCCAGAGTAGGCGCTTATTAGATTTACCGCGTTGCCATCTGATAGCTCATAGCGTAGCAGCATTAGACGCTCGGATAGGCCTTGTGGTACTTGTGTTAAGTTGGATACAAGTTGATTCCGAACGGCAAATCCTACTCCATGTTGTCTTCTTGAATTGGTGGGAAGACCTTTCCAATAGAAGGTGTAGTACTTTTCTGTGAGAGAGCCTTCCTCCAAAAATCGAGTTTCGCTGAGAGCTGCAACGTCAACATTGAGTCGGTGAAGTTCTCTATCTATTAGAGCAGTTCTTCTTTCAGGCCAATCGGTGCGAGTGCTGTCGTTCAAAGTACGAACATTCCAAGCGCCGTTAATGAAAGAATTAGTTTTGTTGGATTTAACTTGTCGGTGTTTTTTCGACATTCGATGAGGTGTCCCTGTGGGCACCCTCCCCCGGAGATCCGATCGGGAGGGTATTTTACCTCTGATGATTTTGTCCCACTTGAACGCTCCATCATTTTTTTAAAGCCTTAATCGACTGAAAACGAAGCTGCGGCTGGAATAGAGGCAGGGGTAAATGAAACCATTAGGAGAATAGAGCGGTGGTTAAATGGGGTGCAATTAGAACTAGCCCCCATCATTACGAGGAAAAGAATTCTACCACCCTTCACAGTAAGAGTATGGCAGATGGAGATTAGACCTAGCAGGGGCTTAAAATATCTAGGGATATGGTTAGACCCGCGGCTAACCTATGGGTTACATGCACTGAAGACAGCAGAAAAGGCGGGGAAAACCGCCTCTGCCTTAGGGAGGCTTATGAGTAACACGTATGGGCCCAAGGCTAGCAAAAGAATGGCACTATGCAGTGTGGCGCAGTCCATTTTACTGTATGCGGCCCCAGTATAGGAGAGTTCGATGGCGGTACAGAGCACCAGAAGGAGGCTTGAGAGAATACAGCGGAGTGCTGCACTCAGAGTTTGCAGTGCTTACAGAACTGTGTCGTAGGAAGCAGTCCTGGTGCTAGCGGGGGTCCCCCGATAGATCTACTGGCCAAGGAGAGGAGAGAGGTATATGAAGGGACGGGGAAGCAAGAGGCAAGGGAAAGACTCCTCGATAGATGGCAGACTAGTTGGAACAACTCAACTAAAGGGAGGTGGACAAGACGACTTATTCCAAATATAAGAACGTGGATGGAGAGGGGGCAGGGAGAGATGAGCTTCCACCTCACCCAGGCTCTCACGGGACATGGTTGCTTTGTGGAATATCTTTTTGATATAGGAAAGGTTGACACACGGGAGTGTGTGTACTGTCGGGAGAACGACGACGCAGAACATACCTTATTCTACTGCAACCGGTGGAGGACCGAGAGATCAGGAGACTACTGGAACCCTGATAACCTAATTAGGTATATGCTGGAATCGGAGGAGAACTGGGAAAATGTAGCACATGCTCTAAACCAAATAATGAGGACAAAGGAAGAGGGTAGAAGAAATCTAGCCCCGAACCCCTAATTGCTTTAACAGATGGGGGATGTAAGGGAACACGTGGGAAGTTTTACTAACACCAATTAAAGACGAATGACCCGTGGCCTGATGGAAAGCGAAAGCAGTTCCAAGTTACGTGGAAACACTGATCCAGGAGGGGTTTTAGTCGGTAGGAGTCCGACACTACCCGGCGTGGGCAGACCCTAGCGCCGGGTGTCCATGTAGGATTTCCCCTCCACCATAAAAAAAGAGCGCTTTTATTGGAAGGAGTATTTAGTATCCCCATGGGGGCTAAAGCCGTGGGACAGAGGGTCAATTCGTGTTGAAAAATTTCTTCATCGATCACTCGTTCCATATCCTTCGCAAGTACTATTTTCTGAAGATAGTCTTGTCCTTGTTGGAATTTTTCTTGCGAATCCGTTTTGGTGTTTATTGTCCTTTTACATTGTTTTAAGGTAGGTAATTTAACTTTTTTAAGGGGTTTATAAAAATGATCGGGTTCAACTAACCCAACAAATGTTTTAAGTAGATTTTCACCTTTTCCTTTAGCATTGATTAGGGCAGTTTCCACGTTTCAGGCAGCAACCTCGTTTGTTGATACACAGATTAGGCTATCTTCTTTTCTCATAAAGACATTGAATCTTGTGAATTCATGTTGTAATTTTAGTACTGACATTTCGTCAACTTTCATTCCATTTGGATCGAATTCAATGTTTGTACTAAAAACATCACTTGTAATGGTTAAAGATTATGTAAATGTCTCAATCATCGCGCCAATGTCATTATATATATATATATATATATATATATATATATATATATATATATATATATATATATAATATATATATATATCCTACAATACCTCCAGCGGCTTTTGAATCTTTATTTATATTTTCTACAGCTTGATCGGTGAAAATTGCTTTTCAAACGCTTAACAACGAAATTTCCTTGCATAAATTTATGGTAAACCTCAGGAGCTCTAATAAAGTAGGCATATAAGATAATAAATGGTTGCCCACCTGGAATAGTTCGTATGGTCATACACGAAGAACCACGGTAACATTCTTCTAAAATTGTTTAGATGTAGCTCCCAGTTTCCTAGTCTTTCCCCCATATTAAATTCTCCAATACTTACTTGAACGTTGGTGGTTGAGAATCGATAAATTCGGTAAATTCATCATTCATCATTACCTCAGTCATTTTAAAAAAAATTAGTAGTAAAGTATCTGTATTGTTATGAAAATCTTGTACAATTTCAAACGACAACAATCGTAAAATGTTTACAGAATTAACTGAATCGCTTTCACACTCAACGAGCCATTTCTCAAACATTGATAGGAATATTCTCATAAGACTTTCGTAGGTTAATCTATGTGCCCTTATACCTTTATTCCATTTTTTTTCCTCCCAGAATGCTATCAATGGTAGTTTGTCCATACAGCCAGCTTTCAAGCCATACATCAGAAAGTCCAATACTTCTTAAGAAATTTAACATAATGTGAAAAACTCCTAATCGAATAATTGCATATTTTAATTCTTCCTGTTTTAACCACTGTAGTTCTTTAGCTTTGAAGTAAATAGCTTGATCAAATGTAACAACTGAGTATTTGTTATTCAGTTTTTGGGCTATAGCCAAACATCTTTTTAACACAGTCCATACAGTGGCATACTTTGAAGCAACATATGGAATTATCGGTAAGTAACCGTATGTAGCCACGTTGGTAGTATTTTTCAAAATTACACGATTGAAGCCGGCCCATTGGGGTATTACCATGTCTTTATTGGAATTGCTATTTTCTAATCTACAAAAAATCTAAGCTATGTTATGGTTTTTAATATAGTTTGTGTCATGGGTCCTATCAATTATTTCTTGACTACCGGGTCTGGATTGGACTTGCTTTTTAGATTTATTAAAATAAATCTTGTCTAAATGGTGGAAATTGTCAGGTATATGTAGTTTTACTCTGAATGGTAGAATTTCAAAATTTTCCACCTCATTTACGGTATTCGGTGGTCCTCTTTGAAAGGCTGCTATTTGAGTCCCGTGAAACATTCGATCCTTACCTGATGTTTCCTCTAATATATAAATATTATCTGCAGTGAAATGAACAAATCGATTGCATACCAATTGTCTGGGAATAAGTACATTGTCATTTGCTAAGAATGACTGTATTTGTTCTTGGGCTATTGTGTTGCGAATTCTTTGGGTGTCTTTGTACGATATCGAGTGCCCGCATTTATGCAAAGTTTTAATGAGTATTTTTGATTTTGTTTCTTGATTAACAAACATTCCTAACCTACATGCTTTGGCATATATATTTTTTCGATTTGCAGAAGCATAAATAACATCTTGACAAATATTTATAATGTTGCTCTTTATCATTCAATCCATCTGATATAAGGAGTTGAATGATCAAGAACAACTTTTCTGGTATGTACTGTTTATATTCATTGTTATTAAGAGCTTTTAATTGTTTAAAACTAGGTATTTCAAGTTTAATTTCTTGGCGAATTTTATGTAAAATTACAATTTCTGATGGACCAATAAGCATAGCCGGATTTAATTCATTTTCCGTATTTTCTCTACAACTTGAAATAATTTGTTCTTTTGACACTTTTGGTAAAATTATTCTGGATTCGGGTCGATTTGGCAGGTTTTATAAGTTCCACTTGATCTCCAAAATACTTTAAAACATTATTTATCAATATGCGATAACTAATTTCCGAATCTCCGCCAATTTCCAAAAATTTACTATATATAGTTGTAGTTTTGTACCCTTTACCATTTTTAAAACCTTTACTTAACTGCTGAGTCAGGTGTACAAGAAGAGTCGTCCTCAAAGTTGATTTTTTTATGCCTGATGTGCTTGCACTTGTTGTGACCGCTATTTTGTGCAGTTCCAGAGTGAGACAATTAGCACGATATTTTATCTCCATTGTAATTAAGTCGTTTTCACCAATTCTTGAAAAATATAGTAAATTTTCTTTCGCAATTGATTTTATTTTTTGCTCCATGTTGGTGCCATAACCTGACATAATTTTCTTTTATGTGACCTTTTCTGGCAAAACACGCACAAATAGATGTTAAAAATGTTGAGTGATCGTGAAATGCGGGCTTCCGCTGAAGTGTCCTCGGTACCATTTGTATTTAATACATTTAATTTCTCGTATTTTCTCTTGTACACAATAATATTTTTGGTGCTCGTGAAACTACTATAACACTTTTTATGCCAATAAAATTTAATGCCTTGCTGAATTTCATTTAATTTGGCAAAAATAATATTAATATTTGAATGTACATCATTTCCCTTACTAACGTTATTTCGGGTCTTCATGCTTGCAATAAATACCTCCTTGTCTCTAAAATGAAAATTGTTATGAGACCCAAACACCGAAGAACTCAAGTAAAACGTAGACTCCGTCTCTGTATTAGTAAATTGCGTGACCAACAAACCGTCGAACAGCTAAAGCAAAAAGTTCAAGAGAATTTGAGTGCATTAGAAGAAACCAATTCTGTGGATGCCGCTGCTACCTGGACACAAATTAAAGACAGTTTAAAAAGTGCGAGTGAGGAAATTCTTGGCACTGCAGCAAGTAAAAAACAGAAGGACTGGTTCAATGATAATGAAGCTTTTATACAAGAACTTCTTGACCGCAAACATACTGCCTTCCAAAACGCTATCAACCACCCCAACGACTCATCAAAAGCAGAAGCTTTTACCCAATCTAAGTATGAAACGCAACGCGAAATCAGAAGAATAAAGAACGAGTGGTGGGCAAGCAAGGCCAGAGAAATTCAAAGGTACGCCGATTCACACGACTACAGGAATTTCTTTCAAGGAGTAAAAGCAGTGTACGGCCCCAGTCGGAAAAATATGTGCCCTATTAAAGATTTAAATGGAAATCTCCTCAAAGAAGACCAGGAAATAAGAGCCCGATGGAAAGAACACTACTCTAGCATTCTTAACCAGCAAAGTCAAGCCGATCACGATATTATAAATCTTATCCCTCAATATGACACCTTCGAAGACTTAGATAAACCACTAACAACGGAAGAGATCTTAACCGCCATTGGGCAGCTAAAAAATAACAAATCTCCCGGCGCCGACTCACTCCCAGCTGAGATCTTTAAAGCTGTGTCGTCAGAGCTCATACCCTACCTCAAAAAACTGTTTGATGTCGTGTGGGAAAGTGGTCAAGCTCCGCAGGAGTTTCGTGATACACTTTTAATCAACCTCTTCAAAAACAAAGGGAGCGCTGCGGACTGTGGAAATTACAGGGGTATAGCTCTCCTGGCTGTTGGAGGGAAGATACTCACTAAAGCGATGGCAAATAGGCTAACACCTGTTATGGAAAAGTTACTTCCTGAAACACAGAGTGGCTTTAGACCAAACCGAGGCACATCGGATTTAATCTTCACACTTAAACAGCTTCAAGAAAAAGCACTCGAACATCAAGGAGAAATTCACATGGCCTTCATTGATTTAACCAAGGCGTTTGACTCGGTGGACAGGGAAGTGCTCTGGAAAATTATGTTCCGCTTAGGTATCCCTAGAAAATTTGTGGAAGTATGTCGCAGTCTACATACAAACAACAACGCCCAGGTTATGTATAATAATGAGGCAACCGAACCTTTCCAAACTCTCACTGGAGTTAGGCAGGGATGTGTCCTGGCACCCCTACTCTTTAATTTGTTTACCACTGCTCTAACAATTATTGTTGACAACAAACTGACAGTCAGAGGAATAGGTCTCAGATACCGTTTTGATGGCGGTCTCTTTAACATAGGGCGCTTTAGAGCTTTCACGAAGACACGCACACGATTCATTTGTGATCTCCAGTATGCGGATGACTGTGCACTTTTAGCCTCTACGCCGGAAGAGCTTCAAGAACTTTTAGATGTGTATGCCCAAAGCTATGATTCTTTGGGGCTTAAAATCAACATTGGAAAGACTAAGATTATGTCAACTCCTCATCAAGTGAACCAAATAGACATTACACTTAACGGAAATTCTCTTGAAGTGGTGGATCAGTTCAATTACTTAGGCAACGTTGTTAATGACAAAGCAAACATGGACAGCGAGATTCGCAATAGAATTAACGCTGCATCTAGAGCATTCTGGGGACTTAGAGAGAGAGTATTTGACAACCACGACCTTGCTTTGTCAACGAAAATGGCTGTCTACAGAGCAGTTGTCATTCCAACACTGCTGTATGGGTGTGAAAGCTGGGTCATTTACCGTCGTCATGTGAAAGAATTAGAACGTTTTCAGCAAAGACACCTCAGAAGTATGATGAAAATCCGTTGGTTCCATCACATATCAAACGTGGAAGTACTCAGGAGAGCAAACAGCCTTCCAATTGAGGTGCTTATTTCAAGAGCACGCCTAAGATGGGCAGGTCACATTCATCGTATGCATGATAACCGCCTTCCTAAATGTACACTTTATGGTGAATTGCTAAGCGGTAGAAGAAAGCGTGGCGGTCAACGAAAGAGGTTCAAAGACGCTCTCCATGAAAATCTAAAATCCTGCGGTATTGCAGACGAGCAATGGGAACAACTTGCAGCGGACAGAACCGAATGGCGAGGGGTTGTGGCCAGCTATCAAGGAAATGTTGCTGCAAGAAGGCCGAATCCAAGACCTAACCAGGTCTATGTTTGTCCTGATTGCGGTCGACATGTGCTCTCCCGAATTGGCCTCTATAGCCATAGTCGTGTGCACCGTAGATGAATGGGAATTACAATAGACTACACCTTTTACTTGTTTTTTACGCAATTTATCGACTGTAACATTTCTATACTCGGACTCGAGTAACGGCTAATAATAATAATAATAATAATAATAATAATAATAAATACCTCCTTTGAATGTTCTGTTGGTGCCACTAATAATAAACCTCTTGACAAATGATACACTTACTAAAATCTATTTGCGCTTGAGCTAAATTTTTTGTTTTGACAATCTTCAACGTCAATTTGGAATCTAAATTACTATCTGAACTAGTACTACTTAAAGCACATATATCCATGTCCAATAAATTTTCCAAAACACGAATAATGAAACATTTTGAAAGTTGTTAGTGTTTTTCACATTTCACCCCCTGTAGTCTGTAGTCACCCCGTACAGGACGACATGTTGACCACCTTTAGATTTCGATGTTTTAGAAAGGAATCACTTGAAATAGGTTTTAGCTGTTAATATCGAAGTGCAAACAGATATCACAATTTGATATCCTGTGGACTCCACTACTATTGTTCGTAGATGACTTTTGCTGCGACAACTCATCATGATAGTCATGTTTTGTTATGAGTCGCATCAAATTAGTGGCCGTGGTAAGATATTGTTGTTAAAGAACACGATAAAACCCTCTGAAACATCCCGTATATACCCCATATATAAATTTAGTTTTTTCTTATTTATTTCCAAATTCAAGTAATTATTGCAGTTAATTCATTTCATTTTTACATTTATTTACTCATCTAATATTGAACACAGTAAAGTTAACAGAATGCATTTTAAAATTATATTTTTAAAGCAAAGTTAAACGCTACAATTTTGAGACAGAATTTACATAAAATCTAGTCAAGTCACAGGGTTTGTTTATCGTATATTCAGATAAACGTGAAGTACTTCGTATATTCCCATAGTATGAAGTCGCCTATACTTTTCTACCTTAACGATAGAAAAAGATAGAGAGTTGGTTGTCATCCTAAAAATCTATGCAGAGCTACGTCGTATCCAACATTATTAATGTTGTTAATGTAATTAGTTCCCTCATGAAGTATGAGATTCGAGGAGAAGGGTGATGTCGTGTATCATATAAAAAGAAAACCAGCTTGTCTACCGAGGAGATGCCCCTTCTATCACTCCCGAGTTACATCGCCGAATGCTATCATTCGCTGTGCTCCTGAGTAATTGCATTTCAATATACCTAAGTCACATCGCTGACCCTTAAGGCTCGCTGTTCTTATGGTATTATTGTGTGGATATTTTACCTAAGTCACATCGCTGACCCTCTGGGCTAGCTGTTCTTATGGTAGTATTGAGATTAATTATCTAAACTACAAGTCAAACGATCCAAGAAAATCCACATTTAATTTTGTTATTCATCTCGTAGACTAACCTCTTTAGCGTACTCTTATGCGGTGTTATTTTAATATTTCTACAATGCCCTCCGAGGAGTCTCACCATGAAGAAGCTGGGGAAGAGACGCCCGGCGATTTAACGCTATACCGAGGGACAGGTAATGTGCCGTAACATTACATGTACTCCCGAAAAGTTTCATAATTTAATTTCTTGCATTTAAACATAGGATAACAATTTCCATACTGGTCAGGGACGGTTAACGTTGCGTGTGTTGCGGAAATGTGGTACCAACGTATTTAGCATTTTTTTTTATTTTTATCAGTTTCTTTCCAAGTAGTTCTTCACTATATTTTTCACTTTGACAAATATTTAAGTTATTCTAAATTCATGAAATTGTATAGACTATTTTTCGATATTCCTATTAAATTTACAAGTCATCAATTCTAGCGACAAATTTTACAATTTATAAATAATTTTTCTTAGGAGCTTCACGCTATTATAATAGCGGTGATAATATTCTTTGCCGATTTCAATCATTTGTTTTTCCAATTTAGCTACACAATTGTCAACGATGTACAATTTACATAACCACGAGAGTGTAATTGTTGTTTAACTGAGGTTCCATAACATAAGAGTAAAATAGGTGTATACGGACTATCGGAGTTCGATCTAAATCTAAAATTCAGTCAGCTGTTTTTGAGGACACTTGTCTACGCAAATCTGTAAGGTCGTCGATCTTTTCAGCTGTTCTTGGCGACGGATCGACTTGTGCCACCACAGAACATACAATAAGAGAAGTGCAGGCTTAAATTAACAAACTTGAAACAAATATGGCTGACGTTCCAGATGAAAACGGGGGTAACCTTTCAAAAAGAAAGCCAATTACAGGTCTTCTACATCCCGCGTAGTAAGGCGGCGTATCAGGGCAAAGCAGTTGCATATAGATACTTGCTTTTGACATTTTGTGACTCGTATCATAATGACAGATGAACCCATAATAAGTAATTAATTGCCTGAAATAATAAATAATTGCCTGAAGCAAATAAATGGTAAGCAGGCACCATCCTTAAATGTGAAGTAAAGTAGTGTTTATCTAAAAAAGTTTTTTAGGTTAAGTTGGAATCTACTTCGATCAACTTTATTGGGAGCCCCTAACACCTTACAAGAATTAGGAATACTTTTTTATTTCAACTGACTGTGGTGCATTTTTTAAAAATTAGTTGTCCTGCTTGATATAATGCCTCCACAAAAAAAATATTCATGTCATTATCCTGGCTGTAACAACAGTTATTTCTGATCGAAGATTAATAAGGCAGTCAAAAACAGTCGCTTTTTCAGATTTCCAAAAAATCGTGACAGATTAATTAAATGGAAAAAAATATGTTTGATTGATATGAAAACTGATTGTAAAAGTAAGTTTGTTTGCGAGAATCATTTTGAAGAAAAAGATTTTGTTAATTCTACAAAACACTTATTAAATCCCAATGCAGTGCCTGTTCAAATAGAGGAACAAAACAATTTCGATTCACTTGAAACTGATGTTACCGATCATAATTATTGTAGTCTTTTAAATATTGACAAGCCATGTGATAAAAGTGAAATCTATTCTAATCATAATAATTGTTGTAATCCATCAAATGTTGAAACTAAATCGTGTAGCAAGTCTGTGACATTTGACGAGCCAAATTTTAGTAATTCAGATCACAATTATTATTGCCCCTTGAATTTTGAATGTGTAACAAATTACGTTGATATTACAAATAGTAGTTTTCCAAATGTACATGCACAAGGGCAGCATGCTACAGAATGTTCTACCGGTGATTATAATGATCACAGCTATTGCATATGTGGTTCATTAAGTTGTGAAAATGTACCAAGCGATAACAATGAACTTAATACATTAGCCCCTGCATTAAAAAAACGCAAATCTGGCTTTTTAACTGAATCGGGCACATCTACAAAATCAATGTCGCCTTGTAAGAGTGCAATGTACAAGATACATAGAAAAACTACATCACAAATTTGCAAGTTAAAAAAGGCTTTGGCAAATGAAAGAGAGAAATTTAAAAAATTTAAAGTTTTATATGATCAAAATGTATTTAAGTGTATAAACAATAAATTGAATAACGTACCAAAACATTTCATTGATTCCCAGTTAAGGAATGTGAACCGTTTCCCATCCGGAAGGAGATGGACAGAACATGACAAAAGTTTTGCTCTCTCACTTTATAAACGCATTCCGAGATTATATAAATATTTGTGCGCTTATTTCCAATTACCATCAATAAGGACATTAAAACATATTCTTTCAAAAATTCCTTTCAATCCTGGGGTTAATAAACTTTTATTAAAACAATTAAAGAACAAGGTTGATGATATGTGTGAATTAGATAGGTATTGTAGTATAATATTTGACGAAATGTCTTTAAGCAATGGTTTTCATTACGAGGCAAATAGACAGGAGATCACAGGGTTTGTAAATTTAGGGGAGTTTGGTCGAAGTGCTAAGCCAGCAAATCATGCTTTAGTCTTAATGATAAGGGGAATGCGAAGAAATTGGAAGCAAGTAATTGCTTACTACTTTACGTCAGATGATATTACCGGTGATACACTAAAAATTATATTAAAAAATGTAATTTCTCAGGTACAAGAAATTGGATTAAAAGTAAAAGCAACTATTTGTGACCAAGGTTCTGCCCAAAGGAAAGCTCTTTCGGCTTTATCTGCTGAAACACCAGACAATCCAACTCCCTACACGTTTAAAGTTAATGGTGAAACTATCGTGATTATTTATGATGTACACGAAATTCACTGCTTCGGTGTAATATTAAGTTTGGGGAAAATAAAACTGCCAAATTCCAATACATAAAGAATCTTTTTGATATTGATCAGTTAAGGAACTACAAAATGTTGTACAAACTGAGACCAGAACACTTTAATTTTAAAGACACATTTGTTAAAATGAAGGTCAAAATTGCTGCAGCTCAGCTGAGTCATACTGTAGCTGCAGGAATTGAATGCCTGGCTGTATCCAATTACCAAGGACTTTTTCCCCTTGAATCTTTGCATACGGCCGAGTTTGTTCAAATAATAGACGATTTATTTGACTCGCTCAATGGTTGGACTCATTATCCAGATGAAGGAAAATTGTACCGGTGCTCACTGAAAGAATGTTCTCCCCATTTACAATTATGGGAAAAACAGTTACCAGAAATTTCAAAATGGCGGTTGATTGAACATAGTACTGGGGATGATGTCACTCATCAATACCAATTTATAAACAGCTGGACTATTACTATTAGATCTGTTCGATATTTATGGCAACAGCTCACAAGTGTCGGTTTTAATTATTTGAATCTTAGAAGTCTTAATCAAGACCCGGTCGAAAATCTTTTTTGTCTTATCAGACAACATGGTGTTTCTAACACCAGTCCAACATGTCACCAATTTACAGCTGCACTAAAGACCGTGGTTGTAAATAATTTAGCGTCACCGTTATCAAATGTGGCAAATTGTGAAACTGACAATTGTCAAAATTTGGAAGATTTTAAAACTTTTTTAAAAACAGCTTGCGATCAAGTAGACAATGAACAAGTAAATGATCAAAAAATTGCAACATACACTGCTGAATGGATTAGTTTTGATGATTTAAATATAGATGATTGTTTGTCGCTTACATATGTGGCAGGTTATCTTGTAAAGAAAATTAATATGCCTGATAATAAGTGTTCTACCTGTTTAAATAATTTATTGTCTGATGACCTAAGGCATCATCACTTATTTACTTATTTTAAAGAATATTCAGAATCAATGTCATTGAAATATGCAAGTAATCAGGTTATTGAACTGACTGAAAATCTTCATAATATGTTATATTCATTTTTGGGACAAAATGGACACAAGTCTAATTTGGAGGATGAATTTAAGAAGATATTTTATTCTCACTATAAGTCAGCATTTTGTGCGATTCATAGCTGTGATTTGTTAATTATTGATAGAGCTGTGACCTTATTAATTTTTAAGTATGTTAAAGACAAAAAGAAGTCAAAACAGAAAACTTCTGGTCATTATGAAAAGACAAAGCAATTTAAAGCAATGTAACTCCGTAGAGCAAATTTCTCTCTTTTTTTGTCGAACAAAATGCAATATTTAGTGGGTATTTTATTTATGTACAATTATTTCTGCGACTAGGTATTATATTTTCTTTTTATTTTACTGAAGTTTATTTTTAAGTTATTATATTTGTTTATTTATTCATACATGTATGTTATATATTAAAAGTGTATGTTATTATAAAATATATATTAAAGATGTTGATTTTTAAATGCTTTTTATTATTTAAATAAAATTTATAACATTAGAAATTTGAAATTTTATAGAATAGTAGTAGTAGTAGTATTTAAATTTCCGCCGATATTAATATATCCAGACGACCACCAGAGTGCGCCTCTACTCTGCCTCAATCTTTGTTTCTGTCTCCTTATAACGTAGCTTGCACTTCTCTTATGGGTATGTTTTGTGTGTGCCACCCTACGTCCAACCGAGCACAGTTGTAAAACTCGGCTCTTCCATGTTAACATCTGTTCGGTGTAAAGCCACTTGCTACTGCTGTTTAATTTATCAGTCGATTGACACAATATTAAATTTCCAGCGTTGTTTAGATTGTTCTTTCTAATATAATACAGACGCTAGCTACCGTTCTGTATTTTTTATAGGTCCACGGGATAACTCATTTGCAGAATTAATTTTTAGGTTTACGGTACAAGATTTTTCAGGTTAACACCCATGAAATTGGCCAGTTCTTTCTTAAGCCCTTTTACATGGTAAACATAGGTCTAATTCTATCATTTTTGCCATTAACTGCAATTAAAATAAATTCTAGATCACAAAACTCAAAATAAATAAAAATGCAAATTTATCTATACTTTAAATGTCATACTAAATGTGGCAACACTGTTTTTCTCGAGTGCCGTACGATCAAGCGCGATGCTCAACACGAACCTATTTTTATTATCTTGCTTGTTTGTTTTGTCCAGTGATGCGACACGGGTGATTACGAATAGCGTTTTGCAAAGATGGAAAAGATTGGACTTTGTTTGCGGTGTAATACTGCAAAATTTGATATCAAATTGTGCATTATTTGTCAGCAACGTAATAAAGCTGAATTATTGACAAGTACAAATCATGGATGTGCGCACATTCGGTGGGCATCTAGTGAACGAAAATACGTTGTTTTTGAAAGACTAAAAAGTGTATCTCAGGATGAGCTATTTTTTTATCACATGACCAACGCTTGTTACCGGAGTTATACGATGAAAACAATAGTGGAAAGGGTGGCAAGAAAATTAATGGATGACAAAAAAAATTAAAATAATTTTTACAAGCAGGATTTAGGTGAAGGAACTTCTTCAATAACATACGATAAGTTTACACGATCGAAAACTACACTATTAGTGACGCTATTAGTAGAATTAAACTTCCACCGTTCAAAACACCAGCTGGAACTATGCTACAGAAGCAATCCAAAATTGCACAAAAACAAATTAGAGAGACTCAGCGTATTATCGAGCTAGCAAAAGAACGGAGATATAGTATGAAGTTACTATTAAGGTACGAATTGACACAAGATAACTTCCTTTTTGAAGAAGAAGGCGTTTTAAAAAAAGAAACGCAAGAGTCTGACCTTTTTGTTGAATTAAGCAAGGTACTAGATCAGCAGGACTACACTCTAGGACCTAACTCAAGCAAATTATGTCTATTGGTTGATGTTATGATGGATATTCGAAAAGTGCAGTGGAAAAATTTGAAAACTTTCCAGAATCTTGCTATTGCACTCTGAAACATAATAAGTGCTACACTGAAAGGACGTTTAAACAGAATTGACTTTATATTTGATAGCTACTTAGAAATGTCATCCAAGTCTGGAGAGAGATTATGAAGATACGGCAAAGAGTATATTACAATCCATTCAATCACAGATGATGTACCATTACCTGTACAAGCTCAGAAATTTTGGGGTTATGTAGAAAATAAAATTAAGCTTCAAACATTTATTCGGAAATATCTGCTACAACATGCCCATCGTTTTTGAGAAGGGGTTGAAATAGTATGCAGTGCAACAAATATCGAACCCTCTCAGTCGTGTGGTTCATCACGGGCTTCAAGTACCCTGGACATGTTACAAAGAAATAACATGGAAGAAGCAGATATGCGAATTATGATACATATAGCTCATTCAGTGCGAGAAGGTAATAAAAACATATATATACTATCTTCCGACATCGACATATTAGTTATGGCTCTGTACCATTTCAGGACTTATGAAGCCGAAGGGATACAAGTAACTTACTTTGTTATATTTTTTAAATTTTCGATAAAGAGTGCTTTTTTATTTTAGGAACTTTCGTTTAGAGTAGGAGTAGGAGCAACTAGGAAGGATGTTCCGTTGCACTTAATGGCTGAACGCCACGGTTCAGAATTGTGTACTGTTCTTCCAGCTCTTTACCATTTGACTGGTGCAGATTATACGAGCAAAGTTGGAACCAAGCGTAGTGCTCTTGGTGCTAGTCCAGTAAAATTTCTCGGCAGTTTTGCTAAAGGTAAAAACGAATATTCTTGTTTGAAACACATTTTATTAGCATAACTTTTACAGGTACATCTGAAAGGGTAATCGAAGATTCAATGCAGAGTGCAGAAGAGTATCTTATTCAGGTTCTTCAAAAACATTTGATGACTTAAGGTATTGGATGTATCACCATGGAAAAACTTTTTCTGTAATAGAGTTACCTCCTACGAGCGCATCAATAAGACTACATATTTTGCGAGTCTTTTTTATTGTTTATAACCAAAACAACTGTTTGGAAGAAAAAACTACATCTTTGGATCCCCTTTTGTTTGGATACAAGATGGAAAATGATAGTTTTATACCGAAATCCGTGGACAATATTTTTCCTTTAGCCGAAGAATTAGTTCCGAATTGCAACTGTGGTAAATGTTCACGTGAAAAAAAATGTTGTTGCCTTGCAGCATTAACATGTTGTTCTTTTTGTCGTTGTCGCATAACATCTCAGTGTACTAATCCTTATGATACATAATTCCATATCATTTCTTTTTAGTTTTACCTACCTGATTCTGTTAAATTATATACTGATATTTTGGACCACCCTGTATAATACCAATAACATAAATATTCTACAAATATACTGTAAATTCTATTCCACAATGACAACACATACAAACTCACATCTTGAGTAAATAAAGAACATTTGTATGCGAAAATCATATTTTTAGTTTTAATACATTACCACCCTGTATAAATACTAAACTGGCCATTTTTGAGCCTGTTAACCAAATGATACTAAATATGTACGTCTCAGACAACATAATGCCACAAAAATAAATCGTGGACCTCTCAAAAACACAGGATGTTACCTAGCGTATGGACTAATACTATTTAAGCCGATTGGTTAGGTGCAGTCGGTAATTGCCATATACTGTATCCTACTATCTTTCTTGACAGTAGACGAGAGCTCCACTACAATAAAACTGGAAATTTCCACAACCATTAATTACTTGCAAAAGGGAGTTTTATTTCCCACAGCTGGTGAGTGTTTTCACTGAAACCTGGCGCCGTAGCCAACTATTACAGAAAATATCAAATAACTTTTGCTAATTTGAAACACCTATTCTGTTATGTTTTTGAACTTTTATACTGCAGTTGCACTCTCATTGTTTTCGAAATAACGTGGTTGACGTTGTTTTTCACCTCGGTTATATCATTTCCAGACTATTGTCACACCTGGTTAAAGTAATTCTATCACAGGCTATTGTCACTGCTCTTATTTTCGTTTAGGGTAATTTCTCAATTGAGATATGAATTAATTATCTTCAGGCATTTGCCACTACTTAACTATTTGAATATATATTATATATACCTTATATGTTGCAATTATGAGCAATATATTTATTTAAAGGTTTATTTTGTTTTATTTTTCTTCAACTACTCAGTACTTTATTAAGTAATCATATCACGGGAATTTATACCAGTCAAAGTATTAACCTGGTAACGCAACAAGTAAACTAAATAATAATTAGATTATAAATTTAAGGTAATTTAATACTAAAGTACAGTTCTGATTTAACCACTCCTATAAAGTGAACTATATGAAATCCCCTCAGAGCATACAGGGTGATAGTACTTATATCCGTGTTATAATATTAGGAAAGCAGAAAACAACCCAAGGTACAGAGACAGATATTACCAAACTTTCCATAAAAGAATTCTGAGGTAAATATACAGGTAAATAGACAGGTAACCTTGCATGAGGCCAATGATACCTATACAGGTAATAAATAGTGTATAACATTGCATAAGGCAAATGTTATAAAATATACAGGTAGTTAAAAATGAGTTACTACACACACAACGAAATTTGGGTCCTACACTAAACAACTAGACGATTACGCAAATGGCCAAACTTATTTGTTTATCCTTCAGATAAATAAATAGTAATGAGTTTACTGGTGAGTTTATTGCCAGTATTTTATGTGTAATAAAGCCACATACCCCACAAACGTTTCACCTCGATGTACTTTTCGAAACTGTAACCAAATCCAAATATTTTGCATGAAAAGCGTGGTTAATGTTAAAGGACACGGTAAAACCCTCGGTATACTTTTCGACGTTGTAACAAAATCCGACTTAGGAAATATTTCGTATGAAAAGCGTGTTTCACGTAAAAATATCGTGGAAGAGGTTTTTAATATTTGTAATCATATTTTCGCTCTACGGAGTGATTTTTATGCAAAATTTTCAAAACTCCTCAAGGAGCGTCATTTTAGAAAGTGCAGTAAATGTCGCTGCACAGGGACGTAATGTCGCCCCGACACCAAAATTTTATAAACTATAACAAAATTTGACTTCGGACTTTTCAAAATTAAAAACCCTTTTACGAATCCACGTTGTCAAGCACTGCAACTCATACGAGGTCTTGAATATGAGGACAAGTTAATTCAGCGACTATCCAAAGTATATCGTGAGTTTTAGCGAAAATAGCCCTTAGCGACATGGGACCCCCATCGTTTCCTAGCAGTCGATTTTGACGGGGAAATGATGAGTTTTAACGGGGTTTGCCCTAAACCGGTTCCTCAGTGATTCGGTGTCAGAAAAGTATCTTTACCATGTACTCATATGTGCATGGGAACCGCCTTGCCTGAACGTAAAATTGTAATTGCAGAATACAATTCGAAGTAGTAGCGCTTCAAGCATTTTTAAGCTCTGAGGAGCGACCAAAATTGGTATTGAAATACAAATACGTGGATAAGACAGGCAAGCAAAAGCCCACCAAGTTTCAGAAACATTGAACTTTTCTTAAATCTTTTTGTGTAATCGTTAGCTTACAAAACTACATTTTGGATGGTAGTTGGTACATTATGAATCGTTCCGTTCCTCACCATGTGTTGCACACGGGCGAGACTAGTGTTTGTTAAACATATTTCTTAAAAGTTGTTGTAAAACCATAAATTTTTGAAGAATCAATATATATTTTTGAACTTTATATTGCCTTTTAATTGTGTTTTCTAACAAAATTCCCTTTCAGGTATAATTTTAAGAAAGTGTGGTACATCCAGTATTAGGTTTATAGTGTTACGACGTCCAATAGATACCATTAGAGCAACAGTTAAGCATAAACGAACAGTAAGTATAAATTTTTATATTATTCTCCGTTTGAAACAGTCATCTTGAATCCTAAATTTTGTGAACATTAACATTCACTTTTGAAATATATTCAAAGTCCATCAGACTCCAAAAGATGAATCGTTCACATTCACGTAAAAATATCGTGGAAGAGGTTTTTAATATTCTTAATCATATTTTCGCTCTACGGAGCGATTTTTATGCAAAAATTCCAATAAGTCCTCAAGGAGTGTAATTTTAGAAAGTGTAGTAAATGTCGCTGCACAGGGACGTAATGTTGTGAACGATTCATGTTTTAATTGTCTGAAGGACGTATTTTCTGCTGCGAAAAACTAAAAACGAAAAATTAAAAAAAAAATAGGAAAAAGAAAAAACTAATTTTCTTTTTCCTCAACCTTTTCTTAATTCTAAATAATAAATATTACGTTCACAAAATTTTTAGGGTTCAACACGACTGTTTCAAACGGAGAATAATGTAAAAAATCATACTTACTGTCGTTTATGCTTAACTGCTGCTCTGATGGTATCGGTTGAACGACGTCGTAACACTATAAATCTAACACTGTCTGTATCACACTCTCTTAAAATTAAACCTGAAAAGGAATTTTGTTAGAAAACACAACTAAAAGACAATATAAAGTTCAAAATGTATATGTTAAATCTTTTAAAATAATTTATGTTTTTACAACAACTGCTTTCAAGAGAAAATGTTAACAAACAATGGTCTGACCCGTGTACAACACATGGTGAGGAACGGGACGATTCATACGGTACCAACTACCATCCAATATGCAGTTTTATAAGCTAACGATGCACAAAAAGATTCAAGAAAAGTTTCATGTAACTGAAATTTTGGTGGGCTTTTGCTTGCCTGTCTTATAAACGTATTTATTAATTCACATTAATTTTGGTCGCTCCTCGGAGCTTAAAATTGCTTGAAGCGTCTCTACTTCGATTGTATTTTACAATAACAACTTTTTACGTTCAGGCAAGGCAGATCCCATGCACGTGTGAGTACATGGTATAGATACTTTTTTGACTCCGAATCACTGAGGAACCGGTTTAGGGCAAACCCCGTCAAAACACATCATTTCCCCGTCAAATCCGACTGCTAGGAAATGATGGGGGTCCCATGTCGCTAAGGGCTATTTTCGCTATAACTTCCGATATACTTTGAATAGTCGTTGGACTAACTTGTCCTCCTATTCAATACCTCGTAAGAGTTGCAGTGCTTGACAACGTGGATTCGTAAAAGGGTTTTTAATCTTGGAAATTTTGAAGTTCAAGTCCAATTTTAGTATACTTTCTAAAATTAGGTGGTCGGGGCGACATTACGTCCCTGTGCAGCGACATTTACTACACTTTCTAAATTAACGCTCCTTGAAGAGTTAGCGAAAATTTGGCATAAAAAATGCCCCGAAGAGCAAAAATATGTTTCCAAGAATTAAAAACCACTTCCACGGCGTTTTTACGTGAAGCACGCTTTTCTTACGAAGTATTTCCTAAGTCGGATTTTGTTACAACGTCGAAAAGTATATCGGGGTTATAGCGTTCTTTAACACTCCCCTCCTTTCCGTGAATCTTTTTGTGCAACGTTTGGTAAAATTGGTTTTTGAAAAGAAAATGGATCATTGGATGTAGTCTCCCATGTGTTGTATTCGATTATATTCCAGACCGGCCTATCTGAACATAACTTATTTTTCAAATCTAAAATTGAACATATATCGATGCATAGCATTCGATTGAATATTGAACATTGGTTTTTTCAAAATGGCATAAAAAAGAAAAATTCGAAAATCCTCAGATTTTCGATGACACAACACAAACACTTTCGACGCACTTATCTTTCTTAGTGTTCTTCCACTAATGCGGGCTTGCGTCTGCTCCTCCTCGTGTCTATGCCTCGTCGATCACCTTCGGTGTCGAACTGCCTTCTGGAACAGCTTAGGTGGTCCTCGGACTGCTTGGCTCCAGCTATACAATGGCTCTGCTCAGTTATATGAAACAATATAAAACAAAATTTTAGTAAAGTGTAATAGGAACACTGAATTTTGTAGACTTATATTGATTGAAATGTTTCCGTGTAGTTAAAATTCTCTTCTTGGGAGAAATCTGCGACCGATATCACATCGTCGTCTTTGAGAAGATGAACACTGAATTTTGTAGACTTATGCTGATTGAAATGGTTTTTTTTTTTTTTTTAAATCTCCTCTTCTTGGGAGAAATCTGCGACAGAATCTGCATCCGTCGGATCGTTGCATCTGCCCATCCAGCAGACGTGGCGGCATCTCGCCCTTGAGTTTCTAGACTCATCTGAATCGCGCTCTTGCGTCAGAGTCGTCGTCTTTCCATGCCGTGCCAATGGAACATTTGTTTGGACCCTTTGGGTCGGACTCTGCTTACAGATGTATGTTTGTTAACATATGAGGATTTTGAACAAATTATAAAAAATACCATCTCTGCCGGACACGGTCAGAGTTGCTGCAGTGAATTTGGAAGAATTGTACGGTCGATACAATATCCTCAATAAAAATGATTTGAAAAAAATGCATAAAAAATACCAACTCTTGCCTGACACGACAAGAAGTTGGTATGGAAATTTTGAGATAAAATAAACCTAGCACTAAGTTAAAACTTAGCCTAGGTTGAAAAATATTATAAAAATATGATGGAATCTCCAGAACTTGATTCTGAATCAGAAGGGGAAGCATCTCGTGGCGGTGCATGGATTTGTACAACCGTTTGCTCCGGCGGTGGAGGTTCCGTGGAATCGTCTGAGAACGGGGAATCATTTCCATCGAGTGATGTTCCGCCTGGACTCGCATTTTCTTCTTCGGAAGAATCGATTTCCAAGTTGTGCTCCTCTGGCGGGGCTGGTCTCAAATCATTTACATGTACTCTCGTCGTTACATTTCCCTTTTGCACGAGATATACTTCGTCTGAAAACTTCTTCAAGATTCTGGTTGGGCCTGACCAAGACGGCGTGAAGGTATGTACCTTCCTTTTTCTCTTACTCATGACTCTGTCTCCTACTTTGAATACGACTGGAGTGACGGCCTCTTTCGGCGCGTATTTTTGCTTGTAATTTTGTTGAGCTTCACGGGCTTCCTTGATTCGCTCATATCGTGGAAGCGTTTGTTGCTTGGCTCTTACTTGCCTCCAGGCATACAAATCCCATTCGCCTCTTTCGGCTGGATCATATCCTAACACGATCATGCTAGGTGTTTGATTTGTAGCGGCGTTCCTACGATTTCTTAAGATGTAAGTCATCTGATGCACGTAGTGATCCCAAGTGTCGTTTGGCTTTTTGAATAAGAGGGTGTTTAAAATTTTCTTACACTCCTGAACCCGTCGTTCCACGGGGTTGGACTGTTGGTGATATGCCGGAATTAAGTATCGTTCGATACCGTTTCTTTCACAAAACGTTATGTACCATTCGGAATTGAAATGACCTCCATTGTCTGAAATTATGACTCGAGGGACTCCGAATCTTGCTACTATCTCTTCATCAATAAATTTGGCTATCGTTCTGCCATCGACCTGAATGTATGCCTTTGCTTCTATCCATTTACTGAATACGTCTTCGACGATAATCATGTATCTATTTTCGGCGTCTTTAGTCCTCTGCAGCGGGACAATTACGTCGACGCTCAAGGTTTCAAATGCATTCTGTGGTGCATGACTTCTAAGTGGAGCATTGGGTTGGGCTTGTCTTGTCTTTACAGACTGGCATATCAGACAGTCGTTTATATATCTGCCTACGATCCTGGCCATATTATTAAAATAGTAGCGTTTTGCTATTTTTCTAAGAGTCTCGTCTCTTCCTGGATGACAGGCTTCATCTCGGTCATGATAATGGTAAATCAATTCCTTAATTTTCCTCTTTGGAACTATCAATTTAAAATTTTGATCGCAGTCTTTCAAAAGTACATCGTCTTGGACGTGAAAATTTTTCATAAAAATAAGATCCGCATCGGAACATTGTTCCTGTTGAAATAGATCATTCCAACGGCGGATCTTGTCTTGAATATCTCTCGAACTCGATTGAGCCTGTACGATATCTTCATATATTTCTGAATGTGTTAAAACAGAAATACGTTCTGGACACTTGTAATTTGGTAGGAACATTCTTTCCTCTTCATCGTCTGTCTCGACATACTTATTTTGTGGGTTACGACTGAGAAAATCTGCTAATAAATTCTCCTTTCCTGGACAGTGTTCAATTTTGAATGCATATTCTTGCAATAATAATGACCATCGTGTGAATTTAGTTTTGTCGTCCTTATGCTTGTTCAACCAAAGTAACGCCCTGTTGTCCGTCTTCACCAAGAACGGTTTGTCTGCTAAGTACATCTTGTACTTTTTAATATAGTTCACCACCGCCAAGCATTTTAGCTCGTTAATGTGGTAACGTCTCTCTGCTGGAGATAACGTGTTGCTTGCATACGAAATGATATACTTTTCGCCGTTGTCGCCTAATTGGTATAATACGGCCGAAAGACCTTGTAGGGATGCATCTGTTTGTCAAATGAACTGATGTGAAAAATCCGGCCGATGGAGTTCCAGCGGTCCGGATAATAATTCTTTTAATTTTCTAAAAGCTTCATCGCATACATGGTTCCAGTGAAAACGATTTTCCTTCGAAAGAAGTTTCGTTAGCGGCTTCGTGATCATCGCCACATTTGGTAGATATTCTCTTACCCAGTTGCAAAGTCCTAGAAAACTTTGGAGCTGCTTTTTGGTGGCTGGAACGGGATAATTTTGAATTTGTAATACATGTTTTTCTAATGGTCGGGAAGTATCAGTTCTAATTGTGTGGCCTAAATATTGGATTTCATTCGTCGCTATTACACACTTTTCCGGTGACACTTTTAGATTGTGCAGACGTAGTCTTTCAAAGACTAACCTCAGGTGGGACATGTGCTCCTTCACGTTTACGCTGTAAACGATTATATCATCTAAGTACACTTTACAGAAATGGTGCAGGTAACCCGTCAAAACGTCCTTTGCCATGAATTTCTGAAAGGTACAGGGAGCTGTCTTGAGGCCGAAAGGCATGACATTGAATCTGTAAGCTGCCCCATCAGGAGTGGTAAAAGTTGAGAAATCTTTTGATGCTTCATCGAGCGGTATTTGCCAATATCCACTCTTTAGGTCCAGCACAGTAAAAATTTTCGAATTTCCTAAATCTTTAATACTTTCATGTATTTTTGGTAAGACGGAAGCCTCGTCTTCAGTCATTTCATTCAAATGGCGATAGTCGATGCAAAAACGTGGTTTCTTATCTGATCGTTTTATTATCACGGGTGGTGAACTATATTGGGCAGTGCTAGGTTCGATGACGCCAGCTTTCAACATCTCTTCGATTTGGTCGTACATAATTTTCTTCGTACTCGGAGACATCGGATATGGTCTGATATTAAAGGGTTTTGTATCTTTTACTATAATTTTGTGTTTAACAGTCACCGTGGTTGCTTGAGTCGGTTCCGCAGTGAACAGATCGACAAATTCTTCGAACAGCGGCCGTAGAATTTTGTCTTTAATAACAAGCTCTTCAGGAAGCTCCGCCTGCTGTCTCTCCCTCTGAGAAGCTTGATTCCAGAAGACGGTAATACGCTCTTCCGTGCCGGCATATATACATTTCCGGCGATAATCATATGCGACATTATTCATGTATAAGAATGGTGATCCTAATATTACAGTTTCATTCAAATTTTCGATGACTTGAAAATCAATTTCAAAAGAAGTGCCTGAAATTATTACTTTTAATTTTGTCGTGCCAAGAGGGTGCACCATTCGATCTCCGCACGCCATAGCAAATGATCGACGTGTTGTGAGATTTTTAAAATTATCTAACATCCTCGGATGGATAACGTTTCGTGTCGAGCCTGAATCGATCAGAGCGTCGACCGCATGTTCATTAATTTGAACTTTTATACGAGGCAAAGGGAACGCTTCGCTCATATAATTTATCGATTGCCGTGTCTTGTGCATGGGAGCGTCGTAGTGGTCATGAGTATCGGAAAAATTTATTGGACATTGCTGCCGCCTTGGTTCGGCCGTTGTGCCGGGGATCTTGCAGATTGACCCTGGCCTGGGTCTCTGGCCCCTCGAAAGTTTCCCGGTCTCCTGTTGAGATGAGGGTTATTCGGACACTGATTGTGGAAGTGCCACTGCACTGTGTCTGTGCAGTGTCGGCACGGGGTAGCCGGTCGGTCGGGTACTCGGAATTTCCCCGATCCGCCATTAAAATTGTTTTGCCTGCGGTCAGGATTCACTGATCCGCCTGAAGAATTAGGCATAAAAAAAGGACGACCAGGTGCTCTACCTGGGCCGTCCTGTCGAGAGACATCCTCTCGGAAATGCACCCTCGGTGCTGTCGGAGTTGGGCTTCCATTGCTCCTTATACTTGAATTTTGTTGACTAATACGTCCCTGCTCTTGATAGTAAGACGCGCCGGACAGACGTTGATCGATGAGCTGGATTAGCGACGTCTGTTCGTCAGCTGAATCCCGCTCGACGTTAGTAGCTGCTGCTATTAACATCTCTGTAGATGAAATTAGGTTGCTTCTCAAGCGTGACCTAATTTCTGGACGCAGTTGGTCCATGATGATCCGAGCTCTGATGGCTTCGGATTTGAAGGGATCAATACGATCGAAAAGGCAGGTCTTCCTTGTGATAAACACTGCCGTGTCGTCTAAAGACGTTTGTTTGGTGGCATACAGTTGAGCAATAGCTCGTGACTGTATGTCGGGAGAATTAAATCTCGTAAGGAATCTTTAATTGAATAAGGCGTACGAAGTTGTCAACGTCCTAAATTGTTCGGACCATCGTTGAGCTTCGCCCTTGAGTTGGCCGGTTACGTTATGGAGGCGATCATAGTCGTGGCTTATGCGAGCTCTGTCGAAATATTCCTCCATAATTTTCAGAAAAGCTTCTGGATCTTCATGATCAAGCCCATGGAACGTCACGTTCGGACATCTTTGTCTCTCATGGGGCGTACAGGTCGACACGTTCTGTATCACCTGCACGAAGCCCTCTGCCATTTTCAGAAACATACTTTCCATCGAATTAGCAGTTTGTGGCTGTGAAGCAGATAAATTTGGATTATTTCCCTCTGGAAACAGTCGTTGTGGTTCTATCCCTGTAGAACTGTCGTCGCCGAGCGGCGCGGTGGCTCGCTCGTAAAATTCTCTTAGGGTCGACTCCTCGGAGTCTTCCGCCATAAAGGAGAAAGGATTAGTTGGGTTTGGGGACGGCATGGTCCCTGCTCGGGCGCCATGTGAACGATCCCTGTGTTAATTGTCTGAAGGACGTATTTTCTGCTGCGAAAAACAGAAAAATTTAAAAAAAAATAGGAAAAAGAAAAAATTAATTTTCTTTTTCCTCAACCTTTTCTTAATTCTAAATAATAAATATTACGTTCACAAAATTTTTAGGGTTCAACACGACTGTTTCAAACGGAGAATAATGTAAAAAATCATACTTACTGTCGTTTATGCTTAACTGCTGCTCTGATGGTATCGCACGTTGTCAAGCACTGCAACTCTTACGAGGTATTGAATAGGAGGACAAGTTAGTCCAACGACTATTCAAAGTATATCGGAAGTTATAGCGAAAATAGCTCTTAGCGACATGGGACCCCCATCATTTCCTAGCAGTCGGATTTGACGGGGAAATGATGTGTTTTGACGGGGTTTGCCCTAAACCGGTTCCTCAGTGATTCGGAGTCAAAAAAGTATCTATACCATGTACTCACACGTGCATGGGATCTACCTTGCCTGAACGTAAAAAGTTGTTATTGTAAAATACAATCGAAGTAGAGACGCTTCAAGCAATTTTAAGCTCCGAGGAGCGAACAAAATTAATGTGAATTAATAAATACGTTTATAAAACAGGCAAGCAAAAGCCCACCAAAATTTCAGTTACATGAAACTTTTCTTGAATCTTTTTGTGCATCGTTAGCTTATAAAACTGCATATTAGATGGTAGTTGGTACCGTATGAATCGTCCCGTTCCTCACCATGTGTTGTACACGGGTCAGACCATTGTTTGTTAACATTTTCTCTTGAAAGAAGTTGTTGTAAAAACATAAACTTTTTTAAAAGATTTAATATATACATTTTGAACTTTATATTATCTTTTAGTTGCGTTTTCTAACAAAATTCCTTTTCAGGTTTAATTTTAAGAGAGTGTGATACAGACAGTGTTAGATTTATAGTGTTACGACGTCGTCCAATCGATACCATCAGAGCAGCAGTTAAGCATAAACGACAGTAAGTATGATTTTTTACATTATTCTCCGTTTGAAACAGTCGTGTTGAACCCTAAAAATTTTGTGAACGTAATATTTATTATTTAGAATTAAGAAAAGGTTGAGGAAAAAGAAAATTAATTTTTTCTTTTTCCTATTTTTTTTAATTTTTCTAAGTTTTTCGCAGCAGAAAATACGTCCTTCAGACAATTAAAACATGGATCGTTCACATCGCGCCCGAGCAGGGACCATGCCGTCCCCAAACCCAACTAATCCTTTCTCCTTTATGGCGGAAGACTCCGAGGAGTCGACCCCAAGAGAATTTTACGAGCGAGCCACCGCGCCGCTCGTCGACGACAGTTCTAGAGGGATAGAACCACAACGACTGTTTCCAGAGGGAAATAATCCAAATTTATCTGCTTCACAGCCACAAACTGCTAATTCGATGGAAAGTATGTTTCTGAAAATGGCAGAGGGCTTCGTGCAGGCGATACAGAACGTGTCGACCTGTACGCCCCATGAGAGACAAAGATGTCCGAACGTGACGTTCCATGGGCTTGATCATGAAGATCCAGAAGCTTTTCTGAAAATTATGGAGGAATATTTCGACAGAGCTCGCATAAGCCACGACTCTGATCGCCTCCATAACGTAACCGGCCAACTCAAGGGCGAAGCTCAACGATGGCCCGAACAATTTAGGACGTTGACAACTTCGTACGCCTTATTCAAGGAAAGATTCCTTACGAGATTTAATTCTCCCGACATACAGTCACGAGCTATTGCTCAACTGTATGCCACCAAACAAACGTCTTTAGACGATACGGCAGTGTTTATCACAAGGAAGACCTGCCTTTTCGATCGTATTGATCCCTTCAAATCCGAAGCCATCAGAGCTCGGATCATCATGGACCAACTGCGTCCAGAAATTAGGTCACGCTTGAGAAGCAACCTAATTTCATCTACAGAGATGTTAATAGCAGCAGCTACTAACGTCGAGCGGGATTCAGCTGACGAACAGACGTCGCTAATCCAGCTCATCGATCAACGTCTGTCCCGCGCGTCTTACTATCAAGAGCCGGGACGTATAAGTCCACAAAATTCAAGTATAAGGAGCAATGGAAACCCAACTCCGACAGCACCGAGGGTGCATTTCCGAGAGGATGTCTCTCGATAGGACGGTCCAGGTAGAGCACATGGTCGTCCTTTTTTTATGCCTAATTCTTCAGGCGGATCAGCGAATCCTGACCGCAGGCAAAACAATTTTAATGGCGGATCGGGGAAATTCCGTGTACCCGACCGACCGGCTACCCCGTGCCGATACTGTACAGACACAGTGCAGTGGCACTACCATAGTCAGTGTCCGAATAACCCTCATCTCAACAGGAGACCGGGAAACTTTCGAGGGGCCAGAGACCCAGGCCAGGGTCAATCTGCAAGATCCCCGGCACAACGGCCGAAGCAAGGCGGCAGCAATGTCCAATAAATTTTTCCGATACTCATGACCACTACGACGCTCCCATGCACAAGACACGGGAATCGATAAATTATATGAGCGAAGCGTTCCCTTTGCCTCGTATAAAAGTTCAAATTAATGAACATGCGGTCGACGCTCTGATCGATTCAGGCTCGACACGAAACGTTATCCATCCGAGGAAGTTGGATAATTTTAAAAATCTCACGACACGTCGATCATTTGCTATGGCGTGCGGAGATCGAATGGTGGACTCTCTTGGCACGACAAAATTAAAAGTAATAATTTCAGGCACTTCTTTTGAAATTGATTTTCAAGTCATCGAAAATTTGAATGAAACTGTAATATTAGGATCACCATTCTTATACATGAATAATGTCGCATATGATTATGGCCGAAAATGTCTATATGCCGGCACGGAAGAGCGTATTACCGTCTTCTGGAATCAAGCATCTCAGAGGGAGAGACAGCAGGCGGAGCTTCCTGAAGAGCTTGTTATTAAAGACAAAATTCTACGGCCGCTGTTCGAAGAATTTGTCGATCTGTTCACTGCGGAACCGACTCAAGCAACCACGGTGACTGTTAAACACAAAATTATAGTAAAAGATACAAAACCCTTTAATATCAGACCATATCCGATGTCTCCGAGTACGAAGAAAATTATGTACGACCAAAGCGAAGATATGTTGAAAGCTGGCGTCATCGAACCTAGCACTGCCCAATATAGTTCACCACCCGTGATAATAAAACGATCAGATAAGAAACCACGTTTTTGCATCGACTATCGCCACTTGAACGAAATGACTGAAGACGAGGCTTCCGTCTTACCAAAAATACATGAAAGTATTAAAGATTTAGGAAATTCGAAAATTTTTACCGTGTTGGACCTAAAGAGTGGATATTTGCAAATACCGCTCGATGAAGCATCCAAAGATTTCTCAACTTTTACCACTCCTGATGGGGCAGCTTACAGATTTAATGTCATGCCTTTCGGCCTCAAGACAGCTCCCTGTACCTTTCAGAAATTCATGGCAAAGGACGTTTTGACGGGTTACCTGCACCATTTCTGTAAAGTGTACTTAGATGATATAATCGTTTACAGCGTAAACGTGAAGGAGCACATGTCCCACCTGAGGTTAGTCTTTGAAAGACTACGTCTGCACAATCTAAAAGTGTCACCGGAAAAGTGTGTAATAGCGACGAATGAAATCCAATATTTAGGCCACACAATTAGAACTGATACTTCCCGACCATTAGAAAAACATGTATTACAAATTCAAAATTATCCTGTTCCAGCCACCAAAAAGCAGCTACAAAGTTTCCTAGGACTTTGTAACTGGGTAAGAGAATACCTACCAAATGTGGCGATGATCACGAAGCCGCTAACGAAACTTCTTTCGAAGGAAAATCGTTTTCACTGGAACCATGTATGCGATGAAGCTTTTAGAAAATTAAAAGAATTATTATCCGGACCGCTGGAACTCCATCGGCCGGATTTTTCACATCAGTTCATTTTACAAACAGATGCATCCCTACAAGGTCTTTCGGCCGTATTATACCAATTAGGCGACAACGGCGAAAAATATATCATTTCGTATGCAAGCAACACGTTATCTCCAGCAGAGAGACGTTACCACATTAACGAGCTAAAATGCTTGGCGGTGGTGAACTATATTAAAAAGTACAAGATGTACTTAGCAGACAAACCGTTCTTGGTGAAGACGGACAACAGGGCGTTACTTTGGTTGAACAAGCATAAGGACGACAAAACTAAATTCACACGATGGTCATTATTATTGCAAGAATATGCATTCAAAATTGAACACTGTCCAGGAAAGGAGAATTTATTAGCAGATTTTCTCAGTCGTAACCCACAAAATAAGTATGTCGAGACAGACGATGAAGAGGAAAGAATGTTCCTACCAAATTACAAGTGTCCAGAACGTATTTCTGTTTTAACCCATTCAGAAATATATGAAGATATCGTACAGGCTCAATCGAGTTCGAGAGATATTCAAGACAAGATCCGCCGTTGGAATGATCTATTTCAACAGGAACAATGTTCCGATGCGGATCTTATTTTTATGAAAAATTTTCACGTCCAAGACGATGTACTTTTGAAAGACTGCGATCAAAATTTTAAATTGATAGTTCCAAAGAGGAAAATTAAGGAATTGATTTACCATTATCATGACCGAGATGAAGCCTGTCATCCAGGAAGAGACGAGACTCTTAGAAAAATAGCAAAACGCTACTATTTTAATAATATGGCCAGGATCGTAGGCAGATATATAAACGACTGTCTGATATGCCAGTCTGTAAAGACAAGACAAGCCCAACCCAATGCTCCACTTAGAAGTCATGCACCACAGAATGCATTTGAAACCTTGAGCGTCGACGTAATTGGCCCGCTGCAGAGGACTAAAGACGCCGAAAATAGATACATGATTATCGTCGAAGACGTATTCAGTAAATGGATAGAGGCAAAGGCATACATTCAGGTCGATGGCAGAACGATAGCCAAATTTATTGATTAAGAGATAGTAGCAAGATTCGGAGTCCCTCGACTCATAATTTCACACAATGGAGGTCATTTCAATTCCGAATGGTACATAACGTTTTGTGAAAGAAACGGTATCGAACGATACTTAATTCCGGCATATCATCAACAATCCAACCCCGTGGAACGACGAGTTCAGGAGTGTAAGAAAATTTTAAACACCCTCTTATTCAAAAAGCCAAACGACACTTGGGATCGCTACGTGCATCAGATGACTTACATCTTAAGAAATCGTAGGAACGCCGCTACAAATCAAACACCTAGCATGATCGTGTTAGGATATGATCCAGCCGAAAGAGGCGAATGGGATTTGTATGCCTGGAGGCAAGAAAGAGCCAAGCAACAAACGCTTCCACGATACGAGCGAATCAAGGAAGCCCGTGAAGCTCAACAAAATTACAAGCAAAAATACGCGCCGAAAGAGGCCGTC
Organism: Leptura quadrifasciata; assembly: GCA_963675555.1. Taxonomy (NCBI): domain Eukaryota; kingdom Metazoa; phylum Arthropoda; class Insecta; order Coleoptera; family Cerambycidae; genus Leptura; species Leptura quadrifasciata. The sequence continues at coordinate 71,572,702 of OY776678.1, forward strand.
ACTCCAGTCGTCTTCAAAGTAGGAGACAGAGTCATGAGTAAGAGAAAAAGGAAGGTACATACCTTCACGCCGTCTTGGTCAGGCCCAACCAGAATCTTGAAGAAGTTTTCAGACGAAGTATATCTCGTGCAAAAGGGAAATGTAACGACGAGAGTACATGTAAATGATTTGAGACCAGCCCCGCCAGAGGAGCACAACTTGGAAATCGAATCTTCCGAAGAAGAAAATGCGAGTCCAGGCGGAACATCACTCGATGGAAATGATTCCCCGTTCTCAGACGATTCCACGGAACCTCCACCGCCGGAGCAAACGGTTGTACAAATCCATGCACCGCCACGAGATGCTTCCCCTTCTGATTCAGAATCAAGTTCTGGAGATTTCATCATATTTTTATATTTTTCAACCTAGGCTAAGTTTTAACTTAGGGCTAGGTTTATTTTATCTCAAAATTTCCATACCAACTTCTTGTCGTGTCAGGCAAGAGTTGGTATTTTTTATGCATTTTTTTCAAGTCATTTTTATTGAGGATATTGTATCGACCGTACAATTCTTCCAAATTCACTGCAGCAACTCTGACCGTGTCCGGCAGAGTTGGTATTTTTTATAATTTTTTCAAAGTCTTCATATGTTAACAAACATACATCTGTAAGCAGAGTCGGACCCAAAGGGTCCAAACAAATGTTCCATTGGCACGGCATGGAAAGACGACGACTCTGACGCAAGAGCGCGATTCAGATGAGTCTAGAAACTCAAGGGCGAGATGCCGCCACGTCTGCTGGATGGGCAGATGCAACGATCCGACGGATGCAGATTCTGTCGCAGATTTCTCCCAAGAAGAGATTTAAAAAAAAAAAAACCATTTCAATCAGCATAAGTCTACAAAATTCAGTGTTCATCTTCTCAAAGACGACGATGTGATATCGGTCGCAGATTTCTCCCAAGAAGAGAATTTTAACTACACGGAAACATTTCAATCAATATAAGTCTACAAAATTCAGTGTTCCTATTCTCAAAGACGACGATGTGTTATCGGTCGCAGATTCCTCTTTATGCCCAGACGGGATAAAGCATGGACCAAATGAACAATACACTTTACTAAAATTTTGTTTTATATTGTTTCATATAACTGAGCAGAGCCATTGTATAGCTGGAGCCAAGCAGTCCGAGGACCACCTAAGCTGTTCCAGAAGGCAGTTCGACACCGAAGGTGATCGACGAGGCATAGACACGAGGAGGAGCAGACGCAAGCCCGCATTAGTGGAAGAACACTAAGAAAGATAAGTGCGTCGAAAGTGTTTGTGTTGTGTCATCGAAAATCTGAGGATTTTCGAATTTTTCTTTTTTATGCCATTTTGAAAAAACCAATGTTCAATATTCAATCGAATGCTATGCATCGATATATGTTCAATTTTAGATTTGAAAAATAAGTTATGTTCAGATAGGCCGGTCTGGAATATAATCGAATACAACACATGGGAGACTACATCCAATGATCCATTTTCTTTTCAAAAACCAATTTTACCAAACGTTGCACAAAAAGATTCACGGAAAGGAGGGGAGTGTTAAAGAACGCTATAACCCCGATATACTTTTCGACGTTGTAACAAAATCCGACTTAGGAAATACTTCGTAAGAAAAGCGTGCTTCACGTAAAAACGCCGTGGAAGTGGTTTTTAATTCTTGGAAACATATTTTTGCTCTTCGGGGCATTTTTTATGCCAAATTTTCGCTAACTCTTCAAGGAGCGTTAATTTAGAAAGTGTAGTAAATGTCGCTGCACAGGGACGTAATGTCGCCCCGACCACCTAATTTTAGAAAGTATACTAAAATTGGACTTGAACTTCAAAATTTTCAAGATTAAAAACCCTTTTACGAATCCACGTTGTCAAGCACTGCAACTCTTACGAGGTATTGAATAGGAGGACAAGTTAGTCCAACGACTATTCAAAGTATATCGGAAGTTATAGCGAAAATAGCCCTTAGCGACATGGGACCCCCACCATTTCCTAGCAGTAGGATTTGACGGGGAAATGATATGTTTTGACGGGGTTTGCCCTAAACCGGTTCCTCAGTGATTCGGAGTCAAAAAAGTATCTATACCATGTACTCACACGTGCATGGGATCTGCCTTGCCTGAACGTAAAACGTTGTTATTGTAAAATACAATCGAAGTAGAGACGCTTCAAGCAATTTTAAGCTCCGAGGAGCGAACAAAATTAATGTGAATTAATAAATACGTTTATAAGACAGGTAAGCAAAAGCCCACCAAAATTTCAGTTACATGAAACTTTTCTTGAATCTTTTTGTGCATCGTTAGCTTATAAAACTGCATATTGGATGGTAGTTGGTACCGTATGAATCGTTCCGTTCCTCACCATGTGTTGTACACGGGTCAGACCATTGTTTGTTAACATTTTCTCTTGAAAGAAGTTGTTGTAAAAACATAAATTTTTTAAAAAGATTTAATATATACATTTTGAACTTTATATTGTCTTTTAGTTGTGTTTTCTAACAAAATTCCTTTTCAGGTTTAATTTTAAGAGAGTGTGATACAGACAGTGTTAGATTTATAGTGTTACGACGTCGTCCAATCGATACCATCAGAGCAGCAGTTAAGCATAAACGACAGTAAGTATGATTTTTTACATTATTCTCCGTTTGAAACAGTCGTGTTGAACCCTAAAAATTTTGTGAACGTAATATTTATTATTTAGAATTAAGAAAAGGTTGAGGAAAAATAAAATTAATTTTTTCTTTTTCCTATTTTTTTTCGCAGCAGAAAATACGTCCTTCAGACAATTAAAACATGGATCGTTCACAGTTACAATGTCGAAAAGTATATCGGGGTTATAGCGTTCTTTAACAATGTCACCCCGACCACCAAAATTTAGAAAGTATAACAAAATTTGACTTTAATTTCGGAAATTTCAAAATTAAAAACCCTTTTACGAATTTACGTTGTTAAGCACTGCAACTCATGCGTGGTATTAAATATTAGGACAAGTTAATCGAGCTTCTATTCAAAGTATATCGTAAGTTTTAGCGAAAATAGCCCTTAGCGACATGGGACCCCCATCATTTCCTAGCAGTCGATTTTGACGGGAAAATGATGGGTTTTAACGGGATTTGCCTTAAACCGGTTCCTCAGTGATTCGGTATCAGAAAAGTATCTTTACCATGTACTCATATATGCATGGGACCGCCTTGCCTGAACGTATGAAATTGTAATTGCCCAAATATAATTCAAAGTCGTTGCGATTCAAGCATTTTAAAGCTCCGAGGAGCGACCAAAATTGGTATTGAAATAAAAATACGTGAATAGACAGGCACGCAAAAGCCCACCAAAATTTTATAAACATTGAACTTTTCTTGAATCTTTTTGGTGTGATCATTAGCTCAAAAACCGCATATTGGATGGTAGTTGGTACATTATAAATCGTTCCGTTCCTCACCATGTGTTGTACACGGGCCAGACTATTGTTTGTCAAAACATATTTCTTGAAGTTGTTGTAAAACACAAAGAGATTTAATATATATTTTTGAACTTTATATTGTCTTTTATTTGTGTTTGCAAAATTCTCTTTCAGGTATAATTTTAAGAAAGTGTTAGTACCTCCAGTGTTAGGTTTATAGTGTTACAACGTCCAATAGATACCATCAGAGCAGCAGTTAAGCAAAAACGAACAGTAAGTATAAATTTTATATTATTCTCCGTCTGAAACAGTCGTTTTTAACCCTTATTTTGTGAACGTTAACACTCATTTTTGATAAATATAATAAAATCCTTCAGATTCCAAAAGATGGATCGTTCACATTGTCACCGCCCAAAATCTATGCCCCAGTGACACCCCCCCTACGAATACACTCGGAGCCCCGCGAAGCGTTTTTAAGAGTTGATCATTTTGACTGCTGACACGCGCTTATCTTGTTTGGTTGAACGAGATTCCAAGCGCTACACTGCATGCGTATAACGTCGCAACAATACGCACTCCAAACGTTTTACATACCTTGGTCATAGTTGGACGGTGGATCTAGGAACCAAGAGTTTTGGTTATGGCCGAGGCCAGCCCACCCACCTTACGGTTTTGGGCACTTCTCAAACATACCCACTAGGTGACTAAACCACCGTCAAGGAAACCTCTACCAACTCCGCACTCCAAAAATTAGCGGTTCAAGAGCCTTTAATAATTCAACAATAACAACAACAACGGTGAAAAGCAATAGTGTGCAATAGCAACAACAACGATAAAAATGATTTGCAATAGCAGTAACAAGAACGAATAAAATTTTCAATATACAAGAACAACAACAAATAACAATAAAACACTTTGCTATAGTCCAATAAAGGGGACTTTTAAATGTCCATTCGTACTAAATGGCTGAATTTTTTACCAGAAATTAGTCTTAAGATATACATCAAGCGTCTGTAGTCAAAAAGTAGAAATTGATGGGCAGGGGTTGTAAAACAAATATTTAAGGGTTGAAATCGCGATATGTCAAAAACGGAAAAATTTTCGAAGAAAAGTTTTAGACAAAAGTTGTAGAGAAAAAAATTCTGTGTAAAAAAGCTACTTTACTTTTTTTTCTATAAGTGACCGGCGAGCCGTGAAATTCGATTAAAGTTTATGAACGATTTACACAGTCAAATACACAGCTGGCGCGTATGCCTTCTCTTCGCCGTCGCTTTCTTGACAGAACACAATGACATATCGTCTGCGGACCTCTCAAATTGAAGTACTAGACAGGGTGATATTTTGAAAAGTGACACGAAATGTTGCTGCAGTAAGGCATTTTAATGAAATTTTTCTTATAACTCCGGAACGGATAGAGGTATCGAGATCGTATTTGGCACGTAGGTTGTAATACAGATCTGGTATGGAATTCGAATGAATCTGCTGATGGAAGATGGATGTAAGTCCCACATATGTTATCACAAACATAAAAAATCCTTATAACTCGCAAACGGGTAGACATATCGCGTTCATATTTGAGGCGTAGGTGTTACTATTGAAGAGAGACGGAACCCAAATGATCCTGCTGAGTGATTGGATTCATATCGGGTCAGTTTGGGTTCCACTATTTCTTACGGTGTTTCTAAGACTGTTTTAAAGTATCGTGATTTCAGATATTCTGATGGTTTTCATGGGATAAAATCGATCGATTGGATTCATATCAGGTCAGTTTGTGTCACACAGTTTCTTAAAGTGTTTTTAAGAATTTTACGGTGTTTTTGGCTTTCTTTTATGTCCAGTAAAGGGGAATTATAATTGTTCACTCGCAATCCATGACTCAATTCTTACCCAAAAGTTTAAAAATGTGTTCGTATAATAGACGCAAAATTACGTTCAGTGATATTTTCGTCTAAGAATATTAATTAGTATTAGAATGCTTTTGTAGTTATTATAAAAAAGGCTTCTCGAAAATCGGACGTAAAATACGTAAGATTTAAAAGAAGTAGCGGAGGAGAGTATATTGTTAGTTCAAGCATGTACCGCCCAGATATCTCTATAAATTGTATATCGATGTACATTTAGCTTAGTTTAGTAGATATACATAGTAGTTTAGTTTAGCAATTGTATCAATTTTGCGACTCTTTAAATGGATTCTGCGTTATCGCTTCTATTTCTTATGAACCCGTTCCTAAAGATAGATAATAGTAAAAAGATCAGTGATAATAATTTTTAGAAATAATTGTTTTTCATTGAATATAACAAATATTATTAAGCAAATTAATATAATGTGAGTTTAGTGAACACAAATGAGCATATTTAAAAAAGTACAAACAGATTTAAGAAATCAAGTATGGTCTGAAAAGACAATGTTTGTGTGGTATAAATTGTTGATCGATTTAACGCCTGAACCCAAAAATTAATGTTTATCAAGAAACCCGCTAATTTTAGAGAGAAACATGACCTTATTCATATACAGCAAGATACTGCTTTCTGCGACATCTGGATATTTCTTTTCTTTTATATAAAGAACATGATCATTTAACATTTATAATTACATACGAAATGAGTTGTTTATCGTTTCATCTTTCAAATAAATACCTTTCTATAACTTGTTATCTTATTACGGCATTGCCATTGATGTTTGAATTTTCAGATCTGTCATTTCCATTATACTTGTGTACCAAACAGAAATACGTCTTCAAAAACGGAAGTATGACGTCTACGGATACGGAAGTCGCTTAATTTAATCCTGTGACAGTGACATTTATAAATAACGTGAATATAGACATAAGTAAACTAGCATAAAAACATAACCTAATTTTTTTTTAAGACGTAATGAAGTTAAGTGCGAGTAGATTCTTTAACCTAAAAATCGAATATTTACGTAGGATTTTTGCAAGTCGGATGGGGTAGTAGCATTCTCCACTATACCGTCCACGAAGGATCGATTACGACGGTTATCGAATCGATCCGATTACACCCGAAGGCGTTATTCATCGTTTTATCAACGACTGGGGAATTGAAAAACCGAAACAAGTTTCAGGGGAGTTCACACGTGTGAAAGCTAGGATTTTAAGCAAAAATCCGAACTTCGCACGAACATTTCCGAAGACACATAAAGGGACGGGAAGTGTCGTTATCGACTAAGTCGACCACTAAGAATTGATTCCGAGCATTGCCGAATCGATCCGACCAACAATTCCGGGAAAAGTGTGCTGTGGCCAAACTGAAGGTGAGAAATAAGTAAAACGTTACTAGAGGACAACTAGGACCTCGACACGCCTTTTGCATCACTTTTGACCGACCGCACAACTTTTGACCAGGATATTTAGTGACTCTGGAAAAAGAAGTTAAAGGCAACGCGAACTTGAGTTCATAGAATCGATCGCCACGAGTTTAAGTTCGATCCGATCAACCGTTCCGGGCAAAAATGTACTGTAAATAAACTAAAGGTCAGAAATAAGTGAAACGTTGCTAGAGGATAACTAGGACCTTGGTACACCTTTTGCACCACTTTTGATCGGCCACCCAAATTTTGACGGGGATCAAGAAACCCGGTCGGGTTTCGCAGCTAATTTTCTCTCACTCTCATACTAGAGCGAAACGGGGCAGGGATTCATATACAGCAATATATTGCTTTCTGCGCCATCTGGATATTTATTTTCTTCTATAAATAGAACATAATCATTTAACATTAGTAATTACCTGCAAAATGAGTTGTTTACCGTTTTATTTTTTCATTTATTTTTTTTAAATGGCATTCGGGCGGTTGACTCACAGCCAAGCTCTAAAAACAGGCCGGGATGTTGTCACCTGCGAAGGATGTTGCGCATCGCGAAAAGGACGCAAAAATAAAGATGCAGGAAAGCTACACGAGCGGTCGGGGGGTTCTTGTGCCGTCAAGGCCGCCCCCGGCCAACCAACATACAGAAAGTGAAGCAGACAGACATACCGCCGACCAAGACAGATCTATAGTTCTTAGACGAAAACTAAAGAAACGAACCAACAGGGCACAGGAAAGCGCGTCGAACGCCAGTGTTGAGAGCGTTAAGCTGGCACCCGGTCGTTTAGAAAGTAACCACAAAAAAAGTAATACCTATTTAAGGTGAACTTGTCATCTTATTGTGGCATTGCTATTGCTGTTTGAATTTTGAGCTCTGTCATTCCGGTTATAAAAATGTACTAGGTAGAAGAGGCGTCGGTCGACGAATACGGAAGTTAAATCGCTTAATTCAAAAAGTGGATAAATTTGTGGATAAATAAATGCAAGTGAATGTTTCTTTCCTTTTATAAAAAAAAACAATCATTTAACATTGGTAATTACGTGTAAAATGAGTTGTTTATCATTTCATCTTTCAAATAAATGCCTGTCTCTAATTTGTCATCTTGTTACGGCATTGCCATTACTGATGTTTGGATTTTAAGATCTGTCAAAATAATACGAAGTATTGAAGTATTAATCACTTGTGTGCAATTTTGATTTCTGATTTTTGGATCAAGCACCATAATAGGAATTGCGTTAACTTTAAAAACATCCAAAATAACAAATTTGTAATTATCTGATGTAAAAAATGGAAATGTTTAATCACAAAAACACATTGAGGGTCTTGTCGGATTACGTGGCGGATAGATTGTGAAACAGATGTTTTCTAAGTATTACACATATTGTTTTACAGATTTTTAGCGGACCGTCGGTAAAGTTTACGTTTGTACCGGACATTTAAGTAAGTGCGTGAGTGTAAGGGTTCAGCTCTTTTTACATTCGGATTTCTTTTTCATTGTCAATACGGATAAAGAATTTATGTGCAGATAATTAACGAAAACAGATGTCAAAATTATCAAAGAAGGTCAGTGGCTCGAAGATTCTCATTTTTTTCCGTACATTTTATGTATAAATGTTTATTACGAAATACCATACCAGTCAAAAAGACACGGCTCAGTCCTGAGCTCTGAGCTTGCAAATGGGAAGGGAATATTCTTTCTTCCTATCTGATCCAACTAATGAAGACGAAGAGCATTGCTTGAAGCAAATGGTAGAATTATCCTATCGTATTGTACTTTACTACTACTTGCAGTGCTTTTCTCCTTCGCTTGTTAGAAATAATTTATAAGTTTGTCTATATTCAAATTTCACGGTTCTTTTACATAATCTATCTTAATAGCTAATTGTGAAACCACGTACTGTTCCATAATGAAAAAATAAGTGAAATCATCCCCCCCCCACCCCTCCTCAGCACACACACTTCCAATGTATAATACTACAAGCTAATTTTCTATGTGGCTTCCTCGCACCCCCGACTATCATTCATGTTTATCTTTTTGTCTATATACTTCATGATGAGCAACATAACTTTTGTTTAAACCAAATTGGAACACAAGAACAAGACAAAAAGAAATTCAAGTAAAGTAATCAATTATTTACCTACGTTTCGAAAATACACTTTTTTCCAACAAGTCCCGCGTTAGATTCCAGCTGTGAAATCCAGCTTCAGATTTTTGGTTGTATTGTCATAAAAACAATGTTAAAACATTTACTGTATCTACATGATTTCGAGAATTTATAGACGAGAATTTATAACCTAGCAATATTTTGTTTTGGTTATCATTAAGTATTTAAAAAATGTATTTCACAATAAATTAGGTTTAAAATAAGCTCTACACGATTTCCTAAATTTCTAATCTGTATTTTACTGCTAGTAAAAAATCGAATAATACATTATACTCAACTTTCATGCATCTACATCATATTATGCAGAAAATGTAATACTTATACTCGTAGATTTTCGAGGCTGCTGAATCGATTCCCGGGGTCAAACCAATTTTTCCGCCTCAGCAACCCCCTCAAATTGGTTAAAAACCCACTTCCAAAGTCCCCTTTTCCGTGAACCCATTTATTTTTTCCCGTTCTTCGACTAATTGTTGTTCCCTCGAGTAGAACGGAAGGCCCCTCGAGGATTTGACCTCAGCCACCCCTATGCCAGGCTTGCAACCCTTGTAGGGGGTGCAAAATTGAATTAAGGTGAAGATATCCACAAAATTTCATCCACAAATGCTGACGTCTATCCCACCAGTGTAGAGCGTGTAACTATCACATTACTTTACGGCTTTGAAATTTTGCACATGTGTATAAGTCTCGTGACAATACACTTTAACATCTTCATGTAAGAAAAAAACAATATGGCGGCTTCAAAATGGCGGATAATTTTATCGTTTACGGTCCGATTCGACTCAAAATCTATATCTGGGAGTATTCGAGATCCCCAATTATGAATTCTTGGTCAAAATTTAGAAATTCAAAATGGCGGCGCCAATATGGCGGATGAATTTTGTCATTTATGGTCCAAATCGATCAATATTGATATTTGGGGGTTTTCGGATTCGCCGATTACGAATTTCCAGTAAAAAAATTTGTTCAGGATGGCGATTTTAAGATGGCGGACGACTTTACCGTTTAAGATCCGATTCAACTCAAAATCGATATCTGGGGGTTTTCTAGGTCGCGGATTATGAATTTTCAGCTATAATAAAGAAATTCAAAATGGTAGCGCCAATATGGCCGACGACTTTTGTCATTTACGTTCAAATAGATCAAAATCGATATCTGGGGGTTTTCGGGGTCGCGGATTACGAATTTAGAAAAAATTTAGTTGAAGGTGGCGGACGACTTTACCGTTTATGATCCAATTCGTCTCAAAATCGATATCTGAGGATTACAGCATCTCAAAAGACTAAAAAATAAAAAATAAAATTATGTAAAAAAATATTGAAAAAAAGCTTTTATTTAAACGCTCTAAGAAGTAGAAAATAAACGTTGAAGCAAATCAAATCCATCATTTTGATCCATTATATAATTTGTTTATGATATAAAAGCTTGTCGCGAACAATCTCCTTTACACAGGAAAATCTGGCGACAAGCTTTCATATCATAAAAAAAATTATATAATGTAACAAAATGATGGATTTGATTTACTTCAAAGTTTATTTTCCACTTTTTACAGCATTTAAATAAAAGCTTTCTTAAAAAAATATTTTTTAAAAATATTTCTAAGACAGCTTTATTATAAATTTCCAATTTTACCCGTATAAAAGTTTTCCTATAGTATTACATAGTCAATATATACATTAAAAAAATTTCTTCGTGACGAACGAGGCGAACAAAGCGTCTATTACATTGAATTTCAAATTTATTTTACTGTCAAATAAATAAAGATTGTTTCCCAAATTCCCAGCTGTACCCCACCAAATTTTTCCTACAATTTCCTGGGACGCTTATATACACTTGCCATACAAAAATAATCCATGACAGACGAGCCTTCATACGCGAGTAAATTGTTTATTACATTGAATTTCAAATTTATTTTTACTGTCATATAAATAAAGATTGTTTCCCTGTACCCCAACAAATTTTTCCCACAGTTTCCTGACGCCCTTATATACATTTGCCATACAAAAATAATCCGTGAAAAATGAACCTTTAAAAATAAATTCGAAATTCAAGGTAATAAACAATTTATTCACATATGAAGGCTCATTTGTCATGGATTATTTTTGTGTGACAAATATATATAAGGGTCCCAGGAAACTGTGGAAGAAAATTGTTGGGGGTACAAATGGGAATTTGGGAAAATCGTTGTTTATATGACAGTAAAAATAAATTTGAAATTCAATATAATAAACGATTTATTCACCTATGAAGGGTCGTTTGTCACGAATTATTTTTGTATGGCAAATGTACATAAGGGTCTTAAGAAACTGTAGGAAAAATTTGGTGGGGGTACAAAGGGGAATTTGGAAGAAATCTTTATTTGTATAACAGAAAAAATAAATTTGAAATTCAATATAATAAACGATTTGTTCACTTATGAAGGCTCGTTTGTCACGGATTATTTTTGTGTGACAAATATATATAAGGGTCCCAGGAAACTGTGGAAAAAATTTGGTGGAGGTACAAATGGGAATTTGGGAAAAATCGTTATTTATATGACAGTAAAAATAAATTTGAAATTCAATATAATAAATGACTTGTCCACCTATGAAGGGTCGTTTTTCACGAATTATTTTTGTATGGCAAATATATATAAGGGTCTTAAGAAACTGTGGGAAAAATTTGGTGGGGGTACAAATGGGAAAAAACTCTTTATTTGTATAGCAGAAGAAATAAATATGAAATTCAATGTAATAAACGATTTATTCACCTATGCAGGCTCGTTTGTCACAGATTATTTTTATATGGCAAATGTACATAAGGATCTTAAGAAACTGGGTGGTGGGGGTGGGGTACAAATGGGAATTTGGAAACAGTCTTTATTTGTATAACAATAAAAATAAATTTGAAATTCAATGTAATAAACGATTTGTTCACTTATGAAGGCTCGTTTGTCATGAATTATTTTTGTGTGACAAGTATATATAAGGGTCCCAGGAAACTGTGGAAAAAATTTGGTGGGGTACAAATGGAAATTTGGGAAAAATCGTTATTTATATGACAGTAAAAATAAATTTGAAATTCAATATAATAAACGATTTGTTCACCTATGAAGGCTCGTTTGCCACGAATTATTTTTGTATGGCAACTGTACATAAGGGTCTTAAGAAACTGTGGGAAAAATTTGTTGGGTACAACTGGGAATTTGGGAAAATATCTTTATTTATATGACAGTAAAAATAAATTTGAAATTCAATGTAATAAACAATTTACTCGCGTATGAAGGCTCATCTGTCATGGATTATTTTTGTATGGCAAATGTATATAAGGGTCCCAGGAAGCTGTAGGAAAAATTTGGTGGGGTACAGCTGGGAATTTGGGAAACAATCTTTATTTATTTGACAGTAAAATAAATTTGAAATTCAATGCAATAGACGCTTTGTTCGCCTCGTTCGTCACGAAGAAATTTTTTTAATGTATATATTGACTATGTAATACTATAGGAAAACTTTGATATGGGTAAAATTGGGAATTTATAATAAAGCTGTCTTAGAAATATGGTAAAAAATTAAATAAAAAATATTTTCTTTAAGAAAACTTTTATTTAAATGCTCTAAAAAGTGGAAAATAAACTTTGAAGTAAATCAAATCCATCATTTTGTTACATTATATAATTTTTTTATGATATAAAAGCTTGTCGCCTTTGTGTAAAGGAGATTGTTCGCGACAAGCTTTTATATCATAAACAAATTATATAATGGATCAAAATGATAGAATAGAATAGAATATTTTATTGATCCAGTAGTAGCATTACATATATGCTATTAGACAAGTCAAAACACACAAAATATAAACAAATATTAAAATATATAAATATACACTTAGAATTACGTATTAAGTCAAAACATATATATGTACACACACACACATACATATAAAAATGAGAAAAATGTATACATATATCTATATAACTAGAATTCACAGAGATGTATAGAATGCAATATACGAATACGATATACTAAACGTTAATATCACTATCAAGGTATTCTTGAACAGAATATGCACATATTTTTAAAAGATATTTTTTGACACATTTTTTAAAAACCAAGGTGTTTTTTAAATTTTTATATGGCAAAGGTAAATGGTTATATAATTTTAGTCCTAAGATATTGTGGGCATTTGAGGATATATTCAGATGTTTAAATGGAACGTGGAAATTGCACTTATCGCGCGTATCATGAGAATGTATGGTATCATTTCTATTAAATTTATGCTGATTTTTATATACATATAACAATAATTCTAGAATATACATACTGGGTAGAGGAAGTACTCCATGTTGTCGAAAGAGGTTACGACAAGAATGAATTTGTGGTACTCCCACCATACATCTCATGATGCGCTTTTGTGCAAGAAAAACATCATGTGCACTGGAAGAGTTTCCCCATATAGTGATACCATAGGATAATCTTGAATGAATTTCTCCAAAATAAAACAGTAGTAGACCAGACATATCCAAAACTCTTTTCAGTGTTCTAATTTGAAAACATTTAGAGTGTAAAGTACTAGTAAGTCTCCTACAGTGATTACTGAATGTCAGCTTGTTATCAAAATCTATGCCAAGAAATGTTATGCAACTACTTTTCTCAATGTTAAAATCATTTATTTTTACATTAACACAGGGAATATTAGTCTTTTGGCGAGTGTGAAATGTCACATAACTTGTTTTTGAAGCATTGAACAACAATAAGTTTTTGCTAAACCAGTTACAAAGATGATCAACAGTAGTATCAATTTTACGTTGCAGTGAAACATGAGACATATCAGAAAAAAGAAGTGTTGCATCATCAGCGTACAGTGAAATAAAAGCCTGAGTAAGCATGGTAGGTAACTCGTTAATGTAAATAATGATGGATTTGATTTGCTTCAACGTTTTATTTTCTACTACTTAGAGCGTTTAAATAAAAGCTTTTTTTAAAATATTTTTTACAATAATTTTATTTTTTACTTTTTAGTCTTTTGATATGCTGTAATCCTCAGATATCGATTTTGAGACGAATCCGATCATAAACGGTAAAGTCGTCCGCCATCTTGAACTAAATTTTTTACTAGAAATTCGTAATCCGCGACCCCGAAAACCCCCAGATATCGATTTTGATCTATTTGAACGTAGATGACAAAAGTTGTCGGCCATATTGGCGCCGCCATTTTGAATTTCTTTATTTTGATTGAAAATTTATAATCCGCGACCTACAGAAACCCCAGATATCGATTTTGAGTCTAATCGGATCTTAAACGGTAAAGTCGTCCGCCATCTTGAAATCGTCATCCTGAACAAAATTTTTTATTGGAAATTCGTAATCGGCGAACCCGAAAACCCCCAGATATCAATATTTTATTTTATGTTATTTTATTTTATTTTATATATATTGACCATAAATGACAAAATTCATCCGCCATATTGGCGCCGCCATTTTGAATTTCTGAATTTTGACCAAGAATTCATAATTGGGCATCTCGAAAATTCCCAGATATCGATTTTGAGTCGAATCGGATCGTAAACGGTAAAGTCGTCCGCCATCTTGAAGCCGCCATGTGGTTTTTTTCTTATATGAAGATGTTAAAGTGTATTGTCACGAGACTTATTTATACACGTGCAAAATTTCAAAGCCGTATGTCGTAGCGTCTTACACGCTCTACACTGGTGGGATAGAATTTCCTCTACGTCAACATTTGTGGATGAAATTTTGTGGATATCTTCACCTTAATGAAAATTGATATCTGTTTTTGTGAGAAAAAAAATTCATATTTTGTAGGAGGCGTTTTTTTGAGGAAGGTGGTAGGTGACGAGGCTTGTGCAACCACCCCCAGGGGTTGTTTTCACCCATCAAGTGGGTGGAAATTGTTTTCCAGCTATAATTGAAAAGCAGCATAATAAATATGTTTATTAAAGTGTTATTATATATATATATATATATATATATATATATATATATATATGTTCTATGTTCTACTTTTTATTGTACTTAATAATTTGCAGTACTAAACAAACCTTAACTTGCTTATTTCCAATAGATAACAAAAAACAAAAAAACTTTATAACCAAAAGATCAAATTAAAATCTCTTACCTTTTGATTATAACCAAAAGATCAAATTAAAATCTCTTACCTTTTGATCCGAAAGTATGTCAAAATATTTAATGGGCCGGCTAGCTTATCTTTCCCTTCAGGAGCAGGTTCAAATTCAGTTCCTATTTAAAATGAAATTTTTATTAAAGTAAAATTTTTAATCTGATATAAATAATTTACTTTCTTTGATATTTAGATAATTTAGCTTTATAACAGGTTCGAAAGTCTAATCAGTACACTATTTAAATTTTAATATACGACCTTGTCCAAAATTAAACACACAAAAACCTTCCTTCTTTGTAGCTACACACTTCTCTTTCCAAATCCAGCAATTCTCCTTTCATTAATTCTTCACCTTATCTCGTCCTTATCTCCTCTGCAACTCCAAACCACAATAGCACCTCTACCTTCTTATTTACAGTCTATTTTTCTCTTCTTCGCTGATCTCCGCAATTTCTGACTTTCAATTCAATTTCAAAATTCTTAATCCTTGTTTATTATTTTTCTTCTTCACTCCCTAATTTTCACTTGTTCTTTTTTTTTCTTAAATTTGTTTTTCCAATTTTACAACCTCTCTTTTATCTGTTGTTTATTGTTCTATCTCACTAAATATCAAAGTATCCAAAATAAACAAAACAAAACACCATATGAATTTTGATTAATTTCATTCCAAACATAACCTAACTTAAACCTCCTTGTCTTTCTCCAGGAAAAGATTTACCAACTATAAAATAAAATTTCCTACTTAAAAGAAATGTCATAATGACTTAAATGTCAGAAATTATTTCAACAACTTAATAACTCAGGAAAACATTTACCAACTATAAAAATAAAATTTACTACTTAAAGAAATGTCATAATGACTTAAATGTCAGAAATTATTTCAACAATAACTTAATAACTACTAACATAGATGTCAGTATCAAACTTACTGTTGACATCAAATGAAAACTTTAAAACTATTAAAGCAACTGTAAACAAATATTAACATTCTAAAACACATACCTTTCGGATCTTTAGCTAATTTAAATAAATTTTGAAAACTATCTAAAGGAAATAAACAAATTCAAACCTTGATTGAGCAAATAACACAAACATGCAATCTTCGTAATCGTCCAATATGCAAATACATCGCAATATATATATATTCCACCCCTTTGAAGGGTGAAAACAACCCCCGGGACAAGTTACACAACCCTGGCCACCTACCACTTTCCTCAAAGAAGCGCTTCTAAAAAATATTAATACTTTCCCCAAAAAAATATAATATATTACCCCTTTGAAGGGTGAAAACATGCCCCGGAGGTGGTTACACAACCCTGGTCACCTACAACCTTCATCAAAGAAACACCTCCTATAAAATATAAATTTTGTTCTCACAAAAACAAATATCAATTTTGTCACCCCCTAACAAGGGTTGGTAGCCTGGGGTCGGGGTGGCTGAGGTCAAATCCCTCGAGGGAACTTCCGTTCTACTTGAGAGAATAACAATTAGTCGAAAAACTGTGGAAAATAAACGGGTTTACGGAAAAGTGGAATTTAGGGGTAGTTTTTGGCCAATTTGAGGGGGTTGCCGAGGTGAAAAAATTGGTTTGACCACGGGAATCGATTCAGCACCTTCGAAAACGTAGGGGGACATTATCTAATCCAAGGCGCAAACATTCGGTAATTTCGTCATAAATCCTGACTCTTTAAATGGACGGCTATTAATCGAAACTCATAATTGTATTGGAAAATATAAACATTTTAAATGTTAAAATCGCAAACAAAACATAAAACATCATTCGCCTCATGACGTTTGTCGTTCTCACTCTAGACACACTCTGTTACGCTTCTCTCTCTGGCGGTGAGTAGAGGGCATACGCGCCAGCTGTGTATTTGACTGTGTAAATCGTTCAAAAACTTCAACCGAATTTGATTAAATTTTAGACGAAAGTAACTTATATAACCAAGAAATAGCCTGTCAAATTTTAGCAAAAAATATCCAATAATTTGTTCGCGATTCCATTTTTAGTCCAAATTCCACATAATTTTCAAAACATTCCCCAATTTGTCCAAATGGTCGTACGATTTTTTTAACCAAAATGAAGGTTTTTAATGTACTTTCACGTGGTGTAACTAAATATAACTTTTTTTTGTAATTTAGCCGATTTTTTCTCATTTTTGGTGTATATATATTTATATATATATACACACACCAAAAATGACAAAATACATATATATATATATATATATATATACATTGTGCTGTTCTACTTTTATTGAACTTAATAATTTGCAGTACTAATCAAACTTTAACTTGTTTATTTCCAATAGATAAAAAAAAAACTTTAAAACCAAAAGATCAAATTAAAATCTCTTACCTTTTGATCCGAAAGTATGTCAAAATATTTAATGGGCCGGCTAGCTTATCTTTCCCTTCAGGAGCAGGTTCAAATTGAGTAAAATTTTTAATCTGATATAAATAATTTATTTTCTTTGATATTTAGATAATTTAGCTTTATAATAATAATAATAATAATAAATGACTTTATTTAGAAAAAAATTGAACAATTCAATTATTTCCAAATGGGCGAAGTCTAGCCTAAGGGGTTCGAAAGTCTAATACACTATTTAAATTTTAATATACAAGCTTGTCCAAAAATTAAATACACAAAAACCTTCCTTCTTCGTAGCTACACTCTTTTCTTTCCAAATCCAACAATTCTCCTTTCATTAATTCTTCACCTTATCACCTCTGCAACTCCAATCCACAATAACACCTCTACCTTCTTATTTACAGTCTATTTTTCTCTTCTTCGCTGATCTCCACAATTTCTGACTTTCAATTCAATTTCAAAATTCTTAATCGTTTATTATTTTTCTTCTTCACTCCCTAATTTTCACTTGTTCTTTTTTTTCTTAAATTTGTTTTTCCAATTTTACAACCTCTCTTTTATCTGTTGTTTGTTGTTCTATATAACTAAATATCAAAGTATCCAAAATAAACAAAACAAAACACCATATGAATTTTGATTAATTTCATTCCAAACATAACCTAACTTAAACCTCCTTATCTTTCTCCAGGAAAACATTAACCAACTATAAAATAAAATTTCCTACTTAAAAGAAAAGTCATAATGACTTAAATGTCAGAAATTATTTCAACAATAACTTAATAACTACTAACATAGATGTCAGTATCAAACTTACTGTTGACATCAAATAAAAACTTTAAAACTATTAAAACAACTCTAAACAAATATTAACATTCTAAAACACATACCTTTCGGATCTTTAGCTAATTTAAATAAATTTTGAAAACCATCTAAAGGAAATAAACAAATTTAAACCCTGATTCAGCAAATAACACAAACATGCAATCTTCGTAATCGTCCAATATGCAAATACATCGCATTATATATATATATATATATATATATATATATATATATATATATATATATATATATATACATGCGCGCGGTAATTTCCCGTCATTTTCGGTATTATATGTATGCGGGCACAAGCATACGTGTAATTATTCATTATAAAAATTTCAATATTAATAATAAAATAAAAAGTGATTGTAAGCAGGTTTTAAATATTTAGATAAAAAGCTCTCGAAGGTATAGTTGAAGTAATCAGTTCCT